>CM076575.1:979351397-980551397 GCA_034641835.2 Pinus albicaulis
AATTAATTGTAATTTTTCTCATTGGCCTTGATGCCATCCTGTACAGCTCCATTCTTATTTTAATACCCAAGAGGTGATTTTTGAAATACTTTCATATCTAGTTTTCATATCTGGATTTCACATTTCAAGTTGACAATATAACAGATAAGTTGACAATTTTTTCAAATGCAAATCTAGATAAAAGCATGGCTGTCTTTGTCAATGATTTTTGGAATACCTCTTATCGTCTAAATTATTAAAATATGAGTTCTGATTTGTTGCATTGTTTGTCAAACCACCTTTTTTGTTGCAGTATTTGTAAAAACCAAAGTTTGATAATATAAGTTTATTAATGTCCAGAAAATGATCAAAGGAGTATGTCAATGGGAAGACCAAGGGTTAGCTCAACTGGTTGTTTTTCATGTTGTTGGGCATCTGCCTAGTTCAACCCTCCTGGTTAGGCACACTAGTCTATGACTTTAGCGAACAGGGTTACTAGGGATGCCATCCACAAACATGAGGAAGCATCTCTTGGGTTTCCCCACAAGGTTTTCCTTGGGGAAAATGTTAGGTCAATGGGATTATAAGAGTACATCACTAGCCAAAATACAATGTGGAAGTGTGGAAGTGTGGACTATAAAGATGCTAAAAATCATATCAAAACAGATTTTTAATTGTGCTAGAAGCAGAACAACAAGAGAAGATAAGAAAGTACATGACTCGGAGTGGAGATAAAGTAATTACAAGAAAAAGATAATATGTATGATATCTGAGGACCAAAGGAACTTTAGTTTGAACTAGTCATGGTATGCTAGTGCTGACAGGTGAGGACGAGCAATTAGATCAAGGGGGGTCTCCCTGCTAGAGTCCTCAATGACCGCAAAATTTTTTTTGGACTAGTGGATGATGTCCTTTGGAGTGTGTCTGGGACTGATAGGGCTCTACAGTATGATCCTTGTGGGAAGCCCAAATTTGAGCAAGCTCTCCTAACATCCAGGCATGGAAAAATTCTCCTGATGGATGGTTGGCTGTGTGGATTTGGGGGCACCCAGCTCCAAGGCCTTGTCGAGTTGTCTACTAAATTGTCTTGTTGGTAAAATGGTGTGCACGTGTGGCCTGGAACAACAACTCCATAAGGACCTTGTGAGGTAAGTGACTAGTCCACTCCTTTCCCATATGGGAAGGGGATATTGAGAAATATATGCACAGATCGACAAAATAATTGTATTAGCGCTGAGAACTCTATTATCACAGTGGTTTGTGAAGCTTTCCAATGAATGAACAAAATGTATTTCATTCTGAAAGTACCCTATAATATATTCTACTATCCTATTATCAACTATATAATTTAGTTTAACTAATTATATAAATGGATGCAAATTAATGCTTATTTAGAGTCTTGTTGATCAAAATAATAGTTTATTGCACCTATATTTTATAGTATTATAGTATTTTGGTATTAAAAATAATATCTTCTAAAATTTGGGTTTCGAAAATTGTTGATAACTTCTTGACTGAAGTGCTTGAGTCTCTCCAAGGAGATGCAATGAGTCACAAATCAATCAAAGTAAGGCAGCAAGCTTCACATTAACAAATCAGCCATATCTTCATCTTCTACTAGCTTCTTAACAACCTCACAACTAGCTAGACCGTCTGCCATGTACTCTGCTCCACCGAACTCTCACGTTATCGATCGATGTTCTACTACTAATCACATTACTTGACACCGCCAACCCAACCCAAAACAATACCTTTAAGTGCTCTTCCTATCAGAAGCACAACCTGCCCAATCAGAATCAGTGCACCCTACCAATCTCACTCCATCCCCTTGTCTATAATCTAGACCATAATCCACTATCCCCCGCAAGTACAGCAGAATGTGTTTTGCAGCAACCCAATGCACTCTCTTGGGCTCACACATGAACTAGCTCATCGTGTTGACTGCAAAACATATATATGGTCTAGTGTTGACCAAATACATTAAGGAACCAATCAGTTGTCTATACAATGTGGGATCCATTAGCTGGAAATCTGAAGCGTGAAGCTTTTTCCAGTTAGTGATCATAGGTGTCGATATGGGTCTACAATTCTCCATGTGGAATCTGCTAAGAATGTCCACAATACACTTCCCCTGTCCCGGGAAGAAATGCCCCTCCTCTTGCCACACCTCCAAACCCAAAAGTAATGCATCAAGCCAATGTCCTTCATCTAGAACTCTGACGCAAGATCTATCTTGCAGCCCTCTATGAGTCTCTCTGCACCCGTAATGACAAATTCATCCACATACAACACCAAAATGAGAGGCTCCTCACCTATCACAATAAAGTATAGGTTCGGATCCACATCACTCTCTGTGAAACCCATCTCTTGCAAGTACGTATCAATCCTGGAGTACCAAGCTCTAGGAGCTTGCTTCAGGCCATAAAGTGCCTTCTTCAGTCTGCATACATGGGACTCCTTCCCATGAACCTTAAAGCCCTGCGACTGCTCAATGTACACCTCCTCCTGTATGAAGGCATTGAGAAATGTGGTCTTCACATCCATCTGGTGGATCTTCCAACCCATCTCTACTGCTATTGATATAATGGAGCGAATGGAAGTATATCGAAGGTCTCCTCATTGTCTACTCCCTCTACCTGGGAGAACCCTCTAGCCACAAACCTTGCCTTGAATTTCTCAATGCTGCCATCTGCAACATGCTTTACCTTGTAAAGCCATCTGGAAGCAACCACGGATTTGCCCTCAGGCCTCGACACCAGGGTTAGGGTTTTGGCTGTTTAGGATTTCCCATTGTTTCTAAATGATAAATAGGCCCTCGAGCCTCATTGTAACTCAGTTCAGAGACCTGTAGCCGCCACATCTCTTCTCGGAGATAGCTACCAGCGCCCTAGCTAGTTTTATTTCCATTCTGTCTGTAAGCAAATTTCAGTTCTTTGATATTAATGAAATGAAGTGTTATTTCCGCTGCATCTCTGTATTTATGGTTATATGTTTATTCTGTTGGGTTCCTGCATAAATCCGAATCAAGGACTCCTTCCCATGAACCGCAAAGCCGTCTTCTTATCAATGTACACCTCCTCTTGTATGAAGCCATTGAGAAATGTGGTCTTCACATCCATTTGGTGGATCTTCCAACCCATCTCTGCTGCTATCGATATAATGGAGCGGATCGAAGTATATCGAGCCACGGGAGCGAAGGTCTCCTCATAATCAACTCCCTCTACCTGGGAGAACCCTCTCGCCACAAACCTCGCTTTGAATTTCTCAATGCTGCCATCTGCAGCATGCTTTACCTTGTAAAGCCATCTGGAAGTAACCACGGATTTGCCCTCAGGCCTCGGCACCACCTCCCAAACATCATTCTTCATGATAGAAGAATACTCCTCCTCCATGGCCTCTCTCCAGACCTACTGGCTAGCTGCCTCCTCATAGCTAGAAGGCTCGAAGACCAAATATGCTAGCAAAAATTCCATATAGCCAGAGATGATAACATCGTTGGTTTTCTCTCTCTAACATGTCTCTTCGGCCTAGCAACGAGATGTGGCCTCTCTCAAGGTGTCCTGAAGTCACTTGGGCTTCCTTTTCGCTGATCACACTTCTCCCATCGGAGTGAAAGAATCCTCATCCTCATCAAAAGCTTGAACTCCTGAATGCCTACCAATTAACCTCAAGCCTGAACCTATGCCTGTAGTTGCTAAAGTACCATGTAAATTTTCCATCAATGGGCTACCCTGTGAACTACTATTCAGATTTCTCTTCATGCTGCCCAAAGCACCACCCATTTGACTCTGAGAACCACTTCTCACTGATGGACCTAACACTGTAATCAATGTACCTCCTGATCCCTATCCACTGGATCCCTGTGACTGACTCAGCTACTCTTGAGGGTCTGGTGAATCCAGATACTCTAACTCCTATGACCTCCTGAAATCTATATCCTCCTCAAACTTAACATCCCACCTGATAACAACTCTCCTCCTCGTAGGAATATAAATTCAAAAGGATTTCGAGGTCTCACTGTAACCCACAAAGATGCCCTTCTCTGCAGTGGGCTATAGCTTGGTCCTCTTCTCCTTGGGAACATAGGAGTATGTAATGCACCCAAAGATACGAAAATGACCAACATCAGTCTTCTTCCCAGAAAAATCCTCCTCCAGAGTCACATGCCCCAAGGCACGATGTGGACTCCTATTCTACAAGTACACAGTAGTTTTGCAGGCCTCTTCCCACAAAAACAATGGTAAACCCTGATCATGTAGCATGGCTTTGGCATCCCCAACGATGGATGTTGGCAGGATAAATCGTTCTTGCGGACAAGACCGATCTCCCTAGTGTCAGAAGACAATCTAGCAACAAACGAACAACTAAGTTTGTCTTTCTCTAAATATATTCGTTTTACAAATAAATGCTATGAAGATGTCGATCCTACCTTAGATCAAAATCCTTATTTGCGGTCGTAGTGCTTCCATCGCATCAATAATCCTTCGTCGCAACAAGAGCTCTTTTGTCGCAAGAAAGTATCATCTTTCGTTGATCTACAATCACAAACAAGAAAATATCAATAGCACCTGTATAACAAATAATTATAAAACATACCTATCATAGTGATCAAGGAATCTATGAAATAAACGATCAAACGACAGCTTATTGAAATAAACAATCAAATGACAATTTATTGAGAAAAACAGAACTTGATTGTATTAATCTTAAAATATACAGAAGAACCTTACAACCTTAGCCTTGATGTTCGAAAGGCCTTCCCGGGGTCCGAAGCAGGAATCTCCTCTACTTTGATAAGTCTTGCAGTCTTCCTTCAGGAGCAAAAAGAGGTATGTGATCTTTCCTCTCAAAAGCTCAACAGAAAGAAGTCTAAATCTCAAGAGCACTTCAGCTCAATCACACATAAAGCTTGAACTCTAATCCTCAATCTCCAAAAAATTCTTAACCCTTAACCTCTTCAATCCTCCATTAGTTTTCTTAACCATAAAAACTTAACCCCTTGAGGCTACCCAATGCCTCCTTTTATAGAGCAGATGAGGAGGTTAGGATTCCACCTTTAAAGGGATAGAACCCTCCTTCAAAGGGATAGGCTCCTCACATCAAGGGATTAGTTCCTTAAGGTGTGGGATACATGCACCTTACTAAATCGTACTCATCCCCAAAAAATCTCATCCAGAACCTTCTAGAATTGACCAAAATTCAACTTTTTCAGTTTAATTTCGCGCTTTTTTGACTTTACAGGGGTACCGCAGGCATTACACTGGAAAAATGCGTTCTAGAACACAGTTTCTCTTCACATTACCTGCGTATCCTATCTAAAAACGCAAGAAGGTCTCATGTTACCTACGTACCCTGAGTTTCAGAGATTTTTAGGGTTTTTCTTCCAGTTCTGAGGCTTGGACTGAGGAACAAAGGTTGTAAGACTTGCAAAGGAGGCATGTATGAGTGTTTAATGAGCTCATACAGTCAACAGAATGTCAAGGTGACATTTTTAGTGTAACAGATTTCCCCCTAAAGTGCGAAGTCTGGAATAGATGAAGATGAAGTATGTCATATATGAAGAGTGAAGTACTTTATCATTTCAAGGATCATCCTGTGGACACCCCAGTCGGAACCTGTAAAAACATTCAATGCAAAATATATATATGTAAACATATCATCGCTGAGGTAGGCATTCCCATACTCAGATCAAAAACTAACTAAAATTGTTCTGATACAGAAATGATTTTAATATTACATCAATAGTGTAGACATAGCATGGGCGCAGCCATCTGTAATGAATAGTCTACTGTATAATAATAAAACTCCTCGCAGCCTGGATGGTGGAAACTAGATCCAGGGTCTTGATTTCCGCATCTCGAACTAGTACGATTCTATCCATGTGAATAAATGTGTTGAAGTCAAACATGGTAGAAACCACTTGATTACCAGTCAATGATGTGAATTGTTAACAAGTGTGAGAGAAACCACCAGTAATATCAATGGCTCTCAAAGTACTCAGTACAATCCATGAAATGTGAATGAATGAGTTGAAGTCGAACATGTCACGGAATCATTCGATCGAAGGTCAATGATGCAACCTGTCGTCGAAGGCGAGAAACCTGCCATTGAGGCATGCAGATTTCAAGGTACTGACGATTTCTGGATCAAATTCCTAGATAATGTGCTGATGTCGATAGAAAGTGATTTGTCGTAGGCAAGCCCACAACACGAAATCATAGATCAAGTTTTGAAAATATATTGGCAAGGACTGACTCAGGGATGGTCAAAATGGATGACAGATATTTTGCAGATGAATGGTTTATTTGAACTGTCCTCCTGAACACATAACGACATTGCAGATGGCTTGGTGACAATTGACCCAAAGCTAATACCCAGAAACCGGTTGAAGACTTTCAATGTGGTTTGATTAACTGTTAGGCAAAGGATTTCCCAACCCAGGTGAACAAAAAGTGTCGTGTTCAAGAGTGGTTAACGTTTTTCTGAATAATCAAAATGTAACAAACAGGTTCGTTTTTCTCTCTTTTCCCCCACCATTTCTTGCAAGTACCTCTTTATTTTTGACAAGCTTGAGGAGGATAACATTTTCTTGTTTATAAGCTCATCCTTCGGATGAGTCCAACTTAGTTTAAGATTCGAACCCTAAGAAGGAGTGGTCCGTTCCTGTTTGAAATTGAACAGGTCCTTTACTGTTAAATTTTAACGAGTCCAGTATAGGAGAAACTCGGTGTTTTTCAATTTTAGGGAGTCAGAAGAAAAAACTTAAGAAAACTCCATGGGTGTACTTTTTCGTAAATTTAGTCTCTCGAGCCCGAAAAAGGATAAAATAATGCGGGAGAGAACTCTATTAACCGTAATTAGTCAACGTATACCTTTTTCGTAAATAGTCCATTTCAGTCCGTAAAAGGGGTAAACTTATACTGAAGGGACGATCATTCATTTACTTTAACGAGTTCGAATAATCAAGTGCTCGGCAATCTTTTCATGTTTAGAGAGTCTGAAAAGGGCGTAAAAGAGAACTCCAAGGTTTCGCTTTTTCGGTAAGTTTTAATGAGTTCGAAAAAGGGATAAAAATGTACTCATAGTTTTCACTTTTTCGTAAGTTTTAACGAGTTCGAAAAAGGGATAAAAATGTACTCCTGTGGCCGACTTTCAATTTAATTTACGAGCAGGAAAAGACGGAAAGAACTCGGCATTTTCATGTGTTTTATGAGAATGAAAGATAGCAAAATAATCTCGGGATTTTCATGAGTTTAACGAGTCTTGAAAATAATAACCGAAATTGACTCAAGATAGGTTTCATTTTTACAAAAGCTTGAAACAGAGAAAAACTATGCTTCAGAGTAGTTTCATTTTTACACAAGCTTGAAACAGAGAGAAAACTGTGCTTGATGCCCCCTAAGCGTAACTGCTAGAGCGCATGCCCCCCCAGCTTCATTTCATTCAACTAAGTACACTACTGGTAATTAATAGCTAGATGGAATGAAGGTTCATTTACGAGATCATATGAAAGACCCGACCTAAAAACTAACCTAAATATATGACTTAACATTTACGAGGTCTATTCAAAGACTCGACTCAATTAAGGGAGGATTTGTTTCATTTTTTAACGAGCTCGACACAGGAAAATAACTATGCTCATGGCAACGTGTTTCATTTTTTAACGAGGTTGACACAGTAAAAGGAACTATCCTTAGAAACTACTTATTTCTAATCTACCTACATAACCTACTGATTCATTTTTTAATGAGGTTGACACAGGAAAAGAACTTTCCTCATACCTAATTCATTTTTTAATGAGGTTGACTCAGTAGAAGGAACTATCCTCTGACCAACTGATTCATTTTTTAACGAGGTTGACACAGGAAAAGAATCGTCCTCAGAAACTATTTATTCTAATCTATCAATCTACTCTCTACAATCTACCTACTGATTCATTTTTTAATGAGGTTGACACAGGAAAAGAACTGTCCTCATCGCCGACTGATTCATTTTTTAACGAGGTTGACACAATAAAAGAAACTATCCTCTGGGAAGCTTGTTTCATTTTTTAAACGAGATTGACACAAGAAAAGGAACTATGCTCTCGACTAACTGATTCATTTTTTAACGAGGTTGACACAGGAAAAGAACTATCCTCGGACTCACTGATTCATTTTTTAATGAGGTTGACACAGTAAAAGGAACTATCCTCGTAAGAATTGTTTCATTTTTTAATGAGGTTGACACAGTAGAAGGAACTATCCTCTAACCAAATGATTCATTTTTTAACGAGGTTGACACAGGAAAAGAAACTATCCTCGCCGCCAACTGATTCATTTTTTAACGAGGTTGACACAGTAAAAGGAACTCTCCTCACCAGCCACTGATTCATTTTTTATCGAGGTTGACACAGTAAAAGCAACTCTCCTCACACTCACTGATTCATTTTTTAACGAGGTTGACACAGTAAAAGGAACTATCCTCACGCTAACTCATTAATTTTTTAACGAGGTTGACAAAGTAAAAGGAACTCTCCTCACCACTGACTGGTCATGGCTTCCAACTGGAACAAACACATGTCAATGGACAAACCTTGATCATGGCTTCCAAGAGGTCTTCATCAGAAGGAAGAATAGTTCTCTGGAAGGAACACATGTCAAGGGACTCAAAAGGGATAAGAACATCATGTTCAAATAATCCCATAGAGTTTTCCATGTCAATTACCGGATCTAAGTCATAGGAAGTCGAGCAAACAGTGAGAGGCTCGCTTCCATCGGTAACTGAAAACATGGGACTAGTTGCCACATAATTAACCCGTGGCGGGGTAGATACCACTTTAGAAATAGGAACATTTAGGGGTGTCATATTATTGGTAGTCGAATCAAGACTAGGGAACGAAAGCTGGTCTACAGTCACAATATTACCATTGTGAGGGAAAGACATCACACGAAAGAGTGTCGATACGACAGCTTTCATTGCATAAACATAGTCTCGCCCAAGGAGTAAATTGAAATCCAAGGGACCTCGAACTACCATAAGATCAATACAGACATTTTTACCTTCCAAAGTAATAGAAAACTTAGGAAGGATCCCTAAAGGTTCACTAATGGTTCTGTTAAAAGCTTTCAGATTCTGCGTAATAGGCACAAGCTGAGGGGAACCCAAAGCTTTCCAAGCAATTGAGGATAAAATACTAACAGAAGCACCTTCATCTACCTGTGTGCGGTGTATGTCCCTACCACCAAACTTCACAATGATTTGGAAAGGGATGGAGGAAGGAAGACGAGGTTCTGCCAATCTATTCCAATCAAAGGAAAAGACCTCAGTACTTGGAGGGGGTTCTGTAGAAACAGGTGAAATTCCCCCCGGCATAGAAGAATCTGATGTAACAAGAAGAACCTAAGCGGTATGAAGTTCACTCTCTACAGGGAGAATGGGATCGATCGAATGTGAAATCGAATCGACCACTTGATCAACTAATGGATCATCAACCTGAGTGATATGAGTTTCACTCTCCAATGGAAGAGTGGGATCAACTGTACTTGAAATTAGATCAATCACTTCGTCAGTTGACGGTAGGTTGGGAGAAATTTTACGGTAACCAGTTGGAAATTCTTGTTGTGGAACAGTAAGGTTTTCCAATAATTTTGAGGCTTCATCCATGTGAGGGAAAATGTGAGTTTGATGACTCCCTTTGCATAACTTACAAGGAAACCTAACTTTACCCTTTTTCCCGGGAACCTGACTATCACTGGTTGATGGATCAATGGAAAGTTGATGAGATTTTTCTGACCATACTTCCAAGACCTTTGGAATACCGGGACAATTGATAAGGAAGTGGTCACCCTTACAAAGCCTGCAAGGGTATTTGGGTTTACGATGCATGTTGGAGGTTTCCTCAACATAACTAACACTTACATCCATGGTTGGTTGGTTGACTTCTTTCTTATCTTGCTTCTTCTTCTTCTTCTTCTTCCCTTTCTTCTTCTTCTTAGCCACCTGGTTACTAGCGTCAAGGCTTTTACCAAGCGAAGAGGAAGAAATGGAGGAAGAAATATTAGGCAAAGAAGGTAAAGGGTCAACAGAAGGTTGGTGATGTTGAGATGGTGAACTCTGTTGAGGTGAAGCATCCGGTTGAGGTGGAACAATTGGAGTATTCAGGGCCAACGAAGTTGAAAATAACCATATTGGTAAACCTATTGTAAATCCAGGTAATGACAAAGTAGCCATATAAGGAGGACCAACATTTCCAAAGCAAGGAAAAGTACTAGGAATCTCGTTAAGAGGGGTTCCTTGGTTGGTAAATTCTGGAACAGTTGCCATTATATTCAACTTCGGTGAATTTTATTAACAATTTAAAACTAAAATTAACAATTCACAATTCACACCTAACAATTAAAATTCACAATTCACACCTATGGTCTCTAAAAGTAAAAACAAACAAATTAACATGCGCTATCAAATCTAGGAGTCAAACCACACACAAATAGTAACTTCTTGTACTAAAAACACTAGTTGGTGATGAAATCCAACATCGTATAATTTAATACAGAAAGGCGTACTATCAGCAATACCGGAAACCTTTTAGCAATAGAAACGAATGGGTGCAAGTTTCCCCAGTAGTCGCCAATTTGTTAGCCGGATAAATCGTTCTTGCGGACAAGACCGATCTCCCTAGTGTCAGAAGACAATCTAGCAACAAACGAACAACTAAGTTTGTATTTCTCTAAATATATTCGTTTTACAAATAAATGCTATGAAGGTGTCGATCCTACCTTAGATCCAAATGCTTATTTGTGGTCGTAGTGCTTTCGTCGCATCAATAATCCTTCCGTCGCAACAAGATGTTGTCTTTTGTCGACCTGCAATCACAAACAAGAAAATATTAAATAGCACCTATATAACAAATAATTATAAAACATACCTATCATAGTGATCAAGGAATCTATGAAATAAATGATCAAACGACAGCTTATTGAAATAAACAATCGAACGACAATTTATTGAGAAAAACAAAACTTGATTGTATTAATCTTAAAATAACAAAATAACCTTACAACCTTAGCCTTGATGTTCGAAAGGCCTTCCCGGGGTCCGAAGCAGGAGTCTCCTCTACTTTGATAAGTCTTGCACTCTTCCTTCAGGAGCAAAAAGAAGTATGTGATCTTTCCTCTCAAAATCTCGGCAGAAAGAAGTCTAAATCTCAACAGCACTTCAACTCAAAAATCTTAATTCTCCATCTCCAGAATCTAAATCTCCAAAAACTTCACCCAAAAATCTTCACTTCTTCATTAGTTTTCTTCTTATCTTTACTTAACCCCTTGAGGCTACCCAATGCCTCCTTTTATAGAGAAGATGAGGAGGTTAGGATTCCACCTTTAAAGGGATAGAATCCTCCTTCAAAGGGATAGGCTCCTCACATCAAGGGATTATTTCCTTAAGGTGTGGGATACATGCACTTTACTAAAGCGTACTCATCCCCAAAAAATCTCATTCGGAACCTTCTAGAATTGACCAAAATTCAACTTTTTCAGTTTAATTTCACGCTTTTTTGACTTTACAGGGGTACCGCAGGCATTACACTGGAAAAATGCGTTCTAGAACGCAGTTTCTCTTCACATTACCTGCGTACCTAATTTAAAAAATGCAAGAAGATATCATGTTACTGCGTACCACGAGTTTCGGAGATTTTTTAGGGTTTTTCTTCCGGTTAAAGGGCTTGGAATGAGGAAAAAAGGTTATAAGACTTGCGAAAGGAGGCATGTATGAGTGTTAATAAGCTCATACGATTGACGAATGTTAGGGTGACAATTTTTAGTGTAACAGATTTCCCCCTAAAGTGTGAAGTCTGGAATAGATGAAGATGAAGTCTGTCATATACGAAGAGTGAAGTACTTTATCATTTCAAGGATCATCCTGTGGACACCCCGGTCGGAACCTGTAAAAACATTCAATGCAATATATATATATATATATATGTAAACATATCATCACTGAGGTAGGCATTTCCATACTCAGATCAAAAACTAACTAGACTTGTTCTGATACAGAAATGATTTTAATATTACATCAATAGTGTAGACATAGCATGGACGCAACCATCTGTAATGAATAGTCTACTGTATAATAATAAAACTCCTCGCAGCCTGGATGGTGGAAACTAGATCCAGGGTCTTGATTTCTACTTCCCGAACTAGTACGATTCTATCCATGCGATTAAATGTGTTGAAGTTGAACATGGTAGAAACCACTTGATTACCAGTCAGTGATGTAAACTGTTAACAAGTGTGAGAGTAACCACCAGTAATGTCAATGGCTCTCAAAGTACTCAGTACAATCCATGAAATGTGAATGAATGAGTTGAATTCGAACATGTCACGGAATCATTCGATCGAAGGTCAATGATGCAACCTGTCGTCGAAGGCGAGAAACCTGCTATTGAGGCATGAAATTTCAAGGTACTAACGATTTCTAGATCAACTTCCTAGATAATGAGTCGTCGTCGATAGAAAGTGATCTGTCGTAGGCAAGCCCACAACACGAAATCATAGATCAAGTTCTGAAAATATATTGGCAAGGACTGACTCAGGGATGGTCAAAATGGATGACAGATATTTTGTAGATGAATGGTTTATTTGAACTATCCTCTTGAACACATAACGACACTACAGATGGCTTGGTGACAATTGACCCAAAGCTAATACCCAGAAACTGGCTGAAGACTTTCAATATGGTTTGATTAACTGTTAGGCAAAGGATTTCCCAACCCAGGTGAACAAAAAGTGTCGTGTTCAAGAGTGGTTAACGGTTTTCTGAATAATCAAAATGTGACAAACAGGTTCGTTTTTCTCTCTTTTCCCCCACCATTTCTGGCAAGTACCTCTTTATTTTTGACAAGCTTGAGGAGGATAACATTTGCTTGTTTATAAGCTCATCCTTCGGATGAGTCCAACTTATTTTGATATTCGAACCCTAAGAAGGAGTGGTTCGTTCCTGTTTAAAATTGAACAGGTCCTTTACTGTTAAGTTTTAACGAGTCTAGTATAGGAGAAACTCGGTGTTTTTCAATTTTAGGGAGTCAGAAGAAAAAACTTAAGAAAACTTCATGGGTGTACTTTTTCGTAAATTTAGTCTCTCGAGCCCGAAAAAGGATAAAATAATGCGGGAGAGAACTCTATTGACCGTAATTAGTCAACGTATACCTTTTTCGTAAATAGTCCATTTCAGTCCATAAAAGGGGTAAACTTATACTGAAGGGACGATCATTCATTTATTTTAACGAGTTCGAATAATCAAGTTCTCAGCAATCTTTTCAATTTTCGAGAGTCTGAAAAGAGCTAAAAGAGGACTCCAAGGTTTTTCTTTTTCGGTAAGTTTTAACGAGTTCGAAAAAGGGATAAAAATGTACTCATGGTTTTCACTTTTTCGTAAGTTTTAACGAGTTCGAAAAAGGGATAAAAATGTACTCCTGTGGCCGAATTTCAATTTAATTAACGAGCAGGAAAATACGGAAAGAACTCGGCATTTTCATGTGTTTTACGAGAATGAAAGATAACACAATAATCTCGGGATTTTCATGAGTTTAACGAGTCTTGAAAATAACCAAAATTGACTCAAGATAGGTTTCATTTTTACAAAAGCTTGAAACAGAGAAAAACTATGCTTCAGAGTGGTTTCATTTTTACACAAGCTTGAAAAATAGAGAAAATTGTGCTTGATGCCCCCTAAGCATAACTGCTAGAGCGCATGCCCCCCCAGCTTCATTTCATTCAACTAATTACACTGTTTGTAATTAATAGCTGGATGGAATGAAGGTTCATTTACGAGATCATATGAAAGACCTGACCTAAAAACTAACCTAAATATATGACTTAACATTTACGAGGTCTATTCAAAGACTCGACTCAATTAGGGGAGGATTTGTTTCATTTTTTAACGAGCTTGACACAGGAAAAGAACTATGCTCATGGCAACGTGTTTCATTTTTTAACGAGGTTGACACAGTAAAAGGAACTATCCTCGGAAACTACTTATTTCTAATCTACCTACATAACCTACTGATTCATTTTTTAATGAGGTTGACACAGGAAAAGAACTGTCCTCATACCTAATTCATTTTTTAATGAGGTTGACTCAGTAGAAGGAACTATCCTCTGACCAACTGATTCATTTTTTAACGAGGTTGACACAGGAAAAGAACCGTCCTCAGAAAATATTTATTCTAATCTACCAATATACTCTTTACAATCTACCTACTGATTCATTTTTTAATGAGGTTGACACAGGAAAAGAACTGTCCTCATCGCCGACTGATTCATTTTTTAACGAGGTTGACACAGTAAAAGAAACTATCCTCTGGGAAGCTTGTTTCATTTTTTAAACGAGCTTGACACAAGAAAAGGAACTATGCTCTCGACTAACTGATTCATTTTTTAACAAGGTTGACACAGGAAAAGAACTATCCTCGGACTCAATGATTCATTTTTTAATGAGGTTGACACAGTAAAAGGAACTATCCTCGTAAGAATTGTTTCATTTTTTAATGAGGTTGACACGATGAAATGGAACTATCCTCGTAAGAAATTGTTTCATTTTTTAATGAGGTTGACACGGTAACAGGAACTATCCTGCGACCAACTGATTCATTTTTAATGAGTTTGACACGGGAAAAACTATCCTCACCTTGGTGATTCATTTTTTAACGAGGTTGACACGATAGGAACTCTCCTCACCGACCTTGATTCATTTTTTAACGAGGTTGACACGATAAAAGGAACTCTCCTCATACTCAACGATTCATTTTTAACGAGGTTGACACGAGTAAAAGGAACTATCCTCACACTAAGCTGATTCATTTTTTTAACGAGGTTGACTTCTGATGAGAACTCTCCTCACCATTGATTCATCATGGCTTCCAAGCTGGAAGAAACACATGTCAATGGAAAAACCTTGATCATGGCTTCCAAGAGGTCTTCATCAGAAGGAAGAATAGTTCTCTGGAAGGAACACATGTCAAGGGACTCAAAAGGGATAAGAACATCGCGTTCAAATAATCCCATAGAGTTTTCCATGTCAATTACCGGATCTAAGTCAAAAGAAGACGAGCACACAGTGAGAGGCTCGCTTACATCAGTAACTGAAAACATGGGACTAGTTGCCACATAATTAACCCGTGGCGGGGTAGATACCACTTTAGAATCAGGAACATTTAGGGGTGTCATATTATTGGTAGTCGAAACAAGACTAGGGAATGAAAGTTGGTCTACAGTCACAAAATTGCCATTGTGAGGGAAAGACATCACGCGAAAGAGTGTCGATACGACAGCTTTCATTGCATAGACATAGTCTCGCCCAAGGAGTAAATTGAAATCCAAGGGACCTCGAACTACCATAAGATCAATAGAGACAGTTTTACCCTCTAAAGTAATAGGAAAATTAGGAAGGATCCCTAAAGGTTCACTAATGGTTCTGTTAAAAGCTTTTAGACTCTGCGTAATAGGCACAAGCTGAGGGGAACCCAAAGCTTTCCAAGCAGTTGAGGATAAAATACTAACAGAAGCACCTTCATCTACCTGTGTGCGATGTATGTCCCTACCACCAAACTTCACAATGATTTGGAAAGGGATAGAGGAAGGAAGACGAGGTTCTGTCAGTCTATTCCAATCAAAGGAAAAGACCTCGGTACTTGGAGGGGGTTCTGTAGAAACAGGTGAAATACCCCCTGGCGTAGAAGAATCTGATGTAACAAGAAGAACCTGAGCGGTATGAAGTTCACTCTCTACAGGGAGAATGGGATCGACCGAATGTGAAATCGAATCGACCACTTGATCAACTAATGGATCATCAACCTGAGTGATATGAGTTTCACTCTCCAATGGAAGAGTGGGATCGATTGTACTTGAAATTAGATCAATCACTCCGTCAGTTGACGGTAGGTTGGGAGAAAGTTTACGGTAACCAGTTGGAAATTCTTGCTGTGGAACAGTAAGTTTTTCCAACAATTTTGAGGCTTCATCCATGTGAGGGCAAATGTGAGTTTGATGACTCCCTTTGCATAACTTACAAGGAAACCTAACTTTACCCTTTTTCCCAGGAACCTGACTATCACTGGTTGATGGATCAACTGAAAGTTGATGAGATTTTTCTGACCATACTTCCAAGACCCTTGGAATACTGGGACAATTGATAAGGAAGTGGTCACCCTTACAAAGCCTGCAAGGGTATTTGGGTTTACGATGCATGTTGGAGGTTTCCTCAACACAACTAACACTTACAGCCATGGTTGGTTGGTTGAATTCTTTCTTATCTTGCTTCTTCTTCTTCTTCTTCTTCTTCTTCTTCCCTTTCTTCTTCTTCTTAGCCACCTGGTTACTAGCATCAAGGCTTTTACCAAGTGAAGAGGAAGAAATGGAGGAAGAAATATTAGGTGAAGAAGGTAAAGGGTCAACAGAAGGTTGGTGATGTTGAGATGGTGAACTCTGTTGAAGTGAAGCATCCGGTTGAGGTGGAACAATTGGAGTATTCGGGGCCAACGAAGTTGAAAATAACCATATCGGTAAACCTATTGTAAATCCAGGTAATGAAAAAGTAGCCATATAAGGAGGACCAACATTTCCAAAGGAAGGAAAATTACTAGGATTCTCGTTAAGAGGGGTTCCTTGGTTGGTAAATTCCGGAACAGTTGCCATTATATTCAACTTTAGTGAATTTTATTAATAATTTAAAACTAAAATTAACAATTAACAATTCACACCTAACAATTAAAATTCACAATTCACACCTATGGTCTCTAAAAGTAAAAACAAACAAATTAACACTCGCTATCAAATCTAGGAGTCAAACCACACACAAACAGTAACTTCCCGTACTAAAAACACTAGTTGGTGATGAAATCCAACATCGTAGAATTTAATATAGAAAGCGAAATTGAACGATTGCAGAAAGGCACAGCAATGAAACGGACGGTGCGAGTTTCCCCGGCGAAGTCACGATTTGTTGGCGAGATAGATCGTTCTTGCGGACAAGACCGATCTCCCTAGTGTCAGAAGACAATCTAGCAAAAAATGAACAACTAAGTTTGTCTTTCTCTAAATATATTCATTTTACAAATAAATGTTATGAAAGTGTCGATCCTACCTTAGATTCAAATGCTTATTTGTGGTCGTAAGGCTTCCATCGCATCAATAATCCTTCCATCGCAACAAGAGTTCTTCCGTCGCAACAAGAGTTCTTTCGTCGCAAGAAAGTGTCGTCTTTTGTCGACCTGCAATCACAAACAAGAAAATATTAAATAGCACATGTATAACAAATAATCATAAAACATACCTATCATAGTGATCAAGGAATCTATGAAATAAATGATCAAACGACAGCTTATTGAAATAAACAATCGAACGACAATTTATTGAGAAAAACAAAACTTGATTGTATTAATCTTAAAATAACAGAAGAACCTTAAAACCTTAGCCTTGATGTTTGAATAGGCCTTCCCGAGGTCCAAAGCAGGAGTCTCCTCTACTTTGATAAGTCTTGCACTCTTCCTCCAGGAGCACAAAGAGGTATGTGATCTTTCCTCTCAAAATCTCAGCAGACAGAAGTCTAAATCTTAACAGCACTTCAACTCAAATATTCTACCCATCAAAATATTCTTCATCCTCCATTATTTCTCTTAACATCAAAATCTTAACCCATATTCTTGTTGTTAACCCCTTGAGGCTACCCAATGCCTCCTTTTATAAAGTAGATGAGGAGGTTAGGATTCCACCTTTAAAGGGATAAAACCCTCCTTCAAAGGGATAGGCTCCTCACATCAAGGGATTAGTTCCTTAAGGTGTGGGATACATGCACCTTACTAAAGCGTACTCATCCCCAAAAAATCTCATCCAGAACCTTCTAGAATTGACCAAAATTCAACTTTTTCAGTTAAATTTCGCGCTTTTTTGACTTTACAGGGGTTCCGCAGGCATTACACTGGAAAAATGCGTTCTAGAACGCATTTTATCTTCACATTACCTGCGTACCCTAGCTAAAAACGCAAGAATATCTCATATTACTGCGTACACGAGTTTCGAGAGATTTTTAGGGTTTTCTTCCGGTTACGAGGCTTGGAATGAGGAGCAAGGTTATAAGACTTGAGAAGGAGGCATGTATGAGTGTTAATAGCTCATACGGTCGAGCGAATGTTAGGGTGACATTTTTTAGTGTAGCAGTTGCCCCCTAAAGTGCGAAGTCTGGAATAGATGAAGATGCAGTCTGTTATATATGAAGAGTGAAGTACTTTATCATTTCAAGGATCATCCTGTGGACACCCCAGTCGGAACCTCTAAAAATATTCAATGCAAAATATATATATGTAAACATATCATCACTGAGGTAAGCATTCCCATACTCAGATCAAAACTAACTAGCAAAATGATTTAAACTGTTCTGATACAGGAATGATTTTCAATAAATCAACAGTATAGAAATATGTAGACACAGCATGGACGTAGCCATCTATTTATGAATAGTTTACTATATAAATGAATAACAAAAATTCCTCGCGGCCTGGATGGTGGAAACTAGATCCAGGGTCTTGATTTCTGCTTCTCGAACCAGTACAATTCTATCCATGTGAATGAATGTGTCGAAGTCGAACGTGGTAGAAACCACTTGATTACCGATCAATGATGTGAACCGTTAACAAGTGCGAGAGAAACCACCAATAATGTCAATGGCTCTCAAAGTACTCAGTACAATCCATGAAATGTGAATAAATGAGCTGAAGTCGAACATGTCACGGAATCATTCGATCGAAGGTCAATGATGCAACCTGTCGTCGAAGGCGAGAAAACTGCCATTGAGGCATGCAGATTTCAAGGTACTGACGATTTCTGGATCAACTTCCTAGATAATGTGCTGATGTCGATAGAAAGTGATCTGTCGTAGGCAAGCCCACAACACGAAATCATAGATCAAGTTTTGAAAATATATTGGCAAGGACTGACTCAGGGATGGTCAAAATGGATGACAGATATTTTGCAGATGAATGGTTTTATTTGAACTGTCCTCTTGAACACATAACGACACTGCAGATGGCTTGGTGACAATTGACCCAAAGCTAATACCCAGAAACCGGATGAAGACTTTCAAATGAGGTTTGATTAACTGTTAGGCAAAGGATTTCCCAACCCAGGTGAACAAAAAGTGTCGTGTTCAAGAGTGGTTAACTGGATTTTTGAAAAATCAAAATACAAAAAACAAGTCCATTTTTCTCTCTTTTCCCCCACCATTTCTGGCAAGTACCTCTTTATTTTTGACAAGCTTGAGGAGGATAACATTTGCTTGTTTATAAGCTCATCCTTCGGATGAGTCCAACTTAGTTTAAGATTCGAACCCTAAGAAGGAGTGGTTCGTTCTTGTTTAAAATTGAACAGGTCCTTTACTATTAAGTTTTAACGAGTCCAATATAGGAGAAACTTATTGTTTTTCAATTTTAGGGAGTTAGAAGAAAAAACTTAAGAAAACTCCATGGGCGTACTTTTTCGTAAATTTAGTCTCTTGAGCCCGAAAAAGGATAAAATAATGCGGGAGAGAACTCTATTGACCGTAATTAGTCAACGTATACCTTTTTCGTAAATAGTCCATTTCAGTCCGTAAAAGGGGTAAACTTATACTGAAGGGACGATCATTCATTTACTTTAACGAGTTCGAATAATCAAGTGCTCGGCAATCTTTTCATGTTTAGAGAGTTTGAAAAGGGCTTAAAATAGGACTCTAAGGTTTCGCTTTTTCTGTAAGTTTTAACGAGTTCGAAAAAGGGATAAAAATGTACTCATGGTTTTCACTTTTTCGTAAGTTTTAACGAGTTCGAAAAAGGGATAAAAATGTACTCATATGGCCGACTTTCAATTTAATTTACGAGCAGGAAAAGACGGAAAGAACTCGGCATTTTCATGTGTTTTACGAGAATGAAAGATAGAAAAATAATCTCGGGATTTTCATGAGTTTAACGAGTCTTGAAAATAACCGAAATTGACTCAAGATAGGTTTCATTTTTACAAAAGCTTGAAACAGAGAAAAACTATGCTTCGGAGTGGTTTCATTTTTACACAAGCTTGAAACAGAGAGAAAACTGTGCTTGATGCCCCCTAAGCGTAACTGCTAGAGTGCATGCCCCCCAAGCTTCATTTCATTCAACTAAGTACACTTCTGGTAGTTAATTGCTGGATGGAATGAAGGTTCAATTATGAGATCATATGAAAGACCCGACCTAAAAACTAACCTAAATATACGACTTAACATTTACGAGGTCTATTCAAAGACTCGACTCAATTAGGGGAGGATTTGTTTCATTTTTTAACGAGCTCGACACAGGAAAAGAACTATGCTCATGGAAACGTGTTTCATTTTTTAACGAGGTTGACAAAGTAAAAAGAACTCTCCTCACCACTGACTGGTCATGGCTTCCAATTGGAACAAACACATGTCAATGGACAAACCTTGATCATGGCTTCCAAGAGGTCTTCATCAGAAGGAAGAATAGTTCTCTGGAAGGAACACATGTCAAGGGACTCAAAAGGGATAAGAACATCATGTTCAAATAATCCCATAGAGTTTTCCATGTCAATTACCGGATCTAAGTCATAGGAAGTCGAGCAAACAGTGAGAGGCTTGCTTCCATCGGTAACTGAAAACATGGGACTAGTTGCCACATAATTAACCCGTGGCGAGGTAGATACCACTTTAGAATCAGGAACATTTAGGGGTGTCATATTATTGGTAGTCGAAACAAGACTAGGGAACGAAAGTTGGTCTACAGTCACAATATTTCCATTGTGAGGGAAAGACATCACGCGAAAGAGTGTCGATACGACAGCTTTCATTGCATGAACATAGTCTCGCCCAAGGAGTAAATTGAAATCCAAGGGGCCTCGAACTACCATAAGATCGATACAAACAGTTTTACCTTCCAAAGTAATAGAAAACTTAGGAAGGATCCCTAAAGGTTCACTAATGGTTCTGTTAAATGCTTTCAGATTCTGTGTAATAGGCACAAGCTGAGGGGAACCCAAAGCTTTCCAAGCAGTTGAGGATAAAATACTAACAGAAGCACCTTCATCTACCTATGTGCGGTGTATGTCCCTACCACCAAACTTGACAATGATTTGGAAAGGGATGGAGGAAGGAAGACGAGGTTCTGTCAGTCTATTCCAATTAAAGGAAAAGACCTCAGTACTTGGAGGGGGTTCTGTAGAAACAGGTGAAATTCCCCCCGGCGTAGAAGAATCTGATGTAACAAGAAGAACCTGAGCAGTATGAAGTTCACTCTCTATAGGGAGAATGGGATCGACCGAATGTGAAATCGAATCGACCACTTGATCAACTAATGGATCATCAACCTGAGTGATATGAGTTTCACTCTCCAATGGAAGAGTGGGATCGACTGTACTTGAAATTAGATCAATCACTCCGTCAGTTGAAGGTAGGTTGGGAGAAATTTTACGGTAACCAGTTGGAAATTCTTGCTGTGGAACAGTAAGGTTTTCCAACAATTTTGAGGCTTCATCCATGTGAGGGAAAATGTGAGTTTGATGACTCCCTTTGCATAACTTACAAGGAAACCTAACTTTACCCTTTTTCCCAGGAACCTGACTATCACTGGTTGATGGATCAACGGAAATTTGATGAGATTTTTCTGACCATACTTCCAAGACCTTTGGAATACCAGGACAATTGATAAGGAAGTGGTCACCCTTACAAAGCCTGCAAGGGTATTTGGGTTTACGATGCATGTTGGAGGTTTCCTCAACACAACTAACACTTACAGCCATGGTTGGTTGGTTGAATTCTTTCTTATCTTGCTTCTTCTTCTTCTTCTTCCCTTTCTTCTTCTTCTTAGCCACCTGGTTACTAGCGTCAAGGCTTTTACCAAGCGAAGAGGAAGAAATGGAGGAATAAATATTAGGCGAAGAAGGTAAAGGGTCAACAAAAGGTTGGTGATGTTGAGATGGTGAACTCTGTTGAGGTGAAGCATCCGGTTGAGGTGGAACAATTGGAGTATTCGGGGCCAACGAAGTTGAAAATAACCATATCGGTAAACCTATTGTAAATCCAGGTAATGACAATGTAGCCATATAAGGAGGACCAACATTTCCAAAACAAGGAAAAGTACTAGGATTCTCGTTAAGAGGGGTTCCTTGGTTGGTAAATTCCGGAACAGTTTCCATTATATTCAACTTCAGTGAATTTTATTAATAATTTAAAACTAAAATTAACAATTAACAATTAAAAATTCACACCTAACTATTAAAATTCACAATTCACACCTATGGTCTCTAAAAGTAAAAACAAACAAATTAACACGCGCTATCAAATCTAGGAGTCAAACCACACACAAACAGTAACTTCCCGTACTAAAAACACTAGTTGGTGATAAAATCCAACATCGTAGAATTTAATACAGAAAGGGCGGTTGGAACAGTTACCCCGACAACCTGCTTAATGAAACAAGAATGTCTGGCAAAGCTTCTAAAGAGTCGCTAATTTTTTGGCCGATAAATCGTTCTTGCGCACAAGACCGATCTCCCTAGTGTCAGAAGACAATCTAGCAACAAACGAACAACTAAGTTTTTCTTTCTCTAATTATATTCGTTTTACAAATAAATTCTATGAAGGTGTCGATCCTACCTTAGATCCAAATGCTTATTTGTGGTCGTGGTGCTTCCGTCGTATCAATAATCCTTCGCCGCAACAAGAGCTCTTTTGTCGCAAGAAAGTATCATCTTTCGTTGATCTGCAATCACAAACAAGCAAATATCAAATAGCACCTCTATAACAAATAATTATAAAACATACCTATCATAGTGATCAAGAAATCTATGAAATAAATGCTCAAATGACAACTTATTGAAATAAACAATCGAACGACAATTTATTGAGAAAAAAAAAACTTGATTGTATTAATCTTAAAATAACAGAAGAACCTTACAACCTTAGCCTTTATGTTTGAAATGCCTTCCCGGGGTCCGAAGCAGGAGTCTCCTCTACTTTGATAAGACTTGCACTCTTCCTTCAGGAGCAAAAAGAAGTATGTGATCTTTCCTGTCAAAAGCTCGGCAGAAAGAAGTCTAAATCTCAACAGCACTTCAACTCAAAAATCTTAATTCTCCATCTCCAGAATCTAAATCTCCAAAAACTTCACCCAAAAATCTTCACTTCTTCATTAGTTTTCTTCTTATCTTTACTTAACCCCTTGAGGCTACCCAATGCCTCCTTTTATAGAGCAGATGAGGAGGTTAGGATTCCACCTTTAAAGGGATAGAATCCTCCTTCAAAGGGATAGGCTCCTCACATCAAGGGATTAGTTCCTTAAGGTGTGGGATACATGCACCTTACTAAAGAGCACCTTCATCCTAAAAATCCTATATCCTAACTTTCTAGAATTGACCAAAATTCAACTTTTTCAGTTTAATTTCGCGCTTTTTTGACTTTACAGGGGTACCGCAGGAATTACACTGGAAAAATGCGTTCTAGAACACAGTTTCTCTTCACATTACCTGCGTACCCTAGCTAAAAACGCAAGAAGATCTCATGTTACCTGCGTACCCTGAGTTTCAGAGATTTTTAAGGTTTTTCTTCCAGTTCTGAGGCTTGGAATGAGGAACAAAGGTTATAAGACTTGCAAAGGAGGCATGTATGAGTGTTAATAAGCTCATACAGTCAGCAGAATGTTAGGGTGACATTTTTTAGTGTAACAGATTGCCCCCTAAAGTGCGAAGTCTGAAATAGATGAAGATGAAGTCTGTCATATATGAAGAGTGAAGTACTTTATCATTTCAAGGATCATCTTGTGGACACCCCGGTCGGAACCTGTAAAAACATTCAATGCAAAATATATATATGTAATCATATCATCGCTGAGGTAGGCATTCCCATACTCAGATCAAAAACTAACTAAAATTGTTCTGATACAGAAATGATTTTAATATTACATCAATAGTGTAGACACAGCATGGGCGCAACCATCTGTAATGAATAGTCTACTGTATAATAATAAAACTCCTCGCAGCCTGGATGGTAGAAACTAGATCCAGGGTCTTGATTTCCGTTTCTCGAACCAGTACGATTCTATCCATGTGAATAAATGTGTCGAAGTCGAACATGGTAGAAACCACTTGATTACCAGTCAATAATGTAAACTATTAACAAGTTTGAGAGTAACCACCAGTAATGTCAATGGCTCTCAAAGTACTCAGTACAATCCATGAAATGTGAATGAATGAGCTGAAGTCGAACATGTCATGGAATCATTCGATCGAAGGTCAATGATGCAACCTGTCGTCGAAGGCGAGAAACCTGCCATTGAGGCATGCAGATTTCAAGGTACTGACGATTTCTGGATCAACTTCCTAGATAATGAGCTGCCGTCGATAGAAAGTGATCCGTCGTAGGCAAGCCCACAACACGAAATCATAGATCAATTTTTGAAAATATATCGGCAAGGACTGACTCAGGGATGGTCAAAATGGAAGACAGATATTTTGCAAATGAATGGTTTATTTGAACTGTCCTCTTGAACACATAACGACACTGCAGATGGCTTGGTGAAAATTGACCCAAAGCTAATACCCAGAAACCGGCTGAAGACTTTCAATATGGTTTGATTAACTGTTAGGCAAAGGATTTCCCAACCCAGGTGAACAAAAAGTGTCGTGTTCAAGAGTGGTTAACGATTTTCTGAATAATCAAAATACAACAAACAAGTCCATTTTTCTCTCTTTTCCCCCACCATTTCTGGCAAGTACCTCTTTATTTTTGACAAGCTTGAGGAGGATAACATTTTCTTGTTTATAAGTTCATCCTTCGGATGAGTCCAACTTAGTTTAAGATTCGAACCCTAAGAAGGAGTGGTTCGTTCCTGTTTAAAATTGAACAGGTCCTTTACTGTTAAATTTTAACGAGTCCAGTATAGGAGAAACTTGGTGTTTTTCAATTTTAGGGAGTCAGAAGAAAAACTTAAGAAAACTCCATGGGTGTAATTTTTCGTAAATTTAGTCTCTCAAGCCCAAAAAAGGATAAAATAATGCGGGAGAGAACTCTATTGACCGTATTTAGTCAACGTATACCTTTTTCGTAAATAGTCCATTTCAGTCCGTAAAAGGGGTAAACTTATACTGAAGGGACGATCATTCATTCACTTTAACGAGTTCGAATAATCAAGTACTCGGCAATCTTTTCATATTTAGAGAGTCTAAAAAGGGCTTTAAAGAGGACTCCAAGGTTTCGCTTTTTCAGTAAGTTTTAACGAGTTCGAAAAAGGGATAAAAATGTACTCATGGTTTTCACTTTTTCGTAAGTTTTAACGAGTTCGAAAAAGGGATAAAAATGTACTCATATGGCCGACTTTCAATTTAATTTACGAGCAGGAAAAGACGGAAAGAACTCGGCATTTTCATGTGTTTTACGAGAATGAAAGATAGCAAAATAATCTCGGGATTTTCATGAGTTTAACGAGTCTTGAAAATAACCGAAATTGACTCAAGATAGGTTTCATTTTTACAAAAGCTTGAAACAAAGAAAAACTATGCTTCAGAGTGGTTTCATTTTTTTATGACTTGAAACGAGAGAAAAACTATGTGATGCCCCCCAAGCGTAACTGCTAGAGTGAATCTAAAAAATGTCACCCTAACATTCTGCTGACTGTATGAGCTTATTAACACTCATACATGCCTCCTTTGCAAGTCTTATAACCTTTGTTCCTCATTCCAAGCCTCAGAACTGGAAGAAAAACCCTAAAAATCTCTGAAACTCAGGGTACGTAGGTAACATGAGATCTTCTTGCATTTTTAGCTAGGGTACGCAGGTAATGTGAAGAGAAAATGCGTTCTAGAACACATTTTTCCAGTGTAATGCCTGCGGTACCCCTGTAAAGTCAAAAAAGCGCGAAATTAAACTGAAAAAGTTGAATTTTGGTCAATTATAGAAGGTTCTGGATGAGATTTTGTGGGGATGAGTACGCTTTAGTAAGGTGCATGTATCCCACACCTTAAGGAACTAATCCCTTGATGTGAGGAGCCTATCCCTTTGAAGGAGGAACAAAGGTTATCAGACTTGCAAATGAGGCATGTATGAGTGTTAATAAGCTCATACAGTCAGCAGAATGTTAGGGTGACATTTTTTAGTGTAACAATGGATTTGTTCTTCCTCTCTGCAACCCTGTTCTGCTGGGGTTTGTAAGGAACTGTGAACTCACTCCTGATGCCTGCCTCCACACAATAATCAACAAACTCACCAAGGGTATACTCTCCTCCATTGTCCAACCTAAGGGACTTGATCTTCCGACCTGTCTGAGTCTCCACAAGAGTTCTGAACTCCTCAAAACCACTTGAAGACCTCACTCTTTGTCTTCAAGAAATAAATCCAAGTCTTCCTGGAGTGATCATCAATGAATAAAACATAGTACTCATATCCACTCAAGGATACATGAGACTTCTGAATGCTCACATCGATATGAATCAAATCAAGAATCCCTATCAATCTCTTGTCACTACTGGGAAAAGGGGATTTGGAAAAATTCCCCATAGCACATCCTATACATGTATCAAGGTGATAAGAACTGAAATATGGAACACCTACAGTGATCTCTTGCAATGTCCTCAAGGGCCCATGATACATGTACCCCATCCCGCAGTGCCAAATCTTGCACAACTCTGAACTACTAGCTCTACTGCCAATACTACTGCTCAATTTCATAAGGGGTTGAAATGAAAACTTGTACATGTTGGCATGACGCACACCAATCGCTCTAGTTGAAGAAGCTAGAGTGCCCCTAGGATATATAAGCACCTACCCTCTCCTGAATAACACCTCATACCCTTTGTCCTCCAATGTCGAAACAGATATAAGGTTCTTCTTCATCCTTGGCACATATAGAACATCAGACACTTTCAAGGGAGGTTTGGGCTCCCTATCAAATGTCAAAGTCCCCACACTGACTGCACTAACAATTATGTCTTCTCCGAGTACTACCTCTATATCAGTCTCACTCTCTGAAAGCTCTGAGAAGTACTCACAGACTCTTGTCATATGACGTGAAGCCCCACTATCAACATATCAAATACCTGAATATGCTCTGCTAGTGGAGGGAAGTGCACACTCCCTCTCAACCTGTGTGGCAGGTGATCCTACACTAATGGAGTCAAAAGAAGTGAACCCAAACTCCCGGTCAAAGCTCTTCGAGAAGTCCTCTATCTTCGCTGAAGCTGCCATGGTATTTTACCTTCCGTTCTTCTTTTTCTCTGGAAACAAAACTACATAGTGTCCCAACTTCTAAAAATTCCAACATTTAACTTTGGAATAGTCGTTCTCCTTATTCACCTGTTTACCTTTACCTTTTCCTTTGCCCCCACCACCACTTGTGGAAGCTTGCTTCTTTCCTTTGCCCTTCTTACCCCTTTCTAACAATGCTACATTTTCATCCTCCTCTACCTGTTTGGTTGCCCCAAGATTTTTCTTTCTGATTTCATTTTGAATGCAACCATCCCACAACCTCGACTAGCTAGGAAGGTTCCCCCATGCAACAATCCCATCCACAAAACTCTCCCAAGTCTTGGGAATACCATTCAATGTAATCCACACAATTTCAGTGGGTGGAATGGTATGTCCAACAACAACCAACTCATCTCTCATAGAAGTATCTTTGTGAGGTATGTTGTAACACTATCAGTCTTAACCATTTTAATGGCCTTCAACTTCTCCCTTAGGACCATTTTCCTGTTTTCATTGGTGATCTGGTAAATATTGGTCAAGGCTGTCCACATCTCATCTGCATATGTATTTCCTCTCACATGAGGAATGCCATGGTATTTAACACCATCCAAAATCAGTATTTTTCCCTTGGAATTCTTCAAATCATCCAACTAAACAGGGTCGGCATGTGCTGCTACTAGGTGTTGTGTGGTGTGAACTATTATGCCCCAGACTTCTGCCTCCTTAAAGATGCTCTGGATTCTCTCCCTCCATGCACTATATTTTCTCTTCCCATCCAACCTATCCTCCACCCTCAAGCTTAAAGACATGGTTGTTGTCCTAACAAACTAAAGTTTTCAAATCTGTGGTAAAGGTTCAGTTTTCTTTGTGAAAATAACTTGCTGTAATTTTTCACTTGCCATTCCAAACTGCACTTTTTAGCCACCCAAGCTCTGATACAATGTAGAAATTTTAGACCCCACTCCGGTTTTCAGTTTCACCTTATCACTCCCATAAAGTTAAATGGCCATTCCCATAATCATACATTCAAATTATGGAAATGAAATAAATTTTCTACAAACACAAATTCAAGAATTTCACAATGCTGGAAATTGCATTAATAAAAACACAGTAAAATATTTCAGCCACACACAGAAAATTAACATGCTGATTTTTGGTCAATATGACCCTGGAAAAACCCCCTACAACTCTTAGGCAAAACCAGTTCGGGCTCTTCTTCATTTCTGAGAATTTTCTTTTAAAGTGAAACATAAATACACAGAAAATTCCAACAACCAAACAAATACAACTTATCTTTTTTTCCATGCTTAACCTCCGCCTCAGAAATTGTGCCAAAATTAAAATAGGAACATCAATAAATGTTGTACGGACTCCTTGATTTTTGTGCCCATAAACATAACAATAAGTGTTGTTGTATGGCCTCCTCGATTTGCGTGCAGGACAACAATAAATGTTGTTGTACGACCTCCTCGATTTGCATGTAGAGGGACAACAATAAATGATGTAAATATTCTTCCTCAATTTTCATGCATAGGGATAGCAGCAAACTATACAGTGTGCCTCGAAAAATGTGCCACAAAAATAGCAAAAACTTTACCTAGAAATTTGCGTTAGAATGTTGTACAGCTGCCTAGGAATGTATGCCAAAGCTGTTACACAGTTCTGCCTTGAAAAATGTGCCCAAAATATGCCTTGAACTATGTGCCAGCTTGCTGTATGGATTTGAAAATTGCTACCTCAATATGTGTGCCAAAGTTCTGCTCTCCTTCAACTCACTACTCAGAAAATCTCCTTGCTCTCTCTTGCTCCTTCTCTCAATCTGCTCATGAAAAGAATGAATGACCTTTTCTCTTATTTTCTCCTTTAACCTAACCCTAAGTGACTTTTGGGGAATTCTTAAATCTAATGGATGAGATTAAATGTGCATTTGATTCTCACTTTCTAATTTTTAATTCACCCCACTTAAATAAAGATCCACTTAGCCTTTTATTTCCATAGTTACTTTTTCACTTTCTAATTTCACATTAACTTTAATAAAGTCACTTTAAAATTAGACTTGTAACTTTATCACTTATAAAGTCACTTTTAAATTAGATTTGACTTTACCACTTATGAACTCACTTTAGGAGAAAAATATAAATACAATTGGACACTTTTCCCTAGGACAAAGATCAAAGCCTTAGGGAACCACTTATCCTCTGGTAACCCAAATTTTAATAGTTGTTAGATAAATAGATGATGCTCGTAGTGGATCCTGTACTCTACTTGTGAGTTCTGCTTCCGCAAAACTAGAGGAAATTTCTTCACACATTGTAATACCTCCACCCGATGTCGAGATGATGGAATATTCGGCCATTATCCTCTATATGTCATCATCCATGAGATCCTTGGCAGAAAACCCCTCTAAGGCATTCCCTTCTATTTTGACTGAACCTCCTTCGGCGATCACCTTGGGCTCAACATCGGTAGATGTTTCATCTACTAGCTCTGCATCTACCCTTCGTAGTGATGCATATGTGAACCATATCTCTCATGATGATGTGTCAAGTAGCCCCGTCTCGTCACGTGGTCTCTCTTCTACTAGTCCCCCTATATTTCACTCTGATTAATAAATTATGGAAGCAATGACCACCCTTGACTTTCCTTGGGATGATATGCACCACCATGCGTAATTCCTTCTACAACAGTCCCATGACCAGTATGTTGTCGATTCTAAATACTTCAACTCTGATGAGGTCGATTGGTTTAGAAATCCCATTCCTATACCCGATGCTTTCGAAGAAGGAAATATGGCCAATATCTCTCCTACCATTAAAATTAACATTTCCGATAAACCAGGGATAAAAGAAAACATTGCCTTGGGAGAACATTGCACCCCGAAAGAAATTGAGGTTTACACTAAGTTATTCAAGGAATTTCGTGATGTTTTTTCCTGGTCATATTCAAGGATTCCCAGACTTTATCCCACCATTTTCGAACACCATATCGATACATGTCCCAATGCTAATCCTATCCGTCAAAGGTTGAGGCCCATTAATACTTCCAAATGGGAGGCTACCAAAGCCGAAATCGACAAGCTCAAGTAGGCTGGTTTTACCTATCCCATTCTCAAGAAAACATGCACCATCCATGTCTGTATGGAATTTCATGACCTGAACAAAGCTTGTCCCATAGACAACTTCCCCTCACCATTTATCGAACATATATTTAATAGGTGTGTAGGGCATAGAAATTTTACCCATAGAATTCCCCATCACGATGCATGTTTTATTTCTTCCATGCGTTCAAGTTGCTTGCATTGTTCATCATCATCTCATTCATTGTCTTTTGGCACCTTTCATATGGATCCATCATCCACACCGTACATCGGCTATGCCGACAGTGCAAGTCGCTACTCACAGAATCTAGCCTCGGCAGCCTGGGCTATTTTTACCCCCATGCATTTGTTAGTCCTCTCCAAGACATATGCATTGGATCTACCAACAATAATCAAACTGAATATGATGCAATTATATGTTTTTTAGTCGATGCCCTTGAACATCACATCCTTCATCTTCATGTTTGTTTAGATTCCCTGCTACTTGTCATGCAATTGAATGGCATATATCATGTGAATAACCATGTCCTTTTTAGAAGATATTTATGGGTGAAGTTATCAGTGCGTGAATTTGAAACCATTCCATTCATTCATGTACCTAGAGCCCATAATCACTATTTAGATAACATTGCAAACAATATTCTAGATTGGCACTTATCACATGCATTTAACACAAGACAATAATCATAAACAAATGGTGAACTATATACTCGTCATATATAAAAATATGTGTATCCATAATATGTGTCCACAAAATCATAAATGTTTTGGAGTCCTCTACTCTAATACATCTGACATACCCTTAGAATGCTACAAAAACCAAAAAAAGGGGCACCACATGACCCTGCATCTAATCACTATATAGAGGGTCTCGAGCCAATGGCTCGGATCCTACAGCCCATAGATCCTGCATACCCTGCCCTTCCATCGCCATGTGCCGCATGACACCTCGCCAATCTGAGGGTATCCCGACACATGCCCCAATGTAGCAATCATATAGATCATGCTCTGATACCCTAGTCACCAACAACTAGGATCTATGGCACAAATTCTCCATCAGAGCCTTTAAGTCCACTCTATCATCTACTCTAGTTGTGCTAGACTCTGTAGCCCCCGTTGCTGCAGGTCATCCCATATACCCGGTCGGTTTCACCAGTGCTATATTTGCATACCAAAAGTAACGAATCATTACCACATACATAATTCTAAAACCTTAAGTGCACCATAAACTATAACAACTTGTCACTTACCATCTGGTCCCCATGCTTAACCGGGCAGAAGTGGCAAGTCTGGGTCCCCCTGATAGTTCATTCCACTGTATTGATATTTGACTATATATAGCGGCGTCTGGTCCCAATGTGCGAAGAAATCAGGTTGGAATACTCATCCGACGCCTTCGCCTCCTCCTCTCCATAGTAGCTTCCCCCAGCGGTGCATCCTAGGCTCTTGCAGGCCCCCATCCTGGCTCTGTACATAAGGCTGAAGTGAAGGGATCTTCTCGAAGAATAACACACACAACATTGTAACAAAAGCATAATCATGGTTCACTTCTCGCTTGCATAGAGAAAAATGTCATTTCAACAATGCCAACATCATTTGGGCCCACCCATAGTAGGTATAACTCAGTACACTCTCAACCAACATCATCTGCCTTCTGGTGATGTGGTGGAACACCTAGTTTCCCAGGACCCGCAACACTGCTACGACAACAGCCTAAGTCTCTATCCTCTCTAGATCTCCAATCGATATGGCCATGCCCTTGACATGAAAATATGGTCGACAATGGCATTCCATGAACTCTGATATATTTCTCCCTCATAGTAATACTAGCTGGATATTACCCACCCCCCAGTGGTGGGAGACCAGTTAGGAAATAGATTTCCTAAATAGTCAGATCGATCTATTGCCCCTGCACTATAAAGACCTCTATGTCTAGGTTCTAGTAGCTCATTGTCCTGGATAGCAAGGTCTCCCCTTCTCTCGTCAACGAGTTCTCAACCAACTTGAGAACCCCATACCTCGCTAGTTCGCCTCTAACCCCCTGATCCCCCTCAATCTCAGAATGAAGCGCATCCAAATCTCTCTCTCTCTCCAGTTGATCTTTAACTCTACCATACCTACACAAACCCAACATATTTGTCAGTCAGAGGAAGAAAAACTACATTAAAAACATCAAGCCCCAGTTCCAGCCCAAAACAGGACAAAACACAATTTTTTGGCAGCTCACATTTTCCTAGCCCTATACCTGTGAGGTCGCAGTTTTTCCCTCTTAAAAATGCAACCCAACTCGCATAATAGGGCCTAGGAAGTGTGATATGGCCGTGAGGAAGGGTGGGTGTTATTCCTGAGCTCTGGGCACCTAATCTGAATTTCTAAACCACTGAAATTGAAGAGTAAGGTTAGGCCACCTACCTGTAACTAACGGATCTTGATTCCAACGGTCACTTTGTCTGCTACGATCACCGCAAGATTTAGGGCCTTCTCCTCCTCTCCACGTTCACCAAAAATCCACTAGAAAATGAACCAAATTGGAGGGAAATCACCTTATTAAAAGAGAAACCCTAATTTTTGTTTCGCCAATTGCGAACAAACCGTAGCTCTGTTTGACCGCCAACACCATTAGAAAGCTCTTAGCGAGCTCTAAAATAGGTATATTTTTTTTGGGTGATTTGATACTTCATCTGGAAGCCTTTTTTCCAAGAAGGGTCACTTTGCCGCCTCTAAAAATCGAATTTCTACACTTGCGTGACTTGTACTTGGGGCACCACTTTGCGTTCTTAATTTTTGACGCGTGTGTCAATTTTTGTCATGAGTAACCATATTTTTCTCATATTTTTGTGGTCCCCACTGGACCTATTTTATGCGGTAGCATCATAGAGGCACCCTTGGTCAGAGCATCTGAGTTGATTCATCGTCACATTCATGGAGTTTGTCCCAAGTCCCCTTACCTCCTACTATAGTATTCCATCCATTCGTGCCTTGTACCTCTCTCGTGTAGCCCATTTTCTCCTCCAGTCCCATTGTCCCCCATCCCCTGAGGAGTCGAGTTAGTTGCTGCCAGGTCATCCATGCTTTATATGCTCTGACAAGGGAAGTCGTCTGTTTGCTACTCAGTATCCCCATTCCATCATCATCCCTAGTGGCAATCCATCAATCACTTTACTATGATCTCTCGTGCCCTAGTTGAGGATTCTTCACAACCTCACCTATGGCAAACCTCCTTTTGTCGACATTATTACATTCATTCCAGAAGAAAGGTCTAGAGGGTAGTGTACCTTGGTTCCAGCTTCCATTCTTGTTTGATGCCTCAGATCAGGAAAATGGACTCCTCATTGCCCTTTGAATTGGTTTTTTCTCATCTGCTCCACCCCAACATGATCAAGATCCGTATACTCGATAGTTTGGTGATTCAACAGATTTCTCCAGTGATTCCTGGGTGTGTGTGATATGTTTTAGACCTCATGAGGGGGTGGCCCTTCAAGTAGCCCCCCACATGCCCAGATGACCTCATTATATGCTATAGCCTCAGATGCAACTCTGCAAATTTCGATGGGCTCAATTCCAGCTGCTTGCAACTCTTATATCATGCATGTATCACTTAGATGATTCATTCATATTTTCAAAGCCCTTTCCTATTTATCATGGATTCTTTGGTTGTTATTGTATCTCATGTACTCATATATTATTGTATTCAGTCCTAGGTTCTGTCCCAGGAACAGTATGTATGTGGGATCCATTATATTTTTGTCTGGCCCAGTTTATGCTAGCATATCATGTACTTCATAGCTTAGTCTCATATTACTACTCACACCATTATTCTTTGTACTTTTTCATCTCAGCGGGCATAGGTATGCCTCCCCCACCTCACTAAGAACAAGTACCCAAACATTAAAGGAGAATTATCTCATTTGTTGGTTTCGCCCCCTCAGGTTATTTTACTCTCTTGCTTCACTCTGTCTATGTATCTGTCTCTCTATGACTCCCCTTCAGTGTCTAGTGATTGTGTTTTTACAATGTACTTCAGTCATACAATTAGCTCCTAACGCTCGCATGTTGGGGGGAAATCTGTTCCACCAATTTTTGGTCGTATAACCATATACAATTAGATGGATCGAAGTACACAATGTAAGACCAATTTTACCATAGTAAACTTGATTTCACTCTAAGAAATAATTTAATAAACCATATTTTACTAATTTATTTCTGGTTCAAATAGGAAACCCCATGAGGAATAATTAAATAAATCCCTATTTATTTGGTTTTCCTCTAGTAATAATTAATTAAACCACTATTTAAATAATATTCTCGGTCATATTTAACCCAATTAATGAGAAATAATTAGATAAATCATTATTTGTCTTATTATTCTCTAGGAATAATTAATTAAATCATTATTTTATTTTTATTCCTTATTAAATTTGACTAAATCATTTAGGAATAATAAATTAAATCATTATTTGTTAAATTATTCCTTAACCCATCCTTGAAATAATAAATAAATCATTTATTTGTATATTATTTCTAAATAAATGGATTTAACCAATTGAAATTCCTTTTCCCTCCAACAAAATATAATAAAATATTCCAATAAGTTCGATCTAGATCTTGGTTAAAAATATTTTACTATGCACCATTATCAAGGATAACTCAATATTTTGTTATAAATAGAAGGGTTTTCCATTCCTTATTTACCTTTGATGCATTTATCATGGTTGTACTTTGTTCATTTTTCATTGTCATACTTTGATCGCTTTTATTATTATTTTTCTTCTTGAGCTCCCATAGAGTTCAACACGTCTTGGGTTTTCTACACCATTGAGAGAGAGAAACTTATGGATTTGAAGTGTTGAGGATAGCCAAGAACCCATCCCATTGAGGGGGACTGGTAACATCATTATCTGTTCCCTTCCCATGTGTTAATACTTATAAAAATCTTTATATATTTTGTCTTATCCATTGTATATTTAGAGGAACTCTTATTTCTTTTTACTGTTTAACTACTTTTACTGCACAGATCTAGGTTTTTGCTGCATTTTTTTTGCCATCTATTGCAGATTTAAGGAAGTTAAGAAACCATCGTTGTTGTTAGGGATGTTTGTCATGTGCAGCTAAAGTGATCTCTTTTCGTACACTTGCGTTAAGAATTCATTCATTCTAACAATAATGAGTCAGTGCCATTGGAGGCTGAGGTATTAGAGCATGAGGAGGTTAGATAAGTTGAAGAAATTATCAAATAGAAAGATAAATAAATAAGAGAATTTAAAGAGGCCTTCTCCATTTCCAAATCATGAATTACTTTCCTTGAGCGGGAAAATTTTCAATTGGAAGTGAATCAACTCCTACAAAGCAAGTACGAATCAATCATGGAGGAAAATGGAGGTAAAGGCAAGAAGATTGTTGTTGTTGACCAAATGCAGGAGATGGAGGCTGAAACACATACAAGAAGACCATGAACAAGATGCCTCAAAGGGCATTGGAGCGAGAAAGACAGTTAATTCATCAATAACACTGTTACCGATGAAATAGGTAACCTGACCTCAAAACGGGAACTCTAGCCCAAAAAGTCTCAAAAAACATGAAAAAACACCCCAAAAACAAAAAGTGTGTCTTCCAGAATGCACTTGGTTTTTTTTTAAGGTCAAATTTCAACATTTTATAAAATTATGCTAAAAACAAAATTCTTTGTTGAAAAACGGATTGAAAAAACACCCTCAAAACAAAACCAGTTGATGCTGGAATAACAAAAAAAAGAAATTTCATAATTTTGACACTTGTAACAATGGAATTAAAGACCACATATTAGGAAATTTTTTAAAGTCATAAATTTCTAACATTTGTGATAGATGATGTTAAATATAAACAAATACATGTCTGAAGGGCTTATCATTTAAAACAATTTTCATCCATGTTGTTAAACATAAAATATCTTGACTCTAAACAACCCTAAAATTGTAATTATTGTCAACCATAACATTAAAGATAAAATTTGGTAGCGCATAAAAACCTTAATGACAAGTTGTAAATCTAAAGTTTTTCAATCTTAAGTGTTCAACATACTTGAACAATGAAATTATGGAGAAATTATAAGACTTGAACAATTTAAAAAAATGAACAAGTAAATGAAAAAATTATAATTGAACAGAAACAAGTAAGAGTAATTTTAATTTTAAAGGATAAAAACTTATCTTTTTTCAAATCTTAGCATAAGACAAATTTAAATCTAATTTCAACCAAAACCTAAAAATCAAGCATCAAAACAAAGTGTTCCCTTTCAATGACGCATATAATTATTAAAAAATTTATAAGTATCTTATACCAAATGGTAACAATACATAATTTCATGGTAATATCACTGCATAATCTAAAAATTCAACATTAGTTTCTATTTTCTATTTTACTTATAATTAAAATATCAACATTGTTACATTGAATATAACATAAATTATTTTTGTAATCCATTGTTGCATTGTTGATATTCTAAAGAGATGAATTCTTCATAATTAAAACATATAATCCAACAAACATAGAAATGTCTCATAACTTCATGAAAAATGAGATGGAAGTCAAAATTTTTATTTCAAGCTACCATGCAAACATCAATTACATAAAAGTGTCTTAGATAGTTATTCAAAATCAACCATAGGTTCTGGCACACCATCATAACCTACATCTTCAGATGAATGGCTCGATGTAGATGAAGATGATCCATATTCTTCTCTTTCATCAACTAGTGCTCCATCTGAGTCAACATGCATGCTCACCATTTCAGAGTTCAAAAGTCTTGTAGATCTACGTCTACATTCTGCAGAGTCCCATCTCAACAGTAATTTTTCTGGTAGAAATTTCTTCAAAATATTTATGGTCTGCAACCGAAGAGTTCCTCTCTTTGTCAAATTTAAGTCATACACAAGTATGTCAACATCCTCCAATTTCAAGACATATGTGCGGTGACGATTTATATTTGTGCCCTTTATTTTTCTCTTTCTGCCAATTATTTTTTCCACTACCATCTCTGGCTTGTACACACCATTGAAAGGGTGGGTACTTGTGGCATACCAATGTACATCAACAACTGTAATCTCTTAATTTTCATTAATGAGCTTTATAACCTTAGCAATCCAGAATGGATAGCCAAGTGGATCTTCATCTGCTAACACTGCTATCATGCAACCCTCCTTAAGATCCTGCACAGAACCCATGTAAAGATCTTCCATGGATTCACGTTGTGCACGTGATCTTCTAGAACCAATTATAGATTTCTCTTTCCTCTACCTGTGGGGAATTAATAATAGCTTGAGGTTGTTGTTGTTCAACATTGTGTGTTTCCTGATGTTCATGTTCATTTGGCATATTTTGTGGCCAAAAAAAAGGAGTCTTCAAAAGCGTATCCACATTTATTGATCTTGAAATCATATCACTTTGATTACTGAAAAAAGACTCCCACCAAACTGAATCAGCAACATCAAAGTACTCATGTATCTCTAATACATATTTTAATTTCCTCTAGACATTCAGAATAATTTATGTCTCTCTTCTGCCTTCATGCATTATGGATTTCAACAACTGACTATAATAACAATATCTTTGAAGAAAATATTGGACACTCTAGAATGAACTTAAAAAATGTTAAACCTGATGATGGTCCCCATTCTTCAATAGTTGAATACTTCTTGCCCCATATAAGTGTTATCCCATCAATTTTTTTGATACGAAATTGATGCTGGAAGCTAATGTCATTAAGTTGTTCAATGCATTTCTCCTCACCATCCGATCCAAAAATAAACCTTCACATGTCAATAGTTTCTTCCAACACATGAAAAACAGGCTCTGGAATGTACGATTTCTTAATACATTCAATTAATGACGACAGACTCCCAACACCTTTCCTCCTCAATGTTATTGAAAAATGACTGAACATTTGATCAATATGATCATGAGTATGCCCAACAAGAAGGAAACCAACCTTTATCTTTTTAAAAATCCCCAATTCAACGAGCATGTTTAGATATCCAAAAAGAACTTGATTTTTGTTCTCACGACTTGTGTTGTCTAATTGTAAATACAAAACTTCAGGAAGAATCCTGGACCAATGAGTAACCACCTCATGGATTATAGTTATGGTCATATTTGCATCATTGTGAATATTTGGAGTTGTGAAGAAAACTCTTGGAAACATCTTCTCATTAAATACCATACAACCAACCAAGTGAAACTGAAAGAAATTTTCCTCCTGTAATTTTTTTGGCGTGCAGACAAAATGTGGAAGAAGTGTTTTCTTTTGGTCCATACCATTAATTATCAATCCCAAATATTTATTTGGATGATCATAACACTTCTTTCGATGTTTATACAACTTTTGCCTTTCACTTGTTTGCTGATTGTGATGGTCTTAAAGTTCTTTGACAATGGAATCTGTACATAAAATAAAAGAAACATATGAATAAATATATTTTCATAGTTGATAAGTATCAAATTTTAAAAAACAATGTTTTGAACGCATACCTCTTTCTACCCCTTGACATTTATCTCTTTTTGCTTTAAGAGAAGCACATGTGCTGCAAATCCCCATCCTTGTCTTCTTAGGAATACGAACGTTGTTGAATTCAATTTTCCATATCCTTGTAAAATAAGAATATGTAATAAAATTACCAATTCCTTCAACAGCTTCTGCATAATCTTTGTATAACATGAATATTTCTCGTCTCAGGAAATTATCTAGAATATGTATTATGTCTTTATTTGGCATACACTCTCCATGATTTCAAAATAAGTCTTTCATCCATGTCTTAGCAGTATTTGCAAACGGCCCCACCTCCCGTTTATAACGTGCTTCTGAATAATATGTGGGATCCTTTTCCAATCTATCATGGATTCTTGACAAACGACAATTACCAATTGAATGCAACATTTTGAACGCCTTTCTGCAGAGCAATATATTCCCAATATGATAATCATAACCTACTAGCGTAGAGTGCATGCAACCCACTAAATATGAATTTTGCATGCTTTTATTCATTGACATATATGTTTTTCTTTTCTCCAAAACAAAGTTGAAATCCATATTTTTTAGGCAATCCCTTCGAAAACATTCACTTGAAATCAAATGAATGACAGAACTTCTTTTTGTGAGATATTTTGTCCTTACCTTTGTATAACTGGAATGCCTTGGATTGATATGAAAATTTCTACTCCTACTCCTAGTTGCAATATTTGCTTACAACGGCTTCATCATTCCATCATCCTTTGTAAAAGCAGTTTCATCACCATTAGGAGGAATATTATTTCCACTATCATCATCCTCAACATAGTTAATAAATTCATCAACATCATTGCCTGGAAAATTTTCTTTACCATCATCAGTTGAAGAAAACATTTCACAAGAATCATTGGCACTTTTGTAACCCCGACTCAAAATAAATTCTTCACCATCTTGACCCATGCTTTCAAATTTTTCCCTGGGAGGATTCAATTCTTCATCACCATGGGTGTCTTTGAAATGGTCACTTGGAGAAAATGTTATATTCAGATCTATGCCTCTAAAATTATCATTTGCAAGAAAATCTTCATCCTCCCCTTCCTAAGTGGTGCTCTCATAATCCTTGGGATTAGGCATAAGTGGAAGCTTTGAATTTGTATTCACTAGAATTTCTTCATCCTGCTCCTCCCCTTCCTCACTGATGCTCTCATAATCCATAGGATTAGGAATAAGTGAATGCCTTGAATCTATATTTATTTGAAATTCTTCATCCCCCCCTTCATCAGTGGTTAAATTATAATCGTTATGATTAGGATGAAGTGAAAATTTTAGCTTTGGAAATTCATCCCTGTCTTCATCAGTAGTGCTGGCATAATCCTTAGGATTAGAACGAAGTGGATATTTTGACGCTGCAAATTATTCATTCCCCTCTTCCTCAGTGGTGCTGACATAATCCTTAGGATTAGGATGAAGTGCATATTTTGACTCTACAAATTCTTCATTCCCCTCTTCATCTGTGGTGCTGACATAATCCTTAGGATTAAGACGAAGTGGAAATTTTGACTCTAGAATTTTTTCATCCCCCTCTTCATCAGTGGTGCTTACATAATCCTTAGGATTAGGATAGAGTGGATATTTTGACGCTATAAATTTTTCATTTCCCTCTTCATCAATGGTGCTGGCATAATCCTTAGGATTGGGACGAAGTGGATGTTTTGACTCTGAAACATTATCATTCCCCTTTTCATCAGTGGTGCTCGCATAATCCTTACGATTAGGACGAATTTGATATTTTGACTCTAGAAATTTTACATCCCCCTTTTCATCAGTGGTGTTGGCATACTCCTCAGGATTAGGACAGAGTGAATATTTTGACTCTGCAGATTCTTCATTCCCCTCTTCATCTGTTGTTCTCGCATAATCCTTAGGATTAAGCTGAAGTGGATATTCTGCATCTCCCTCTTCATCAATGGTGTCCTCATAATCCTTGGGATTAGGATGAAGTGAAACTTTTGACTCTGGAAATTCTTCATCATGCCCTTCATCACTGTTGCTTTCATAATCCTTAGGATTAAGAGTAAGTGGTATAACTGGCGCTCGATTTACAGAAATTTCATTTTGTTGCGCCTCATCATCTTTAGGATTACGACCAAGTCGATTTTTTGACTCTCTATTCATGGTGAATGAACTCACATTATATTCATCACTCTGAATAGAGTTGTTGCGTGACGAAGATGTTGATGTTGTACAAAGAAAAACTTCGTTGTCAGAAGAAACCATGGCTTTCAACAAGAATAGGTTGAATGATACAAATTCCTCTCCCACTTACAATATATAGCTTAAAGACTGAAAATTTCCCTCCAAATTTTCCCTCCAAAAAAATTCGCGAAAAAATTTCCCTCCAAAATTCCCCCCCAAAAAATTTCGCGAAAAACTTTCCCTCCAAAATTTTCATTTCAAATATTTGGTACAAATATTAGTCAAAAAAATGTATTTAACATTTTTTTTAATAAACTATTTATGTTGAAATATTTTACCGATATTTATATTCAAAATATCCACAAAATATTTCTATCATGGATGCCTTCCAAACTAAAATAATGTTTTTATTTCAATGATTTAATATTGACTAGATGTAAGTATTAACTATAATATTACTATAATACCTACATGCAAATATTAACTATTTTAACTATAATGACTACATGTAAATATTTTAAATTTTAAATTTTAAACTTACGTTATATTCATCTAAAATATATTTCAAAATTTATTAATAAACTGTTGGTCTTCAAAAATTTCACCATACTTTCTATTCAAAATATCCACAAAATATTCCTTTCATGCATGCTTTTGAAACTAACATAATATTCTTTTTTTAATGGTTTAAGATTCACTACATGTAAATATTTACAAAAATAACAACATGTAAATATTAACTATTTTAACTATAATATCTATAGTTTTTTGTGTCCAAAAACTACTTTTTAAAGGTTTTTAGGTTCAAAAACCATAATTTTTTTATATTTTTTTAGTGAAGAAAATGCAAAAAGAACTAAATTTTTTAGACTTTTAAGGGCAAAAATTTAGAATTTTTTTTCTTTTTTAAGACTTATAGGTTCATCTAGACAGAAAAATCCATAAAACAACCATGCACATAAAAAAAAATAGTAATATTATAACATTTTTTATTTGTTTTTTTTAATCATAAATATATCAGTGGTTTCATTATTTAAAATGTTTTTTTTTTTTTTTTTTTAAGAATCTTTTGATTTTATATTCTATTTTTTTTTTTGTTTTTTTAATTTTAAATCTTATTTTTATTCTTTTTAATTTCAAATCTTATTTTTTTTTCCTTTATTGTTTTGTTATATATCATATTTTTTTTTTTTTTTTAATTGGAATTTTTTTAATTGTATTGTTATATAGTTTTTTTTTTTTTAATTTATTTTATTGTTATATTAAAACAAATGTTTTTTTATTTATTTAATATATTGTATTGTTTTTTTCTTTTAATTATATAATGTTTAAAAACAAAACATAATTGTTATTTAATAAATTGTTTTTTTTTATATATTTGTTATATTTTGATATTTTTAACAATTATTTGTTTTTTATTAAATAATATTTTAATAATTATTTATTAATTATATTATATAACCATGTTTTTTATTATTTTTATAGAACAATGTTTTTATTATATTATATAACAATATTTTTATTATTTTTATATATAACAATGTTTTTATTAATTTTTAATTGTTTTATTAAAACAAATTAAAAACAAAAATTTAAAAAAAAATTAAAAAAACAAAAATTTAAAATTGTTTTATTAAAACAAATTAAAAAACAAATAAATAAAATAAAATAATTTAAAAAACAAAATTTAAAAAAAAAAAAAAAAATTTAAAAAATTTAAAAAAAAATAAATTAAAAAAATAAATTAAAAATAAAAAATAAAAATAAAAACCATCGCCGCCGTCGACTGCGCCCGCGGGGCGCCGAAGGCCGGCCAGGCGACGCCACGGGGGCTGCCCAGCTAGCCTCAGGCCCCTGGCTGGGCAGCCCCCGTGGCGCCGCCCAGTCGGCCTCCGGCACCCCGCGAGCACGGTCTGCCGTCGACCGCGCCCGCGGGGCACCGGAGGCCGGCCAAGCGGCGCCATGGGCAGCACGACCGCGCCTGAATCGGCCTCCTGCCCAGCCGGGGGCCTAAGGCCGGCTGGGAAGCCCCCGTGGCGCTGCCCGGCCGGCCTCCAGCGCCCTGCAGGCGTGGTCGACGACGGCCATGTTTTTTTTTTAAATTTTTTTTTAAATTTTTTTTTTTTTTAATTTTGTTTTTTAAATTTTTTTTTTTATTTGTTTTAATAAAACAATTTTTAATTTTTGTTTTTTTAATTTTTTTTTTAAATTTATTTTAATAAAACAATTAAAAATTAATAAAAACATTGTTATATAATAATTGTTAAAAATATCAAAATATAACAAATATATATTAAAAAAAAAAATTATTAAATAACAATTATGTTTTGTTTTTAAACATTATATAATTAAAGAAAAAAACAATACACTATAATAAATAAATAAATAAAAAACATTTGTTTTAATATAAGAATACAATAAATTAAAAAAAAAACTATATAACAATACAATTAATATATATATATATATATATATATATAACATTTTTTTTTAACATTTAAATATTTAATTTTTTTTTTTTTAAATTGAAGTATGAAAACAGCGTTATAAAAAATTTAATTTTTTCTTTTATTTTGTTTAATTGCTTTTATTTTATTTTGTTTATTTTTATTTAATTACTATGTAATTGTTTTTATTTTATTTTGTTTGTTTTCATTTAATTACTATGTAATGTGAAATAGAAATTTGTAACTTTCAAATATATTAAAAGATTATATAAATTTATAAACTTTTATATTAATTTTTTATCATTTTAACTTTATAATTTTTTATTTAATTGCTATGTAAAGTAAAATAAATTTTTATTTTATTTTATTTTTTTATTTTTATTCAATTGCTATGTAATGTAAAATTAAATTTTAAAATTTTAAAATATATTAAAAGATTATAAGTTTTTTTAATAAAATCATTGCCTTAAAAAAAAAAAAAAAAATAATTTTAACATTTTTTATAAATAGTTAGTAATTTTTTTGTTTTTTTTTAAATATTAAACAAAAACTGAAGTTTGAAAATAATAGTTTATTTTTTTTAATTGTTTTATACAATTTAAACACATTTTTAATTTTTTTATAAAATGTATTCAAAACATATTATATAGATATATATACATATGATTTATAATATTTTGTTTTTAAATGAAAATTTTTATAGTTAATTTTATTGCTTTAATTTCAAGCTATTTAGTTTTAGAAATAAATTTTGTTTATTAAATTTATTTTATCCGCATTATTTTTCCATTAACTAATATATATATATATATATATATATATATATCAGGAAAATGGCATCAAAAAATATTTCTGTGAATGTTTCTACACCTAGGGCAGCAGCTCCCAAATCTACAGCTGCAGCTCGACGCACTATGGATACAACTCCCAAATCTAAAGTTGCAGCTGGACGCACTATGGACACTGTTGGACGCAATAAGGATATTGTTGCACACACTAATAAAAGTCAAGCAAGTCGGGCACCAGGTTCATTAAAGCTTATTTCTGATTGGAAGAACGCCGAGGAAATAGATAAAACCGATTTCTCATGGTATCTTGAAGACAGTGAAATGGAGGCTGATATACACATCTATCTAATTTGTGGTATGATTGACTTAAATGAGCCATATGATGTGATGGGCAGAGTACGAGACATATGTATGGTCCCGAATACAAACACTATTTATGTTCTTGCAAGGAAGGCTAATAAACGTGAGAAGGTTAGATATCATCTATCAATCGTCAAGTATGACACATATGAAATATCTTCAAAATTTTCTAAAGAAATCTCAAGCAACATTTCAAATAACATTGTCAGTATGCTTATTTTTATTTCTGCTATGCATTATTGTAAGGATGATTCGATTTTTTATAAATTATTGATCATTGACATGTTTTATTTTGTTTCATAGGATTTTGTTCTGAGTCTTTCAAACATGTCTGAAGGTATTTATATGTTGGAGCCAAATGTTATGAATGTGATCAACACTTTCCACACAAACAAAGTAGAGGAAACGAGATTGAAGCAAAGATCAATAGCTCGTGACACTGCAATAGTACAAAGAGGGGATCAATCAAGAATCACTAAGGTGGGTGAATCTAGTAAACTAAACATGTTTCTTTTGAAGATGTCGAACATGAAACAAAAAAATATGATAGAATTAGTGAGGAGGATATTAGAACTGTTTTGAAAGAAAAGAAAAGAAATCATACACCAAAAATAAAAATCGCCAAAGATGTCTCTCTTTTACCTCATGGTGGAGAGCTTTTTTATAAAACCGATATGTTATCCAATAAGACTAGGAATCAAATATTGCGGAACTGTAAAGGTCGTGAGAGTAGTGAAGAACAAACTCAAATCTCTCACAAGGTAGAAATCATAACACTAGGTGCCGAGTTAGAGGATGGCATTATTAAAACAAAAACAAAATGTTATTCGACAAGAGTCGAGGAAGAATAAATTAATTCTTGGTGGCCAAACATTTACCTAATGCTAACCAATTTATAGCCCAAGAGGAAGGAAAATATCAATATAAAATTAGAAAGGCCCATCACATACATGTACATAATCTCGAAAACATTGTTCGGTGTTCAATCCATATGCGCATGTGGTGGATTATGTGGTTCTTGTTGATCCACGTCGTGTTCCCAAAAAACAAGAATTTGACAAGACAAAATGTTTTGATTATAAATATTATGTAATTGGAGGGAACCATTCGATAGAGGCTAAGAGACAGTTGATTGCAGAATATCCCAATAACTATCTTTTTCAAATAGTCAAATGCATCATTTACGCTGGCTTAACAGAAATAGAATCAAAGTTATTGGCGTGGGATCATAATGCAGATAATGAGTACATAATGAAAATGACTTTCATTCAAAGGGTCAGATTTATTCTTAATGAATTCATAGAAAAATGTGGTGAGAATAAGACACAAGTTAGTGTAACATTTCAAAAGGAATGTTTAATGGAAACAAGTTATCAACTTGATGAAAAAAAAACAAAAGATGGAAAATTGAAATTCACAAATTCTTCGTATACGTATAACATTTTTCAGTTGGCATTTAGAACTGGGGAGGTATGGGATTTGATTGATGAGATTTTTGATCGGTGGGAGAATATTTCCATAAAACATCAGAAGGTTAGAAAGAGTAAACCCATAATATGTACCAACAATAAGGGGGGTCCTGAAATGAAGCAGCGTCCAGAGGATATGACTATCACACCTTGGAGAAAAATGCAAGGTGTGAAGGATGATAAATTAGTCAAATCAGTATTACCCCGTGTGAAGTCGGGTGAATTATCAATGGAAGAAATGTGTGCAGAATTTTAAAAGTACGTTTCTTGAATTATTTCTTATTTTTCTTTCATTATAATTTTCTTTTAAATAAAACATAATGATGTTGGTAGAATTTGTTATACATGTCAATATATTAATGCTTTTAACTTGATTTATTTAGTCAGAAAATTTTTATGAAAATACAAGAACATATGGTTAAAATGTTGAATGAAGACAGTTGGGATGATGTTATACACAACTACTCAGAAGCAAGTTCTACATCAACACTAAAAGAGTTTTATATTGCATTCAATAAGGTATGTTGATTTATAAATTCATTTTATTCATATTTAAACTATTTTTATTTTATTACTTATACATATATATATATGTGTGTGTGTGTGTGTGTGTGTGTGTGTGTCATTAAAGATGTCGAAGAAGGATGGAAATGGAGTACCGGATACTTTCAAAAGCTTTATTGAAAAAATTAAGATGGAGAACATGAGAAGGAAGCGTCTTATGAATGTTGAACTTGATCCTACTCTTACTCATTACATTTGGAATGGGCTCGACAATGTCCAATATCAAATAATAAAAGGTGACTGTGAAGACATTGCATCACTAATACCTAAAAGAGAATATGGCTTAGTTATTGCAGATATTCCTCATGGTTTCACTTATTACTGAATATACAAGAGAACCATATACTTATCAAGCTTTTAAAGTGGTTACTGGGTTTTCAAGAAGTGACAACATCACCACTTGGTGATTTGTGACATTTCATTCAGACACACAGTTTGCAATGTTATTAACAAGCTTCAAGCGAGAAACAAACTCAAGGATGCAACTTACATGGTAAAACTTTTGAAATTGTATGTTTGATTACTGTTAAATTTTTTTATTTATGTACAATTTAATTGAACTTTTACTATGTTATGTTATAGGCAGAAGTCAAATATTGTTACTTCCGAAGATTAACCTATTATAAATTATTGTGAGTTCATCCATGTTGATTGTTGGACAAATGAAGATAGCTATAATCGTATTCTTAGGAATCGAATAGATGAGAAGATTCATAGTCAAGTATTGGTTCATGATGTAGTTGTAAGAAAAATAACATATGAGAATAAAGATGCAAAAGGAGATATAGTTAAAATTTATCAAAAACCGCAAGCATTTATTAACTATCTTATATATCTATGTTCAAAAGAAAGAGATTGGGTTTTGGATTTATTATACAAATTTGAATTTAAATATTTTATTTTTTACTTTTTGTGTCTTTATACTAATTTTCTTATTTATTTATTTTGTGCTTGATGATTAGGTACAATGCTAGCATGTTTCCTACCAAAAGGAAGAATTTGCATTTCCATTAAGAAAGACCCAGTGCAATGCAAATTTATTCAACAAAGAATTAACGCTCTTCAATTATTTCCAAATGCGAAACAAGAAGTTGGTTTGAGGAAAGGGGATTTTAATGAACCACGTGTGGAAAAAAAGCAAAGGAACCTCAACCACCATTATATGGAAGGATTGAAAGGACACTTTGGAAGATTTGTCGACATGAAAGATCCATTAGAAGACGCAAATGATCAAAATGAAGAAGACAATGTTTATGAAGAAGCCATTACCATCAATGTCAGTTTGGGAACAGATGTTGAAGATGTATTAGTTGATATTGTTGATGATGCTTGCTTATACTTGCAAAATGCAAATGTTATTTTCTTAAGTTTTTTTTGTTAAGATTCTCTAAAAAAATTAGTTTATTTAACATGTTTTTTCCAACAAAAAGTCTGTAAAAGTGTATTTTTTGCATTGTATTTATATTGAAAAATTGTATTTTTTTGTCATATGGTTCAAAATATTGGTTTTTTAGCGACAATTATTTGATGTGCATTGAAAAATTACTTAACAATACATAAACATGTAGAAAATATAAACTTTAGAATATTGACCTTTTTTCCATATTTTATCTATGTGAAAAAGTGAAGATATCATTACAAGTTTTTATTTTTAAAACACAAGTAAATAAATGCACTTAAAAATAAACATCTCACGGAAGAAGAAGACATTAGAAAATCTATAGTGTCAAAATCAATCCTATAAAAAAACATTGGTGATGATACACCACCCCTATTCAAAATCGACATAAAAAACATCACATAAAAAAAAATGAAAAAAACTTAAAGTGCCAAAAACATGCTAAATTTTTTTTTCTTGATTCTACATCGCCACTTTTTCAAAATCAGGTGTTTTTCTTGATTCTTCAAAAAGTAGGTAACAATGAGGTTACCTATTTCATTGGTAATAGTGTTCAATCTGAAGAATTGAACTTTGGTGAGCTTATTTCCATGGAGATCAATGAGGAGAGAGAGATTTGGTTATCAAGAGTTAATGAGCATCTGGAGAAGCTATTGAAGAAGGATAAAAGGGATAACAAGCTACAAAGGCACATGACAAACCATTATTTCACCAGGGACACCATTTTTCAAATAAGGCTCAAACAAGTTAAGAAGAGGCTTAAAGAGGTGCAAATGAAGCTCAAGGAGAAGGATAGATTGGAATTATTGGCTGAAGCTTCCTTAGCTATGTTGCCTATCTCTTACAAGTGCCAAAGAACCAATTTTTATAACTTTTGAGAAATTTTGGTATTTTATATGATTTTTGGCAGATTTCTAAAAATTTCCCATTGAAGAAGGGTACCAGACTTTTGTGACCTTTATTTTGGAGGCATATAAATGGTGATTTATTAACATGTATGGATGTATTTTGACGAGTACATCACATATCAAGAACCCTAATGGAATGAAAAGTTATAATTTTGGAAAAATATCTCAAAAATCCCTCATTTTTCATGTTTCTGCCTCCTTTTTGAACCCTCTGTGATGCTTTTGAGTGACCCTGGGAGAATGGATTTTTGAAGGCCTTGCCATGGACCATTTTGAAAAATTCAAGATGTTATGGAAACTACACACATAGGTCTAGTAGACAGTTATTTTATAAGTGCATTTAAACCTCTCAAAGTGCCTCAAAAGTGCCTCTAAATTTCTATTGCGCTTCTACAAATTGTTTTTAAAATCTTCAGTCAGAATTGTCACAAATCAACATTGGATTCCTCAGGACACTTTTCAAGCTTAGAAATGGTCACAAATTCGAGACAATTTTGTCCTATGAATTTTAGAGTTATTTGGTTGATTTTGGCTTCCTATAATGAAGGAATTTGTAATTAATGTAAGGGACAAACACTCCTAGTTTATAGATAAAATTCAGGGAATGGTTTCTAACCTCCCTAGAAACTAGGAAATGACTCATATTTTGCATTAATGATCCATTTTGGATGGGATTTTGACCTGATGAGGTGTCATAATATATTTTTTCTATAATTATATTCTCTTTAGTATTTTTTGGGGTTGGATAGTCTCATATTGCAGTGGAGCTCTTGTAATCAACAATTTGGAATGGAATTAGAGACAGATTTGCAGGAATTGTGTTGAGATACTTGTGGTATGCTTTGGAGCATTTTTTTTTCTTATGTATCTTTATAATTTCATGCTTAATACCATATATTCTTCTTCATATGTGTTTATATTTTAATTTTAGGAGCATAAATCATGTTTATGCACGCTTTGTTTTAGACAAGGTTTACAACACTATGTTTATTTTCTTCTAAGCTGAATGAATTCACCTCAGTGCTCATTCAAACTCTCTTATACTTCATCCTATACTAAATGAATTATTAAAGTTATTTCAAACTACCTATCTTGCCTCACATATTCTATGCAGATTCACCTTGGATTTTAGACTTAAAAACCTTATACACAGTCTACTCACTGTCTTTTCTATCCAGCACTCAAAACATTCAAACAAATCTTATTTATTGAGCTTACATACCTAGCCTAAGATCATTAGATACTCAGTCATACCTTTCACTACAAAAGTCAAAATGAGAGAGCCCTCTCTAATCCTGGTAGGGTTAGCTACCTGACCTAAATCTTGGTCTGTGGTTACCTTTCTCTAATCCTATTTTTCAGCCCTAGGTTGTTGGGGAGAGTGATAAAAATCCCAAGGGCCACTCACTCTTCTAGGAAAACTTCATAAAATGCTTAGAAATTTAGAGAAGTTGCTATATACGTTTGATCCTAGCAATAATACAAAGGAAGAAGATCATATTAATGATTTCTTCATGCATCTATGAATTCTATGGTATGATGATGTTTCTTGTAGGTTTTTTCCTTTCACATTAGAAGGTAGAACAATAGTATGGTACCATAGTCTACCTATTAATTCAAACCATGGTTAGAGGGAGTTCAAGAAATTATTCTTGGAGAAATTTATCGATGACAAGACTCCTACCATTTTGTTAAAATAACTCAGAAATATTAAGATGGGGGAGAAGGAGAAAGTCAAATATTTAAATAAATGATTCAATCGCATATTGAACAAGTTCCCCCCAAACACATAGCCTCATGATTCTATCACTATATTTTACTATGCAATTTCCTTGCCAACAAACATTTATGCTTTTGTTAAAAGAGATGCAAAGGAGACATTGATTTTAAACATTGAAAAAGTGATCGCCATATAGAAAGAATTGTTTGCCATTGGAGATATTATTGATGATGATGAACCTAAAGACTCCAAGGAGATTGGTAAGAAGTATAAAACTTCTTCAAGTAAGGCTAAAGAAAATGATTATATTGATATTGAAAGCTTGAATAGATCTTTAAAGGAACTCATTAATGAAGTCTCATAATTAAAGAGAAACTCAAACAATACCTCCAATGGTATTAAGCCCCCCAAGTCTTTCCCAATCAGAAGGAATAACAAAAACAACAACTAGCTAGCTAAATTTTCTCAATGTTCAAATTTTTTGTTGAATATTGAAAGTATAGGAATGGATAACTATTGTTCCTTATATCAGGAGAGGCATTTAGAGAAACCTGGCAGTGCATATCATTGATACTTCAATAGAATATGAGTAGTCTAAGGAAACAAAAGAAACAAATGAACATGCAGTGACTAAGGAAAGCACATGTATTGGACATGCAATTAATACTTTTGATTGTATTCTCAATATTGACAAGAAGAGTGTTGAAGTACCACCTCAAAGTGAATCCCTTCCTCATAAACAAATTGGTCGTTATAATTTGAGGAGCAAAGGGTCCATTTCTGAACAGGAAGAAATGAGACAAGAGTTAAAGAAGAATTAGGGGAATTTTGAGGTCTAAAATGGGCCTCCTAAGGTAATTATAAAATAACAGTGGAAATAATAAATTAATATTAGATTACATCATCAAATGTTAAAGGGAAAAAATAAAAACCTACTTTTCAACTCGTATTTGAAATTTGAGTAAAACCTTAGGGAGATAAGTTTAAAATAAAAGTCGAAAAAGTAGTTTTATTATTTATTATTTTTTATTTATTTTTTACATTTTTACCGGAAAAATGGTGAATCATCCCTCGTGGTTGACACCATCATCTTGAATCCTATTGGTTCTTATAAATTTTATTTTGGTTGTACATTTTTCTTAGGAGGCCCATTTTAGACCTCAAAATTTCTCTAATGGAACTATTAATAAGACTTACATCACGAACTAATCATGCTTAGAATATGCAAAACAAGCCTAGAAATGTTATTTCCTTGAATAGTACTTCCACTAGAATTAAAACAAGTCTATCACCATAGAAGTTTCAAATAAAGCTACACCTCCAGAGACTTAAGAGGTTCTTACTAAAAATGAAACTATTGATTATAATATAGTCGAAGATTTGAAGAGAGCTCATGCCAAAATTTCCATTTTTGAGCTTGAAAAGATAATAGGCCGTTGTGAATTTCTTGTCCAAGCCTTCTCACAGCCTTCATTACGTGACAAAGATTCTACTTCTCAAAAGGTGTCCAGTATGTCTTCTGGAAATCTCGAATATTTGTTTAATGTTATAACTTTATATGCTAACACTATATGCCACCCATTTTTGTTAACTTTCAAAATACCTAATTACAATGTACATAATTTTTTGGTCGATTGAGTGCATTTTTTAATGTAATTCCATTATCTATTGCTAAGAAAGTTAATGCTAAATGGGATAAAACTAATGCAAAAATCATTCAGTTGGAAAAATCGATTTCTAGGCCATTGGTGAACTTAGGAATGTTATTATCCAATTATCATAAGATTACTTGGTACAATAATGCATAAATATTGTGATTGTGGACATCCTCGAAGCCCATGGATCACTCTTGAGACAAGACTGGTCTAGTAATTTAAAAGGGTATTTTGCAATACATTGGCCACATTTATGGATTCCATATAAGGGTAGTAACAACCATATTTGAGTGGAATGAAAACCCTACATTAAATATATTGTGATACCACCTGAGGGTCACAATGAGCTTGTTCCCCTTATAGACCTAATATTTGGAAAAAAATTCTTGGAAATAAATCAAGGGTGTTATCAAGCACAACCATCACCCATCCCACCTGATACACTATTGGATAGCCTTCCTTGTACTCCAACTGGTGATAATTAATCTTGTTACATATATGTACATAGTAATAATAGTATAGGAACAATTTCAATAGCTGATAATATTTGGAATTTTCACTTTCATAGTTCAAAAAAGCAGGATGGTGCTAGAGATGGTTTCATTTTCTTAGATCCACATAACAAGAAATACATCCTATCATGTAATTTGGAGTTCGAGTGCACAAATAATACTACTAAATATGAAGCACTCATGCTTGTACCAAAGAAATACATCGACCTGAAGGTATAGTTGCTCAAGTTAATTGGTGACTCATAAGTGGTTACTCATCAGGTACAAAACAATATCCACTATGTTTCATCAAATATTAAAAACTATTGATAGGAGGTATGGCGACTGATTAATTATTTTAAATTTTTTAATATCATTTTTTTCCCTAGAATTAGAAATCTCGTAGCAGACGTTAGCTAATGCATCCACTAGAATGTTTCCTTTGAAAAATGGTTTTTATATAAAGATTATATATAAACCATATATACCAATAATTTAACTAATTTCCATGTTTTCAATTACGACCAACATATACTTCATTTTATGGGTAATGTGGGCGTGTTTAAAGATGCTTCCATTGAAGAGGATGAGCACGACAAGGATTTGCAGGAAGAATCTAATACAATGAGAGGAAATACTGTGCCTAAAGGTGTAGTATCCTTGCATGACTTGAAAAATCAGTTCAGAGGACCAATTAATACTAAGACTTAGAGATCAAAATAATAATTTAAACAAGTAAACCTAGGAACTCAAAACGATCTAAAATATGTAAACCTCGATACATGTTTTTCTCCACAAAAAAGACAAGCATTTATCCACGTTTTCAAGCAGTGCCATGATGTTCTTACATGGACTTACACTGATTTGAATACATATAACACTCATATTATCCAACATGTCATTCACATTAAATAATGGGTCAAACCTTTTCATCAAAAGCTAAGGAAAGTTATATCCAATGCTACAACCCATAATCCAAAAGGAATTGAGGAAGTCATTGGATAATCATATCATTTTGAAGGTTTTACATTCTACTTGGGTTTCATATTTGGTCCCTATTAGAAACAATTTTGGTGAGATAATTTTATGTGTCTACTTTCACAATATCAACCGAGCATCACATAAAGATAATTAGCGGGTGCCATCCATTAAAGAAATCCTCCAAACAGTATTTGGGTCTGAAATGTTATCGCTACTAAATGGTTTTTCTAGCTATAATCAAGTGCTAGTGGCAAAACCATATTTCCTCAAGTCTACTTTTAGGACGAAGTGGGGAACATTCACCTTTAAGTACATGTCATTCCAAATAGAAATGGAAATTGATTTTTGTGGCCTAATTGGCCAAAGTGTAGTAGTTTACCTGGATGGTGTTATTGTATTCTCTAAAACAAGATCAGACCCCGTGCGTCATCTGAAACAGATATTTGATTAGTGTTGTAAATATGGGATTTCTCTCACTCCTAAGAAAATCATATTTGGTTAATCAAAAGGTACTCACTTAGGACACATCATTTCCAATATCAGAATCAAAGTTGATCCTGAGAGGGTCAAATCTATAACTCAAATCCCATTCCCAGTAATAAGAAAGCTATGTAATATTTCTTAGGGAAGATTAATTTCATGCACAGGTTAATCTATGATTATGCCTAGATAGTTAACCATTACAAGAGGTTATCAATAAATATGCACTCTTTATATGGGACAAAAGGGAAAATTATTCTTTTGCTGATATTGAAAAATATATTTTTGATGTGCCTGCATTATTTATTCCTCATTATGGAAATGATTTCCTGCATCATACTTTCACCTCGAATTCATCCATTGTGGTTGTATTGATGCAGAAGTATGTTGAAGGAAATTAATGGAATATTTCTTTCATGAGTGTTGGCTTGCAAGAGTCAGAGCTAAAATACCCTGCCATCAATAAACAAGGATACATTATATATAAGGTATTCACGGATTTTAGGCCCTACCTCATTAAAGATCACACGATCATATATGTGCCTCATCTAGTGGTCAGGACACTCTTCATGCAGTAGGAGCTGGGTGAGAAGAGGAAAAAATGGATGACCAGTTTACAAGAATATGATCTAGGGTTAAGACAGTTCATCCTATTAAAGGTCATGGCTTCTGCCAACTAGCAACAGAAGTGAGAGATGCTCTGGAGAAATATATTTTAGGATGAGAACAGGAAATAGAAATTTACAATGTTGAAAAAGTTCCCCAGAAAAATAAAATAACGACATGGTATTCAGATATATGGAAATTCCTAGAGCATGGCACCTTTCCCACACATTTATCAAACAAAAAAAGAGGCCAATCCACCTCAAATATTTATTCTATTATCTTGTTCATGGAGTGTTATTTAGAAAGAACCAGAACGGTGAATTACTAATATTCCTTAAGCCTCAAGGTACGAAGAAGGTATAAGAGATCTGCTCAAAGGACTGACAAGTGGACATTATGTGGGAAATACAACTGGACATAAAGTAACGAGGGTCAATTATTATTGTCCTTAATTATTCAAGGATAATCATTCTTATGCCTGTAAGTGTGTAGCTTGTCAGAGATGTGCCAGTCGAGATCGGAATTCAGTCTCCCCACTTCTACCAGTAACAATTGAGGAACTGTTTCAACAGTTTGGACTAGATTTTATTGGAGAAACCTTCCCAAATTCGTCAAAGAAACACTCAGTATATCTTTATGGTGATAGATTATTTTACTTAGTGGAAAAAAATATTTCCTTTAAGACAATTTAATGACAAGGAAGTCATCCAATTCTTAAGCAGAACCTTATAACCAATTTTTGCATTCCAATGTATCTTATCTTTGATAATGTGACTTATTTTTCTTCATTTAAACTTTATGAATTCACATTGTAAAATGGTATTTTATTAAAGCATGCATCTAACGATTACTCGTAGGGAAATGGTTTGGCAGAATAAACAAACAAAAATCTCATTCGCATAATCAAGAAAACCATTTTACATGAGCAAAGGAACTAGCACAATGATTTCATAAATTCATTATGGGATAATCGTGTAACTCCTAAGCCTTCCCTCAAAACCTCACCATGATTTATGGTTTATGGTAAAGGCGTTATCTTGCCTCCGGACTTGTATCTCCCAGACTTGCAACTCTCTCAAGAATCCCAACATAGACCATGCCTTCTAGTTCAAAGAAGGATGTATCCTTTGCTTAAACTTGAGGAAGAAAGGCTCAAAGCTAAAGAAAAATATTTTGTACACCAAAATTGTATTAATCATTGGTTCGATAAAAAATATGCATGCACTAAGTGTTTCAATGAGGATGACTTAGTATTGAAGTGGGATAAATCCCATGAAGAGAAATGAAAATAGATGAAGTTCCAATACATGTGGACGGGCCCTTATACCATCGAAGAGAAGCTCAGTCACAATGCTTTCAAGATGAAATCCTTATATGGGAGGATTGGCCCTCTTCTCATCAATGACCGAGATTTGAAACTCTATTTTCAGTAGCAAATCTAAGTTGTGTTTTTTGTACAATATTTTCTTCTTTTTATTTTCTTTTTCATTTGTCATTAGTATAATGTTTTTTGTGTCAATTCATGTCCCTTATTGTTTTTGTATCCTAGTTATTGTACAAAAATAAGACCTTTTGTGGAAATAGTGCATGGCTCATAAATACTTTGTGGTGCAATAAAGAGGAAATGTAATGACCACAACACTTGGCTATATGTTTGTTCTTATTATTTGTTTTGGGAATATGCTATAGGTTGAGATACGTCCATACATAAAATATGATAAATCCAAGAAGAAAACTTTGAGGGAACCTATTAGATCCACATTTATTCTAGTATTTGAATTCCTAAACTTGATATTAAATCTACTTGGTGTGTTATATTCTTATCCAATCTAGTAGAGAATGGATAAGGGGAAAATATAAAGTGAGCAAACCAATATCAGAGGTTATATAAATAATTCTCTAAAGGGTAAACCTCCTCCGCTTTCAATAAGTTGGGATCCGTCGAAAATAATAAGTGTCAAAGCATATTCCTATTAAATAAATAAATGGAAGGTGAAATAAGAGAAATGCATCCTGTGTAGGGAGGTGAAGAAAGTGACTTCTCTAGGGTAATATTCAGGCTTGTTGGAAGCAAAGCAACGTTTGCGCTCCTGTAGTGATGTCGATGGGGTATTTTCCAAGACTGTTGGTAGCAGAATAACACTAGAGATGAAACCCATACTTTGAATATCTTAAAATCATCATGTATATTACCCTTTCCTATATTGAAACAATTGTGATATGGCATATATGTTTTGTATTTGAACCAAGTAAAGGAAAGTAAGGTTTTATGTATATAACCAAGTTGAAAGGGGAATTCAAGGCAATCTAATTGGTGAATCAATACTACCTGAAGGGATAACCCTTTAACAGACAAGTTATTCCTAGGTATAGAAGTTAGCATTCATCTAGTGTGTCGCCAAATGTTGTCGCTGCAACAAAAGAAGGTTTTGAAGTTACTTTAACATAGAAAGAGGAACATTATAAGAATGAAAAACATCAAGCTGAAACCTGGATTCAAAATCAATTAGCTGAAGTAGAAAACAAATATGGAAAACAAATAGATGAGTTGAGATAGGCACATCTTGATAGACTAGAGACACTGAAAAGGGAAACCTTAAACACATATTTTTCAGTAATCGTGCCATCATTGTGAAAAATTAGTTAAAACATGTCTGAGATAAGTTTTATAATAGACCTTATAAAATTTCTAGTATTTATCAAAATCTCCTACTAATTCCTGGAAAGTTCAAGACCTTTATAAACGAATAAGATAACGTATCACATCAATTTGGGAAACAAATTTTGTGGGGGAACAGAGAAAACCCTATAAACATTGGCAATCTATCTAAAAATGATAAAAGGATGATGGAAATTTCCTCAGACCAGAGGAAATATATTGTTTCAACTATAAAAGAGTGGATCAAGGAGTCTACTAGATGGTGTAACAAGGTTTATAACATTGCATATGATATCATAAAATATTATAGCATTCCTTACCCTAAAGATATTGAAAAGGAATTACCTCTCGCTATATGATTATAGGGCATGAAAGAACATATAAGTAAGGATAAATAATAGATTAAACTACTTGTTGAATTGACTATCACAAACATTCATAAATTTTTTCATGGCCCATATGCATATGTGAATTCCATTTCCAATTTTTCTCAGAAGTATAGTATAAAAATAAGTATGTACTAAAAAGAATAAGAAAATTCCATATTAGTGTGAGTAACATCAATTTTGTCCACCGAACTTAGATTCTAGAGCTCTTTTCCAGCTGAAAAAAAATCATCAGAAGAAAAGAAAGTGAAATACATCCCTCAATAACTAGAGTTGACCTGATTCTCTTAGATGAAAATACATACTAACAACCAATCATAGAAATTATCAACAACAACTCAAGAACTAAGTGTTAACTGGGAATAGAAAATTTATCTGTTCATTTTTTTGTTATATTTATTTATTTTTAGGAAATATTTTTTAAGGAATAGGAAGTAATGTGTATCTACTATGGAATTTTACCCTATATATACAACTCTCTTCGATGAAAGCAGGGCTTATCAAATGAATTTTTATTAAGGGAGATTGATATTTCTTATCGATTATTTTTCATCAAATCTGAATACCTTGAAGATTTTCATAGAGTCCATTTCGTTCAATGAAAGTATGTATGTGAAATATTACTATACGTTTTCATTCTTTTATTCGATGCAAGATTCAAATTTAATGAATGATTTGCTACTATGAATATCAAATTATTTATTTTGGTTCTATAATCAAGATAAATATTTGTGCTTTACAATTTATTTTAGTTTTGGATTATTTCTAAGTTCTTGGATTAATTATATTCTATCTTATATTCATATTTTTACTTATATATTTATTCTCATTATTGAGATATATTATGTCGTTTATTTCATATTAGATTATAACTACATATAAACATGTTAAAAAATCACAAAAAACGCATATTGTTTCCTAGCTCTCTCATTAGAGAATAAACCTCTTAGGAGGCTGGCTGAACCCACATTTCATTCATGAGGAATACCATTTCAAACATCTATATTTATTTCATAGGCTTTCATTTGGATATTACCTTCTCTCCTTACTATTGGATACAACAAGCCTTTCGAGACAAAAACAATTGGAGTATTCCTTGGTAGAAATTATAAGTATTTAGGATAATTAGATTAGGTTAGTATTCGTTTAATCACTTAGGGTAGTTTATTTTAGTTTAGGTAGAGGAAACTAGAAATTTATACCAACGAGTACCACCAAAAAAAATGAGTAAGGGTCTAATTGGAGCCCCGATCGAGTGGTAACTCCCCATTGCAAGCAAGGATTTTCCTACTTGTCACGGATTAAAATAAAGGAACTAATATATTTATAATGGTTGTCTTTCTTATAGCACTTTTTTATTATCATAAGTTTAATATAATACAATGGATGACATATAAACTATTTTCACATGCTTCAATGCATCCTTGTATAATAGGTTGTTTTCAATTAAGTTGAAGTCATGAAATCATGATATTATATATACATAACAATTTTTTTAGAAATGCGTCATATATCACTTCGTGAAAAAAAGTTACATTATAGAACCAATAGTTACAACAAGATTATAAGGAATCCTAACATTTGAGCCTAGGCCCAAAAAGAAAGGATTCAACATATATTCAAAAAAGATGAAGTTGTGATTTTACGAGAAAATCCAACCCTTTAAAGATCCTCATTTTCCCTAACCTGAGCTAGTAGGTAATGCCACCCTTAAGGAAGGTAACATTACACCTGTTTTTACATATTAATATGATAATGGATTTTCAATAATATAAAAGCCTCATATTAACCCTAAAAACTCCTTATTAAGACCTATATATTGATTGATTACATTTCTATTGTTATATTTTTATGTAGGGTAGAACCTTTCATGGTCCCATTTTATTATAATTTTGTGCTTTATATCATATATATATATATATATATATATATATATATATATATATATAGAGAGAGAGAGAGAGAGAGAGAGAGAGAGAGAGAGAGTCATCAAATCTTGTCTTGTATATTATATTCATTATAGAGGGAAGATATTTCCCCCTTGAATTGGAATGTAATTTGTATCATAACTTATCATCCTAATGTTTTTATACTTCAAACAATTCATATTCTTATTTCTCTATAAAAATATTTTGGATGCCTCATATAGTGAAATTTGGATCATATTGAGGACATATATTTTGGAACATCTTGTTACAATTTCATATCTTCATTCACTATAATTTCAAAGACATTCTATGAGGAAGTCAAGGTTCATGGATGCTCCTAAAATAATTTTAAACAAGACAATATGGAATTTTCACTATTATTGTTTTTGGGGATCTTTCAGATTGTGAAATTTTTATGGGAATATAGAGATGAGATTGCTAGGAACCTTTGATAAAAATTTCAGAATTTTATTTGTTATAATTTCAGAGATATGCGCTGAGTAAATTAGGATTCTTGAATGCTCCTAAAATCAGTTTCAAACATGTCCATTTGGTATTTTAACTATAACTTATTTTCGAGGAAGTTTTAGTCATAAAATTTTGAGAGAGAAAAGGGATATCTAGGTACTTCAAGTAAAAAAATTTGAATATGGTTCAATATAATTTCCAAGATATTCCCTGTGGAAGTGAGAATTTCTAAATGGTCCTTAAATCTAGTTTAAACAAGTTAGCTCGGTATTTTTGTTATAACTTCTTTCTTTTTCTTTTTTCTTTTTTTTCTAGTATTTTTCAGAATATGAAATTTTCAATTATATTAGGAGACATATAGAAGTTCCTTAGTTAAAATTCATAATTATATTTGAATAAATGGACATGTGGCATGTTATACAAATTTTATCTTGGGAAGAGGAAAAAAATCATTAATTTTTGGTAAAGTTTCCATAACTTTCACCTAAAAAATCAATTTCTGGTTAGACCCATGGAATTTTAAAGAATACATATCAAAGTATTATAGGCCAAAGTTTCATATTTAGAAGGACTCAAATATCAGGGTTATTTCAAGAAAACATTTAGCCATTTATATATTCTTCAAATTAGGGTTTTAAAGGTATGTAACTTACAAGTAACCCAAATTTTGGTTATAATATCCATTTTTTGGGTGATTATAGATTGTGATAAAGAGGAGTACTATTATTATTTTCTCACATGGCTTCAAACAAATATTCAAAACCTAATACACCAACTAAACCTCCTAAAAGATCATATAGGTTTTATGAATAAATTGAAGACTTGGAATTTAGGTTCCCCAAATCAGAGAAGAAATTTAATGAAATGGATGGTTGTATGTTGAATAAGGTATATTTATCATCTTATCAAGAAAAACTTAAAAGAAAAATTATCGATGAAATGTAAAGAAGATGAATGAAAATAACGAAGAAATGATGAAGAAAATGGAAAAGAAAATGAATGAAAATATGGAAGAAATACAAAAATCCAGAAAAGAATTACAAACCATTCTATTAAAGGATATCCTGAAAAAGGATATGTAGATCCAAGGAAATCAGGAACATAAGGATAAGAATAGTGTTCAAACCCAATCACATATGGGAGTATTTTATTACACTTGAAGAGAATAAATATTGAATCACATAACCATAATTAGATATATAAGGTCTCAAATACTATATATATATATATATATATATATATATATGAATAAAGTTGCATCCATTCTAATATTCTACAAATTAAGGTAATTAACTTATTAGTGATTTAATTGTTTTTTAGAACCCTTTTTTTTGTTTGGTAATTGAAATTTGTAATAAAGAGGACACTACAAGAAAAAAGGACATTGGTGAGGGGTGAAAAATGTCACCATAAGCTCAGTTACACTTATCTAGTTCAGTTTTGGCTTTTGATGGTGAGTAAAATTCAAACACCAGAATGTTGTCCCATTCACTTGGCGACTCCATTGGTAACAAAATCTAGAAATAGAGACTCACTAGCGACTCCACAAGCTCAATATGGGTTTGGTTTCAAGGAGATATGCTCCCATGAACAGAGACTACATTCCAGGCTTCCCAAAAAAAATGCCTCAGGTAAATTGGCAAAGAAACCTTCCTATTTTTCAAGATGAGAATGTTGATGATGCTTTGTTGCATCTCATTAAATTTCATATACATTCATGGAAGTTGAAAGTTGAAGGGCATGAGGACTACCACCTGAAGATGTTCATGGAAACATTAGAAGGGAAAGCGAGGGAATGGTATGAAGGTTTAAATCCGGGTAGCTTGTTTTCTTTAAAGGATTTACACAAAGTGTTTTATGAGCATTATAAAGTACATTCCCCATTTTTGTCATTAGTGGAAAACTGTTGTGATCATTTTTAGGTTTTAATACAATACATTGAAAGTATTTATGAAGACATAGTAGATATGAATGTTGTGGATCTCTTACAAGGACTTTATGGGTTCCATTCTCAAGTTAACCATCATGATAATCAAGGGAAGATAGCTGAAAATGAGATGAATTAGGAAATGAAAGTAGGTTCATATGATCTACCTTCAGAGAAAAATGATAGTTTTCCTACTCTTTTGTATGAAACTAAAGAAAACATTCAACATCATTTTTCTCTAGGGAAAGAAAACAATTGTTGTTTTCTCCAAAGAAAACAAAGGTTGCCTCCTCCTTTAACTGAAGAAGAAATAAATCAGATTCTAAGCATGCAGCCAGCCTCCTACACTTTGTGTAATCAGGAGATTCATTCTATTTGTCCTACTAATCATTTATGTATTGAAGTATTTCCTCCTGAAGAAACAAATGTAGGACAGGTTGGAGTTGATGCTGTTGTACATCCTCAAGAAAGCTTATTGCTGGAAATTACTTGTGCTCATCAATCATGTACTTCACCAATCTCAGTCAAGATATATCAGGCTTGCTTGAGGACAACATGGTGATATAAAATGAAGATGCCATATCAGATAATCATGATGAATGTATAGAGGTTATTTTTGAGAAGGGCCTTGAGCCCGAAAAGTTGGAACTAAGAGAAGTCATGAATGAAGCTGGCTATTTGAATCCTCAGTACCAAGTGTTTGTCCAAGATCTCTTTGTTGACCTCTTAGAATCATTCAAAGAAGGAGTGCATTATGCCATGGATGGTTTGCTGCAACATTCAAGGAAAAAATTGAACACTTATGTTCAACAACAGATGAGATGGGAGTGGTCATTTTGTTTTCTTAGCCTGCTCAAAGAAGTGAGTAAGAATCATTCAAGAACTCATTTGCTTAACTGGTTACATTGGAAATATGATTATTATTTGATGGGACAATTTTTCATACTAGAATAGGTAGATGTGCGAATAAGCTCAACATCCTAAGCATCTTCCCAGTTTTATTTTCAGATTTCTTTCAGTCATCAGCTTAAGATTTCTTTCAGTTTTTTTTGGGCATAGTTTAGATTTCAGCATTCAAACTTTCAAGTTGTAGGAGTCATTATGGCAGAGCAGATTGTTGTCACCTTAATCACCAAGGCACTGATCGCCAGATTCAGAGATCTGCGATTCTCTGCTACCTCACTAGAAGGGCACCATTCCCCAGAGAGAGCCACTGTTAGGACCCTATAGTTATAGGGGAATCAGGGTTGCTAAATTATATGTATTGGTTTGGCTTGCAAGATGAAACAATGTTTATCCTACAAAGTGAGGTTCATTTTCAAAAGCATCATGAATGAAATTATTCATGGAGCATATTTAAAAGGAGTAAGCAATAAAAAATTCCACCCACACTGCTCCAGAATGCCGTAAAATAAGTATTTCTCATATATTATTCTGGTGTTGCATGGAGGCGTGGATCGAAATTGTCTTCATATGCTGGGATCGATTGGTTCCATTCTCCCCCTCCATCCATTTTTTTTTTACCTTTCATCTCCTTCCCACACCCTTCATGCCCTTGTTCTCCCTTTTTTCACCCATCCATCATTTTTGTCATTACATGCATAAACAAGCTTAGGATTAAATAAAAATTAGAAATGAAAATATAAAAGCAAAAATAAAATATATCCTAAGTTTACATGTCACGTCATGGAGTTAACTCCCCACCACTTTCCACCTCATCCACCCACCATCTCTTTAATCTGACAGCCTACATTGCATTCCCCCCCTGCCATCCTAACTTTATCCTCACGGTGGAGGTCTGAAATAGGTGGATTTCAAAATGGCCCCCCCATTATGTGTCACTCTCATGATTTCGTACCCCCCCCCCTCCCCTTATTACCACTTACCACTTCAGGGGGGGTCTGAAATACCACTTTTTATCCTTCAAAACCGCTTTCTCCAAATGAAAAAACTGTTTTTAGTCTATTTGACCAGTCTGTTTGCGGGAGATATTCTGGGAAAATGGGAGCACATTTTGAAAAACTGAGAGATTTTTTTGTTCAAAACGGGCTGAAGAACAAACACCTCTCCCAGATTTTGCACAGTTGTCTTCAGTTGGGAGAATCGAAGTCATCTTTTAGCCCTATTTGTCATATTTATGTTTTTCTTGTTTTGGTCATGATTTTTTGACGACTGTTGTTGAGAGATGGAGATGAATTTTGAAAATTAAAGAGAATTTTTTAACCATAACGGGGTATATAACAATAACCTCTCTCAAATGTTGCCTAGGTGTCACTGTTGGGGAGAAAAAAATGTCTGAGTGCACCCCATTTTTAGCAAATTCGGCCCAGTTTTCAGCTCTATAGCAGTTTGTCTATTTTTAGAGAGGAGAGATTGGATCAAGTTGAATGTTTCAAGGTACTTGGCCATACCAAGAGCCAGCTCCAGAGTTTGGCACTCAAAGGGACAGTCAAAATGGCATATATGTCAAATTTACACCGATAAATATATGACAAACCTGACTGCAGGGAATCAAAGCAGAACCAGACGTCCACATGTCCTTTTTAACTCTAGCAGTTTTATTTACGCATGTAAAATGATACTCTTCCTTCTTTGTTATGTAGTTAGCGAGATAATAACTGTTAGGGAGAGTGTTGATTATAGTGAGCTTGTGGGATTAGTTTATATACTAGATTGTTCGAAGTATCTTGGGGGGGGGGGGGGGGGATCTGAATGAGGGACTGAGTCCCATTCTGTGATGTTGTGACAGTTTGCAAGTAATTCAATAGAAGCTTTTAGGATTCAAGTGTTGCACAATATGGTGAAGTTTCTTCTATTTAATGTGTGATATGTTGTTTTCCTATCTTTGTATTTCTGAATTCAGATATCGTAGAACAAAAATGATGAATATGATTTGTTACGGGAGCACCCTATTCTAGTTGATTCTGTAATATTCTATGTTTTCTATTGATGCCAAGTCAAGGACTTCTTAACTTCTCCTTGACTTCTACTAAACCTTACACTCCAGTTTAGTTGAGGAATTCTTGATTTCTCCTCAATCTCTGTTGAGTCCCACTTTCTTATATCTTCCCATTCCATTTTAATCTTCAAGATCCATAGCATTACACCTAGCTTGCCCTATTTCACTCATGCTGTATTACTTCTGCAAATTGGTCATCCGAGCCCTTTGACTCCATTTCCCAATGGCCCTTTTCCCTCGCTTTCCCCACCAAACCAAACTCAAATCCAAAACCCTGCATTTATTAACTAGCCTAAAATGCCCAAAAAAAAATCTAAATCCTACATAGAGATCCCTCTCTGGGTCTAGGATGGCTAGATCCAAGGCCCGAAGCGGTTTTGATGTTGCCTTCAGGATTTTTCCTTCAGTGTCATAATTACGAAGTGATAACACATTGTACGCTTGGGTCTTTGACTGTTGGGGGCCTTCCCGTGTAAGCATTGCTGAAAGAGATGCCTACTGGTATATGAGTCTTCAAAAAATTCTGATAATGTGCAATAGTTATGAAGTACGGTACCATCTTGGAAATGAAAAATATGTTGATGTCAAATGTTAAGAGGACCGATGACATCAACAGGAAATGATTATTCACATTGTGCCATCCAAGGATGCCCCTATTGAGCTGAGGATTCATCCAAGGTACCACCTCCTTCCTAGAAAGTGGTTTTTGTAGTCGACAAGAAGGAAGCATCTATCGATCAAAATGAGTACTGATGCAAGGGAGTAGGGTTTTTGATGTAGAAGGGCATAATGTGATGGGTTAACTAGGCATGGTGATGAGAAATGGATATAAATTATGATGGTGGTTAAGTGGCCTGAGGTCGGAGCTATAAATGTGAGTGGTCGCAGTCATAACAATTTCTGATGGGGAAACCCCTGGGGTCGGTAGGACACCGGGGGTGGGTGTATGCTTGCAATGATTTTCATGGATAGTTATGGTAAATAATTTGTAGCTCCAACCAAGGGTGATTAGGGACTCCTTATAGGTAAGAAATGTAAATGGATGGGTGGGAGTCTTCTCCTAAAAAAATATTTGTACACTTTCCAGGAAAAGTGGTTTTTATGTACAAGCACGGAGACAGGTGCCCCATTAACATGAATAATCCTTCACAATGATGTTAGGAGTGTATTTTGTTGAGGGTGGGAGCCCCATTGGTTGGTCTCGGTGCGAGGCTCATGAGGCACATGAAATGTCGCAGATGGACTATGCTTATGAGGGTGTGATAAGCCAAATGTAACATGCAGTGATGTGCTTTTTGTTGATCCACCTTGTATAGAGTGGTAGACCAGGAAAATGGGTTTTAACATGCAATGGGTAAAACCTGACTTGATGTTTAATGGTGAGCGTATGAACATGAAGTGGCTCCCAGGCTATATTTTATGGCCATGGCTCGATACCTTGGTGTGTGGTCTATATGAGTGATGGATGCCATGGATGGTGAGGCTCTACTGACCCAAAAGGGTGCTTATCATGTGCAAGATGGGGTGATGATAAACATGGTTGGGCGAATGAACCTAGGGTTTTATTCTTCTGGAGAAATGATGTCAGGATATGCAAAGATTTTTAGGGAAGCCTATCATGCTAGGGGTAGAATGATACCTGCTCTTGTACTTTTTTTGGCTGGGACAAGTGGGGATCTGACGTGTTTGTAATACTGGAAACCAATACCCCAAGTAATTTTTTTTTTTCAGATAAATATTTTGTAAATAACTTGAATTTCTAAGTGACAAGAGAGGACGTGCTTGAAGTGAAGTATGGTGGGTGTTGTACGTGGAAATGAATTTTTCTAAAACTTGGATCTGTGGGGTCTGGTTTGAACCTGATGAAGTGTTGATCACTTTGTTTCTCATGGTTTTTTGATTGGGTACTCTAAGCTCTAGTTATGGTGTGTTGAAAAATGAAAAAAGGGTGATATATAGGCCAATATGGTAAAGGAAAATTTTAAGGATGGAAGTTTATCTTAAAGTTTAGCAACCTTGGAAAATCTTACTAGTCCCTAATATCCAAATTTTAAAAGTTTTGATAACAATTTTGTAAAAAAATCTATATTTCTAATTATTTTATATTAGACAATGTATAATATTGGAGATTTTTAGGGTAAAATAATTTTATACTATAAAATCTGGGCTAATTAATTTTTAGAAAAATGGAAGTTGACCAATCGTTTTTCTGGAAAAAACATGGAATATTAGCCCCTAAATTTTTCTATGAATATGGTCCATTTTCAAATCATTTTTTCTTTCTGAGGGTCTAAGGTCAAAGCAGAGCTACCTTCCCAAGCTTCCTTATCGTTGCAGTCAACTTGAACACCTGAGATTCGCACTATCACTGTCATGTAGGAGCTAAAACGTCCTAATTTTTATTATTTTCATTTTCATGTGCAGATTGTCCGTAGTGTTAGTGTCCAAATGTTCATCGATCAAATGTACTCTTTCAGGTTTACTTAGTAGTGGTCCTAGGTCAAAATTTCATGTTTCAAGTCAATTTTCAAATAAAATTTTCTTCACTGAATATTTCTAGGTATAAAATGCTACTCCCTTCACTCCATTCATAGTCATCATCATTTTAGAGGCCACTTCATATATCAATCATCTAGGGCCTGAGGTCATTCACCACACCTTCATTTATTTCAAAGTCTACCTCTCATTTGTTTCGCCACCATAAGAGTCAATTATGTCATAAAAGAAAGTGAACAAAATCTCATTTTCACCATACAATTCATTTGCATAGGGAGTTATAAAAGATAGGGAAATAATTAAAGAGCTCCTCTGTTCTCACCATCATAATCCACAACTTCCATGGGTTAAATAAAAAAAACAAAATTTGTGCCAACACTACATGTGTTACGTTTATGGGTGTGTTGCGCAACCACTGTGCAGGTGTTGCACTTTTTGTGTTTGAGCTCCAAAATCCAAGGTTCCAAACCACTACACAAAGGTTCATTCACTTACTAAATAGTAAGTGGACACCCTCCATACCTCTCTCAAGTCAAAATTCATCAGCAAATGAGTGGTTTCCTTCATTAGGTTACCTCCACTACATTTTTGTTGTTTTCCATCTTTTGTTCGTTTCAGCTGATAAAACCCTAATATAACCATATACAACCTTCATATAAACTTCATACACCATACCCTAACATATCCTATCACTCGCAACCCTCTTTTCCATCAATTTCATTAAAACCCTAATTTTCACTACATTTTGGTAGAAAAAATAGTGAAACCCTATTTTTTCACCTTTTGGGTACCTTTCAGATGCCCATTCCCAAAAATTCCACTTGAATCCTATATCCAACTCATCACCCCATCTCCTCATTTTTTTAGGGATTTTTCCCTAGCCTCCTTCCACTTCATTTCTGTCCCTAAAACCACTCTACGACTATCCCGTATTTTCCGAATTTCCCACCTTCCTTGTCCACTACATCAAGATAGGTATTTCTGTGTTGAAAAACATCATGGAGGGTGATAACAAGGTCCATAAGGGAGGTCACCATTCAAATTTTGATCCAACTCAGACCCATGGCATCATTTTTAGAGCTTCGTGATCAAGCAAGGGTTTACATTTCACACTGGGACCATCTTAAGCTTTCCATCCATACCACTTGCATCCAAAAAATCCTATGGTAATGCCTCCAAACTCCCTCTCAAAATAGGTGCTACGCTTCTGCAAATTGTGAGTGATCAACTGTAAACTTGTATTATGAGCTAATGGGCAATTATTTTGGAAAATAGGAGGAGGGTTTTGTTTATAAAATTCAAAAGAATAAAAACCTCTCTTAGTTTTTCAAAAACCATCATTTTTAGAGAGATGTTGATCCATATTTAAGCCCTATTTTTGCAGAATTTGTTTTTGAAAATTCTGGATTTTTGGCAATTCAGCTGTTACGTTTCTGGAACAAGTGGTTACGCTTCTGGGAAATGTTGTTATGCTTCTAGGAAGTGTTGTTACGCTTCTGTAATTTGGTGTTTCGCCTCCATAAATTCTCAAGAATTAGCTTTTTGGCTTCAAATCCATTCAAAAAAGCTCAAGGCTTCTGACCACTACTCGTTGGACCCCTCACAAACAGTTAGTTATCAAGGCTTATACCCTCACTTGGTCACATTATTTAGTTTTCAGTTCATTTTCATGCTCACTCCATATTACACTATATCATCACTTCTCCATATCATTGAAAGACTCCATTTGAATAAACCCTAACCTACTCCAGTTGAATAAACCATAAACCCTACCATCTAAGACTATCCTACACTTCTCATATACCTCACACTCTCATCTCTCATCATCCATATCATCCCTAACAGACATTCTCATTAAACCCTAGTTTCTAGATATTTTCAGAGTGATAAATTGGAAATTTTCTATGTTTTCTTGATTTCACCACCCTCCTCACATCCATTTCACTTAATTTCACCCACAACATGGAGCTAACATGCCACCCTATCTACTGAAATTTTTGTAGAATTTTATCTAGCTCCAAAATGCTCCATCTCACCCTCTAAACCTACACCATCCCTACACTCTGTTTTTTCCAGATTTCACTACACATACCCATCCCATCAAAAAAATTAGGGTTTCATCCTCTTAGTGATGAAAACTTGGAGAAGCTCTTGAAAAGGGATAAGAGGGAAAATAAACTGCAAAGACGCATGGAAAATCATTATCACACCAGGAACACAATTTCTCAAATAAGGCTCAAATAATTGAAGAAAAGACTAAAAGAAGCAAAAATGAAACTTAAAGAGAAGGATATATTGGGCCTATTGGATAAAGTTTCTTTGGTTATTTGGCCTATCACTCGCAGGTGCTACAGAACAAATTTTGTGAATTTTTGAACAATTTTGGTATTTTTTGTGATTTTTTCACAATTCTAGAAATTCCTCCTCATAGAAGGGTAACGAACTTTTGTTACGCTTATTTTGGGGGGCATCCAAATGATGATTTATTTTCATAATTGGATTCATTTTGATGATTACATTACATATCATGAACCCCCTTGGAATGGAAATCTTTAACTTTGAAGAAAAAACGACTCATTTTTCATGTTTTTGCCACCTTTTTGGAGCCTTTGTTACGCTTTTGGATTAACCTTGGGAGAATGGATTTTTGAAGGCCTTCCCAGAGATTAGTTTGAAAAATTCAAAATTTTGTGGAAACTAGAAACATAAGGCTAGTTGGATGCTCTTTTAGAATTAGATTTGGACTCCTAAAAGTTCCTAAAAAGTTCCTGCAAACTTCTATTACGCTTCTGCAAAAACAAATTACCCTTCTGTCAGAAATGTTACAAATCAGCATTGGATTCCTCACGACACTTGTCAATCTTAGAAAATGTCACAAATTCGAGGTTTTTTTTTCTTATGAGTTGGAATTAGATTTATTGAGTTTGTTTGTGCCTCCTATCACGAGGGAATATGTAATTTAAGGTAAGGGACAAACACTCCTAGTTCATAGCTGAAATTCAAGGAATGGTTTCAAACCTCCCTAGAATCTAGGAAATGAATCATCTTGTATTTATGATCCATTTTGGATGGGATTCGACCTTATGAGATGTCATAGCCCATATTTTCTATAAGTATACTCTCTTTAGTATTTTTTTGGGTTAGATAGTCTTATTTTGCAGTGGAGCTATTGTAATCGACATTTTGGAATGAAATCGGAGATGTTGGCTGCAGGAATTACACTTAAGAAAACTCCTCAACACTTAATTTGTCAACCTGGGGGCTCCGTAAACTTAGAGACGAAGCACAAGAAATTCCAAAGATGGTATGAATCTTCCTAATATAAATCCCTACTTTCTTTAAAGGAAATATTGCATAATCAAATTAAAAAGAGAAAAAGGCAACTTGAACCATCAAAATAGTCTAAGACTGGAACAAGGAGGAATGCATTTGCAAGAGGAAATTAAAGATAAACGGAAATCACTCTAGATAATTATTATTTAACAACTGAGTGTGTGTTTTTCTTTAGCAGAGACACTTAGCAGTCTCATCAAATGGGCCCTTAAACCTGCTCCTTTAGAGATTTCCTTCTTGCACTAATCTGTCCTTCACTATCGCAGTCTGCTTGCACTAGTGCAGGAACAGAGATTTATGCAGAAGGAATAAATGGTGTCTTTACTAAAGGCTTTTTACTTCATGCAAGGGCTTGAAATTTTCCATGTTCAAAGCACTCAAATCCCGTGGCAAGAAACTAGTTCTTGCACCGGATCAGAGCTTCCTGCACTTAGCATTTAATTCTTAAAATGAGTGCTTAATTATTGCAAGTGCTATTATACTGTTAAATCAAATTGCACACATAAAAATTGAATGTCTATGATCTTAAAACAGTGCAGGAATAAAGAAACAATCAATATACATTTATCCTGTCATAAGCATTTAATGAAAGAAAGAAGATTGCGGGAAGTAGACTAAGAAGACTTACTGCATCACACCAACGTGCACTGGTGCAGGTTCATTTCTCCCGCTTGGACCGGGCAAGGAAAACCAATCAAATAGAATTGCAGAAAAAGAGATATCACACCAACGTGCACTAGTGCAAGGTTATTTCTCCTGCTTTGACCTGGTGGAGGAAAACCAATATGAAATCAAGTGTAGGAAAGGAAATTGCAGGAAAAGGAAATTTATCTACTTCACACAACGGATCCACTTTCACTCAGACATGAATGCATGTGCTTAAAATTAAATCACACTTGACAACATAAACACAAATTACAGGAAAACGGGAAATGGGGTAAACGTGTTGGGTTGACTGGGCCCTAGCCAACCAGCATATTTCCCTTCTAAATAAAAACGTTGCTCAGTACCTTAATCAATTCATCAGCTTAAATACAAAAATGCAATTTTTGAAACATGAGGCGGAGCTCCATTTTATTAATTCACTGAGGCAAGTACATACATTAGTACATCGTCCAGCCCAGATTCGGGTGATAACAAAATACATCAACCTGTTACCGCCTCTCTGGCTGTGTCTCTGTTCTATTCTCCTATCAAGAACTACCCCTTAGTCCTATTTAAATTCTACATTATATATATCTTTGGCCAAAGGCCAAAATAGATCATTCAACTGATTACATAACCAAACAAAGAATTTAGCTTTTCGGCCTTCAAAATTAGACAGTTAGCAAAATTGGCCTGTAATATCCCAAAAGGGAAAATGCAGTAATACTTCACACAATATTAGAATTTACAACAAGATAAACAATAAATCTAAGTACAAATCAAAATATGCAGAAAGAGCTGAGCCATTGGAGATGAATCAGTTACACAAGTACAAAATATAGGTAGATCTAGCCAAAAAGATGAGCTAGGATCACCCTGAAAGCATGTGTGAAGCAGGTATAGTGTAATTGTTGAGGATTTGAAGCAAATATTGCGTTGTCTCTTTAGCAGAATATTAACATATGGTTGCAGGCTAAAAAGAGAAATGAAGATATACTCAAAACTGGAGCTCTGATGATGCCAATATTCAAGATCTGGCCAATGTGATGGATTCCCAAGATAACCCAGAAAGGATTTTCCAGATCTGCAACTTTGGAAAATCACCTCCCTAGGATTTGATCCTTGATCTGCTGGAAAATAAAGATCTGAAGCTAGATCTGGAGAATAGATGGCTGAAATGTGTGCTTAGATCAGATCTATGCTTGAAGGGTTGATCCATTCATCAGATCTATGAGCTGAGAGCTCTAGATCTACCTTCTCAATCCTCCAATGATGAATTCAGCTGCTGCAACACAGCTGCCAATAGAAACTGGGGTGTGAGGGAAAGAGAGGCCTTCTGCCTACTGAAAAATGATGCAATAAGCTCCAGGATGATGGTGAGATTGATGGCAATGTGAAGGAATTATCCTCCACTGGATTGCTAGCTGAAGTACTAGCAACTTCCTCCCTCCTTTCCGATCTGCAATATGGACAGTGTTATTCTTGGAGAGAATACTACTTCTAGGAGGTTAATAACATTTGGCCTGATGCCAGATCTGCAATGTGGCTCTGGGAGTGCTGATCTATAAGCCCAAGTGATGGGAATAATCCCTCACCTTGTTCTCCAGCTGAAGTACTGAAGACAACTTCCACCTTCCAAACTGATCTTTAGAAATCTGCATATTTCTGAATATGAATGTTCTGCAGAAAGTAGAAAAAGGAAATGGCACTTAAAACCTTATGTATACTGAAGTACAAACCTCTTCCTTAGAGATCACTCAAAGAAAGAGGAGTGATTTCCACCTGGGAACACCCTGTGCTAAACAACACCTTTAATCTCTGCTAAACAACCCAAGAATGCAGTGGAATGTCACTTGAAAATTCCAGATCTAAAATATCATACATCAAATAATCCAAGATACCTTTCACCCTTGCCTTCATCTCCTTTATAATGATTGAGCCATCCCAAGCCTTGGCCCTAATCTCAACTGCGCAGTCTCATGTGGACAAAATCCTCCAAGTGGGACTACGTTGTTTGACCAAATCAACCAAACAGTCTAGGTGCAATGTACACCTCCTCCATCATGTGTGCTTCATTTGCACATGATCGTCCACCACTTGATCATTAATGCTCAATGCCCCTTTTTTTTACATCTTCAAGATCTTAGTTTATTGAATCAACCCTCCATGATCTCTCTCATTAAATGAGACATAATCTCCAATCTCATTCACATTAGTAGTTGCTCAACTGCCTCTTTTTTCAGATCTAGTCTAAATTAATCCCCCCCCCCCCCCCTGGGAAAAATGTTGCTTGTCCTCAAGAAAATCCAAAAGTAGATGCAAAGCCATCTATTCCCCTCCAAATGGCATCCACATAAGGAAGGCTTCCTCCATTTTCTGCAATAGATTATGCATGTTTGGTTCCAAAGTTGTCTTTTAAAAACACAAAGAATGACCTCCAACTGTTTGGTTAGATGTCCTCCTTCCATCATAAAGTACCTAGTGACAACCATATGATGTCCAACATCATCATCAATACATGAGGTTCATACAACAAGGTGGTTCTCTTCACAAATGAAAAGCTCCATCACACAATACATATCTTCATCCCATGTTTCATGAATTAGATTGAGCATTGAGATGATCTCATACTTAGCCCTATTGGACTTGTTGGATCCAAAATTCATCATTCCAAGGTTATGCAAAAGAAGAATGGAAGAAGTAATATGGGTAGAAAAATATGTCAAACCATATTCTCCTAACAATAAACACTGGAGCAAGGCCCTTTGCTGCCATCCTCCATCTCCACCATGTAAGATGGACATGCCAAACTCCCCCAAAAGCAATCCAAGAAACAAGAGATCTTGCTGCTTTTTCTCCTCCTCATGTGCATCATGAAACAAAATCATACTAATGGACATATGAGATGTCACATCAGCCCCATTCAAAGAAACATCGTCAATGCACATCATGAGATCATTATGCCAAGTTTTACACAATACAAAACACATAGACATAGGAGATGTCATGTGGTGGCCAAACTCTCTCAAGTGAAACCAAAATAAACATGCCTTCCTTTGCCGCAATTCTCCATTGAAAAGCAAGGCATGATTCAGAAAATGATGAGCTATTGGGTGGTATCCATACTCATCCAAGAGCAGCCAACGCAGCCATGCCTCCTTCTTCATTTCATACATGTTTTTCAAGGCATGGATCAGAAAAATAGGTGCCTTTGGAGAGTGACAGAAATCTCCCAATGGCAACCAATGTAACCAAGAATGCTGGCCCATACAAATCTAAAAGTGGCTTTGCAACCCCTTTCTTATCATCCTTACCCATTCACTCCCATGCGGATGATGAATGGTTATCAAACCAACCAACCCATATTATATGTCTATACTTATGCGGAAGCTCTTTCTCTTTTCATCCCCAAATGAAAGCCTTATCATACCCCCACTATATAGAAATCAAATAATATTCGATTTTACACTAACTCAATGTTGGATTAGAACTTCAACTCAATAAAGACCCACGGCCTTTATAATTCGCATTTAACAATGCCCACTCTCATCAAATGTATATACCCACGGCTTTATAAACTTACCACTATTCAAGAGCCTGAACCCTTCATATGATTCTAATATTTGAAGACCCAAGTATTAAATTTAATGTGCACCCAACACACAATTCATTTCCTGTAAGGTTCGACTTTATCACATAATATATATCACCATATATATATATACTCCCTGAACCCAGTGTTAAGAAACATTAATAAACCTTGGGATTTTTAATAAAGTTCTCTAACTATTATATCTCAAATTTAAAAGCACCTTACCTATTGTTTGCAATTCTTTTAAAACATATCATAAGAATGCACTTAACTATAACTTGAAACCCTTCTTGGAATATTGCACTAAGGATAATTGAATTGATGTTCGGACCTTTTTAAACAAATATCTAAGCTTTAGGCTTAATACAGCAAACCCATTAGGCTTTCGACATAAGGCACTTCAAACAACGCTTAACTTTAGAAACATGACAATTTTTTGTACATTTCATTCCACAGGCCCCACACATCCACTATTCGACTCTGATGCATTAAATAAACAATTACCATTGTTAAAACTGCCAGCCCATACCTTATGTTAAAACCCGTGCACTTCTCCAAGCTATTTCCCTTGGACTTTAGCGCTAAAAAAAAATGCGATATGGGTGGTATTTGAGAGGTGACGTGTCCAAATATTGTTGGATCGTGTTCCAAATTGAAAAACCACTCCTCTGCCAAAAGGTTGCGCGATACTGGTGGTATCCTCCTCTAAAACTGTCTTCTGGCAAGATCGGTAATTGAACAGTGTTAACTCGGGGTTCCACTCCTTTAAAACTCACCTTTCCATCTTGACACTGTGGTCAGTCTTCCACTATATCGTTCCAGCAAACAAAGTACACAGATTAAGGCGCAGGAAATTTATACATAGGAATCATGTATTCAAATGTGCTAAGCTCTGTATATAACGTTATTGTCCTCTTTGTTCTCTATGAACCATCGAGTTACAAATAGATTCAATCAATTTCAAAAAAGGAAATCAGATTCAATACTACGCCCTTTATGCAGGAGTTTTGTATGGTTAAACAAACAAATATTAGTTATTGCGATGCATAATAAACCTCTTGGACTAGCTCCGAGTTTCTATACAGGACCCGAATCACTCGATTTCTCCATAGTATACATAAAAGAAAATAAATTCCAAAGGTGGAACCCTCCGGGGATTACCAACATAACAATTTATGAAACACTGCAATTCTTATTGAGACAGAGGTAGAGCCTCTCAATCCACTCTTCTGCTGTAAAAATCCCCAATTTATAGGGTTTCATCACACTGGTCTTTACACAAATTCTTATGGAATCCGAATACATTCACACAGAATTTAAGTCAATCAAACCGCATACATTCAGAACCAAATTCCTCATTATATATATGAAATTAAATACAAAAGCATCCACTTACAAACTTCCTGTTTGGCCAGATTTTTAGTTCGATGGCCCTTCTATCCTCCCTAATTTGTCCTTAACAGTTCTCCTTCCCTTTAGACCTGTACTTGATGCTTACATTTATATAAAAGATGAATGAATCGATTCAGCTTCTTCAATGACTCAACAAAAACTCTTGGATTTCTCAATTTAGCCTAAATCCCTAGAATTACTAAAACAGACTCTTCATATTCCCAACTAATCAGATTCCTCTCATGTTCTCTAATCGTTAGAGAACATTTACAATTTCTCACTATTTTATTCAAACTACTAATAATTACATGAGAATTTAAAAACATAAGACCCCTCTATGTCTTAAAAAAAATACAAAGTATTTCTTTGTGCCTAATGCCCCTACATCAAAGAATGATGAAGCCCTTTCTTTGTCACAGCTACTAAGTGACAGTGTTGTAGATCTGCAGGGTAATACATATGTTGTCTCCAAGTAAGGCACAATACTGATCTCATAATCAGCCATTGTACATAGGATAATGCTAATCCCCTTTTCTGAAAATCTACATCTCAACTCAAGGGGTTGAATGCAACTCAAAAATAATGAACAAGGATAGTTTTCATTCTCCTCCTTGATTATATCAAGGGTCCTCTGCGCTGTGATATTTTTTTGCTTCAAATCATAATTTTGTTCTAATCCTTGGTCATGCATTGATCTTGAAACAATATGTGTTGAACTGATATGTGGGAACCTCTTGACAGAACACAAGAGTTCCTCCAACCGGGACAATAGTATCTCCAACTGTTGGTAAGAACGATGGCCTCTTTTCTTAAAGTGTACCAGCGCTGGTATCCTCCTCCTCTTCCTCATGCACCTCCTGATCCATGCATGGGACTCCATATAATGTCAAGAGCTCAAGACTGTCTTGCAAATATGCAAGTGTATCTTCTCCAGATACAAGTACTTCTGCAACAGGTGGTGAAACTGGTGACCTCTTGTCCAGAGTAACAAGATTTACATTCTCCTTGGTTTCCTTGGGAGATGCCCCTTTGTGGCACAAATCTATCTTCTCCACATCAAACTTCTTTCTCAACCTGTGAAAGAAATATGAATACTTGGTCACCTTTGCATGCTCTAGGTGCCCAAACCACCAATCTTCTGCTTCATCTAAGAGATGAAGTGTTGCAATTTGAACAACCTCCTCTTCAACCACAGGATGTAGCTTGAAAAATGAATCTAACTCCCTCCTCCAAGCCTTGACATTGCTTGAGGAAGATCCCTCAAATGTAGGCAAATAGAATCTCTGATGCCTCTTCCTTCTATTACTGCTATAGGATCCTCTTTCTTCTCTAATCTAGAAGAATTGTTGGAGACTTAGCTTCTCCATGAAAGCTCTAGAATGTTCTTTGTACTCTTCAAGATATATATTGAGAGTCTCATGAGTCTCAATTTCATGCCTTTATTCACTTCTATACCTCTCACCTTCTTCAAAGAAAGTGGGCATAGTGGATCTATGAGGAGATCTAGGATTCTCCGGCCTTCTTTGCTACTGATAGGAAGTGCTTTCCTCATCAGATATTCTTCTTGGATCTTCTCTCTATTCTTCCTCCTTCATTTGATTGAACTCCTTGGAGAGATCTTACATGGATCTGAAGAAAGGAGTGACAGATCTCACATCCTCCATGATAGATCTCATTTATATGTTCTTCTTTCAATGTAAAAATATGAAGTGTCCATAAGCTGAGCCAAAGATCATGCTCTGATACCACTGTAATATCCCAAAAGGGAAAATGCAATAATACTTCACACAATATAAGAACGTACAACAAGATAAACAATAAATCTAAGTACAAATCATAATATGCAGAAAGAGCTGAGCCATTTTATTATATTGGAGATGAATCAGTTACACAAGTACAAAATATAGGTAGATCTAGCCAAAAAGATGAGCTAGGATCACCCTGAAAGCATGTGTGAAGCAGGTACAGCGTAACTGTTGAGGCTCTGCAGTAAATACTACGTTGTCTCTTCAGCAGAATATTAACATATGGTTGCAAGCTAAAAAGAGAAATGCAGATCTACTCAAAACTGGAGTTCTAATGATGCCAAGATTCAAGATCTGGCCAATGTGATGGATTCCCAAGATAACCCAGAAAGGATTTTCTAGATCTGCAACTTTGGAAAATCACCTCCCTAGGATTTGATCCTTGATCTGCTGGGAAATATAGATTTGAAGCTAGATCTGGAGAATAGATGGCTGAAATGTGTGCTCAGATCAAATCTATGCTTGAAGGGTTGATCCCTTCATCAGATCTATGAGCTGAGAGCTCTAGATCTACCTTCTCAATCCTCCAATGATGAATTCAGCTCTTGCAACACAGCTGCCAACAAAAACTGTGCTGTGAGGGAAAGAGAGGCCTTCTGCCTATTGAAAAATGATGCAATAAGCTCCAGGCTGATGATGAGACTGATGGAAATGTGAAGGAATGATCCTCCAATGGATTGCTAGCTGAAGTACTAGCAACTTCCTCCCTCCTTTCTGATCTGCAATATGGACAACGTTATTCTTGGAGAGAATACTACTGCTAGGAGGTTAATAAAATTTGGCTTGATGCCAAATCTACAATGTGGCTCTGGGAGTGCTGATCTATAAGCCCAAGTGATGGGAATAATCCCTCACCTTGTTCTCCAGCTGAAGTACTGAAGACAACTTCCAACTTCCAAACTGATCTTCAGAAATCTGCAGATTTATGAATATGAATGTTCTGCAGAAAGCAGAAAAAGGAAATGGCACTTAAAGCCTGATGTATAATTAAGTACAAACCTCTTCCTTAGAGATCACTCAAATAAATATGAGGGATTCCCGCCCGGGAACACCCTGTGCTAAACAACACCTGCAATCTCTGCTAAATAGCCCAAGAATGCAGTGGAATGTCACTTGACAATTCCAGATCTAAAAGATCATACACCAAATAATCCAAGATACCTTTCACCCTTGCCTTCATCTCCTTTATAATGATTGAGTCATCCCAAGCCTTGGCCCTAATGTCAACTGCGCAGTCTCATGTGGACAAGATCCTCCAAGTGGGACTGCGTTGTTTGACCAAATCAACTAAACAGACTAGGTGCAATGTACACCTCCTCCATCATGTGTGCTTCATTTTCACATGATCCTCCACCACTTGATCATTAATGCTCAATGCCCCTTTGTTTGACATCTTCAATATCCTAGTTGATTGAGTCAACCCTCCATGATCTCTCTCATTAAATGAGACATGATCTCCAATCTCATTCACATTAGTATAAGTTGCTCAACTACCTCTTTTTGCAGATCTAGTCTAAATTAATCCACATTCACACACACAAAGTGGATATTTATTCTTATTGAGGATTGTGGGTCCCTCCACCCTTTTATTTACTTAATTCATTAAGAAAATTAAGGACTCTAATATTCCAAATATGATGTGAAAATTTTTGAATATTACATGGTCGTAGCGAATCTCCAGCTTTCGTCCTTTGCAGATTCGATCTCGGCTGCCTTTGGGTCGATCTTGCTGTCATGGCTAAAGCTTCTCAAAATGAGGCGATGATCAAGGAGGTTCAGATCTACTCCAAGGATTTTCTATGCTGGAAACGGTGCAGGATCCGATCCTGCACTAGGATCAGCGGTTACGGTAAGTACTCTAACTACCAAATAAACATTGGATATATCAATAAGTTACAAAAAGTGATTAAAAGTAAGAAATCATGTAATAAATGATTAATTAATGCTAAGTTGAATTAAAAGTATGAAAAGTAAAGTTTATATGAAATATTTCACTGTGCTTGGACTAGTGCAAGATGAGGGTGCATAAAAGAGGTAAAACAGAGGTAAATGGTTATGATTTAGGAAGGGGGAAATGGAAAAAAAAAGAGCAAATTAGGGGGCTAACAAGAGATAGATTTTCAAAACTTGTGTTCATAATATTGTGGTATGTATTAGATCATTTGTTTTACTTATGTATTTTTATCTATTCATGCTAAATGATATATCTTCTTATTTCAGATACATCTTTCCATATTTTTATCTTGTAATTTTATAAGCATAAATCATGTATGCTCATGCTTTGTTTCAGGAAAGGTTTACTTTATAAATCTATTCGCTTATAAGTGAATGAATTCACCTTAGTGATAATTTAGAATCTCTCTCACTTCAACATATAATAAATGACCAGTTAAACATGCTTTCAAGCTACCTACCTAGCCTCACATATTATCTGTAAATCGACTGTGGAATTTAGACCTAAAATCCCTACACCTAGCCTTTTCGCTGACCTTTCTATCCAGCATTTAAAACACCAAAAAAATATCCTATTTACTGAGCTTACATACTTAGCCTAAGATCATTAGATACTCAGTCATTCCTTTGACTACAAAAGTGATAATGAGAGCTCCCTATCTAGTCCTGGTAGGGCTAGCTACCTGACCTAAATCCTGGTCTGTGGTTACCTTCCTTCAGATCCATTCATAGCCTTGGGAATCAAGGGGGAGTCATAACATTCTTGGTGTTGTTTCTGGGGAGCAAAAGTTAAATATTTCCTGGGAAATAACGACAAATATTCGCTCTTATTTCTAATGGTGAATAGTGGTCAGGGATAAGAAAGGTTATGCATCTTTCAACTGGCGACTGTAGTGTCGAACAATCCAAATATTCAGATTTTTTATGGTGACTCCACTTTTCAAAGACCAATAGCTTGAATAATTACTTGGTGACTTCACTTTCTTCAAGATGGATTCAATTGCAAGAAGGAATGCTATATATTCTCCTATGAATCAATATAATGTTCTAGGCTTTCCAAATCGTATGCCTCAAGTAGATTGGAAAACATACTTGCCAAAATTCAGAGATGGAAAAGGTGATGATGCTACACTTCATTTAATAAGATTTCATATGCATGTGCGTAAGACCAAGATTAATCTTCATGAAGATTGTTTAATCAAGATGTTCATGATCACATTAGAATAAAAAGCATGGTTTTGGTATGAAAGCTTGCCTCCTTCTTGTATTTATTCTCTTAAATATTTTCACTCTGTATTTTTTGAAAAGTATAGAGAAACCTATCCTTCTTTGCTTTTGATTGAAGATTGTTGTGATCACTTTGAGAATTTTATTCAAGAGCTAGAAAGTGCTTATGGAAATGAAGATTTTATGAATGATTAACTCTTGTATGCTTTAAATGAAAACCCTTTTCACCGTTATGAGAAGATCTTTGATTCTTCCATGGATGACAAAAAACTTGATCAGAATTCTTCAAAGGATGACATTGATCTTCCATCTTCCGAAGTTAATGATAATTTGCAACATTCTTTCCAATATTCAAGCAATCAAGATATAGGTGAAGATTTTCTATTCAACTACACTTCATTCCTATCCTCTTATGAGTTTTTAATTCAGGAAGAAATGTGTTTAGGTCAGAACTTTGACTTTTTTTGTAAGGAAACTCTAAAGAGTCATGATTTATTGGTTGAGGTCAAAAACAATGTACAACAGTTTTGTTGTCTTGAGTTTGATGAACATGTTCAGCATCCTTCAAAGGATCAAGATGTAGAATTTTTTCAAAACCAAGACAATTCTCGTTTTGATACACATGGAAAGCCACTTGTATATATTTGCGTTGATGATGATTACGGCTACCTCAATTGAAGATTTGCAAGAACATACAATTATTATCTATGATCTGGATGATATAGAATATCACATTACTGCATTTCTATTTAAGAACTATCAACCAAATGAAGAATAACAATCATACCTTATATCTGAAAGCATCTCCCTTCTTTTTGTTGATCAACAAGAGGTAACGTTTCATGATTTTCAAGACCCCTTGGGCAGTCTTTTGCAAGCATCAGAAAAGGTGGAGCTTGTTTTTTTCACCAACATAGGTTTTGGGTTCAGATTTCATTTTGAGTTACCATTTACTCCATCTTTCATTATGTCTGGTGGAGTTGAATACAAGCATCAGTCAAGTATTCATTTACTTGTTTGGTTACATTGGATCTTCAACTTCACTTGATCAAGTGATTTATGGACCAGTTAGAGTAGGTAAGGTGTAATGAATAAGCTCAACATTCTGAGCATATTTTTCAGTGTCAGTTTCCAATGTAGTTTTTAGTTGATGATGTATAGTTTGATTTGAATTAGTTTGAGGATTGTAGTTGCAGTGACTCCATTGCCCAATGGATGAGGCTACTTGGTCTATGGTTTTCTTGGCACCTCTCGAAGGAGCTTCCATCCCCAGGTGGAGCCAATGTTAGTGTCCAAATGTTCGTGATCAAATTTACTCTTTCAGGTTTACTTAGTAGTGTTCCTAGGTCAAATTTCATGTTTCAAGTCAGTTTTCAAATAACATTTTGTTCACTGAATATGTCTAGCTCTGAAATGCTACTCTGTTCACTCAATTCATGGTCATAATAATTTTATAGTTCATGTCATCCATCAATCATATAGGTTTGGAGGTCATTCACCACACCTTCATTTAGGTCAGTGTCTATGTCTCATTTGTTTCGCCACCATAAGAGTCAATTATGTCATAAAACAAAGTGAACAAAATTTCATTTTCACCATACAATTAATTTTCATAGGGAGTTAGAAAAGATAGGGAAATAAGTAAAGAGCTACTCTCTTCTCACCATCATACTCCACATCTACCATGGGTTGAAAAAAAATAGTCCAATTTGTGCCAACATTACTTGTCCTACGCTTCAAGGTGTGTTGCGCAGGTGTTGCGCTTTTGGTATTTAAGCTCCAAATAATTTCTCAAGGTTCAAAACCATTGCAAAAAAGGTTCATATATTTCCTAAACAGTAATTTGACACCCTCCATACCTCTCTCAAGTCAAAATTCATCAGGAAATGAGTCGTTTCCTTCATTAGGTTACCTCCACTACATTTTTGGTGTTTTTCATCTTTTGTTTGTTTCAGATGATAAAACCCTAATATAACCATCTACAACCTTCATATAACCTTCATACACCATACCCTAACATCTCCTATCACTAATAACCCTCTTTTTCATCAATTTCATTAAAACCCTAATTTTCACTACATTTCTGGCAGAAAAATTAGTGAAGCCCTGTGTTTTGACCTTTTCGGTACCTTTCACATGCCCATTCCAAAAAATTCCACTTGCATCCTCTAGAAAACTCATCATCCTATCTCCTGAATTTTTTAGGTATTTTTCCCTAGACTCCTTCCACTTCATTTTTGTCCCTAAAACCACTCTACCACTATCCCCTGTTTTCCTCATTTTCCACCTTCCATATCCACTACATCAAGCTAGGGATTTCCTTGTTGAAAAAAATCATGGAGGGTCAGAAGAAGGTCCATAAGGGAGGTCACCATTCCAGGTTTGAGCCAACTGAGACCCATGACATCATTTTTAGAGCTTCGTGATCAAGCCAGGGTTTACATTGCATACAGGGACAATTTGGCTTCAAAATCAGTTTCTGAAGTAATGGAGATGAATTTTACGAAAGAAAAAGAATTTTTTGTCAATCATAGGAAAAAGAGCAAAAACCTCCTTCAGTTTATGCACAGGTGTTATGATTTGAGATAAATTCCAAAAATATAGTTTCTCCGGGTCATTTTCTTCACTTTTGAATAGGTTGTCTTAAAGTCAAATTTTTAGGGGTTTTTCAGTGCTCGATGAATCCATTTTGTAGCAGCCATACTAAGCTTTACAACCATATCATGTTGATCCAAAACCTCCTCTAGGAAGGCCTCCAAACGCCCTCTCAAAGTAGGTGCTATGCTTATGCTCAAAGTGTGCTACGCTTCTACAAAATTTGAGCGATTTTTTCAAACTTATATTTTGATCTAATGGTAAAGTGATTTGGAAAATGGAAGGAGGCTATCATTCATAACATGCCAAAGAAAAAAAAACTCTATCATTTTTTTACAATACGTTATGGTTAGAGATAATTATCCATATTTAAGCCATATTGGTTCATAAATTGTTTTGAAAATTTCTGTATTTTTAGCAATTCAGTTGTTACACTTCTTGAACCAGTTGTTACGCTTCTGTAATTTGGTGTTTCACCTCCATAAAGGGTCCATAGTTAGGTCTTGGGCATAAAATCCATTCAAAAAATCTCAAGGCTTGTGACCACTAATCCTTGGACCCCTCACAAGCAGTAATTATCACTCTTATACCCTCCCTTGTTCAAGTTATTAAGTTTTCAACTCATTTTCATGCTCACTCCATATTACACCATATCATCACTTCTCCATGTCATTGAAAGACTCCATTTGATAAACCCTAACATAATCCAGCTGAATAAACCATAAAACCTACTATCTAACACTACCCTACACTTCTCATATGCCTCACACTCACTCTCTCATCATCCATATCATCCCTAACAGTCATTCTCATTAAACCCTAGTTTCTATCTATTTTCATAGTGATAAATTGGAAATTTCTAGTGTTTTATTGATTTCACCACCCTCCTCACATCCATTTCACTTAATTTCACCCATAAAATGGAGCTAACATTCCACCCTATCTACTGAATTATTTTTATAATTTTATCTAGCTCCATAATGCTCCATCTCACCCTCTAAACCTACATTATCCCTACACTCTGTTTTTTCCGTATTTCACGACACATACCCATCCCATCAAACAAATTAAGGTTTCATTCTTTTAGTGATGAACACTTGGAGAAGCTCTTGAAAAGGACTAAGAGGGAAAATAAACTGCAAAGACACATGGAAAATCATTATCGCACCAGGAACACAATTTCTCTAATAACGCTAAAACAATTGAAGAAAAGGCTAAAAGAAGCAAAAATGAAACTTAAAGAGAAGGATATATTGGGCCTATTGGCTAAAGCTTCTTTGACTATTTAGCCCATCACTCACAAGTGCTACAGAACCAATTTTGAGAATTTTTGAAAATTTTTTGTATTTTTTGGGATTTTTGCATAATTCTAGAAATTCCTCCTCACAAAAGCGTAACAAACTTTTGTTATGCTTATTTTGGGGGTATCAAAATGATGATTTATTTACATAATTGGATGCATTTTTATGATTAAATTGCATATCAGGAACCCCCTTGGCATGGAAAGCTTTAATTTTGAAGAAAAGGCCAAAAAACCACTCATTTTTCATGTTTCTGCCACCTTTTTGGAGCCTATGTTATGCTTTTGGAGTAACCTTGGGAGAATGGATTTTTGAAGGCCTTCCCATGGATCAGTTTTAAAAATTCAAGATGTTATGGAAACTAGACACACAGTGCTAGTTGATTGTTCTTTCAAAAGTGGATTTGGACTCCTAAAGTGCCTCAAAACTGCCTACAAAATTCTGTTACGCTTCTACAAATTTCTATTACCCTTTTGTTAGAAATGTTACAAATCAACATTGGATTCCTCAAGACACTTGTCAAGCTCAGAAAATGTCACAAATTTGATATTTTTATTTCTTATGAATTGGCATTATATTTATTGAGTTTCTTTTTGCCACCTATCATGTAGGAATATGTAATTTAATGTAAGGTACAAACACTCCTAGTTCATCAATGAAATTCAAGGAATGGTTTCTAAACTCCCTAGAATCTAGGAAATGAGTTGTCTTGTGTATTTATGACCCATTCTGGATGGGATTTCAACCTGATGAGGACTCATAGTCCATAATTTCTATAATTATACTCTATTTAGTCTTTTGTTGGGTTATATAGTCTTATTTTGCACTGGAGCTATTGTAGTCAGCATTTTGGAATGAAATCAAAGATAGATTTGTAGAACTTGTGTTGAGAATATTGTTGTATGCATTGGAGAATTTGTTCTTGTTAAGTATGTTTATCAGATACATATTTCCATATGTCTATATTGTAAGTTTATAAGTAGAAATCATGTATGTTCATGCCTTTTTTTAGGCAAGGTTTACATTATATGTCTATTCACTTCTAAATGAATGAATTCACCTTAGTGCTCATTCAAAATCTCTCTCACTTCATCCTATACTCAATGACCAATTAAAAATTATTTCAAACTACCTACCTAGCCTCAAATATTCTCTTCAAATTGACCTTGGAATTCATATCTAAAAACCCTACACCTAGCCTTCTCACTGAACTTTCTATCCAACATTTAAAACATCAAACAAAATCCTATTTATTGAGCTTACATACCTAGCCTAAGATCATTATATTCTAATTCGTTCCTTTGACTGCAAAAGTTAAAATGAGAGAGCCCTCTCTGATCCTAGTAGGGCTAGCTACCTGACCTAAAGCCTGGTATGTCGTTACCTTCCTTCAGCTCCATTCACAGCCTTCGGAAGCAGGGGGAGTGATAACACGTAAAAATGTGAATTTGTACAGATTTTATGCTCATTTTTGGGTAGGACCATGCAGACAATAAAGGATGGAGCGCGCGGTCCTCATGCAAAGGGTAAGTTCTGTGCAAGGCCCTCGCATTTGGGGAAGCTTATGCGCACTTCACTGTGCACATATGTCTGTTACAATTTGCTTTTTTTTTTAATTTAATTATTTTTTGGTTAAAAATTGGTTTTTGGTGTTTTTCCCTGGTGGCAGGATGTTGTGGTGAGAGCGAGACTTGCCTGATATCTGCGGGGCAGTAGCCGAAGACCCCCATGCTTGAGAGACCTTAGCTCAGTATGGTTTGCTGAAGTTCTTAGAGAAAAACATACTGAGGTCCCAGTATGGGTTCCTATGTTGCCTAGTCTGATGCTAGAACATGAGACAACGTGTTATGGTCTTGCGTCGTAGAGATGTCGTGATCCAGCCTAAGACTGATGTTTATTTTGTGATGAGTCTCTTGCCTCAGGGGGAGGTGCTTCCTTATCAACTCCCCCTTGGGGGAGTGAACATCCATCATTGGGTTGAGGAGGAGAGACACTTCGGTCCTAACCCTATCACCGAGGCTGCATCCATGTGATTTCTATCACAGACTTGGCTAAGAGGGTTGCTTTGGCAATGATAGTTTTCCTATTTGGGTCGATGGTGACCCATCGAGTGTTTGGTCCGTAGATTGCAGTTATGTGCCAGCTCCAGGCCCATCACATTTTTTATTGGGCCCTCTATGTCTACTAGGGCATGTTCACTCAGTTTAACAAGGAAAAAAGGGGTGTTATAAATACCTTTGTTTATGAAAGCATCCTCTGCATCATTATGTATGAGCGGGTTGTGATGTTACTACCTTTTGTGGTGCTTCCCCTAGGTCCTCCGAGGGATCCTCGGATGCGCCGATGGGCACCTGTGATGCCCAGTGGTGGTGGGGGAGATTCAAGCTGCTACTAGGATCCGAGGGTTGAGGAATGGTTCGAGTCGAACCCACATGTGTTCCTTGAGTTTCCATATTCAGGGATGGATTTCCAGGGGTATTCAAACATGGGTCTCCATCCTGGATATGTATGGGATCTAGCAGGTATGACCTTTTATGTTTTCTTCATTTGGATTTTTATAGTTCTGTATATATATCTATATTTCTTCGATGGTGACACTGATTTTTTTTTGGTTTATTTTGCATATGTAGTTTTAGCAGGCCGTCCTACTACTCATTTGGTAGGCCACCAGCTAAGGACGAGGGACTTACTTGGGGCGGTTCATGCCTAGACTGGGGGTCAGGTTGGTTCCAGGGTTCCCTCAGGTGAGGGTAGCAGTGCTATAGGTACTGTGTTGAGATTCAACAAGAGGATTCAGCACCAACACCTAGTGCATTAAGCACCTAGTTGCATTCAGCAACGAGACTAGGGTGGGGCCCAAAGTGTTATTTTTTGGTTCATGTATGTTTTTATTATCCCTTAATTAATATGGACATTAAATTTTAATATATTCTCAATGTGGACTTGAATGAGTTAACTGAAACAGATAAATTCATTTAGCTAATGGATTTCGAGTTAAGAAGTTGGTGGTGAGGCATGTAGATTAATTCTAGTCCTAACAGAGTTCGAATTGCAGGGGTGCATGAGTTGGTGCAAGTTGTAAATCGGTTTAACTATGTTAAGTGAGTTAAACTTATTTGTGCTAGTTGTAACTAAAGATACACTAGTGAGATATCTAGTGAATTAAATATTAATTAATTCACAATCAGTGATCTCACGTGCAACTAAGGATTTACTATTATTAGTTGCATGCATGTTAGATCTAGTGGAGAACCAGTTGAGTTCTAGGTGAAAGGGAGGTTGGCTATCAGTTGCAGGATTATCTACTTGCACACATGCAGGAAAACACCCATTAGAGTGTCCATGATGCTTGCGTAGTCAAGGAAGGCAATAATTTCTATCTTTTAGGGATCTTTACCATCAGGGATTGTGCAAGCAAGGTAGGTTGTTTGGAGGTTGATAATTGGCTATGCGTTGGTCATTTTTTCATATGACAGTGTGAGACAATTAGATGAGTATTGGAGGGATCTTGTGAGAAGATTTTTGTATGTTATTATTTCATGATCCATTCTTAATATAAAATAGAAGATAGTGGGGTTTTTAGCTATAAGCTATCCCCGGGAAATTATCTGTGTTGTGTGTGATTGATCTTTCTTCATGTTCATGTGATTAGCGATTGTGTTTTTAATTCCGCAAAATATTTTTAGAAGCGATTCAGTATTTAACTTTAGTACATTGTTAGATTGGGTGAATCCAAGATCTACATGCTTGTTTTAGAATTTCTACATGGTATCAGAGCACATGAAATTGCAGAAGTGAAGCAGAAGTTTATTTTTTGACTGGATAGAATTCGAATTTGCAGAAAGACTTTCTTGGTGCTATGGCTAATTCAGGATCAAAATGGATTTCAATGGCTTGAGATTAGAGTATGAACTCGAGGGTAGCTCGAACTAAATTTATTGTAAAGACAGGATGGAGGTAGTACTTGAATACAATGGGTTAAAGGAATCCATTGACAAAGATGTTCCTAAACCCAATGTTGCAGATGTTGCAAATCTTGATGCATGGCAAAAGAAAGTGGCAAAGGAAAGGAGGATCATGTTGGAGGGAGTACGAGACCACATTGTATCAAGCCTTCATGGGAAATACACACCATATGCAATGTGGAAGGCTTTGACAGATCTATTACAAAGTAGCAGTGACCATAGGAAATTGGTGCTCAAAGTTAAACTTAGGAAGATCAAGATTGAAAAGGACGACACCATTGCAAAATATCTAACAAATTTTGTCCAATGTCAAGATGAACTGGGGAGCATTGGAATAATAGTTGTTGTGATGATTTGGTGATCTTGGCTCTCCTAGGACTTCCCAAATGTTTTCACAGGTATCAAGACTCTGTCAATGGAAGGGAAAAATTGCCAGATTGGGAATGAATGTGGTCAGATTTGGTGCAGGAGGAGTTCAGACGGAACACCAGAGATGGATTTTCATCTAAGAATGAGGATGAATATGATTGTGCTTTGGCTTCCAAGGTGAGGAATGGGAAGGGGAAGAAATTCCATTCTAAATCGGAGTCCAGGAATGGAAAGAAGCAGGACATATCCAAGGTGAAGTGTTTTCACTATCACGAACATGAGCATTTTTCTACTAACTGTCCACAAAAGAAGAAGAACAATAAGGTTGCTGGATCTACAGATGGTGAGGCTCTTGCCTCACAATTTGAGCTTGACTTCTCATTGATCACATGCATGTTTTCCATTGCATTGGGATATGTGTGGTATTTTTTATAGTGGTGTTTCCTTTCACATGACGGGAGATAAGGAACTTTTCAGTGACTTGGAGGAGAAAGATCTCCAAATGCATATTGAAATGGGTGACGATAAATAGTACAGTGCTACTAGGATTGGTACGATTACCTTTTAGAGGGATTCAGGTAAACCATTTCAATTAAAAGATGTAATGCATGTAGCAGGTCTGAAGAAAAATTTGGTCTTAGTCACAATGTTGGAGGATAGAGGCTATGACGTTGTTTTAAGTGAAGGAAAATATTTCCTGCGACATAAAAAAATAGGTCAAGCCAATAGGATAGGGATTCGAGTTAAGAATATCTACAAGCTGGAGGTAGATGGTTTTGCAACAATGATGGGAAAGGCAGATTAAGTGGTGAGCCAGGATGAGGGTGAATTATGGCACAGGCGATTAGGCCATCTTCACCATGGAGCCTTGAAAGTCATGCAGCATATTTTTACTGGTCTTCCCAAGGGTACACTTGTGCAATCAAACACATGCAAGGGATTTACTATGGGAAAATATGTAAAGGCCACCTTTCATGAGAAGGAAAACCGAGCTTCAGGGATCCTTGAGAGATTTCACATAGACATGTGTGGTACTTTCTTGGTTGCTTCAACAAAAAAAAATAAGTACCATGTAATATTTGTTGATGAATTTTCTCGTAAGTGCTTGATCTTCTTCATGCAGAAGAAAAATAAAACATTCTCTAATTTCTGTGAGTTTAAGGCACTGGTGTAGAAATATTTGGGGAAGCAAGTGAAGGCTCTTAGGAGCAATAATGGTGGAGAATACATCTCCAATGAATTCAAAAAAAATTGCAGCAGAGAAGGAATTCAAAGAGTACTCATAGCGCATCATAACTCACAGCAGAATGGGGTCATGGAGAGGAAGAAAAAAACTATTTTTAGTGCAGTATGAGCGATGTTGCATGATCAAGGCCTACCGATGAATCTATGGGTGGAAGCATACAATAAAACAGTACATGTGAAAAATTGTTGTCCTCATAGAGTACTTGGCATGAGTACACCTGAAGAGGCTTTCACTAGTAAGAAACTTGATGTTTCACGGTTTAAGATTTTGGCTCATATGTTTATGTGCACGTGACCAAGGACTCTAGGAAGAAGCTGGAACGGACTGCTGAGGTTGGGATTTTTGTGGGGTACACAGAAACACCCCATAATTATCGTGTGTATTTTCCAAAAAACAAAATGACTATTGTGCAACGAGATATCAAATTTGATGTGGAGAAAGCCATGAGATTGTCCCTTGAGAGGAAGCTGGACTTGCATGTAGAGGAGGATTTTTTGGTTCCCAAGGATGAGTCTCAAGATGTGGATCAACCACATGAGGAGGCTTATGGAGTGGAGGAAAACACATGCAGATCCATCCATCAAAAATGGAATAAGGTGCACCATGAAAGTTGATAGGCTGAGACTTGATGCTGCACAGAATGTAGGAGCCCCTACTTCATAGCACAAACAGAGACAATCTTCTGACCGATTTACTAGATACATGGCTCTTATGAGCAAATGTCTTGTGACTGAACCATCTTCCTTTCAGCAAGAAGTGTAGCACCCTACATGGGTTGATACAATGGTGGAGGAGTATGACTGCATTGTCAAGAATAGTTCATGGGAGATAGTCCCAATACTGGTCGACAAATCAGTGGTTGGATCGAGATGGATCTATAGGGTAAAGAAAGATGTTGATGGGAGTTTGGAGAAATACAAGGCCATATTTGTGGCCCTGGGATTCTCACGGATCGAGGGGATAGGCTATGATGAAATTTTTGCGCCTATCGCAAGGTACTCTTCCATATATCCATCCTTGCACTCTCAACGCAGATGGGATGGCACATTCATCATATGGATGTGAAAACTATGTTTCTCAATGGGATCATTGAGGAAGAGGTGTACATAGAGCTTAGGCTCGGTCTCAAAATATCTGGGCCGCAAGATGCATGTGTGTGCGATCCCAAATTTGCATCTTTTCCATACATTTTTCCATACCTTTTTCACTCACCTAAACCTCCCAATTGTCAATATCATGTGCAAAAGAGCATCTAACATGGTTTTTAATTATATTTTTGTGTTTTCTATTTGATTTAGATTTTTTTCATTCAGCTGCGGAATCTTGCCACTTTCCGCAGCTGCTGCAACTTTCCGCAGCTATTTTGTGAAACTATATGCTACAGGTGTCTACAATGAAAACGAGCCACATGGGCAAGCCAGGAATGACGTGGACATGGTTCGTGTCCTATTGGTTCAAGCAAACTCATCCAAAGAAGCCGCGGTCAAAGGCGTCCACATGGAAGTCAACCATGGAGTTTCATGTCGGCCGGACTCTGTTTCGTGTCACATAAAGATCCATACGGCCGTTTCTAAGCCTGCGGAGGTTAAATCGACATCTGTACAAGGTTCTAGAGTCGAATTCAAGCATCCACCTCTCGTAGATCTACTTTCCAACACGGCCATACTCCTATATCCGTGGACGTAGTGGTCTACGTGCTCTCCACTAGCATGAACTTTAGGAAACAGTTATAGTTTGTTGTTATATATATTGCGTTTGCATACGCATATGAGTTAGTCGATATTAGTGAATGTAGTCTCTGTTATCTTTCGATTAGTCTGCTCTGTAGTGATTACGTTGCACTTGTGCCGTAACATTACCATTCTGTAATGACTGCTTTTTAATATGAGAAGACTCTGTTTTTCAACTTAATTCGTATTTGAGGACCGTTGCCAAGGCTGTGTAGAGGGCCCCTGCTCAGCTAAGGTTTTGTGTATTAGTGTATATTTCTCATTTTGTTTCTTTAGAAAGCATTGTATCATAATCCATTCATATGTTCATACTTTGCAGTTGTTTCATTTCTGTTTATACACTTCCATAATTTCCATTTCATTTCTGTCTTTCATGCTTTATGATTGTTAATCACTGATCAGTGTTTATGTTTTTCAGATTTTAGGTAGGCAGCCCGGGCATTTTCATAGCTTTTTGACTAATGACATGGAACTAACATTGTTCTGCTGCTAGTTTGCTTTTCATAGCTTTTGTTTAATTTCGGTATTGCTTTGTTCATTTCAGTTTTGCTTATCCGCTTCAGTAGTAAAATTTAGATATATTAAGCTGCTCATAGCATCTTCAGTTGCCTCCGAAAGCCACAGCCGGACTGATGGTGAGGGATTGTATTATGAAATGTGTAGTTTAGTATTAGTTTCTTTTCTGCAAATTTAGATATATTAAGCTGCTCATAGCATCTTCAGTTGCCTCCGAAAGCCACAGCTGGACTGATGGTGAGGGACTGCATTATGAAATGTGAAGTTTAGTATTAGTTTCTTTTCTGCAAATTTAGATATATTAAATCATGTATGACATCTTCAGTTGCCTCCGAAAGCCACAGCTGGACTGATGGCGAGGGATTGAATCATGAGTGTATGGTTTAGTATTAGTTTACTTTCTGCAACCAAATTTCGTCATCGTTGTTTCTTATGATTACTTCCGAAAAATCATAGCCGGACTAATGATGAAGGGGTCGAAGACAAATTGATGTAATCTGATTTAGATTTATTTTGTTGCAATTTTGAATTTCCTTAAGCATAGTTTCTTTTGTGTTTAGTTGGCAGCAAGAATAGTTTGGTTTTCATGTTCACTAGTTTACTGTTTTGGTTTATTAGATTAGCAACACCTTTTCATTTCAATTTTCATTTTCCTTTTTAAGTCTTGTCATTGCAAATTTCAAATTGACTTTTAAAATTTCAAGTTGGTAAATCATTATAGGGGATATCATTTCCTTGAACAAACATAACCAAACTTGTTTTCATCTTAGAATTTCCATTTCACCTTAGAAAACCAAAAACGACAAAAAGTTAAGAAATAGGTTATCTTGCACATATAGTGCGCTGCACTTCATCAGCTTACGATTCTCGGATTGACAAATTAAATGCAGCAATTTAGGACACACTAAATTGACCAAAAATTTTGGCGCCGTTGCCGGGGAAGTGTAACTAGGTAGCCAATTTCTTAAAAAAAAAAACATAAAATCATAAAAGAAGGGAAAACTTGATAACGTCTTGAAGTATGCTCTCCTCTTGCACCTAGTGTGATCTGGAGGATCAGAAAAGAGAGTTATTGGTTTAGTAATTTCTTAAGTATGCTCTCTTCTTGCACCTAGTGTGATCTGGAAGATCAGAAAGAGAATTATTAGCCCAACTTTTTAAAAAATAAAAAAAAATGACATGTATAGAGCAAGAGATTCTAGGGGAAGGTTTATAGCTAAAGCCAAGAGTTCGATTTTCACAACTCCATCTTCTTCAAGGCATAGACCAGATTCACCACCATCTACCCCTAGCCTTAAGATTTTTGGAAGTCAAGGAACAACTGAATTAGAGGATTCTCATACACCACCTACTAAAACCCACTTAGAAAACAAAGAGACTTTCTCTCATCCTTCCTTGGTAGAAGAACTAGAGGACTATAAGGACTCTAAAGAAACTATCATGGCAGAGGAAGTAATAAATAGAGGTGGAGGTAGAGGAGGAGGAGATAATGTAGATAACAATGGTGAAGGAAATAACGGTAGAAATAGGGACAATTTTCTTGGATTCCCTATAGTTGATGAGGAAACTCATGCAACAATGAAAAGTATCTCACCATCTGTTCTCCCTAACTTTTATGGATTACGAAGTGAGGATCCTGAAACATTTCTGTTTGAGTTTGAAGTAGTGTGCCGAACTTATGACTATATGGAAGATTCTCAAAAACTCAAATTATTTCCTTCAACTTTGAAGGGATCTGCTTTGAAATGGTTCATGGGATTAGCCACTCAATCTATCAGGACTTGGAATGATATGAAACAAACATTTTTGGATAGATACTTGGACTATTGTATGCCCACCAATCACAAGGATGAAGTATTCAAAATGATGCAAAAAGAAGATGAAAATTTGGAAGACTTAATTGAAAGATTTCAATACAACTTGAAAAGAGCAAAGATGAGCAACTTAGATAATGAAACCTTGAAAGCTCTCCTATTAAAAGCCATTAGAGATGAATGGATAGACATTTTAAACATGATGGGGAAAGGAGACATTTCTCAACTTCCATTTCGTGATATAACAGAACTATGCATCCATCTCTCAAGGGGAAAATCTAAAACAGGAAAAGGGCCTAGGGATTCTTCTCTTATTAGGGCTAACAAATCTGCAACTGGATCAGTAAGTAGGGCAGAGATTGGTAACATGATTGATGAGTTTAAAACTGATATTTTAGGGAGCCTTAGTGAACAACTAGACACCCTTAAAATCCAAAACAAGCAGAAAGCAGAAACAGATGCTTTAGCCATCTTTTGTCCGAAATGTAGAAAGAAACATGCTTTAAGGGAATGTCCCTCGGATGCAAAAGTTGTAGAAACATGTATGATTTGCTCAGAAAATCATGAGATCAAGGATTGTCCTTCAATCCCTGGACTCAAAGTTGTTTTTCAAGAAGATCCAAACTCAGTAGAATCTCTCTGTTTTGTCGCAAGGAGACCTTGGCAGGGACAACAATCTCAAGGGTTTAATAACCCTATGAATCTTCAAACCCCACTAAATTGGAATCCTTGGCAACAACCTTGGCCCCAACATCAGAATTCATATCAGCCATGGGTACAAGGGATGCAAAATCCTTATGGGAGATTTGCTCAATTTTATCAATATCCTCCATCTTTTCAAAATCAACAAATTCCACAACTTCCAAGCCCAAATCCACAACTTTCATTGCCATTTCCACAACAAAAACCTTCTCAACAAAATACAAATCCTCAACTCATGCTCCCATACCAACAGAAGACAAATCAACTTCCAGCTCAGCCATTGCCAAATCCTAACAATAAGAATCCTCAAACTACTTATATGGTAGAAGGACAATAATTTCCTACCTATATGATTGTTCCTCTCAACGATGTACAACTCAGATCTGGTAGAGTTTTAGAAAAACCTTCTATAGACATTCAAGAGCAAGATACCTCTGAGGAGGACTCTCTTCAAGTCAATAAGGGTTCTGAGGAAGAATGTCTTCAAAATTCAAAAATTCAAAAAGAAAAAGAAAAGCTAACATCCACAACTCCTATAGTTGAGCAACCTGTATCTTCATCTACACCTCCTTTTCCGGAAAGACTACAAATTGATAAGGGGGTGGAAAAACAAATCTTGATGCCTAACTATGACTTTTTAGATGAATTGAAGAATGTTTGTATCAAGATTCCATTGCTACAAGCCATTCGAGAAATTCCTATTCTAGCAAAAACCATAAAGGAGTTGAGTTTCAAAAGACCAGGAAGGAAGCTAAAGGACACAAGAAGAATCCACCTGGTAGGAAAGATTGCAGACATTATGATGGAAAAATTACCATGCAGAAGTATGTAGATCCAGGAAGTCCAATTGTCAAGACACATATAAATGGGATAGAAATTCCAAACACATTGATTGACTTAGGGGCTGCTATCAACATTATGAGTAGACAGACTATGGAACAATTAAAACTTCCTAACCTTATTTTTACACCTACTTTATTGCAACTTGCAGATCGATCGGTTATTAAACCAGATGGTGTATTAGAAGATATTTCAGTCTCCTTAGATTCTTGGGAATATCCAATAGACTTTATGATTTTGACTCCCAAAAGTAATCTAGGAGGACATCCAATTATCTTAGGAAGACCTTGGCTGGCCACAGCTGATGCTTTTATTAGTTGTAGATCCGGAGACATGTACATTTCTAATGGTAATTCGACAAAGAAATTCAATTTGTATCCTCCAGCAAGAGCAATCACAGAAATAGGAGACAATGAATGGGTCGATGATGAGAACACTATACAACCTGTCTTTACCATTTCTGAAATCAGTGAGGATAGTCAAATTATGAATACATTAGAAAATTTTGAGATATCTTCAGAATATGACCCCACACAATTTCAGTTGGAATCTGACATAGAATATTTATCATCTAGACAAATGTCTCTTTACTCTATGGAAGAGTTTGGTAATTCTGCTATTGAGATTTTTCCAGGAAAAACATTGAATATCAACAAACATTTGGAGAAGTCACAACAAGAAGAACTAACCAGAATCTTGCAAAAACATTCTACCGCATTTGCATGGGAGTATACTGACATGAAGGGTATTGATCCTAAGACTTGCATCCATCATATATATATTGAGGAAAACAGTAGACCAATCAGACAACCTCAAAGAAGGATGAATCCAAATCTTAGGGAGATAGTGAAAGAAGAGCTCCAAAAACTTCTCAATGTAAACTTCATTTATCCAATTTCAGATAGCCGATGGGTTTCTCCTTTGGTTATAGTGCCTAAAAAGAATGGTGAATGGAGGGTATGCATTGATTACAGGGAATTGAACAAAGCAACTTTGAAGGATCACTTTCCTTTGCCTTTTATCGATCAGGTATTAGACACATTAGCAGGTAAAAAGTACTTTTCATTTTTGGATGGTTTTAGTGGCTATAATCAAATTCAGGTAGCACATGAAGATCAAGATAAGACCACATTTACTTGTCCATGGGGAACTTTTGCCTACCGAGTGCTTCCTTTTGGGTTATGTAATGCACCTGCAACATTCCAAAGAGCAGTACTAGGAATTTTTTCCGATCTAATCCATGATTGTGTAGAGGTTTATATGGATGATTTTACAGTTTATGGTAATTCATTTGAAGAGGCATTAGAAAATTTGGAAAAAGTCCTTATAAGATGTAAAGAAACAAAACTTTCATTAAGCCATGAAAAATGCTTTATGATGTTTACTGAAGGGATTGTTTTGGGGCATCATATTTCAGGAGATGGGATTAAGGTTGATAGATCAAAAGCTGAAGTCATCTCCAAGTTACCTATTCCAAATTGTCAAAGAGATGTTAGAAGTTTTCTAGGATTTACTGGTTACTATAGAATATTTATAGAAAACTTCACTAAAATAGCATCTCCACTCTTCAAATTGCTTACAAAATACTGTGAATTTAAATGGGATCCTGATTGTCAATCAACTTTTGAAACTTTGAAAACAAGAATATCTGAAGCACCTATTTTGAGAGGACCAAATTGGAAACTTCCTTTCCATATTTCTACGGATGCTTCAGATACAGCTCTTGGAGCTGTGTTGGGTCAAAAATATTTAATTCCTTATGCCATTTATTACAACAGTAAAAATTTGACTCCCACAGAGTTGAACTATACTGTGACTGAAAAAGAGTTTTTAGCTGTTGTTCATGCAATTAATAAGTTTAGACATTACATAACAGGCTATGAAACTTTTATTCATACCGACCATTCTGCAATTAGATATTTAATGAACAAACCTGTTACTAATGGCAGAGTGACAAGATGGCTTTTACTTTTGCAAGAATTCAATATTACTGTGTTGGATAGACCAGGAAAACAAAATACAGTAGCTGATTTCTTGTCTAGGATTCCGAATACTAAAGAAGATTCTCCTGTAGAGGATAAGTTTCCTGATGAATACTTGTTTGCAGTAACTATTAAGACCCCTTGGTATGCAGATATTGCTAACTATTTGGTTACAGGGAAACTACTTTCACATTTATTTCCAAGTGAAAAACGAAAAATTATTCAGGAGAGTTCAAAATATTCATGGATTTCTAACGAATTGTTTAAAACAGGGCCAGATCTTGTGATCAGAAGATGTGTCAGGGAAGATGAAATGCCTGATATTCTTAAGGCATGTCATGATGAACCATGCGGCGGACACTTTGCGGACAAAAGGACGGCCTATAAAATCCTTTCCTTGGGATATTATTGGCCTTCCCTCTTCAAAGATGCAAAACAATATGTCAAAAGGTGTGATAGCCGCCAAAGAGTAGGGAAACCTACCCTTTCAAATGAAATGCCATTGCAAACACAGGTACTCATTGAACCCTTTGAAAAATGGGCTTTAGATTTCATTGGACCAATTAATCCACCATCGAAGCAAAAGAAGTATATATTGGTTTGCACTGATTATGTTACTAAATGGGTAGAAGTTAAAGCATTAGTATCTGCTACTGAAAATTCAGTTGTTCATTTTCTTTATGAGGATATTTTTACTCGCTTTGGTGTTCCAAGAGAAATTGTGACAGATCAGGGGAGCCAATTCACATCCAATTTAGTGGAAAAGTTGATGGAAGAATACAAAATAAAGCACAGAAGATCTACTCCTTACCATCCACAAGCAAATGGTCAAGTGGAGTCCACAAACAAAGTTCTTGAAAGTATCATCACCAAAACTGTTCATCTACATAGAAGAGATTGGGCAGAAAGGCTTCCAGAAGCCTTGTGGGCCTACAGAACTACATGGAGGAATACACCAGGACATTCTCCCTATGAACTTGTTTATGGGAAAGAAGTCTTGCTCCCCATTGAGTTCCAAATCAAGACCTTCAAGATAGCAGTTCAGTTGGGGATGGACTTATCAGAAGCCCAAAAGCATAGAATGGAGCAGTTGAATGAGCTAGATGAGATCAGACAAGAAGCAATTCTAAGAACCGATCTAGTTCAATATCAAAGAACTAAATGGCATGAAAAATATATCAAAGAAAAGAAGTTTCAAGAAGGAGATTGGGCATTGTTATTTGATTCCAAGTTTAAAGATTTTCAAGGGAAATTTCAGACTCATTGGCTTGGGCCATATGAGATTGACAAGATCTTTAGCAATGGAGTTGTAAGAATCAAGACCATTGATGAGTTTCAAACTCCTCTTATTGTGAATGGCCATAGATTGAAAGTTTATCATAAGCCACTCTCAAAAGAGGATTTTGTCAAAATATTTCAAGAAAGTTCTGCAATCAGGCTGGTACAGAAGAATTCTTCTTCTCCACCAGCCTAGCTTTTGTTTTTCAGTTAAAAAAAAATAAAAATAAATAAATAAATAAATAAATAAATATATAAAATGGTATAAGCCTGAAAACCAATCATTGATTGGCAGTCTTATACAGAAAATATAGGGTGAAAATCAGGGAAACCTGACACTCTATATTTTCCAAAAAAAAATCTCTCCTTCATTTCACAAGCTTTGTCACCACCCACTCCACTTCATTCCACTTCACTCCACTTCATTCCACTTCATTCCATTCCATTTCATCTCATTCCACTTCATTCACTTCATTTCATTCCATTCCATCAATAAAAATCTTTTTCATGACCATTTCCATCTGGTCATTTGTCATTTGTTCATTTCCATTCATCAAAGTAATAGCTGTGTCAGTTTCTGCAGCTGACATCTGTTTCCGCAGCTGACTCCAGTTTCTGCAGCCAGAAGCAGATTTCGCAGCTACTACTCTGTTTTCAAAGAGAATGTACAGTCAGATGTTATTTTCATAATTATGAAATAAAATGCAGGAGAGAGGATCAATGGAGCATTCAAAGACACCAATGGAGATCAGTCAGTTGAAGACCAAGGGCAAAGGCAAAGATTCCAAAGGTATGAATAAAATTTATTTCAAATAGTATTGAAAAACACATTTTTATATAGTTTTGAACCATGAGCTCTATCCATTACGCGCAATGATTATATTGATAGTTCCGTAACCTTTCACGATCTCCATATTATCCTCTTGCATTTATTCACAAACGGTTTCATCATTAAACCCCGATTTTCACTCATGATCCAATATCCCACCGGTGATAATGAAGCGTATTTGATTTGACCAATGACTCTTACAGCCGCATTAAGTCACAACCGTTGATTGAAACATGTTCACATTTATTTCGTAGCCACCAAAATTCAAAATGCGGCCGAATGTGTTATATTCTATCAATCTACTCAGTCCTATCTTTGTTATGTTTTCGAAACCCCACTCTGTTCTGTTTCATCCCGTTTCGTTCCTTTTGCTCATTCTCACTCCCGGATATCTACCCACAGTCTCATTCATTCCCATTTTATGATACATCCCCACATCCATTGTGCTCGTTTCTGAGCATTCAACCATTCTACTTCCATTTGAAACCCTCACGAAGGCAAAATTGTGAAAAACAGAGAAGTGAAATGGGTAAATTGCTAAGGGCAGAGCCGGAAGGACCAAAGTTTATAGAGGGATATCCGCAAGCAAAGGAGATATTGAAGAAAGAAAAATGGCTGCGTTTTATTCAGAAATTCAGAGGTTACCACAGAGAAGTTACGAAAGCATTTGCAAGGTCGTTTGATGGCTCAGAAGCAGAAATTGGAGACCTCAAGTTTTCGGTCAATGAAGCATCAATAGCAATAGCCACGGAACTTCTTCAGGAGGGAGAACGTTGGTTCAAAAATAAAAGCATCAGTGATGAGGCATGGAGAACAATCTTACGAAACCAAGGTATGGACATAACTGTTTTTAAGAGAGGAATTCCTGTGCATGCATTGAAGGAAGAATGGGCCACTTTACTGCTAATTGTTCAGAAATTCATTACATGTGAAGGCTGTTTTGGGTCCATGTACATGTACCATACCAGGCTATTAATGAATTTTCTAGAAAACCAAACTCTCAATCTCCCATATTTTCTATTCAATAGCTTGAAGAAAATGGCTGTGACTGTTCAAAAACACTTAGGAGATGTAGAGCCTCATCTATATCACCATGGCCTTATAAAAATTCTGATTGAAAAGGAGCTAAAAGAAAGAAAAGACACATGGGAACAATTCCTAGTTAGAAATTTCTTTGAGGAACCTCAGGAAATTCCTGAAGGTAGTTCAACAAGAAGGAGTAGAAGAAAAAGAATAAATGTTGAAACCCAAATTACTCCTACTCAGGAAATTCCCGCAGCTAGCACAACAAGAAGAAGTAGGAGGAAAAGAACAATTGAGGAAATCCAAAACACTCCTACTACTACTATGGAAAGAACTGATAGAGAAGAGAGATTGGTAAAAAGAAAGAAGAAGGAAATCAAGGGTAAGAAGCCAATAATACAAAAAGGGAAAGAAACTATTGAGGCTGTACATAAAACTCCTTCTTCTGAAGAAGAAGATCATCAAATACTCTCTGAAAGATTATTTTATCTTCAAAAACAGTCATCCATGCCCAAGAAGGCAGAGAAAGGAAAACAAAAACAAAAGGATAGTGTACCACAGCGTGTGAGGAGAAGCAGCAGACTTAAGGGGAAATTGAGAAAAACACAAATTAAGGGTCCTCATTTCATTGATTTGGGTGAGGAGACATCTGAACAGTCCCCAACTGACCATAGTCCATCTCAGTCAGTTAGTGAACCTGGTTCATTTCATTCCCAATCAGACAATGAGCATACTCCATCCTATTCTCAGCAAAATATTGATGTAATCCCTCCTCGGCCAGATTTTGAACATAACTCTCCTTCACAGCATTTTGGGGACAGCCCAATAAAAATGACACCTGAAATAGACCCCAAGCAGCAGGAGGTATATGACTATATAGAATCTTTGGAAAAGGCAGCCACAAGTCCAAGTACTTCTTCTATTCAGCCTCATACATTGCAGGATGATTTAGTTCAATCATTAAAACAGGAAATTTTTGAGCTGGAGCTTTTAAATAGGCACATCAAAAATGAAAATGAAACATTGAAAGAAAAAGGCAAGCTGGACAAGATCATCCATGATAATACTATGTTACACTTGGGAATATGGCAAAAGAAGAATAAGAAATTGAAAAGGAAATGCCAAAAATTGAGCAGAGCACTTGTAAATATCAAATTTAGGTGCTTAATGAAGAAACCCAGAATGATGGCAGTACCAAGGAAGAAGAGAAGAGGATTGGATGTGCTGGCTGAAGTGTCAAGGCACATGAACTGAACAAAGAGTATCAAAATTTTTGGTTGCATGAGGACATGCAACACCTTCATAGTGGGGGTATGTTGAGTCTCAAATTTGCATCTTTTCCATACACTTTTCCATAACTTTTTCACTCACCTAAACCTCCCAAATTGTCAATATCATGTGCAAAAGAGCATCTAACATGGTTTTTAATTATATTTTTGTGTTTGCTATTTGATCTAGATTTTGTTCATTCAGCTGCGGAATCTTGCCACTTTCCGTAGCTGCTGCAACTTTCCGCAGCTATTTTGTGAAACTCTATGCTACAGGTGTCTACAAGGGAAACGAGCCACATGGGTAGGTCAGGAATGACGTGGACATGGTTCGTGTCCTATTGGTTCAAGCAAACTCGTCCAAAGAAGCCGCGGTCAAAGGCGTCCACATGGAAGTCAAACATGGAGTTTCATGTCGGCCGGACTCTGTTTCGTGTCACATGAAGACCCATACGGCCGTTTCTAAGCCCGCGGAGGTTAAATCGACATCTGTACAGGGTTCTAGAGTCGAATTCAAGCATCCACCTTTCGTAGATCTACTTTCCAACACGGCCATACTCCTATATCCGTGGACGTAGTGGTCTACGTGCTCTCCACTAGTATGAACTTTAGGAAACAGTTATAGTTTGTTGTTATATATATTGCGTTTGCATACGCATATGAAGTTAGTCGTTATTAGTGAATGTAGTCTCTGTTATCTTTTGATTAGTCTGCTCTGTAGTGATTACGCTGCACTTGTGTCGTAACATTACCATTCTGTAATGACTGCTTTTTAATATGAGAAGACTCTGTTTTTCAACTTAATTCGTATTTGAGGACCGTTGCCAAGGCTGTGTAGAGGGCCCCTGCTCAGCTAAGGTTTTGTGTATTAGTGTATATTTCTCATTTCGTTTCTTTAGAAATCATTGTATCATAATCTATTCATATGTTCATACTTTGCAGTTGTTTCATTTCTGTTTATATACTTCCATAATTTCCATTTCATTTCTGTCTTTCATGCTTTATGATTGTTAATCACTGATCAGTGTTTATGTTTTTCAGGTTTTAGATAGGCAGTCTGGGCATTTTCATAGCTTTTTTGACTAATGACATGGAACTAACATTGTTCTGCTGCTAGTTTGCTTTTCATAGCTTTTGTTTAACTTCAGTATTGCTTTGTAGATTTCAGTTTTGTTTATCTTCTTCAGTAGTTAAAATTTAGATATACTAATCTACTCATAGCATCTTCAGTTGCCTCCGAAAGCCACAGCTGGACTAATGGTGAGGGATTGCATTATGAAATGTGTAGTTTAGTATTAGTTTCTTTTCTGCAAATTTAGATATATTAAGCTGCTCATAGCGTCTTCAGTTACCTCCGAAAGCCACAGCTGGACTGATGGTGAGGGGCTGCATTATGAAATGTGAAGTTTAGTATTAGTTTCTTTTCTGCAAACTTAGATATATTAAATCATGTATGACATCTTTGGCTTGCTCTCCCGAGTTACGTCACTGGATCGATGGTGAGGATTGAATTAAGGAGTGTATGGTTTAGTATTAGTTTACTTTCTCGCAAACTAAATATCGAAGCATTTCAAGTTGTTTATGATTACTTCCGAAATCATAGTCGGACTAGTCACATGGGATTTAAGACAAATTGATGTAACTGATTTAGATTTATTTTGTTGCAATTTTGAATTTACTTAAGCATAGTTCTTTTGTGTTTAGTTGGCAGCAAGAATAGTTTAGTTTTCATGCTCACTAGTTTACTGTTTTGATTTATTATATTAGCAGCACCTTTTCATTTCAGCAGCACATTTTCATTTTCCTTTTTAAGTCTTGTCATTGTAAATTTCAAATTGCTGTTGGTAAATCATTATAGGGGATATCACTTCCTTGAACAAACATAACCAAACTTGTTTTCATCTTAGAATTTCCATTTCACCTTAGAAAACCAAAAACGACAAAAAGTTAAGAAATAGGTTATCTTGCACATATAGTGCGCTGCACTTCATCAGCTTACGATTCCTGGATTGACAAATTAAATGCAACAATTTAGGACACACTAAATTGAGCAGACAAAGCAGCAGGATCAAAAGAGTATTGTATGGGCTGAAGCAATCACCCCATGCTTGGTACACTCGGATAGATAACTATTTCACCGGACTGGGCTTTGCCAAAAGTGAAGCAGATGCAAACTTGTACCAGATTGTAGTTGAGGGTAAGTTATTGATGATTGTTCTTTATTTTTATGATCTAATTTTCATTGGTGATGAGGAGCTGATACAGTCATGCAAGGAGGATCTTGCAAGGGAGTTCAAAATGAAGGACATGGGACTCCTTCATTATTTCCTTGGATTGGAAATATGGCAGTAGGATGGTGAAATTTTTTGTGTCTCAAGGCAAGTATGAAAAGGATATACTAGGTAAGTTTAACATGGAGAGCTGCAAACCCATGGATACTCCTCTTCTAGTAAATTGGAGGAAAGAGGATGCTACTTCTGGAGAGGTAGTGGATTCTATTGTCTATCAACAGTTAGTGGGTTCACTAATGTATCTAGTGAACATGAGATTGGACATTTGCTACACAATTAACCAACTGAGTCAAGCTATGGTTAAGCCTACCAAGCTCTTCTGGAAGGCAGCGAAGCATGTCCTAAGATACCTGAGGGGCACATCAGAGTATGGTCTATGGTACAGACAGATGGATGGAGTGAAATTGCATGGCTTCATAGATTCAGATTGGGCTCGAAGTCCATCGGACAGAAATAGTACATCATGGGGGATATTTAGCATTGGATCAACAGTAGTTTCCTTGTACAGTAAGAAACAACGATCCGTGGCACTTAGTTCAGTGAAAGAAGAGTACATGGCAGAAATTCAAGTTGTATGTGAGGCTATCTGAATGAGAAATATCTTGGTTGGTTTGTTTGGTTCTCAGATGGATTCGATAATGACTCATTGTGATAATCAGAGTTGCATTAAACTCTCCATTAATCATGTATTTCATGATAGGTCTAATAATATAGATATCCTGTACCATCATCTTAGATATTGTGTGCAAAAAAGGATCATGTTGCTTCAGTACATTCCCACGAAAGATCAGGATGCAGATATTCTAACGAATTCACTCACAAGGAGAAAATTTGAATACCATAGAGACAGGATCGGGGTGAAGGATAATCCCTTTCTTGTTGAGAAAGAGTGTTGAGATTCAAAAAGAATATTCGGCACCCATGCCTAGTGCATTAAGTAGATGGTTGCATTCAACACCTAGTTTCATTAAGCACCCAAACTAGGTTGGGGCCCACAGTTCTATTTTTGGGTGCATGTCTATTTTTATTATCCCTTAATTAAGATGGAAATTAAACTGTAATCTATTATCAATGTGGACTTGAATGAGTTAACTAGAAGCAATAAATTCAGTTAGCTAGTGGATTTCAAGTTAATAGGTTGGTGGTGAGGCATGAAGAGTAATTCTAGTTGTAACAGAGTTCAAAGTGCAGTGGTGCATGAGTTGGTGTAAGTTGTAAATCAGTTTAACTCAGTTAAGTGAGTTAAACTTAGTTGTGCTAGTTGTAACTGAAGATACACTAGTGAGAGATCTAGTGAATTAAATATTAATTAATTCACAATCATTGATCTCACATACAACTGAGGATTTACTATTATTAGTTGCATGCATGTCAGATCCAATGGAGACCCACTTGAGTTCTAGGTGAAAGGGAGGTTGACTATCAGTTGTAGGATCATCTGCTTGCACACATGAAGGAAAACACCCATTGGAGTGCTCATGATACTTGCATAGTCAAGGCAGGAAATAAATCCTATATTTTAGGGATCTTTACCATCATTTATTGTGAAAGCAAGGCAGGCTGTATGGAGGTTGAGAATTGGCTATGTGTTGGTCAGTTTTGCATATGGTAGTGTGAGACAATTAGCTGAGTACTAGAGGGCTCTTGTGAGAAGAGTTTTTCATGTATTGTTTCATGATCCATGTTTAATATACAATAGAATATAGTGGGGTTTTTAGCTTTAAGCTTTCCCCAGGAAATTATCTGTGTTATGTGTGATTGATCTTTCTTCATGTTCATGTCATTAGCGATTGTATTTTTAATTCTGAAAATATTTGTAGAAGCGATTCGGTATTTAACTTTAGTACATTGTTAGATTAGGTGAATCCAAGATATACATGCTTGTTGTATGATTTGTACATGCTGGTGGGGATTCTTCCCTCCTGGAATGTGTTGAGGTGGTATAGGCACGGGTGGCGGCAGTCGAAGAGTTATTGGTCGTTGTTGATATTCGAGTACTGGAAGAAAAGGCGCGAGCCAAGGTGGTCAATGTTCGTGTTGTTGATCCAGTAGATTCGTGAAGTGAGCTGGAGAGGCTAACTTGAGGCTTGCAGACTAGGGGTTTTGATGACCTGGATGACATATGGTTAGAGACGAGATGGATCAGGAGAGGGCGCATCACCTGAATTTGTGCACAACAACACTTGTTGTTGTGGTTGCTGCTCCTATATTGGCACCGGGTGCTCACATGGGTCCGGAGGACCCACTAGACGGGGCTCAACCCTAGAGATTTTGTATAGTCAGGGAAAGCACCCATTATGAGGATGCTTCCCTACGTTGATGATATGCATATTTTTTTACTAGTGTGATGGTGAGTGACTTGTTTTGTATATCGAGACACATATTTTTTGATTTATATATGTGAGATGTATTTTTTGGTAGATATTATGATGTGTCTATGGTTATTTTTCTATGTTTGTATATGTTTATGATGGATGTTATGCTTATGATTTTTTTTTTATGGATGATGGTTTATACGAGATGCATTCCAATCTAGGATATGGTTAGCTATGTGATCAACTACCTGATTTTGATCTCTTGATATGTGTCTAAATGTAATGTGATCAAAGTGATGGCTTAACCATCATGCATGCAAGTATTTCCTAAATAGGTGTGAATCTCATATTTGAAAGTCTTGGTTTAACTACGATGCCACTAATTGGGAGTCAAGAGAGACATGTAGATGGATAATACCCTCATTGGAGGGATCACTCAATAGCCTGATGATTGCATCATATTCTTCTTGATTATTTGTAGTTGATCTGATACATACTCTATTTGTGAGTAATGGTGACTAGGAAGGAGAGTATATGTTCTAGGCGGTTTTTGCCAGATTTTATTATCATCGATAGGCTCCATTAGCAAATCAAAAAGTGGATGGGAGGATGATCCATATTTGACACAAGAGAATTGTTTTTATAACAATTCCATGATGATTGTGATCACGATAAAAATTTATGTTACATTCATTTTATCTCTAAGGATGAGACTTCTCGCCCTATGGGTGGAATTTGTTGAGGTAGTTCTCATTGATAGGATAAGCTAGGCAGGTACCATCGGGCTTAAATATAATGTATGCTCCTTTGAGGAGACAATGTTTGATGATGTAAGGACCCTTCCATAATGTTTCAAACTTCTTGGGTCCTAAGGCTTCTTTTTCAACATCGTAGTGGAGGAATAGATCCCCCTCGGAAAATGAGCAACAGGTGGTGTTGCAGTCGAATGATGCTTTTACACTTTTCTTGTGAGTCTCATTATGTTGGAGAGACTATCGTCTAATTTCATCTATGAGCTCTAATTGTACCAACCGTTGTTCTAAATTTTGAGTATCAGTGTGGAATTCGATGGTTGCATGTAAGTTGTGGATTTCGCGTTCAGTGGGAAGAACGACCTCCACTACGTATACCAACTAGAAATGTGTGAACCTTGTTGAGGATTTGACCTTTGTGTGGTATGCCCATAAGGCTGAAAATACCATCTAGTGCCAGTTAGTTTTATGGTTGTTTACCATAAGTTGTAACATAAGTTTGAGTACTTTGTTAACAACTTCTACCTGTTTGTTGGACTGGGGGTATTATGGCAATGAAAACTCATGCATGAACCCTATATGATGGGATAGCTCCTGGAATATTTCATTCTCAAAATTCTTTCCATGGTCGGAGACTAACTCCTTAGGCACACTGAATCGAGTGATGACATGATTGAAGAGAAAATGAGTTGTGGTTTCTATGGTGTTGTCATATGTGGGCATGGCTTCTTCCCATTTGGTGAAATAGTCGATGGCTACTATGATGTATTTATGGTTAGCAGAGGGCGTAGGGTTTCAATTCATAAAGTCGATGCCCCATTTTCAAAAGGGGCCTACTACAATGAAGAGATGTAGGGGAGCAGGAAGCGCTCTTGCCTTGTGGGCGAAGCATTGGCATCGTTCACACCTCTTGACTGCTTGTATGCAATCATGGAATAGGGTGAGCCAAAAATAATCAACTCGCAAGAATTTTTGGGTAGTGGCCATCCTTGAGAGGTAGTCGTCACAAGCCCCACTATGGCAGTCATTTAGGGCTTACTCAAATTAGTCGTGTGTGAGGCATCGACAGAAAATGGTGTCAATGCCTCTTCGATAAAGGAAGTACCCCATGAGAAGGTATTGGGGGGGCTGATGATGTATGTGCCTTTGGTTTTCATGGGTGAGCTACGGTTTCAACTTTTGGGTTCGCAAAATAGAAGGATGTCCCTATACCAAGGGCCCTCAGTCGTCACTAAGAAAAAATGTTCATCAGGTAGTGAGTCATTAACTAGAGATCCTTGGGTCGTACATGGGAGATTGGTGATGAATTTGGCTAGGATTAATGCTTTCTTTCCTTTGGGAGATCTGAACTGTATGTCAAATTCCTATAGTATAACTATCCATCGGGAAGTTCTTATGGTTCATCATACGGCGGGTTATTAAATAGCGCATGGGTTTGATAGTTGTTATGACTATTGTATTCCTTAGGATGATGTAATGACGAATATTTTGTACTCTGTGTACTAGGGCTAGGGAAATTGTTTCTTCTGGCTCATACCTTAAAGCAGGACCAACTAGGTTCTTGCTGACATAATAAATTACGTGCTCTTTATTTTCGGTTCTGTCTTGGACTAACACCCCAGCTATGGTTGCATCTGATGTAGATAGATATAAGGTATAGTATTTGTCATAATTGGGTGGGATAATCAAGGGGGCTAAAGACAAGGTGTATTTTAGTGCCTCAAATGACTTTTTAGCATGATCATCCCATTTGAGTGAAATTTCCTAACAGAGTAGGCACAGGAAACCCTGCGCGCAAGTGGCATAGTCGAGGACAAAGCTTCGAAAGAAGTTTTCTTTCCCCTATAGGCTTTGAAGTTTCTTTAGATTTTTGGGTGGTGGTACTTCCCTGATTTCTTGGACCTTGAGAGGGTCAACTCTGATTCCTTGCTAAGATACTATGAAACCTAATAGTTTTCCTGTATTATTACAAAAGACACACATGAGGGGGTTCAAGCATAGGTTGTAGTGTTAGCACCGTTGAAATACCAAATGTAAATCCTCTAGATGGTCACCTCGTTTATTTGATGGTACTGTGAGGTCGTTCAATTGGGCTAAGATGAGATGAGCCAGGTCATGGAATATATAGTTCATGGCCCACTGAAGGGGGCTCCAGCATTTTTAAGACCGAATGGCATAACTTGATATGCGAATGTGCCCAAAGGGGTGGTGAATGTGGTCTTATACCCATCCTTATGTCATATTTGAATTTGATTGTACCCCAAGAATCCATCCATGAAGGACAAGGCCTCGTGACTGGCGCAAGCATCAATGACTTGGTCGATGAAAGGAGTAGGGTAGTTTCCTTTTTGACAAGCTTTGTTTAAATCTCGAAAATCAGTGCAGCCTCGAATGGTGCCCTATTTTTTCGTGATGGGTATAGGGTTGGAAACCTAAGATGTGTAAGAAAGTAGGTAGATGATTCCAACTTTATGAATCTTTTATATCTATTTTTTTATCGCTTCTACTTTGGATGGGTTTAATTGACGTTTCTTTTGGCAGATAGATGATACGTCAAGCCAAGTGTCAATGTGGTGCTCTACAATGGTGGGGATTAACCTTGGAATTTATGAATAATCCCAAGAAAATATATCCATATACTCTTGTAATAGGTTCATATATGCGACTGCTTCATCTAGGGAACATGCTTCCCCTAGAGATATTTCTTCAGCTTTGCCAGGTTTTTTTGAGATATTCACCTTAATGGTTGGTGAAATATTCGACATATTTCCTTCCTCAAATGAATCGAGCGATAGAATAGGGTTCTTGAACCAATATACATTTCATGACAGAATGAATTATTTGGATTCAATGGTGTAAATATCCTGATTTTTTGTGTTGCTAGGCACGAACGTTTTTTCTAGAAGAAAAAACGAGTAGTGATGCATTGCATCCTATGGACAATTTGGCTTTGTCATGCCCTCTAATAGATCCTCATCAGAGTGAAATAGGATGTCTAAGGGGGAATTCGCTTGTGTGATGTTGTGAGGAATTGGTTCGGGCCTAAGAATGTTGGTCAACAGACATTAATATGATTCTATGGTTGATTTCATGGAACCAGATGAGGTTGACAGGGTGCAGACAGGGCTAGGTTTGCACTGTCGAAGGTACTACTACCGTTGTGGTAGTTGTTGTCATCTCGACACCAAAGAAATTTGAGCAGAAAACACGAGTCATGGTTCCCATGCATGATGAGATGAATCATATATGGTGGTGTGTGTCATTAGTGTTACATGGTGGAAGTATTTCCGTTATGGTTGTTTGTTTTTTAGCGAGATAAAATTCATGCTCTCTTGGTGGTGTATGAAGGGTATAGGCGTCCTCTTTTATGTGAATATTTTGATGGATGCAGAGGTTATGAAATGTTCGCAACATAGGGAATTTCTCGGTATCATGATAATTTCTTGTGAAAAAGTTGAATGGCATCAATGTACTCACCGAGTATATTGTGTGGGACCCAGTACTACTCAACATATTAGAATATTATGATGGGAAATGATTATGAGAACACGTGTTTCTTCATTTATGTCGTCTCCTATTATTATAATTTGTGTGATTTGGCTCCTGTGGGAGTTTATTTTTCTAACGCTTCTTTAGCCTTTCTTGACCTTGGAAGGAAATGGAAATTCATTGTGTGGTGAAATTGTGAGAAAATTCAACAATAACAACGTGTGATTTTCTATTTATTAGAGAGATGAATGTAAGGTATGGGTGTGACCATGCGAAGACTGTCAATGAATTTTTTAAGCTCCTGACATTGATTAATCATGTGGTCATTTTTAGCACATAAGGAACATGATATGTTTGACTTTCTCCTTACCTCGTTGGGCGAGGGGTTGTCTTCGTGGTTTTAGGTGGCCGGTGACAATGGGGGGTAGGCCTCATTATTGCTGACTGCTTAGTTTGTGGTAACTAGAAACCCATTATGTCTGTATTATTGGCGATGAACGAGCACATGATGTCTAGCCTAAACTGAAATTGGGGGACATAGGGGCAATGCCGAACGTGGTGGTTGTATTGGCATATTAGACAAGATTAATGCTCTTTTTTTTTCCAATCCCTCTGGGCTACGAGGGTGATTCAGTACCATTTTTGGAATGATACTAATCTGGGCACTGAGTAATTAAATGGTCACATTCATCACACAATATGTGAACTTGGGTTGGGCGTTTGGGGGGTTTGGGGGTGATAAGTAGTCCTTTTGGTGAATTCCTCTCTTCATATGCACAAATAATGGACCTAGTCACTTCATTCTCTTGGGTTGTGGAACTTTCTATGAACTCAAAATCTAATTTTTCTAAGTCAGCAAGGTTTGTTATGGCCAAGTGTAATGACTCTAATGATAAACAGAATTGGGGAACATAGGGACAATGGAAAATATGGTTGTTATTCTTGCATATGTGGAAATAATATTGATTGGGTTGTAGCCCTATGAAGTACATCGGGTTAACCAAGTACCATATTTGAAACAACTCTAGAGTTGCGCATTGTGCGATCAAATGATCAAGTTCATTGCATAATGCACAAAGTTGTTCTCGAGACTGAGGACGATTGTAGGGAGGAGGTGGTTTCTCTGGTGACCATCTCTCCTCTGATATATATAATATGGTAATTTTCGCTTCATTCCGTTGAGTTGTAGTGTTGTAGATGGATTTTGTGTCCGAGTTTTCTAAATCAAGATTTTCAGTGATGAAACATTGCATGAAATCGAACATTGATCAGAAACAATGGAGGTTGCGACAATGGTGCACATGATGGTTGCTACGATAGATGTGACATGTGTGTCTTCTGTATCGTGATAAGTTCCTTTGGCCCACATGTGGTATTAGGTACCAATGGTTGAAAGCCCTTAGTTTGGGGCATGTATGATCAAATGATCAAATGTGGCCTTTGTTTGCCTTCTTTGAGCTATTGGGTTGGATGAGTACGAGCATGATGCAGGTTCTTCTCGTACATATAATATAATTTTTGACACATCCTCTATCATTTGTATGGATTTGGTGGAGGGGTCCTCAAGATTAGATTTATCTAGGGCTTGTAATGCATCCCTATATCGAGGCATATTTGCGCAGTGATGGGTATAATGGCCATAATTGTCACATATGGTGCACACATGATTGGTGGGTAATTCTTTCCCTCGTTTTTTCGTGACTTGTTCCATTTTTCGGATTTCTGAGGTCACTGCATTCCTTTCAGTATGTAGAAGAGGTTTTAATTCTTCAAATTTTGGGAAAATATTAGTAGGATGACCTAGGATATCAAATAATGCACAAGGTTTTAATGCCCTAGGTAACTTGGGGGTTTCAAATTTATGATGGTTGTTGTTGTTCAGTATTAACCACTCCTTGGTGAGGTAAAGGTTCCTACATTACCGCATGTTGCTGGGTAGGTCCCCCTTGTCCTTGGTTACTATGAAGTTCTTTTAATTCATGGATTTCTAGATAGTGGTAAGTGTAATGCCCATACTCACCACATATGGCACAACAGTGATTTTTCCTTAGACTGGGTATCTTTTTTTTCCCTTGGGAGTTATTACTTGGCAATTGGGTTTGATTTCGGTTGGGTTTTCCCCTAGCCTGAGGCCACGGTGGGCGTTGTTGATTACTGCCCCATGTCTAGGATCTCCCTTTTGCTTGTTCCTTGGTTTTTTCTTCATAGAATTCGGAGGATTATTTCTATTCTTTATATCATAAGATTTTGTTGTTGAGCCTAGGATGGTTGCACAAGATTCATCGGTGCATTGTTCTGCGTTGGTGGTGGATTTTGTGCAATAAAATTGGGGTATTGGTTCCCCTGTCCTTGGTTGGTGTATGGTTGTTGGGGTGGATTTATTGTATCAACATTCCTAGCTAAGTATTGGTTCCCTTGTAGGGGGGGATATGACCCTCCCTGATGTTGATGATATGGCATTACCCTGTTCATCATGTTCTGCAGAGGTGCAGAGTGACTTTGGTGGTACCCGAGTTGTGATACGTTCTGAGTAGAATCATAAGAGTATCCTGGGTATTCATAAATGTTTCTTAGTTGAAATTAGGCTATGGAACCTATAAAATTGTCAACAGTATTGGATGCACTTGGTGATTCTCTATAATCTTGTAGGTATGGGGAAATTGGTAGGACATTGTATATATATCCCGATTGGGTGGAAATCAATTTGAATTGCTAGGCTTTGATAATGGAATATTCCTCTGATGTTGGTTTCTGTGTCACCACGTCCTTTGAAATCTCAACGGTGAGGGTTTTCAAAAATAATTCCAAAAAAATATGTCGCTGAGTTTGGTTGTACACAAACTACGACATTGCTTCCATTCGTGGAGATGGTCCGATATATGGATGATTTTTGTTTCTCTGAAAGGGGTCAAAATTTCCATTCCCGAGTCATGATGAATGGGGAGTTGGAAATATTTCAGGAATGCAGTAGCGAGGGTGGTAATGTTTCCATGCGATGCAAGTGGCTTCTTGACATACCATTTCGTCGCAGGCCCTATGAGGGTGTGTTGGAATAGTTTCAATCGAATGGTATCATCAATGATAGTATTCGATGAACACCATCAGTGGAAAGTCATTATATGATTTCGGGGGTATTCTCCTTTCTTCCCTTCAAATTTTGGTATATCTGAAGAGAGCTTCATGGGCAAGGGGAGCCAATTAAGGCCATGTGAAATGGGGTCATTCATTAACTTTGTTAGGTCTAGAAGATTTAGTGACTATGAAGGTGTAACTATGAATTTACCACCATTGTACTCTGTTAAGAAACATATATCTGAATATGTTGGCTTAGGGGAGGTTCTTAGGGAAGGTTACCCTACGGAGTACCCTGATGGATATTCTGCTGACTCCTCAGAGGGGTAGCTACCTTTTGACCTCGAGGAGTGGTCGGAGGAGCTGAGTGTGGTGACTCTATTGGGCTTTCCACTGGTGTTGTGTTTGGTGACCCTTGGGGGTTTCCAATCAAAGATTCCTTGATAAAGGATGTTCTCATAACGGAGGTAGTGTGACGTCCTTTGTGCCTCTATAGCGAGAGGGCTGACACTCCTCCCTTTAATGGGGGGAGGTTTAAGAAACACCTAGACTAATATGATTCTCTTAGGTCCCCTATGATGTCGATTAGTATGACCTTTTTGTGATTTGGGAGGTCGGATGGTTCTTATCAAAGAAAAAATATAATCACATGCATAAAATGAAGCGAAAAATGAAAAGGTGATTTTTCTTTTTTAACGTTACACTATGTGATCAATAAATAAATAAATGAGGTTTTGTTTTTTTTGCGTATGGTACCAAAATCTTATATAGACCTAATTTCCTTACATTCTCAATCTAACTGGGCCTTGCAAGGATATCTTTCGATGGGTATTGGGGCCAACGTCCCAAAATAACTACCGACGCCTCCCAATAGTCGAAGAATTGATCAAGGTAATGGTATGAGGATTGAGTGTTGCTTGCACCATCACCTATAGGGAAGGATGCCCTAGTTTTGGCCACAAAATTACCAACGCGCTGCATGAGAATTTGAGTCTTCATATTATTGGTAATCTCTTACCAGTACCGAGCACTAGATGGGTCAGGTAGCCCCAAAGAGTACCACACACACTAGACCTAAGCTTAACCCCCTCTAAAATGGGTCTCTGTAATTCTCGGGTATTCATCCCATGGGCGTATAGATGGGTTTGAAGGTTCCTAAAATTTCAACATCTATGTTTCAAAATGTATTATGACCATGATGGCTTATTGGATACCTACCCCCAATGGTCCTATCTTGAACTATAATTTCTTCTGTGGCCCCTATGGGGAGAGTTTAGTGAGTTTGGTTAATGATTATTTTTAGAGAGTCTCAATTTTTCTTAGGGTGTGCTTTGGTGAAGTAATTGTAAGAAGAGAATAAAGGTCCCAACACACTAGGTGCCTTATGGTCCAATGCTTACCAATGCTTTGTGTGTGCTTTGGAGTGAACAATCACAAGTGTTATGAGATGTGGATATGCGATGATCCTTTACAATCCTTTTCTAATTACCCCATGTGTGATTATTCCTTGCAAAAATTGAAATGATGGGTGGATGATGTGCCGCTTACACCTTGCCTAATTAGACTATGTTTTCCCTATAGGGAGATTTAAAATTGTCTTAAGAAAGTGTTCATATGTGTACCCAGGCTCACCGAGAGGTGCAAGGGTGGCAGAGATTACTTACTTTATTTTTTGAGAGTTTGATCCTAGTCCCAAATCTTAATTCAAAATTGAACTAATCTAATGCAAAAATTTTACAAACTTGAACTAGCAAAAGATATGTGGATATCTAGGCCACTTACTCTTTACTAATTAATCTATGTGTTTTGTATATTCTATCAGAAAATAATTTTTTCAGAAAATATATGTGTATTTATGGCCACTTACTTGCTTCCTATTTAAACTATGTGTAATTTCTAAAATAAAATACTAAAATTAAAAATGCCCAGTTTCTAAGCTAATTCGAGGTTAAACATAGCACTTGAGTGTCCTAATAGTAGTGAAATATAGAGACAAAGTGATGCCAAATTATTAGGGGTTTATAGTCACCTTAAAAATGGGAAAAAGTGGCAAATTCTTTGCTTGTTGGCCTGCTGCACAGGTTATCTTCCCATAGGCACAGAGCACGCGTCTGTCAGAGCACAAAGCGTGCTATTAGGTAGAATGAAGAAAAATTACCCCCTCTGTTGTGAAAAATGTTTCACTAAGTGTGATTGGAGATGTAGAGAGAATATATGGGTGGTTTGAATCAAATTGAGCATGAATAAGGACCTACATTAACAACCATTAACTCAAAAAGAAAGAATCCAGTGGAGTCACCATTCCTGTGGTAGTGTATTTGGTGCAAGGGTGTATGAAATACACTTCTTTAGCAAGCTGGCTGCTACCTGCACAAGGTCACAGAGAAAATTTATTTTTTATTGTTAGTGTAACATATTTGAAACAATTTAAACTAAGTTTGAGGGAAAACTAAGCATACAACACTAAGAACAAAACGAAACACAAGATGCAAAATACAAAATCTCGATGGAGAAAATAACATAATAACACAAGTGGAGAATTCTCCCTTTATTAGGTGTTGGTGGTAAAAAAGATACAATGCTAAACACTTTAAGAGGGTCCTTTGATCTATGGAGCTCAAATACCCAAAACAAGGAGGTATCCTTCCCTTGAGTTCCTGCAAGCGTCTCTTCCCTCTCTCAAAGGATGGTAGATCAAGATCAAATGGTGGACCTCTCTCTCTTTGACTGAGATGTTGGTTGGCCAACATATGATTCCTTCCAATCCCTATGATACTAGACTATGCACGTTGGTTTTCTATGAAACAATTTGGCCAGCATAACAATGTCTCTCCAATTCTTCTTCCAAAGGCTGGATTACATAGACATTTTTTGAATTCCTACCTCTTCTCTTGGGCCAAGATGGATAGTGACACAAGAGTAGAGTATGGATTCCTTTTTTGGCTTCATTTACTCCTCAAGGTGACTCAAATCTGACTGTCCTTGATAGTACTAGGTGGAGAATCATCTTAACCAAGTGTTCCAAGTGGTCCTGGATGGTGAAATTTCACCATCTTCAGGACCGTGCCGCTATCAAATGAATAGTCACATTGTGCATAAAATTCCTTTGATGCAGGTGCGTTGTCCATTAATTTCCATCTGAACCTTAGGAAAAAATAAAATTTGGTCTGCTCTGATGTATTCCTTCTCTGAAAATATGCATATGTACCTTATGCTTGACATTTTTAATGTCTTTTTCCTATACGATTTTCTGGTGTTAACACATGTATCTTTTGAATTGTCTCTGTGAATGTAGTAGTTAATGTACTAGCTTTGAAAGGATGAGATAGTGAAAAAAAGTGTGCATACTTGGTAATTCTATCAACTACCACAATGATGGCATTATTTCATTCGGACTTGGGTAGACTAACAATAAAATCCATTGAGACCTCCTCCCAACATTGACTTGGAATTTGTAATGGTTGTAAAATACTTGGGGTCTTAATTGTCTTGAATTTATTTTGTTTTCAAACCAAAAATTCTACCACAAATTTTGGATATCAAATTTCAGGCCATCCCCAAAAAATTCCTTCTTGACACTACAATAAGTTTTTAAAATACCATGTTCCCTCCTATAGAAGAGGTGTGCAATTACAAAAGAGCCTTTTGTTTTAGTTGGGATTTCTTACATAGATATAAGTGCTCTTTGTACCACAATGAATCATTTTTCCATATAAATGTATCAGATGCACTGGGACCTTGTTTCAAATTTTTAATGAGTTTCCACACTTCTTCATCATTCTTCCATGAATCCCTTGTTTTAGTTATCCAATCAGGCTGGATAATAGAAATGGCACAAAACAATGACTCCACATCCTCGTCTTTTATTCAAAGTGCATATGCAACAACATTTTTCTGCCCTTTTTGGTATATTATTTCAAAGTCATAACCCACCATCTTGTGACCCATTTTTTTCTACTCTTTTGAATATCATCTTTTTTCCAAGAATTATTTATGACTATCATGATATGTTTTACCTTAAGTGTCTTCCCATTAGGTAAGGGCATAATTTCCTTATGAAATGCAGTATTTCCAACATTTACTTCTCATAAATAGGTTTATGTAAATTATTTCCCTTGATTGGATGAATTTCAAAGGAAATGGGTCTTCCTTCTTGCATTAAAACAATTCCAATGCCATTTCCTAAGACATTAGTTTCCATAATAAAGTATTTTCTTAAGTCAGGTGTAGATAAGACTGTAGCTTGGCACATTTCCTTTTTAATATGTTCAAAGGCCTTAGTTTCTTCTCGAATCCTAAAAATGCATTTTTATTTAGTATTGTTGTTATAGGTGTTGTTATTTTCCCATAATTCTTAACAAACTTGTGATAATACCCTGTCAACGTGAAAAATCCTCGAATATTCCTTAAGGTTGTGAGTATTTTCCATTTCTTAATGGATTTAATTTTTTTAGGATCTAACTTAACACCATCATGAGATACAATATGACCAAAACATTCCACCTCTTGTAACCCAAAGAAACATTTGGTGGGCTTTGCATATAATTGTTTCTCCTCTAATAGTTTGAGCACCCTGTCAACATGTTGAACGTGATCTTCCCAATACTTATCGTGGATTAGTATATCATCAAAAGATACTAACACAAATTTTATAAGGAAGGGTTTGAAAGTGGAATTCATCAAACCTTGAAAGGTGGAAGGTGCATTAGTAAGGCCAAAAGGCATGACCAAAAATTCATAATGACCTTCATGAGTTCTAAATGTTGTTTTTAGAATATCTTTTGTCTTCATTCTAATTTGATGATATCCTGAATGAATATTTGACTTGGTGAGGTAAATTTATCCATGTAATTCATCCAACAATTCAACAATGACAAGAATGGTAAAATTATCTTTAATAGTGAGCTTTTTTATATCTATATAATCCAAACACATACGCCATGATCCATCCTTCTTGTGCACCAATACTACTATAGAAGAGAAATAACTTTGGCTAGGTTAAATTATACGAACCTCTAGAATTTCTACAATCATACGTTCAATTTCACTCTACTCGGAATAGGGATATTTATAAGATCTAATAAATCGAGGAACACTTCCTAGAATCAAGTGAATAGCATGATCATGATCTTGAATAGGTGGGATACCTTTGAGAGTATCAAATACCTTGGAATGATTTTCAAGGAAACTTTGAATATTTGTAGAAATGGATGACTTATATGCTTGAACATCTAATGAGCATAATTGTGAAATTACACCTCCTTGTTCCTTATTTAAAATATTCTTCATGCAATTATAGTTTATTATATTACCAGGTGTCCATGTGATACCCTTTAATTTAAATTCCTTTCCTTCCTAGAAAATTTTCAAGAATTGTTTTTGAAAATTTGAATTTATCATCCCCAACGATTGTAACCATTGGACTCCTAATACAACATCAAAACCATCCACTGGAATAGATATCATTAGACTATTCAATAAATATTCTCCATGGTTATATTGATATTAAGGCACTGTTGGCCCTCAATTTTGGTCATTTTTGCCTATCCCAAAACAATATATTTACCACCATATTCCATATTATTTCATCTATATATGCCTCATTTTAGCCTTATTATGCATATTCAGGTAATTAAATTAAGTTTTCCAATTTTTAGAAATTTTTGTAAAAATTGGGTTTGAAGAGTAATTTTTGGACTACACTAAAAATTCTCGTAATAGCTTCATTGAAGTCATATGTATAGGAAAATTGGCGAGATCTGAGCATATATTTGGAAATATTGGGAACCACGGATGGATAAATACCTATTGGTTCAGTCAAACTGAGAAAAATCAAGGTTGGCCAATGCTGGTCAAACTTGACCTGTCATTCGGGAATCCCTAGGAAAAAGGGGCAGATATACTATTTTGTGGGATTTTTCTTGATTTTGTGAACCAAAATGGATGACTTGTATACATGCCAAATTTTCTTGTATAATTTTCTATCAATTCTTATTGTTAGCATCTTTCATAAAGGCAATTATAAATCCAAAAATACTATTTCTAAGTATCTCTAATATTTATTAAATATTCTAATTTAATAAATATATTTATCCTAACTTTACATTATTTAACTCAGACTTGTTTACTTCATCAAGCAAGCGTGACTTCAAGATTTTAAGCAAGAAAATTCTACAATTCTAGCAAGTGTTCCAAGCAAGCACAGTAAGCAACAAATCAAGTGAGTGTGTCATTCAAGCCACATTAAAGCGAGCCTGTCATTCAAGTGCAACAGTTCAAAGTACGACATCTACAACCAGAGAGCCTGATTTCAAGTGCGTAAGTTCAGATGGCACAACATATGCAGTTGTTAAACATTATTCACAGTTTGATCATCTCAAGTGATGAAGACATGGTGCAAGTCAGCAAAGAAACTATTGCTGATCTTTCACGGCATCTACAACAAACACATGAAACCATTGAGTTTCTTCAACTAGAGTCGCAACTTCAACAGATTGAATTGCAAGAAAAGCGTGATACTTTCAAATATTTGAACCATCCAGATGATAAGTCATTCATTCAAATAGCTTCAAGTGTCGAATTTGTTCCAGTTCCAATTTCTTCCAAGCCCATCATCAAGCCCTAGGAAGAAATTCAAAATAACAAGCATCGATGCGGCTTAGGATATGTCAATGATAACACCAACTTACATATCCCAGATTATTCCAAGCCAATTAAGTTCGTCAATGGAGGATTTCTTGCACCACTCACCTCAGAAAGTACTAAGAAAATTGCAGACAACCAGCAATGCACGCAACACAAAGTTGTAGACAAACAGAATTGCAAGCAACCTGAAGTTGAAGTCCAACCGAAATATTCTCATTGTCAAAGAACTGGTCATATGGAAGATCAGTGTTTTGATCTCCATTCTTTTCGCCATTTTGGCAAGCCCAATCATTCCTCAGACAAATGTCACAACCAACAACAAGTAGCCAGATTGAACATACATTATGAATGGACTGACTCTTGGAAATGGTCATCCACAGTCAAATGATTGTCTCAGTTTTACAATCGAATCCAATCACACATAGTGCAGCCAACATTGAAAATATTATGGTACTCTCATGAAATTGAACGGGGGAGTACACCAGTGTAAAACTCCTACATCTAGAGTGGGGGAGTTCAGGAAACTTTCCAGAGAAGTGTCTCTCCTTTCAGCTGATAAAGGGGGGGAAATGTCAATGAAATTGACAGTGGTTGTCAGACTGAAAGTCTCGACAAAACCAGCAAAAGAAGCCAGTGGGAATCTTCAACAGCGAGTGGGCATCTTCAACAGCGAGTGGGCATCAACAAATTTTTCAGTGGGCAGTCGACGGCAAAAGCAACAGTAAGTTGTTTTTGACATCATCAGCCAGTGGGCTTTGAACAAAATTTTGATGCTGATTTCATGCAAAGGATAGATTGATCCTTTTGCAACTTGGAACTTGATGGAGTTGTCAAGCAACATTCAGAGATGAATCAGACATACAGCTGACTCATGGTCTCTTGATATTGAATATTTTTTCAGCATCAACTTGAGAACTTGGAAGATGGTTCCTCGTTCTTCTTTTGGATTTATCCTTGAAGGGGGGAATGTTAGCCTCTTTCATAAAGGAAATTATAAATCCAAAAATACATAAATTAAATAATGTAAAGTTAGAATAAATATATTTATTAAATTATAATATTTAATAAATATTAGAGATCTTAGAAATAGTATTTTGTTAGTAAAAATAGGACTCTAGAATAGAGTCGTTTCCTAGGCTCCAAAATAGGAATAAAGTTAGTAGGATGGTTAGAAGGTCATTTATTGTAAATGGAAACTTGTTGGTTTTCCAAGTGATCCATAACTAGATTAAGTTAGAACATAGAGCTTATAAATAGGTTAGTTTCCTAATTTCATTGTAGGTAATGTGAGAGTGAGAGTTTACGTTTGTAAACTCCTGCAATTTTCTATGTAATCTTTTTCCATGATCAATAAAGTTATGTGTCTGAGGACACTTCTGAATCTACACTTATTTAAAAATTTCGAAAGTGAAAATTGATTTATGAGAACAAATACATCAATACCACACAAACTTAATGGGTTCTAATTATAAATATGCAATGCATACCGTTTTGTGTATTGCATATCGTGTAAATAAAAGAACTCATCCATATGTAGTATCCATATTACAAGATATTTTCCATCAAACTTCCTCATATCGATATTTGGATTGTTTTTGGTCTTGAACCTAAATTTTGAGTCCCTAAAATCATGACTCTATTCCATTTTCCCTCATCATGAGTTTCATGGAATACCTTGTCACTGGTAGAAAGCATTTCTTGTAGCAACTTTGTTAAACATTATTTCAAACCTTCAATATTCCCTTTTATGTATTTTTTTTAAACCTTGCATGTCCCTTTTTATGTTTGATTTTAAACTATCCATATTAACATTCATCATCACTTCCAGTTCATTTTTGGTTTTTCTTTGTGAGAGTAAAATTTGTTGCACTTGGTCCGATAATTTTGATATATCATGTTGCATTTCTTCCTCTTCTTAATACATCATAGTAGAGATTTATGGGGCTTAATGGGTGTAGAATTTTTAGCTCTTTTGAGGAATTTTAGAACCAAATAATGATATATATTCTTCACTACACCCTTTGAATCATTGAAAACTGACTTTTCAAGCAAAATATATGCAATTTTAAAAATACAAACCCTTTTTGTTTTTAAGAGCTTGATTTTGAGCTTGTTGATTTGGTTGACCTTGAAATTGTTGTATCTCTATGATTATAGCATCCCAAGGTATGAAACTATGTCCTAAGATGTATTTATGTTTCTTAATTATAACCCCATAAATTATAACTATATTGGATTCTTCAAGGTAAACTTATGCCAAATCTCCCACTATGACCTGATTATGGACTAGTTCAGTATAGCGAACTTGTATCAGATGCCACATGTCACTGTTTCAACGTTCGGCCCTGAAACTTGTAACAAAGAAAAATACATTCCATTCACATTCATTTAATTTTTATGGAATTCAAATATGATGCTTGAAGAGGAAGTTAATATGATTTTCCCCGGAATACATGTTTAAGACTACATTCAAGGCTTCTAAAAAAACCCCTACTTGCACTGATCATAAAATCCAAACCACAATGAATATTTACTTGAAACTTGAATTAAAAGTACTTCAAATTGTAATATTTGTATAGTAAAATTTTCATACTTGTATCCCAAGCAAAAAATAGGTTATAACAAAAATTCCAAGATGAGTAATTGTGAGGAAGAAAACCTTGTGATTCGTCTACTCTGATAAATGTTATGTACCCAGATCAAAATAATACAAAAACATAATAATAGATAGATCAATGTCTTGATAATCAACCACTTTAAGGGAGAAGCCTTTTTTTACATGATAATTCAAATAGTAATACCTCCTTTGTATATAGGAGTCTAAAGGGTAAATCTATAATTAGGGCCCTATTTTAGCCGCTACAACCCCTCCAAGAAATTTCCTATATTCAAATTTTGGGACCTCCTATTGATCATGTGAGTTTTGACTTTGAGTCACTAAATTCATCTATGGACTTACTTTTCTAAGTGTTCAAGTGTTCTTCTATAAATCCTAAGTGTAGTCTTCCATGCATTCACAAGTATAAGTGTTGTTCCCTTCACATGCATCATTTTCAAGGTAATCATTGCGAACTCCTTAGTTAAAATGAAGCGCATTTTCTGCCAATAGTAGTTGCACACTCCTTGTCAACAGAAAATTTTCACATTGTGGGAAAAATTAAACACATGCCTTGATGATTGCACAGTATCTAACATCAGGTCTCCGATCACAGTGATTGCATAGTCTTTAGTGACAGACATACCACAATTCCCAGTGAGATTTGATGCAAAATTCTTATCGATAATGAATGTGCACTATCCTAAATTATATCTATGTTGACAGTGCTTGATACCACCAAAATACAAGGGGTCTCCCCGATGTGAATTTCCAATTAGAAGTCACACTATTTGGAGTAGGAACCCCATCCGGAGTATCGTCCCACCCACTATAACTTAATTTTTCCTTTTTTTTCAATGAATAAAATAATATATTACATGCATATCCTTTGAAAACAACAAGTAAGTTTGCATTGTGAAATACCAATTGCAATGCGTAAGAGGAGGCCTTCATGAAAGGGGAGACAAAAGTGAGTCTCTAGAAGGAAAGTAATCGTATTATCCTAAGAGGGGCACATGAAAGCATGGAAATATTTTTTGATTAACCTATAAATTAGTTCACAATAGGACAATGATTCATGAAATAAAATACAACACGCATTCAACAAGATAAGCACCAAAGCCACCAAAATAGTTCAATTTCTTCAGTACATAATAACGACAACATATATCGCAAAAATCCAAAGAATAGTCTTAAAACATTCACGATACATACATGAAAGTGTGATGGCTCAATGAGATTCAATTATTAGGTTAAAGATCCAAGTACATTGTTACAATGGTGAGGAACTAGTTCCAATAGTGGAACATTAAGTCACTTCTTGCTTCTTCAAGGAATTATTTTTTCTCTCCTATGCAAAGTGGAAGAAACCAAGGCTAGCTCTCCAACTTCTAGGCCTCCAAAATAATTTTTCTTAAGTTATGAGGTTGTATTTATAACAAGAGGGATTACCTTTCATATCCCCATGACTCTTGATCCACCCTCGTGACTCTTGGAATTCCAATGAAACATTTTGGCTTCCATAAGACCTTTTGACTCCTAAATGACTATTGAAGTCATATTACACTCATTTTTCCACATGTGAATTTTCATATTCCACATGTGACTCTTAGACTTCCACACATTTAAATTTTTTCATTTTATTGAAAATATGCCATCACAATCCACACGATGATGTGGCAAGACACATGGACACGAATGGCATTGTGATGACACTTGTAAAAGCCATAAAATGGTAATGATGACATGTAAATTCATGACTATGTGGCATTGCCAAGATTATCTCTTTGTTGATTTGTTTTTCATCTTCATAATAGATCTGATTTGTGCTCCATATTTATCCTCCAAAGGGTCTTGGATCAATATGGGGACCTCTGAATTATCATGAAATGTCTTCATTCTATCATGGTCCAAGATACGCTTCATGTCTTCATGATGGTTCTTCTTTGTGTTTCTTCTCTGAAATTGGTTCTTTTATTTTTATCCTTAACATATTTATTGAGCATCACCTCATCATGTTGAAATGGTACACCTGCCAATGAAAATCACTCATGACAAGGAAAAATCAATGTTTAAATCATCTATCTTGTCTCTACCTTGCTCATGAAATAATCTTCTCATGATAAGCCCATGAAAGCACTGAGAAGGAGGGCTTGATCAGGAGGGTGCAGTTTGACTCAATAATGACTGAGAGGATGCCTTACTATGCTCAAATATTGTGCCATACGTTGAGGAGGAAGGATAAGACAAGATTTGTGCAGAGAGAGGGATCACATTCATTAGTGGGAGTAAGAATAAGCCTTGTTATTTTTCCATGTGCAAGGAAGGGAGGGGAGGCGTAAAGGATAGTGAAATTTTCCTTAACAGTTCCCCATTTTCAACTAAAATTGTACCCTGCAATGGGTATGAGAGACCTAAGAAAGTCTGCAGCACACTAGGAAAGGCTAGTGGTAAAGGGTTAATTCATCGTTGGTTATAACTACGCTATGCACTGAGAGGGAAGGAGAGGCATGCGGTTAGTGAAGGTTTCCTCAACAATAGCCCATTTTTTATTATAAATTCACTTTGGGCCCTAAGCTAGTTCAATTTGACTTGATAGTGACTATTTGTAAGAGGAGATTGCATAGTTCACTATGGAAGGCAACAAAGCATGAGTCACTTTGCCTAGGAGATGGCTTAATGCATTGTGAGAGCAAAGAGACCTTATATGACACATTTTTATTCAATAGAGGTCCATTAGAAATTCTTCATGCACTATACAAGGCAAAGGTGATCAAAACTCAGTGCAGTGAGTCAGTACAAGCAACAAGGGTTAGCTGACTTATACTTTGAAGGTGTTGAATGTGAAAACATAGGAGATGACCTTGAAGAGGACTTGGTGCAAATATTTAGGAGGGATATATATAATAAATAAGGCTCATGAATATATTATGTTCATCACCTAATGATAAATTGAAGCTTTCATAACTTGCACTAGACAGTAGGACCAAAAAGAGCTCCAAGATGGTTAAGTCTTGGACCAGTAGAGTAAGAGAGGGAAATGCATCTGAAAGAGACTCAAACATAGATAACACACATGAATTCCATCAATACAAATGAAGAAAATTCACAAGAATCATGATCAATAGTCACACCTAGAAACAAAAGCAAAGTGACACTTATTTCTAAGTGCGACAATTGAGACGAAACATTGCAGCACTTAGAACAAAAGTATCGACTATGACTAGAAATTCCATGAAGATGTAAGAATGTAGGATCACCTAATGCATTAAAATGTGCCAGAGATGCATCTAGTAATGTGCAAAGGTGTGACACATACAGGAGTGAAAATAGCTAAAGCAATACTTACGACCATAAGAAAATTTGAAAATGACACTTGCAAAAGCTAAAGAAATTGAAGGTAACACATGCCAGAGTGAACATAACATGAAAACGCCATTTTTTAAAGTGAAAGCAAGAAAAAAATACTATTTTGAATGAGAAACCAACACTTATGAAAGAAAATGTGCGCAAAAGAGACAATTAATAAAACTCACTAGACTGATGAGACAAATGCAACCGAAAGTGAGAGGAGGACTGGAAATGGAGAGTGCACATTGGTTGTCAACATAGGTTGAACATCGAATTGTACTTAAGTGTTTATTTAAAGAGAATCACAGTTCTTAGCTAAGACTGTATAAGAAATATGCACTCATGCATTTATCAAGGACTAAGCATGTGTGAGCAAATGACTTTGACACTTAAAATTCGAGAAGAAGAATTAAAATTTTAGCAAATCATAAATTGACCATGAAATGGTTATGGAACGACAAATCATGAAATCCTCAATAGGCTCTAAAATTCAAGTGTACGCAAAATTTTGGAGGGTATTGTTTCTAGCAACAATGCTTGGTGACACACTCATAAAACTCCAACTTCTCTGTTTAATTTTCACCCTTAAGTGCTAGGTCTCAGTGTTACACAAAGTATGAATTCATCGTGCGGATTGCCTTGGCGTCCCCATTTGACCCAGTTATAGATACAGTCTCCTTTATTCCTTTTCTCAGTTAAACGCATTATCAAAGCTTGCCAAATCAAAATTGTTTCGATCTAGGAGAAGGATAATATGTAATTGCAAGTTTAATATAATCATATTCTTATTTTTCATCTATGGTGTTGATGCGCTGCTAGAAGGCTTGGAAAATAAATTAACAGATTCACTACAAGAACACAAGCATTTCTTCTCTTCCATCGAGTCTTGGTCATTACCCCATTGAAGTTACTTGCTTCACCTCCCTATTAAAGAATCCTTTCCCTTCATTTTCCCTTTATTTATTTTATTTATAGAATTATGCTTCTAAGGAAATTATTATTTCACTAGGGAGGAAGAGGGATCCTGACTTATTGATAGAAGAAGAGGTTGTTCCTCTAGAGAAGGTTATATATACCTCTGATATTGGTTTATTCGTGATTTATTTTCTTCTTTCCCTTCTCTAATTTTTTGGATCAGCATGCAAAACACCATTTGATTACAATATTGAGTCAAGGAACAATGATACTAGAATGGGTATGGGTGTCATGGTTGTGCTTATGGCTTTCCTTACTAAAGGATTTTCTTTTCAGACATCATTGAATTTAAAATATATGTAACCCAAATAGAGAAGAGGCAACATATTATCAAATCATTTGTCATCATCACAACTTCCAGTTTAAGCTTTTCCACATTTTCTTTTGATCCAAACAAGAGCATATTTCATGTAGGAACTTATTAAGAAAAATACAAAATAAAACATAATAAAACCAAAAGGACACAACAAATGGAGACTGAAATAAAATAATAATACAAGAAAAAATTGATAAATCAAAGGAAATACTAAATAGATCAAATGTGGGATGAGTGTGCAAGGGAAACTAGAATGTAGCTAGACCTACTCATAACCTAACCTGCTAGAAGGTTAGGGCCAAGTGTAATGAAATTTCTAGTGTATCCATCGTAGTTCCCGACCTACAAACACAGATATATGAGAAATTAAAACCAATATAAAACAATATGCAAAAGAAAAGGTGATAGCTTGAATAACTTGTAAAATGAATCGAAGGTCTTGGATAATGCCATAAATATGTGTTATAACAACTAATTCTAGCCATTTCACAACTTTACCTTTTCAATTATAACAATAAACAAACAAACCTTGAAGGCTTCTTGTGAATCTCCTTATATATGTGTTATCCTACTAAACAAACATTAGAAAATATCAAATCTTGTTATTTTCAAAATGTTTTGCCAAGTAGGATTGCTTTAAACATTCGACAATTGGATCTCAATATTCAAAACAGCCAATTTGAAATCCTCAAAACTCATGTGAAAATGAATTTTCAATTACCACATTTGAATCACAAAGAGATCCTTCAGTATCATGATTTTGTTGGTCGATTAGCATATAAGGTCCTTAATTTTCATGTTTCAATTTGAATATAATGTCCATATGTACAAATATGCTAAATGATTGAAGCATTTTTAAACAACCAAGAAGATATATTGTGGAAGGAAGATGATAAACTTCAAAACATGAGAAAAAGAGAAAAAAATGTGTTCAATCTTAGAAGATTTTTCTAGAGAGAAATACTCCAACTCAAAATGACCTTTGTCTTGATAATCAAAATTACAGGCTTTGAAACCGTAAGGATATGTGACATTACCCATGGTCTAATACAAGGGATTCACATGGAAAAAGACTAACCAAACAAGAATACTTTATCTTCTCAAAAATTCTATCATGAGGATGAAGAATGCTAACTTGGAAACATTGAAATTCCTTTAAGAATGAACTCACAATGAGTGGATATATGTTAAGGAAATAACTATGCATGAAAATAGGGATCCATCTTAGTTGGGAGATCTCAACAAGATTGTGAGAACCTGACATAACCATAAGCAATGGTTGAAGTCCTCGACTTCCTCATAGGTCTCTAAAATTTCTAATGTTGGATCATTGAATTTGGGTGTCTTGGAAAAATAGATAGGTAGACATGCACCATTATTTTCATATGTATCATTGAAAAAAAAATTAGTGCCACTGATTTGATCAGATTTAAGGTTAGGCACATCATATTCTTGATAGATAGATCATTTAAATGCATTGATTTGAAAATTACCTTGATCATATACATTTGGAACATATTCCTCCTTACTAATGTAATATTTATAGTTGAATAGATCATGAATAATGGATTCAAAATTTTCATCCTTTGGTTGTAGGATCATGCCATCATGTACCTGATCACAGCCATGACTAACCAGAAAAATATTAAAAGAATTTAGAGGAACAACTGGTATAACAAAAATATCAAACATATACGGGTATGATGAGTAGTGTGCTAGAAATGAGGAAGGATAAAAATACTAACGAGGAGAAGCACCAGTTGTAACTAAATCAAATTGAACTTGTAAGAACAACAAATAAATATCATTTTCATCAATATAATGGACAAATATGGGCATACCAATGTGACAATTGGATTTAATTGTCTCTTCTTCGACAAGATGTACTAAGTATTTGAAAACCTGACAAATTACCTCTTCAGGAATTTCAAGATCATTCTGAATTCAAGGAGCATCCCATCCCATAAATGGAGATGGTACACTATGAGAAACGAGTTCTGAATTTATACCTTGAAAATCCAAGTCTTCAAAATAAGGAAATATATAATCTGATTTACTAGGGAAATCATCACCGTATGTATCAATGGGAACATGGATATCAAGGTGATGGTTGTCCAAAGTCTCAACTTGAATGCAGGTCATAGAATCATTTGACAAGTTATCAAGACTACAAGATTGGTAATTGGACAGAAATGCAAGATTATTATATTGAAAGATGGAATAAAGATAGGACATAAATTCAACACTTTTCTCCTTTGCATGTTAAATACAACTACCTTGTTCTTTATTACCACTTGAAACAACATGTTGATCATTATTAAGAGTTGAAATAGGTGGATCAAGTAGACTAAGGAAAAATGAGTCATGAGACATAGATGGTAGAGGTTTTATGGTATCCCTGAGGGAAACCAAATTTTAAATTGGATTAGATTCAATATTAGGCTTATGTACATTGATATGATCTTGAAAAACCAAGGGATCAACTTTCACTTTAGGCTCCAATCCATTTTTTAACCATTTCAAGTTCTCCTCAATAAGATCTAGGTCATGGAAAGTGGATGGAGGTTGAATGGATGGATTAGCAATTTAGTTTTCATATTCCCAAATTCAAAATCATCACCAAGAGGCACCCAAATCAGTACCTGAAAATTAGGAGGACAAGGAACAACAAGAATATTATGTTCCTCCTCTAAAATTAGAGGTATTTCATGGTTTGCAAAATTTGGATGAGAAGAATCATATAGGGATTTAGATTTAAAATATTTCGAGCTGAGTAGAATCAAACTTTGAAATTTTTCCATAATTAAATCTGAATCAGTCACTCCCTCGTGAAATTCATAGCAAAGGTGAAGAAATTGATTAATAAAATCCTATGTGGATTCACCATGCTTCATTCTAAGAAAATAAATCATTTTACAAACATATGGATAATCTTACATGTCAAAGGCTTGATGAAGTTCTATGGTGAGTTGTTCAAATGAATGAATGGAAGCAGCTAGTAATGTATGACACCATTTTTGACATGACCTTCAAGAGTGAGGGTAAACAATTTAATATTCCTATCTTGACAATTGATTTCATAATATTCAAAAAATTCAATAAATAGAGATATATGTTGAGCTATGAATTTTTCACCCTCATCATCAAACTTCAATTGAGACAAATCATCAATTTTTCCATGAGGACTTTAAAATTTGATCTATTCGAAAAACATCTTGGGATTATGATTTTGGAAATATACATTTAAGATAAGAGATTCAAGACATACTCATTGGGCACAACTTGTCATTTGTCCCTCCTTTTAATGCTAGAATGTTGATTGTGTTGGATACCACCAACATACATGGGTCTCCCTGATATGAAGTGCCAATTATACCTCACATTGTTTGGAGTAGGAGCCCCATATGGAGTATCAACTCGACCACCATAACTTAATATTTCCTTTTTTTCAAAGAATAGCATAAGATATTACATGCATATCCTTTGAAAACAACAAGTAAGTTGACACGGTGAAACACCAATTGCAATGTGTAAGAGGAAGACTTCACGAAGTGGGAGACAAAGGTTATTCTCTAGAATGAAATTTATAGTACTATCCTAAGAGAGGAAGACGAGAAAATGAAAATATTCATGGATTAACATTAAAATTAGTTCATAAGATGACACAATTCATGAAATAAAGTGAAACACACATTCAACAAGATAAGCACAAAATCCACTGAAATATTTCAATTTCTTTAGTTCATAATAATTCCAACATATATCACAAACACCTAAATAATAGTCTTAAAAAATTCATGATGCATGCATGAAAGTGTGTTGGCTCAATGAGATTCAATTAATAGTTGAAATATCCAAGTACACAGTTACAATGGTGAGGCACTAGTTACAATGGTGAGGCACTAGCTCTAATAGTGGAACATTAATTCACTTCTTTCTTCTCCAAAGAGTAATGTTTCTCTTTTATTCCAAGCAAAAGAATCCAATTATAGCTCTCCAAATTCTAAGCCTCAAAAATCATTTTTCTTGAGTTATGAGGTTGTATTTATAACAAGAGGGATGACCTTTCATATTCCCATGACTCTTGAGCTACACTCGTGACTCTTGGACTTCCAATGTAACCTTTTGACTTCCATAAGACCTTTTGAATCCTAAAATACCTTTGAGATTCTATTAGACTCTTTTGTCCACATGTGACTTTTCATATTCCACATGTGACTCTTGGACTTCCACACATTTACATTTTTCCATTTTCTTGAACATACTCATTACAATCCACAAGATAATGTGTCAAGACACATGAACACACAAAACATTGTGATGACACTTGTACAAGCCATAATTTGGCAATGATGACATGGAACTTCATGATGATCTGGAATTTCCAAGTTTCTCCCTTTGTTGCTTTGTCTTCCATCTGCATAATAGATCTAATATGTACTCCCTTTTTATCCTATAAAGGATCTTGGATCAATATGGGGACCTCCCGATTTATCATGAAATGTCTTCATTTTTTCATGGTACAAGATATGCTTCATGTCATCATGATGGTTCTTATTTGCATTTATTCTTTGCAAGTACTACTTTCATTCTTCTCCTTAACTTCTTTCTTGAGCATCGCCTTGTCATGTTGAATTGGTACACCTTCCAATGAATATCACTCACGATAAGGAAAAATACGTCTTGAAATCATCTATCATGTATCTACCTTTCTCATGAAAGAATCTTCTCTTGATAGGCCTCTTACAAGACTGAGAAGGAATGGATTGATGAGGAGGGAAAATTTTGAATCAACAGTGACTAGGAGGCCTTATTGCACTCTAAAATTATGCCATGCACTGAGGAGGAAGGATAAGAAAAGATTTAGGCACAGAGAGGGATCACAATCATTAGCGGGAGAAATATTACTTGCCTTGTTACTACGCCATGTGCTAGGAAGGATGGGGAGGCCTAAAGGATATCACAATTTTCTTGAACAATGGCCCATTTTCTACTGAAACTACACCCTAAATTGGGAGGGAGAGGTATGAGCAAGTCTTCAGCGAACTGGGAAAGGCTAGTGGATAAGGGTTGAGTCGTTGTTGGTTAGAATTTCTCTATGCACTGAGAGGGAATTAAAGGCCTAAGGCTAACTTATTTTTCCTCAATAGTGTCCCATTGTTTGTTATAAATTTTATCTAGGCTCTAATCTACCACAGTTTGACTTGAAAATGAATTTTTGTAAGAGGATATTGCGCGGTTCAATGAGGAAGACAACAGAAGGTAAGTCACTTTGCCCAGAAGATGACTTGAGGCACTCTGAGAGGGGAGATACCTTGTATGGCATAGTTTCATTCAACAAATTTCCACTAGAAATTCTTCATGTGCTATGGAAGGAATAGGTGATCAAAACTCAGTGCAGTGAGTCAGTACAAGCAAGAAGGGTTAGGTGACTTATACTTTGAAGATACTAAATTTACAGCCATATGAGGATGACCTTGAATAGGACTTAGTGCACAGATGTAGGAGTGAGATATTTGATCAATGAGGCTAATGAATAGGTTATTTTCATCACCTGATGATAAATTTAAGCTTTTATAACTTTTGCTAGCCAGTAGGACCAAGAAGAGCTACAAGATGGATAAGTGTGGGACTAGTAGAGTAAGAGAGGGAAATTCATCCAAATGAGACTCAAACATAGATCACACACATGAATGCAATCAATACAAGCTAATAAAATACACAAGACTCATGATCAATGGGCACACCTTGAAATGACAACAAAGTGACACTTATTTCTAAGTGTAATAGTTGAGGCGACACATTGTGACACTTAGAACACAAGTTGCAACATATGTATCGATTATGACCATAAAGTGCGCTAATTTGTAAGAATGTGTCTAGCGCATATTTTAATGGTATATAGTACCACCTAATCCAATAAAATGCGCTAGAGTTTCCTCTAGTAATGTGCAAAGGTGCGACACATACAAGTTTGAAAATAGTTAAAAGTGACACTTGCAACCATAAGAAAAAGTAAAAATGACACTTGAAAAATATAAATAAATTGAAGGTGACACCTTCCAGAGTGAAGATAACATGAAAACACCACTTGTTAAAGTGAAATAAAGAAAAAATGACAGTCACGAATGAGAAAGCGAAACTTGTGAAAGAAAAGGTGGGAAAAAGTGACAGACTAGAATGATAAGAGAAATGTTTCTGGAAGTGAGAGGAGGACTATCAATGGAGAGTGTGCTCTGACTGATGAAATAGATTGAAAATTTAATTATAATTAAGTCTTTATTTCAAGAGTATCGCAATGCCTAACTAAGCTTGCAGAAGAAATTTGTGCTCTTGCATTTGTCAAGGACTAAGCATGTGTGAGAAAGCGACTTTGACACTTAAAATATGAGAAGAAGACTTAAAAATTTAGCAGAACATCAATTGACCATGAAGTGACTATGGAACGATAGATTGTGAGATCCTCTGTAGGCTCCAAAATTCAAGTGTAGGAAAAATTTGGAGGGTGGTTTTCACAGTGACAACACTTTGTCGCTTGAATTTATCCTTACCTCCTAGTTTCCAGCCATGTGTGAGTGCACTCACAAGCCATAACCCTAAATTGCATGTTCTCTCTCTATATAAGGTGTCTAGCCGAGATCTCATTCTCACATTCACCATTTTTCTTTTATCTCTGTGCATTCTTGGAACACAAGGATCTTTCTTCTTTGCAAGTGTGATAATTTCAGGTAAGTTTCTCAATTATTGCTTTTGTTTGCTTTAAATTTCACATGCGACGCTTTTGCTTTTGTATGTGTCATTTTTTCCTACTTTTTCCATTGCAACTGTTTCATTTTCTTATTTAATCTCTTGCATGTGTCATTTTTGGTGTCTCTTTGTATTCCATGACCTTTCATTTCTAATTATGATTCCTATTGTATATATGAACAAATGCATGGGTCTTTTCCTTTTTCTCGTCTAACAATTAGTCATTTTCAAGCTAATATTTTCCTTAATTATCTCAATTATGCATTGCTCTCTTCCAATTAGCAAGCCCTCGCCTCTTGGTCATTGTTGATGTGAAATGTGCACTTCACAGGGACTTCTTTCTCACCTAGTCCTGATGATGAACCACACTAGTTGGTTCGAAATGTGTCGAAGAAGTTCACTTGAAAGTGATTATTACTGAAAGAATTCTATAATACTCAATGGATCACAGAAGCAAAAATTCTAAAAAAAGGACTTCTCTCTCATCGACTATGCATTGTACATTCCTAGTTAGCAGTTTCAACCACCTTGCTCACTATAGTTTCCCACTATGCCAACCTGTCCATCTATTGTGCACTGCACACTTCCAGTCAGTAGCACGAAACCCTTTTTCAACTACTCATACAGCCTGTGCAATAGGAGAATCCCTCCCTTCGTCAATTGTGCATTGCAAAGTTCCAGGGCTTAAGGCTCAATCCATTGCCTCTTGTTGATCATAAATATAAAATTCCCAAGATTATTTATGCACAAAGTGCACTTCTAGTGGCCAGTAGATCCACCTTGTTTCAAAATTCATGCATGTGCTCAGAAATTGTGCAATCCTCCATCACAGTGACTATCTTTTGCATTGGTATAATAAGTGATTTCGGGAACTAATTCTATTTTTCCATGAGGGAATTTCACCTTGCAAGTACTGCAAATCTAGAGCTTATCTTCCTTTAGCATGATGCCTCGAATCACAAGACAAGCACCAACTAAGGAGGCCACCAAAAGTAGTATCGAAGGTGTTGTGGAAATTTCTAGACTGATAGTACCTATTTTTTCAGATAACAATTGTTTCATTGACTTGTCCACCACTGTGACATGGAAAATGATAAACAAGGATTTTATTGAGAAATATTTCCTAGAATATTTTGAAGACAGAGAAGTGTAAATTAATATCAAGAGATCCATGATCGACATAGTTGCATGTAGATATCCAATGCTATCGTGTGCAGAAGCAATAGATGGATACTACAGGTTATAGACTCCAAGAACATGATTCTCAATAGAAAAAGTGGGCAAGAGCTCATGAAATTTCAACCACATGATCTTCACTCATACTACAAGTTGTGGAAGCTTGAATAATATCATAATTCTAATTATAATTTAGTTTGGTCTCATTTGAATAGAAAGAATGCGATTAAATCATGGTGGCAAGAAGTAGCTAAATTTCGCCAAAATCCAAAGGGAATCTACAGGACAAAATCATTAAGGAAAGTCTACCAATACCTCATCGATATTTATTACAGACTGTATGGGAGGGAAAGCACTGAGTTCTATGAAGAAGTATAGATTTACATGCTTTACCCAGTTGTTACAGAAGGAAATGTATTCAATTAGTTAGATATGTTAGCCCAACAATTGTTGATAAGTGTCAAAGCAGAAAAAAGATATACAAAGCGAGTAACCTCAATTTAATCGATTTATCAAATCTTCACTAGAAATGAATTTTTGGTTCTAGATTGGAAATGGATCAGGAAGTAGTTCTTTCTCAATATATAATCCAAGTTACTTTCATAAGTCAGTTATACTGGATTTTATGAAAAATTAGTTGGGAACTTCTTTACCATATTCTACAAGATGATCTTTGAAGTTGAGGCACCTTGTATGGCTGACCAAGCAAAAGAAGAGGTTATCAAAGTTGCATATTGGTTTTCTTCTTCTCAGGACACCTATATTAGATTCTTCAAATCCCAAAACCTTACACACCTTTTTTTGAAGCATGTGACTGAAAAGGTGGTCATGCAGGAGATTGGATATCAACATTGCTCAGGTTCGTCACAACAGTTGCAAAAGAAGAAGAAGTCACCTTGGCCAACCTTCCCTCTGCAAGTTGGGTCATATGAGCTAAATATTATGAAGGAGCAAAAGCGGATCTTGAAAAAATTACTCTCCTCATATTCAGAGAAATGTACTTTCATTAATATGACCCTAGGGCAATGTGCAAGCAACACTATGCAATTTTTCACTTCAACTGTCCATATGTTCCAAAATATTGGGAATATGAGGAAAAGATTAAAAAAAATTATAACAATTCCCGAACATATCAACCACTTGATGAGGCGATCCATAAACTAACCTAGAAGGACCCCAGTAGGAAGTTGCCACTCAAGTTGATGTTGGAACAAAGAGGAAGCTAAGGCATGATCCAGAAGAGGAAAGGAGTGGGGAATTCCAAAAAAATCCTAATACCAAAGGTGCAATTGAATCTAAAAAGAAAATGAAATAATGGGAAGAATAATGAAGGAAGCAGCAGGAAGAAGAGAAGAAACAAGAAGAAGAGTGCAAGCAGCAGGAGGAACACAAAAAAAAATAAAAAAAGGAAAATAAGAAGCAGGGAGACCTAAAAAAGAAAAAGGAAAAATTGAAGATGAAAATAGAAGAGGAAGCATAGAATAATTAGTGAGAAGAAGCATTGATAAAGCAAAAGGAAGAAGAAGAATGAAATAAATTACTAGTAGAGGAACAACGCATAAGGAAATAGGAGGAAGAATTTGCAAGAAATTTGGAGGGATATATGCAAGCTCGGGATGTAGAAGAAGAATATGAGGAGGATGAATAGGTGATGCATATCAATCCTATCTCCTAAAAATATAGCTACCAGCCCCAACCTCCTCTTACTAGTGGCCACATCCCATTCAGTGAAATGGGAATACATCCTCCACCCGATGATAGGGTCATGGATATTTCTAGCTTCACCTTCAATGAGCTGAAAAAAATAATAGAATAGGAAAGGTGAAGGTACTTTCCTAATGATCTTGATCATCTCGTTTCCATTAACACATAGAAAGTGATTGTGTCAAACACCAAGAATAATCTCAAAGAAGTCACTTCAACTAATACAACCTTTGTAGTGGCAGCATAAGACAATAAATATTTCTTGGTGAAAAGGAATAAATATTTATAGAAAGAGTTAGATTCTACAAAGTGACAGATTTATCATCTCATAGTCGATAATTAGAGAATGTATTCCACTAGTGCTAGTAGAGAGGGATTGAAGGTAGAAATACTTGAAGATATCAAGCCATTGGAAGACACTATGAAGAAGTTATATGACAAGAATATCACTCTACATGAGACAATGTTGCTCTTGCATGAAGTGCAGAAGGGATCACAGGAGATGGTGAAAGTCATAAAGACAACTTATACCACCATAGATGTGATCCAAGAATGGGGCACCAAGTATTTGAAGGTACCTGCGGCGTTGGTTAGGAAAGGAAGGTAGGATTTGAAATGGACATGGAAGAAATCAGGATGTTTATACTAGTCTATGAAAAACTCCGTACTTTTGTAACAAAGGGCCATATAAGCATATCCATGACTGTACCATGGATCAAGTTCCTTGGTGGGTATGCACAGGATACATTCTATTGGTACATTTATGGAAGTGAAAATTAATAATGTGATAAAGGAGGAGATAGAATATTTCTTGATTAGTATTAGACAAGTGACCACTCGGGATGAGTTAGAGGTGACAAAAGATTATGTTCTACAATAATTGTTGGCATTATGACTAATATTTTTTCCTTGATGGCAACCTACTTATGAGTTTTCTTTTGATGGAAACCTAATTGATGAATATGTCACCAGGATGTGTCTACATGTGACAAAAAATTTTGTCAAAGGCATAGCAATTTAGAGACATAAGAATAATGAAGGTGATGTTTTTAGAGGTACATGTTGGTTCTATGAATAAAATCCATGTACATATGCAGGTATGAAGAAGAATAAGCTCATACATTTTTTGCACCATGGTATTCTAAATACCAAGGTTCTTTACTGTGATATTGGTCCATAATATTGTGTCTGGCAACAAATATTTGATCCTGTAAAAGAATACCATCACCATTAGTGTGGTTTTGACCTATGGTATTGGTGAAGTCCTAAGCTATATAAGGAGATGAATATCAAAGTGTTTGAGTGTGCAAGTGATGGTTATTTGATGAATAGTTAGATATGAAGAAAGTATGCATGTAATGGGCTAATGATGAATTGTTTGATATGAAACTAAGTATGCACCCAGGAATTTTATGATGGATCAGATCCAATAAATCTAAAATGACTATACATTGATAATCTTCCTATGGGTTAATTTCATTAGTGATGATACTTCTTTGATGTATGTTTTCTTATATGTCGAGAGATGGGTTTGTTTGAAGGTATGACGAGCAATGAAGGTATATGTCAGTAATCGTAGATCTATACGCAGATTTGATAACCTAAAATGCAAGTTCATACATGATTTTGTTAACCTGAAAGGCACAAGTCTCGATATGGTAAGTCGTGTGTCGATTCTGCAGTTTGAAAAAATCAATATGCATGCCTGATTCTTGAAGAGCGTGTATACACGCAGAACTGTTTCATGGAAATCATGTATATAAGCTACAATTTTGTTGAATATAATTTATGATCAGTCTAATCAGTCTTGTTATGTTTGTTTTTTCTATCAATGAAGTCTTACTTGATGATCTGGGTTTAACAATGATGATTGAAGTTGAATTGATTGATTGAAGAGTGATGATTCTACTAGTTGTATGTGATTGAATATCTATGGTGGTTTTATGATTATTTCAAAATTATTCAGTGGTTTTGTGTGTAATTCAGATTTTATTCAGAATGAAAGTGATTCAGTTTCAAGGTTCAGTGTTTTGAGATATGTAAACATGTATGTTTAAAGGAAGTAGTGTATACACACAGATATGTTAAAGGATAGTCATGTATATATTCTAACATTTTTTTATTAGGGTTTTTAGTTGGTTTAGTGAGTTGATGTGGTGTTTGAGTTTAGTATTTGTATTGTGTGGGTCCAATCTGAGAATTTGATGAAATGTGTCCTACAAGTTGTGATGTTTTGAATCAAGAGGTTGGAGCTCCCTTCCAGTGGGTATTGGAGAATGAGAGAAGGTTGTAGCCTTCTGCAGGTGGGTGCCTACGGTTTGGTATGAGTCTGCGCCATTACAAGACTGTAAGAATTATTTCATCATAAAAAAAATAATACAAAGATGAAAGCGATGATGGTTTTATTCCATATTAGGTTTTCACCTAAAAATCGTGGTGCTCATATGTGTTTCTTATGTGTGATGCTTTATTTTTTTCTTACTGCACATGGTTATTTTCTATCTAATGTTGATGAAGTACTAACACATTGGTTCAAGATAAACATATGTTGAATTGACTGAAAAAACTAAGTTGACTGGATATACACTAGTTGTATGAATTGAATTTGCGTACATATTCAAGTTTACATCAGAATAGATGCGTACATAAATCAAAATAAGAAAATTAAATTAAATTTTTAAAATATGGATCCACCACCCCTCTCATTATTTTTCCTAACAATTGGTATTATAGCAAGTCCTTCAGAAGAATCTTTATCTCTTAAAGGAAGATTCATCAAGATGAGAAATCGAGAGGGGATAACATTTATGAGGCCACCATTGTTCAATGGAACCAATCTAGTTTTGTGGAAGGTAAGAAAAACAACTTGAAGTAGATGTATGGGGAATCGTTGAAGGAGTGGTTATTAATATCCATCCTCCATTCCCACAAATGAAATAAAAAAGAAGAAATATGAGACCAATGCAAAGGTTGCCAATGCTCTTTTAGGAAGATTGGCAGAATCATAATTTTTCAAAGTCATGCAACTGAATATGGAAAAGGATATATGGGACAAGATCATCCAAAGCTATGAAGATGACACCAAGGTAAAAATTGATAAACTTCAAACTCTTATAATTCAATATGAAACTCTCTGAATGGAAAATGATGAAAGTATCACAAGTTTCTTTCTTAAGGTAGATGAGATCGTGAATTCTATGAGAAATATTGGTGAAGAAATAAAAGAATCATCATTGGTTGAAAACATACTAATGTCTTTAACTCCCAAATTTGATTCAAAATTTTATTCCATAGAATAAATGCATGACTTGAAGAATCTTACTTTTGAACAACTTCATGGGATTTTAATAGTCTATGAAATCAGAAACGTGGGTCCCTCAAACATCAAAGAATCTGCATTCAAAGCTACTATAAAAGGAAAATAAAAAGAAGAACTGAGTTATGTATCATAAGAATAAGAGGCAAACTTCGTAAAGAAACTCCAAGTGGGTACTAGAAGATTCAGATGTAATCTTCCCTTCAAGTGTTTTTCTTGTGGTAGAGTTGGTCATTATGCTACTAAGTTTCCCTATAGAGAAAACCATGAGAAAGGGAAATAAGTTTCAAAAAGAAATAGGAGAAGGTTTGAAAACAAGAGAATTTTGTATACACATGAAGATAGTGATGGTCTTTCAAATGGTGAAGAAGGTGAGTTTGATCAAGAATATCAACTACTTATGGCATTTGAAGATAGAAGTATTAATGAGTCTTATGATAATTTCATGGATGACCTAGAAGAAAGGATATTTTTATTGAATAAATATCTCAGCTTAAGATTTGTTTAGAAGAAGCTAAATTCACAGAAGAAACTTTGAAGAAGCAAATCATATAAAAGGAAAAGAATAATGAAAAGCTAGAATGTGAAATAGTAAGTCTAAGGAAAGAACATGAGAAAGAAAAAAATATTAATATTATATTTTCTAAAGGACTTGAAACCTTAGATGAAATCATCAAAGTACAACACTCTCCTCTTGTAAATACAAGTCTTGGATACAGTGAAGAAACATAAAATATTGTAAAGTCTTATACAGAAGTAGGAAGTTATGTCAATGCAGTGAAAAGAAGCAGTCAACAAAACTCCAGCCTCCATCAAAAGAATAAAGGACCAAATACTTCCCAGGTAAATTATGCTTGGTTCAGTCAAAAATAAAAAAACACTAGAAGGTACTATACTCCTAAAAAAATCTACTTTAATGAAAATTGTTTCTCATGTCACAATTTTGGTTATAAGGCTTCTCAATGTGTTGCTTACAAAACTATCATGACTAGAGAAGCAAGAAAAAAAAATAATGAGACAAGGGGTAAAGAAATATTCTTACAATTCCTTCTCACCTCTTCAATATGAAACTGGATTCTCTTTTTACAATAAATTTGGGCATAAATAATGTGAATGCAGGAGAAAAGGATGATCAACACCTCAGAATGAGCAAATGGAAAAAGCATCTAAGGTATCGAAAAATAAGACCATCGAATATGAGAACTGTGGTCTAGCTTTATAAGCAAGAGATCAAGAAAACTTGTGGTACATTGACAGTGGATGCTCAAAACACATTACAAGTGATAAAGATAATTTTATCTCTTTTAATGAAATGAAGAAAAGAATGTAACCTTTGAAAATAATTCACCTACTGTTATCAAAGGAAAAGGAATTGTTTTGCTAAAATAAAAATTTTAATTTGGAAATGTTTTTTTTCATTGATGTATTGAAGCATAACTTGTTAAGTGTTAGTCAGATGTGTGACCAAGGGAATGAGGTTTTTTTTAGATCAAAGAATTGTGTGGTTCAGAATATTGATATAGGAAAAATTGTAATAAAAGTAATAAAAACTCCAGGTAATGTCGAAGTCTTGGAAGGAGGTCTAGAACAATGTTACTTAATAAAAGTAGAAAAAATTTGGTTGTGGCACAAAAAATTGGGGCATATAATCTTTACCCAAATACATAATTCAAGCAAGATAGGAGCAGTTCGTGATTTTCCCAACATCTCTCTACTAGAAAGTACCATATGAAAATCATGCAATTCAGTAAGAAAACTAAGGTACAATTCAATTCCAAATAAGGTTCCACAAATAAGCCACTTGAACTTATTCATACTGATTTATGTGTGCCAATGAGGAAAAAGTCACCTAGAGGTGAACAATATTTCATCTTATTTAATGATGACTTTACTAGAATGTGTTGGATTGTAATATTAAAAGATAAAGATGAAGCATTTGATACATTTAAAGTCTTAAAAGCTTTAGTAGAGAATTATTTAGAATTAAAAAAACAAATGTCTCGGATCTGACATGGGAGGAGAATCCATATCAGGTGAACTTTTTGAATTTTGTGAACAACATGGCATCAAGAGGAAGTTTTCTATAGCTATAACTCCTCAACGAAATGGGGTAGCAGAAAGAATGAACAGAGAAATTCAACAAATGGAGCGCACCATGCTTGATGAGTTAGGAACACCTCATACCTTGGGGCGAAGCAACACATACATTGGTAACTATTCTCAACAAAACTCATGTCTGTGTAAACAATGATAAAACTTCTCATGAACTTTGGTTCGGTAAGCCACCAACTCTCAAACATTTTAGAGTATTTGGAAGTAAATATTACATAAACAATAATAATGATAATCTTAGCAAGTTTGAAGCTAGATAATATTAAGGAATTCTACTTGGTTACTCCTCTAGAAGTAAAGGATACAAATTCTACAATAAAAGAAATAAAAAAGATAGTGGAATGTATTGATGTTGTAATCGATGAAGCATGCACAGGTTCCAAAAGGGAAACACCAAAATATGATGAATATATTTCCACAACAAGCCAAAGGGATGTAAGGGAATAAATTATTGAAGCAACAGAAGAAGGAATTAACAACACAAAAGCATCAGAAAATATTCCATCTAGGTATGTTCAGAAAAATCATCTAGAATCTCAAATCCTAGGTGAAAAGGAATTCGGAGTACAAACTAGAAGAGCCCTCGTTGGGACTCCTAGTTATCTAGCCTTAATATCCACAATTGAACCACAAAATATAAATCAATCAAGATAAGATGAATGTTGGGTTAAGGTTATAAATGAAGAACTTGACCAAATAGAAAGGAATCATACATGGGAACTAGTACCTAGACCCCATGATAAGAATGTTATTGGGACAAAATGGGTATTCAAAAATAATTGAACAAGAATGGAGAAGTAATTAGAAATAAAGGAAGACTTGTTTTCAAAGGTTATGCTCAACAATAATGAAAATATTTTAAAGAAACATTTTCACCTGTATCCGGACTTGAAGCCATAGGAATGTTTCTTGCCTTTTCAATATTTCATCATTTCAAAGTCTATCAAATGGATGTTAAAACTACATTTTTAAATGGGGACCTAGAAGATGAAGTCTATATTGAACAACCTGAAGGGTTCATTCTAAGAAATGATGATTTTTTTTTGTAAAATCAACAAGGCATTATATGGGCTAAAACAAGCCCCTTGTGCATGGTATTATCACCTTTAGAGGTATCTTCAACAACAAGGCTTCACTAAAGGCTATGTAGATAGAAACCTATACATAAAAATGAATGATGGTAAACTTTTAATTGTTGTTGTTTATGTGAATGACATCATCTTTGGTAGCAATGAAGAATCCATGAGTCAAAGGATTGCTTCTATCATGCAGCAAGAATTTGAAATGTCCTTACTTGGTGAGCTAACATATTTTCTTGGTTTACAAGTCCATCAAGAAAATAATGCCATCTTTCCCTCACAAAAAAAGCACCTCAAGAAGATTCTGAAGAAATATGGAATGGAATATTGCAAACCGGTATGCACACCAATGGTGACAGGATGTAGTCTCAGTTCACATAATGATTCTCTCGCAGTAAACCAACCAGAATACAGATCCATGATTTCCATCCTTTTTCTTATTAACAGTGAATCTGGTATAGTCACAATGAACATGTTCATAAAGTACTGTTGAAATTTGTAATAAGAAACAATGAAATTGGCAACCATAAAGGATAAAAAGTACACACAAATTGGTGAGGTTACACACCGGTGAGGAATGTGGGTGTCTAATTTATTTTTTCCTTAAATAAATAGTAATTTCCTCTCATAACAACTTGTATCGGTTAACTAAGTCATGATGACTCAGTTAGCTCAATAAATTCGAGTTGAGGATCTAAGATGAGGCATGTAGAGTGATTCTAATATTTTGGGGGTCCATTTGTAGTTAATGTACTAGTGGGGTGCAGGTGTAATCAGTTAACTCAATTAATTGAGTTAAAATCAGTTTAACTAGTTCTAACTGAGTGATGAATTAGTGAGAGGTCTAGTGAATTAAATTAGATTTAATTCACAAGTAGTGATAATTCAGATAATTTATGATTCTCTATTAATAGTTGCATGCATGTCAGTTCTGATGAAGACCCAGTTGATACATAGGTTAAGGGGAACATAACTATCAGTTGTATTTTTAGAGAATTTCCCATGTGAAATTATAAAGCCATGAGGAATCCATGATGGATTGCACAATCAATGAAGGTTGATTTTCCTATTTAATAGGGACCTAATTCTTTCGAAATTGTGTGAGCAAGGCAAGCTAAAGGAAGGCTGAGAATTGGCTGTGTTTGTCCAATTTTTCCTAGATCAGCGGGAGACAATTGGCAGAGTGTTGGAGAATCTCATGAGAGATTAAGCATTGTATTGTTTCATGATTCCTTGACTTTATAAAATATATGATAGCGGGGTTTTGAGCAGTTTCTTTCCCCAATATAATATTGTGTTATGTGATTTATTTACTTCTTTCTCTTACTTGCATGTGATTGAGCGATCGTGTTTTGTATTCCGCAAATATTGTAGAATGATTCAATATCTTATTTTAGTACATCACAAGATTGGATTGAATCCAAATTTATAGAATTTCTATAAATTTCTACATGGTATCAAAGGCCCAAGAATCACAATAGGAGAGAAGAAATTTAGTTTGTCTTGAACAGGTTCAAATTTGCAGATGTATTCTTCAAGATCTAGTAGCAAATCAAGATGTCTTTTAATATCTTGAGACTTGAATATGCACTCGAGGGAAATTTGAACTATATTGCATGGAAGGACAGGATGGAGGCATTGTTGGAGGACATGTTGAAGTAATTCATAGATACTAATATTCCCAAGCCTGCAACAGTAGATTCCCAACTTCTTGATGCATGGCAGAAGAAGGTAGAAAAGGCGAGAAGGATCTTGTTAGCAGGAGTTCGATATCATATTGTCTTAAGTCTCCATGGGAAGTATACTCCATATGATATGTGGAAGGCCTTGATAGATCTGTTTTAGAATAGCAGCGGCAACAAGAAGTTGATGCTAAAGGACAAGATCAGAAAGATCAAGATTGAGGAGGGCAAGACAATACCAACATACTTGGTAAAGTTCACTCAATGTTGAGATGAGCTTGGAAGTGTTGGTGTGACAGTAGGCTAGTATGATTTGGTGAGAATAGCACTTCTAGGCCTTCCCAAGAGCTAGCATAGTTACTAGGACTCTATTAATGGGAGGGATAATTTACCAAACTGGGAGCATTTGTGGTCTGACTTAGTAATAGAAGAGATAAGGCGGAGCAACAAAGATGGGACCTCCAGCACCAACAAAGAAGAATATTATGCATTAGTCAAAAAAGGAAAGAAATCCAAGGGAAAGAAGTCCCAAGGTGAAGATGGAAAGAGATACTTGTCCAAGATCAAGTGTTTTCACTGTCATGAGCATGGGCACTATGCCTCAAATTGTCCACAGAATAAGGCAAGCAAGAAGGATCCTACAGTTGCAGTGAGTGAAGCGCTAGCTTCACAGTTTGAGCTTGATTTTACTCTTATTGCATGCATGTCGATCATTGTAATTGGATGCATGTGGTATCTAGACAGCGGTGCCTCATTGCATATGAAGGCAAATAGAGATATCTTCAATGACTTAGAGGAGAAGGACCTCAAACATAACATATAGTTTGGAGATGAAGGGAGGTATAGCGCAACCAGCATAGGTACAGTTACCTTTTAGAGGGAGTCTGGATCCCCTCTCAGACTGACAGATGTTTTGTATATTCCAGACCTAAGGAATAATATTTTCTCTGTAGCGGTATTGAAAGACCGTGGTTATGATGTGATGTTTAGAAAAGGAAAGCTTATCTTTAAACACATAGACACGGGACAGGTGAAGGAGATCGGTGTAAGAGCCAAGAACCTGTATGATCTCGAGCTCGAGGATGCGTGCAAAGCTTTGAGGAGAAAAATAGTGGTTAATTACTTAGTGGTTGAGAGGGAGAAATTATATCTCAACATGCAGCCTCAAAATCAGTCTCAGAAGATTGTGGAGTAGCCACAATTGGAGAAATAGAGAGGATACTGAGTGGAAGATTCCACTTAAGCAGAGACCTCCAAGAGGGGGAAATTTCGAGCCAGATGAGCAGAAGGAGCACATGCATCCATACCTCCAGGTGAGAGGTTGGGAGATGTGTAGACATAATTCCAAGAGAAGAAATTTGGGCAGGGTCTATTGAGATGGCGTGTTTCATGGATAGAACCTGGCTACGAGGATCCCACAGTAAAACAGTAGAAGGAAGGATCAGTTGGATTGATGCAGTCATATGTCAGGAAGACAGAATCAGAGTGACAGATGTCAGATACTAGAGCACTGATCAGATTTTTCAATAATGCAAATGGCATGGATAAAGATGTTAGAAGTTGTGTAGAGAGTTGAGTAGACAAGTGTAGTAGCTAGTGGCAGTCAGAATAATCTGATGACAAATGCATTATATTGATTTAGTTTTTTGGACACTATTTACTTTCAGGAGTTGTAGGTGCAAACAACACTAGAGAAGTGTTGCATGTAGAACATTCCAAAGGTACCAGAACATGATAAATTGAATTCCTTTCTTGTTGAGAGGGAGTGTTGAAATTTGCAACAAGAAACAGTGAATTTGGCAACCAGAAAGGACAAAAAGTACACACGGATTGGTGAGGTTACACACTGGTGAGGAATGAGGGTGTCTAATTTATTTTTCCCTTAAATAAATTCGACAATAAATTTTAATTTATCTCATAACAACTTATATCATTTAACTTAGTCATGATGGCTGAGTTAGCTCAAGAAATTCGAGTTGAGGGTCTAAGATGAGGCATGTAGATTTATTCTAATATTTTGGGGGTCCAGTTTTATTTAATGCACTAGTGCGGTGCAACTATAATTAGTTAACTCAATTAATTGAGTTAAAATCAATTTAACTAGTTCTAACTAAGCGATGAATTAGTGAGAGGTATAGTGAGTTATAGTAGATTTAATTCACAAGTAGTGATCATTCAGATAACTAATTATTCACTATTAATAGTTGCATGCATGTCAGTTCTGATGAAGACCCAGTTGAGAGAGAGGTTAAAGGGAACATAACTATGAATTGTATTTTTACAGAATTTCCCAAGTGCAATTATAAAGCCATGAGAAAGCCATGATGCATTGTACAATAAAGGAAGGATGATTTTCCTTTTAATATGGACCTAATTCTTTAGGAAGTGCATGAGAAAGGCGGGTTGAAGGAAGGATGATGATTTTCTATGTGTCTGTCCAATTTTTCCTAGATCAGCAGTAGACAATCGGTAGAGTGCTGGAGAATCTCATGAGAGATTAATCTTGTATTGTTTCATGATTCCTTGACTTTATACAATATATGATGGTGGGTTTTTGAGCAGTTTCTTTCCCCAAGAACATCTTCTGTTGTGTGATTGATTTACTTATTTCTCTTACTTGCATGTGATTGAGTGATCGTGTTTTTTATTCTGCAAATATTGTAGAAGGATTCACTATCTTGTTTTAGTACATCACAAGGTCGGATTAAATGCATTGGTATATAATTTCTATAAATTTCTATAAGTACAAGCTCAGGGGGATCTATAGTTGTGAATTTTCAGTATTTTACTTTTATTTTGTGGATCCTATGATGAATAATCGTGTATATACACGAGTTACTACTTACACAATCGTGTGTGTTTTTCTAGGATGAAGGAACAAGCTCAAATTTTTCTTGCTGGTTCTTGAATTGGTTGATTATAGTCTCCTAATGTTGCATGTAGTTTAGGAGGAGCATTTTCATTGTTGGCATTATATTTAATTTCAAATGTATTAGTACATAATGATGCTTATTATTGGTAAATTTTTTTAAGGTACTCATGTAGTTTTTGTTGTCATTACCTCACTCTTTGAGGTTTTCTTTTTTTTTGGGTTATAAATTTCATATATGTGTCTTGATGTAAAGCTCATGAAAAGACCCATGATTTAATAATTGTAATACTTATTCATGTTTGGACTATTAAGGGTCAAGTAAATTATGAATGAAATCCCATTTTGGGTATTTGATGTAATAATGAGTCAAATATGTAACCCCACTTAGTTGGGTGATTGATTGTAATGTTCCCAAATTTTAGCCTCAAAGCTAAATGGAACATTAGAGTTAGCAGTATCTTTGGCCGATGAATAATGGGTAGAAAAGCCCATAAGTCTCCTAAGGAGGAATAAAAACACTTCAAGTGTGAAAGGAGACACTCCTTACAATTTAATAAAACACCTCCATGTGTGAATAGGGATAATATTAGGTTGATTCAGTCTACTTTGACTAAGTCAACAACGTAGTTGTGGAGGAGCAGGAATCAAGGAAGGAATAACACAGTTTTGGAGGGAGATGAATCTCTTGATGGAAATGACCTAATTGGGTGGGGCCAAGGGCAAGAAAACTCACATTTTATTTAAGGAAGAGGATGGCAGCATTATTCTTCATGTCTTAGATTATTATTTTGTCTTCTCAGACTTTTTGCTTCCTCTCGCTATTTAGCAGGGTTGCTGTGTTGTTTATCACTGGGTGTTCCCGAGCAGGAATCCCACCTCTTTCCTTGAGGAGCCTCTTGGAAGAGTTTTCATACCATTTCCACATCAGGTTTTTATGCCAAGCTTTAGCCTACTTCATCAGCGTAATTTATACAGGTGATTGTGCAGTGTTGCAGGGTGCAGCAGTGGAAGGGAATGGAATCCCACTTTTTGAGCTAGTTTCTCATTGGAGGAAGGGTTCCTTCACTTGAGAGATATTTTTGGAGAGATCTAGAGCTCATTTCAGATCTGTGGCACCAGGCCACACATTTCCCTTACATTTCCAGCGATGTTCTTGCTAGGGAATGCGTTATTTTTTGAGGTAGCTTCAGTGGATGGTCTAGTGGCTCCGTTGCAATGTTTTCTTGTGATTTAGAGGTTCATCCTTTCATGGGAGGAAGACATTGAGGGATCTACATCAGATATGACATATTTAAACCTTCTACACTCTTGTGCTTCAGTGTTGTAGTGATTATTCAGTAATTTTCTGAAGATCACATTTGTATGTAGAGTGTATGACAAGAAACCCTTTCCGGGTTTTCTTGTAATTGTAATAAGGAGACTAGATCTCAGTTTTTAAGCATGAATGTCTAATATATGAGCAGATGTATTTGTCTTCTTAATTTATGACTTGAAGCCCTCTTAAGACTACGCTGTTCCTTTTTTGAATTATCTCTGAGTAGCAATGTTTGGGGTTTTAGTGTTTTTCAGCTACACTAGGTGGTGGGAGGTCTGTTTACCTCACCTAGTTTCCTTTGTTTCTGATCTCCTTTTGGAATTAGGTGCTAGATGGTTATATCTATTGGGTCCATGTGATGATTTTCATTTTTATGGCTTACATTTCTGAAAATTCATTTTTCTGTGAATGCATTGCTTAGCAGCCCATTTTTGGAATATTTTAAGATATTCTCAATACTGCTTATTTTCCCTATTTTGGGATATTACAGTGGTATTAGAGCTTAAATATTGGCTCAACCTATGGATCTCAGGCCATTATACTTTCATGAGATATGGAAATAAAAGAGAAGGCTTCAGTATGTGAAGGGAGAAAGGAAGACAGGCTTACAAAGCTTCTTCCAAAATCTATGCAGAGCTTTCAAGGAGAGTTGAAGAAAATAAGAATGGAAATGGGATCTCCGGAGGAGTTTGGATCTAGAGCTGAATCTATATTTTCACATGGTGAGGGTGAGTATGCAGCTACACACCATGATGCATAGCGTAGTCAAGTGCCTAGATCTATATTGAGATGGATGAGAGGAGGGAGAATACCTAAGAGGAAAACTCTTAGTGAATTGTTGCAAGAGTATGAATCTTAAACTGAGAGGTTTAGAGATCATACCAATTTCCAAGAGTTTTGCAAGATCCAGGTGGAGAAGAGCAAGCAGCAGGATGCAGATAGATTTATTTTATCTAATTTTGAAGGTTCACCTACATGTTCAGCTGGAGCTTGGGTGAAGGAGCTAGACTCCTATTTACAGCAACACCACATTTCTAAAGATGAAGCCATCATAATTGCAGTGCTACATTTCAGAGGTAAGGCCCATGCATGGTGGATTTTTGAATATTTTTCTTTGAAAAATGCAAACACTTCCTCTTATGCAAGATTCATTGAAACATTGATGGGAAGGTTTGATGGGAAACTTCCTAAGACACATGATCTAGAAAAACTTGAGAGAACAAAAACCTTGCATGTGATGGAGGAGACTCCACTTCATAAAACCATGGGAGAAGTTGACATCTTGCATTACACATTGTTAGAGGCAAGACCTCTAGTTCATACTCCTAAACAAGAGGGCATGGGGATCTCTTTTTCACAAGAGGATCCAATTGTTGAGATGTTTCCCATACACATTGATGAAGATGAGGGCAACATCGTTGTCACATCTAGAGCACATCCAGTACCTCATGCAGAGGAAGGAGGAGCACATGCTCCAGTAGGAGGGATTCTTGTATCCTTGCAAGAAGTTCCCTAGGATCTCATACATGGAGGTCAAAGCACAATCAGTGAGTAGCATGATTGTGAAGCATTGCAGATGAAAGGAGAAGGTAGGAAGGAAGGACAACATCATTTGATGAGAGGCACACACCCTTCTCTATTTCAGAGAGCTAGTGCAAAGAGGAGTTAAATTTTACTACGCTGTGAAGGTAAGGGCAAGGTTTCCCAACCATATATACAATCCACTCTTGACATTGATGTCTCACTACATGGAGGCATTCCACCTGGGAGGCCACCAGATCTAGCATTGATGAAAGACATTTTGTATTTGGATTCACCACTCTTGGATTTTGAGGGGTGAAGGGTTTAGAGGAGAAATTTGGCATGGGGGATGTCAAAGTACCAGGCAGCATCATGAGGAGAGCTTCACATTCCAGATCACCAGCGATGTCTCTTAGGAGGATTGATCCTTATTGGAGATATCAGCTCTTAGTAGAGTACTCCAAGGATCTTGGTGCATGCATTATTCTTGATGACCCAGATAGAGATGATGAGTATATGGTGGATGATATGGTCATCTATTCACATGGCAGAGTCTTCTTGACTAGGTCTCAAGGAGAAGTTGCTACTTGCAGCACATGAGGACTTCCTTTCCATGCATTATGATGCATACTTTTCTTTGGCAGAGGAGTTCACTTGGGAGGGCATCCAGCATGACATATTTCAGCATATGGAGAGATGCATAGCTTGGATGGTTAAATATAGGAGGTCACAGCGACTTCCCTACTCATTGGAGGTGAAGGAAAGATTCCAGTTGAGCCATTTCAGCTCAAGATCTCAAGTACATGATGGAGGAGGTATAATTTCACATTTTGTATTGTACTCATTTTCCTTGTTTGAGCAGCATGATGTATCAAGAAGAACTATCTCTTCTTTCATATTGTATGATGATGTACTTGTAGCATTGATTTTTGCTACCTTATTGGTGGGTTGTGGGGGAAGCCACATGATTCTTGGTGTGCACCATTGACACCACATTGTATCTTCATCTTATGAGATGACTGTGGCAGCAAACAAGTGGCTGGGTAAGAACTTGTTAATTTGTGTTTTGATGCAGGCCAAGGATGCACTACGCTGGTTCCATTGGTGGAACTATGAACCACTCTCCGGTTGTCATATGACAGCTTGTCTTTATTGCATTTTGCTTCCATTTATTTCTGATATTTTTATATTCATGGGAAGCATTTTTTGGAGACTGCTGGAGGTATTGGAGATTCCCATTGGGAGCATGATTCTCCCCACTTTAAATTTTGTACATTTCAGGAGAATCCATGGGAAAACCATGATTTCCAAATCACACATTTTCCCTTCTTGTGGGAGGAACCTTTGGATGGCATTTTTATTGCAGATTATCTTGATGCAGTGATGGAGGCCATTGATGGGAGGCCACAAGAGGAGGGGGGGAGAAATTTGGCTCTCCCTATACATTTTCTTGAGGACAAGCAAATATTTTTTAGGGGAGGATTGTAATGTTCCCAAATTTTAGCCTCAAATCTAAAGGGAACATTAGAGTTAGTAATATCTTTAGCCGGTGAATAAATGGGCAGAAAATCCCATAAGTCTCCTAATGAGGAATAAAAAAACTTCAAGTGTGAAAGGAGACACTCCTTGCAGCTTAATAAAACACCTCCATGTATGAAAAATGATAATATTTGGTTGATTTAGTCTACTTTGACTAATTCAATAGCACAGTTGTGGAGGAGCAGGAATCAAGGAAGGAATAACGCAGTTTTGGAGGGAGATGAATCTCTTGATGGAAATGACCTAATTGGGTGGGGAAAAGGGCAAGAAAACTCACATTTTATTTAAGGAAGAGGATGGCAGAATTATTCTTCATGTCTTAGATTATTATTTTGTCTGCTCAGACTTTTTTCTTCCTCTTGTTGTTTAACAGGGTTGCTGTGTTGTTTAGCGTCGGGTGTTCCCGAGCAGGAATCCCACCTCTTTCCTTGAGGAACCTCTTGGAAGAGTTTGCATACAATTTCCAAATCAGGTTTTTAGGCCAAGCTTCATCCTACTTCATCAGCACAGTTTCTGCAGGTGATTGTGCAGTGTTGCAGGGTGCAGCAGTGGAAGGGATTGGAATCCCACTTTCTGAGCTAGTTTCTCATTGGAGGAAGGGTTCCTTCACTTGAGAGATATGTTTGGAGAGATCTAGAGCTCATTTTAGATCTGTGGAATCAGGCCACACATTTCCTTAACATTTCCAGCGATGTTCTATCTATGGAATGCATTATTTTTCGAGGAAGCTTCAGTGGATGGTCTAGTGGCTCCGTTGCAGTGTTTTCTTGTGATTGAGAGGTTCATCCTTTCATGGGAGGAAGCCATTGAGGGATCTACATAAGATATAACATCTTTCAACATTCTACACTCTTATGCTTCAGTGTTGCAGTGATTATGCAGTAATTTTATGAAGATCACATTTGTATGTAGAGTGTATGACAAGAAACCCTTTCCGGGTTTTCTTGTAATTGTAATAAGGAGACTAGATCTCAGTTTTTAAGCATGAATGTCTAATATATGATCAGATGTATTTTTATTATTAATTTCTGATTTTAAACCCTCTTAATACTGCATTTTTCCTTTTGTGAATTATCTCTGAGTAGCAGTGTTTGGGGTTTTAGCGTTTTTCAGCTACACTAGGTGGTGGGAGTTCTATTTACCTCACCTAGTTTCCTTTGTTTCTGATCACCTTTTGGACTTAGGTGATATATGGTTATATATATTGGGTCCAAGTGATTATTTTCATTTTTATGGCTTACATTTATGAAAATTTGTTTTTCTGTGAATGCATTGCTGAGCAGCCCATTTTTGGAATATTTTAAGATATTCTCAATACTTATTATTTTCCCTATTTTGGGATATTACATTGATGTAATTCTGAGTCCTTGGTGATAGGAAATTCCATATTTAGTTGATTCATAGATTCATGTACTTCATTGAAATATTTTCATAAGGTTCATCATGTGCTCAAGGGGAGCACGGTCAGTATATAGTGCAGATCAGATCTATAGTGCTCATGTCTATACAAGGAAAGAGAAACCTTCATTCATCATTAGTCAACCATTTTACCTTGATTTCAAAGGGGGAGAGTAACTTTATGTTTTGAAAATATTAGTGCTTAGTGCTTATCTTAATGTGTTTTAAAAATATCTACATTTTATGGTGACCAAACACTAAATTGGTTTCCATCAAGTCCAAAGGCGGGGATTGTTTGAATTATGACTAATATTTTGTCCTTGATGGAAACCTACTTGATGAGTTGTCTTTTGATGGAAAAATACTTGATGAAGATGTCAACAGGATGTGTCTAAAAGTGAAATAAATTTTGGTCAAAGGCATATCAGTTCATAGACAAAATAATAATGAAGGTGATGTTTTGAGAGGTACACAGAATGGACTAACTGAAAACCCCTACCTATGATCACATGATGTGATGTGACTGTGAATCAAAGCCTCATACATATGCGAGTGTGAAGAATAAAAAACGTGTACGGTTTCTGCACCATGGTATTGGCCCATATTATTGAGCCCATTGTTATACGAAATTTTAATCTACGGATAAACTAGATTCCCTAAGTGTGGTGTTCCTTCACTCAGAACAACAGAAGAAAGACAACTATTCTTTTTTCTAAGACAAATAGATAGACAAAAAGAAAAGAAACCTACTTGTGATCCTTTCTCTCTCTTTCTCCTTTCATTGTTTCCATTACTCTCAATCCAACTAAACCCACTAGATCGATACCTGCAATCAAAGACAGAGAACAACAAACAACATACAAATATACAAGTATCTACTTATATTAACCAAATCAAACCGATTATATCTGAGAATACATACACAATTGAGAATGAAATTCAAAAGATATAAGCATACATATGATAAAATGAACAGATATATTTATTAAGAAAGTAGGAGGAGAATATTACAACCAATAGATCAATTCATCGTCAACCTGCTACAAATTCATTCCATCCTCATCACACCAAGCATCATCTCAGCAACATAACAACACTTCCATCTCTCATCAATTAGGAATCAAACAACAGAACATTACACAAATTTCTCGCTCCCTAGCACTTAGATGAGTGCTCAATTTATAGGGAAATTGCAGGTAATTTCTCAATAAATGGAACTGATTGGCTTTCTAATAATAGGTGATACATGTTTCCAAGTTTATTGGTGATGGATGAACACTTTTATTTTAATTATAACACCTATAATCTCTTATATAAGGCACTGGACATGTGGAGATTCCTAGAACAATGATGATTTCACTCTCAGAAGACCAACACACCCTTAAGTGTCAGGAATTGCATTGCAGTGCACCCTTGCATTGAGATAAGTGCATTGCAGTGCACTTAGGCCCATTCAGAGGAGCATTGATGAGTCAATGGGTCATATAATATATACTTCAAATATTTGAAATCTCACAATTGAAGCCATAAATGGAATGACTTCTCTTAGGGAATATAGAAACTAAATTAGGGGATGATAGACCCTATTCATATTGGTCCTGGGGAATGATGCCCAATTTGAACTGGTCTTGGGGGATGATGCCCAAATTGACCTATAACAGCTGCCTCCTAAAGCATGAATTCAAAATAATGATAATATTTGGATGAGATGCTTTACGATGTGATGATTATGATCTGAAGAGGACGGTGACCTGCATCAATTTGCAATACATTACATCTTGATATCTTACACCTTGGACATGAATTTTTGAGGGAGACATACCCATGCTTAGCACATAAACTATCATAACATGTACATAATTCAGAAATTCATCTATATACATAGACATGCTACAGATATAGGCCCATGTTCGGATGACCATCTGTATGTAAATCCATTGGACGGATGACGTGGTACAATTCCTGAAATCACAGCCCGGATGGATGAAACTACATCCGAGGTATTTTTATCTCATTCACTCGATCATTAAAGTAAAATTCTAACCATGCAAATATATGATCTGAATTTGAACATGGGAAGACAACGTCTAATTATCAGCCATTAATGTAAGCTCTTAACAGACGTGAGAGAAACCACCTTTGATGTTAATGGTTCTCAAGGTACTGCAGTACAATTTTCAAGGCATGAATATATGATTTGATGTCGAACGCTAAACAAAATATCTCAGTCGAATGTCGGATGATGTAAACCTGTTGTCGAAAGTGAGAAACCTGTCGATGATATAACAAGCTCCAAGGCACTAGAAAGATGTTTCTAAGTTAACTTCCTGGATGATAAGCTGATGTCGACAGGAAGAAACTTTATCGTGAAACAAGAGTAATGATTTTGGACACAAAATGTGACTTGATGTAGCAATGTTCAGGGATGGCAGTCATGAAAATGAAGGTTTATGAGTATTGCAGAAGATGAGGAATTATTGGATGACTTCTCTTGAACATATCGGCAACACTGAAATGAGTTTTTAGCATTGATCCAAAACCAAAGTGATGGTATGATGGACCATAGCTATGATAGACCATCAAGAATATTACCCAACCCAAAATTCATGACGATGAAGTGAAAGTGTCATGTTCAAGAGTGACCTACTACCATAAAGTGTTATGTTATTTTTCGTAAATTCTCCCCAATCATTGTTGGCCAGTACCTCTTTATTTTTTTAAAATATTGAGGAGGGTAACATTTTCTTGATCTATAATTCAACCCTTCGGGTGAAGCCATCACTATTTAATGATTTAATGAGTCTAGTGATAATGAAACTCGATCTTCCCATGATCGACAAGTCCGTTGCTATTTTATGTTTTAATGAGTCCAATGACAGTGAAAACCCAATCATTTTTCATGTTTAGAGAGTTTGAAAGAAGGGAAAAAAGGAAAAATCCATGAGTCCTTTTTCGTAAATTTGTCGCTCCCTTTTTCATAAATAATCTATCTCAGTTTGGAAAAGGGTTAAACTTATACTAAGTAGATGTCGTTTCATTTACTTTTATGAGCTCGATAAGACAAGTGCTCGGAAATTTTTTCACATTATTGGAGTCTGAAAAGAGCTAGAAGAATACCCCAAAGGGTTCCTTTTTGGCATTTATGAAAGCTTGAAAAAGAGATAAAAGTGCACTTTAAATTCCTTTTTCATTTTTATCAAAGACCAAAAAAATAGGATAAAAGTATGCTTTGTGGTTAAATCACTTTCGAATAATTTTGCACTTCAAACTCATTGTATTAGCTATAAAACATTTTTAGAGAACCATCAAACAAATTAAAAATACATGTTTCATAGTAGAAATGAATAAAAAATATAGTCACATTATTAACTATGAATAAAAAAATGACTATTAAAAAATAGTTTTTACCATTTCATAGTTACCATTTGAAAATTAGGAGCTTTGAACTAGTTTTTCCCTTGAACTTTAGTGGTTGATTGCAATAGTTTCAGTGGATGATTTCTCTCGCCGTTTGATCTAGGTTGGAGCTTTGAACTTTCTCTTTCTTTTAGTATCATTTATGTTGCTTTTCATGGTAAATTTTTAGGGTTTTAAGCCCCTTAGGGAAAATATATTACACTCTGAGGGCAACACACCCTTGAATGTCGAAAGGTGGATTGAAGTGCACTGGAATTGAAGTCCAGGTGCACTGCAATTCTCTGTCCATTGACCTATGGTGTGTTGGGAGCATTTCTCATTTTTGTTTCATGTTGTATGCTCAAAATTTCCCAATCTGTTTGCATGAAATGGATCCTAATGAAGTTTATGGCTGGCTTTTAGGTATTGATCGGATCAAAATGAATATTACATGGTGATAAATAGAACATGAAGAAAAATATATGATTTCCCTAAATTATCTGGGTACTATAAGAGCCCTCAAAGATTGTGGGTTGCTCAACTACTTCATATTATGAGGGATGAGAGAGCATATGGAACTATTGGAGTTCCTAGTTTGTTCATGGGATCCAATATTGCAGGCTTTTCACATTGGGAACAAAGTGCTACCAATATTGGTTGAGGATATTTACTTTCTCACTAGATTATCGAGGCATGGTTCTCATATTCCCCTTGCATGATCTACTCTTGGATGAGAGACAGTGAAGGATTACATATGCCATTATTGTCAGCCAGGGACTAAACCAAGTAAAGATGTGAAAATAAACATTCGTGATGTGTGTGATTTTCCTTTGAGAACCATCCTTTTTACTATTTCAAATCTTGCTGGTTTCTCAACACTACATGTTGCAAATCGATTATAAATGCAATATTCCCTTCAGTGCCTAGAACCAACAATGTTCAACTGGGCTAAAGAAATACTCTTTCAGATGAAAGAACAACTAAATAAATCCAAGGGAGGCGGGAATAATAATTTCAGTTATGGCTCGATCCTAATTTTATTCATTTTAGAGCGATTTCCATTGATGCAGCTGCAACATGTTACACTGAGCATATTTGGTCCTAGAGATCCTCGGATGCAAATATGGGTTGAAATGATGGCTAGAAATGCTGGTCAATTGACCATCATACTCTCTACTACATTATTTTCTTGGTTAAGATGACGGATCATTTCCATAGAGGAGTATCCATATGCAGGTGTATATTTCCGTGGAGATCTAGATTTGATTCTACCAGATGGCACTCAATGGGGTGCAATGGGTAAAAACGTTTTGACTATGATTTTTTATTTTTAATTTTTATACAAGTTTTTTTCTTTTTTTTGATGTTTCTCAATACCAAACTAAATTTTTGATGTACACAGATGTAGGTCGTGTTCGACCAGTGGGTCGATCAGAGCAGGGAGCAGATGAGCCAGCAGATAAGACTATCGGGAGAGAATTCCTTCGGGATTTAGATTTGACCAAGACTCTTACTAAGCTGCAGCACCACGTCGAGGGATTGACTCTTGGGATACTATATTTCCATATCGAAGGGTTACCTATGAGACTGCAACACCATACTATTGGTGTTCCTAACCGTTGGATGCGATTATTGCGTAGGATAGCTAGAGCAGTTGCTTCTTATCATGAGCATCACTAGTTTTACTTTGACATTTTTGCATACTTTTTGAGGTTAGATGACCAATGTGTCTTGGGCACAAATTTTGTAAAAACCTAAAAAATATATCTATTTGTTTCAGTGTTTTCCTATGTTTAATGCACAATCCTATTCAATTATGTGATGTGAATTGAAAATGTGTCTTTACATGTCTTGAAAATGTTTGTTTAAAACATAATTCTCTAAGGAATTAGTTAATGTGTTCAAATTTCTGGAAATGTGCTGATATTGAATGTAATCAAAATGTCTTTCCAAAATTCAAACTCTAAGGAACATACAATGAAGTGTTGGATTTTAGACAGTATAGATGCAAGTAAGTTGCGGTACAACAAGTTGTGAGTCTAAGATAATGATGATGCGGTTAATGCCAAATGAAATGACATCAGAAAGAACTTTGATCAACACATTATACTTAGCAATATTGTTTGTGGATCGACTGATACAAATCCCTTGAAAACTCACTAACTCGCCACCTGGAGTGAAAATGGCCCATGTTGCAGAGGATAGGTTCTACATACTACGACTAGCACCATCCGCATACCCAATGAATGGTTCCAAATATTCAGTCATATGCGATGAATTTAAAGTGGATTACTAGCTTCAAGAAAACTCTAGAAAAAAAAACTAAGACAGTAAATGAAAATCAAAGAATTTATACAATACGATATAAAAGTTGACTACGCTCAATTAAGCATAGTAACGTTTAAGATATAGCCCATTTCGAGGTTGTGCCAATGGAATTCTATCATAATCAACTAGCTCATATGTGCCCTTACCAAAAATTCTTTTGACGATGTTGGGGTCATGCCATAGTGGTTCAAATTTTACTATTCCTATCAAATCAGATTCCTGATCATAAAGAAAAATCAAGTTTTCCTCTGAGAAGATGTGAGGCTTAACATGTTGGTCCTATTGCGCCTTGATTCGTCTCTTATGTGCTTCGTGGCCAATGCGGCTTCATGACACGTTTCATCTAGATAGATGAATTTAAAAATATTCACTTCTTCATTAGAGGTATCAGGTAACAAGTCAATAGTGATTTTTAATGAAAATATTTCACATTGGATTGCTAAGATAGCTTCCAGACCATACACCAACTGAAAGGAATTAAATCCGGTTGCATTTCTCACCAAGGTTCGATATGCCCACAGAGCCGAGTACAGGATTAAATGCCAATTTCGTTTATGAAACCCTATCATTCATTGAAGCATTCGCTTAAGGATCTTGTTAATGGCTTCAACTTATCCATTAGATTGTGGATAATAAGGGGTAGAACTATCATACGACAGTCCTAATTTGGCAGTCAAATCATTCATCATGTTATTGTGAAAATTCTTACCATGATCTGTTACTATAGCTTGTGGTACACCAAACCGTGAGAGACATGATTGAAAAAGAATAATGCAGTTTTTTTGCCTGTGCTATTGAATTTAGGCATCACTTTGGCCCACTAGGTAAAGTAGTCGACTGCGACAATAATATAACCATGCCCCCCTCCCAAATGATGGTTGTAGGTCATGAAGTCAATTCCCCATTTTTCAAATTCTCCCATAGTGATGATAGGATGCATTGATGCTGGCAGAATGCATATTTTACAATCAAATATCTGGCAAACATGAAAAATTATGACCGCAAGGATGCAGTCACAAAATATGGTTGGCCAAAATTAATCGGCACAAAGAATCTTCTGCGTGGTAGCTTATCAAGATAAGTGTCCACCACAAGCACCAGCATGAAAATAATTTAAAAATTTCTCGGCCTCCTCATGAGTGAGGCACCTCCTTAAAATTGTATCAACACCATGATGATAAAGTGTATCAGCGATGATCAGATAATCTTTGGCTTGGTATCGAATACGTCGTTATTGCGAGCGAGAAGTATCAGGCCTGAAATTTTGGGTTTGGAGATAAATGATAAAATCCCCATACCAAGGGTCTAATGACCCAATCAGAAACAAAGACTCATCTATAATTGATAGTTCCAATGTAGTTTCAGTACTATCACAAGCAAGGTCGCAGAGAAGCTTAGCCAAAACTAAAGACTTCTTTGACTTGGATTTGATGAATTCCAAATAAAATTCCTGCAAAATGATGATCCATTTTGAATATTTCCCCCTAGAAATTGACGTGATAGAATGTATTTCATAGGGTTGCAATCTGAAATGGAAATGGTCTTTCGGAGCAGGATATAATGGAAAAATATTTGGACAGCTTGAACACCTGCCAAGGCGAGCTTTTCGACGTATGAATAATTAACCTTTTTATCATTGATATTATGACTCAAATAATATATCGGATGTTCTATCCCATCTTCTTCTTGGACCAAAACCATAGCAATGGTCGTATCTGTCGCAACGATATATAGGAAATAATCACTCTGATAATTAGGGGGATACATTAATGAAGCTCTGATTAGGGTACCTTTAAGAGCATCAAAAGAAGCTTTCGCAACCTTATCCCAATGGAAGGGCATCCCCTTTTTCAAGATACGAGTAAATCCTTTAGCCATTTCGAAATAGTTGGGTATGAACCTCCTTAGGAAGTTAGCCTTTCCTTGAAGTTTCTGTAACTAAAGTAAGTTTGATGGCACTGGAAAATCAAGAATGGCCTGGACCTTCAGTGGGTCAATTTGAATCCCATATTTTAAGATGAAAAATCCAAGAAAACGACCATAACCAACACAAAACACACATTTGTGTGGATTGAGGCGTATCTTGTAGTGTCATCAGCGTAAAAATATAGCTCTCAAATGCGTCGAGTGATCAGTATGTTTTCGTGAATGAGTGGGTAAATCATCTAGATAAGGTTTAACAATGTGCCTAATGTCATTGAAAGCATAATCCATTTCTCTCTGAAATGTTGCCCCGATGTTCTTTAATCCAAATGGGAGTTTACGATAAGAAAATGTACCGCAAGGATAGATGAATGATGTCTTATATTGGTCCTCTGGGCGAATATTGATTTGATTGTAACTGCGGAATCCATCCATGAATGAAAATATTTCACACCTGGCACATTCGTCAATAATCTGGTCGATAAAGGGAGTAGGATAGTTGTCTTTTGGGCAAGCAAGACTGACATTTCAAAAATCGACACACACTCTAATTATCCCTTGTTTCTTCATGACAGGAACAATGTTGGAAACCAAATTAGTAAGCGAAATAGGGTAAATTAAACCATCACGCAAAAGTTTTTCAACTTTTTAGTTAATGGCAGCAACCTTCATCGGATGAAGAGGATGAAGGCGTTGATGTACCGGTCTGACATAAGGGTAAATTTTAATTGTGTGTTCAATGATACTAGATATATGTCTGGCATTTCCTCATAAGACCAAGAAAATATATCTTGTAATTCATGAAAAATAGAGTGATAAGTATCGAGTTCGAATGGAGAACAAGACATGTCGACATGAATGTTTTCTACAACGCCGAGTTTGGTAGAAATATCGATAGAACTGGTTTCTTCAATATTTGATAAGTTTCGCTTAGATCTGATGGAATTAATTGGAATATAATTCGAAAAGAAAGTACAGATCATAGGGTGATATAGTTCAATAAGATTATCTTCATTGTAATCCCGAATATGGGAACGATGATGATTATCATCCCATGGTTATCCTTCTGGAATCATGGTTTCCACAGTGCTCTCATCAGTCAAGAATGTGGATGAAAACGGATCAAAAGGAGTACCAAAATCTAAGGAACGATCGACCCAAACGATCAACGATGATGAATCATGATGCGCTGCCCAAGCCAAGTAAATTGATTTCTATGCCAAATAAATTGGGCTTGGCAGAAGAAAATAACCCAGTGTATCAACTTCAGAATCATTGGTATTCTTCCTTAAGTCAGATGAAGTGGAAGATATAATGTAGCAGGTTTCTATTCTTGCAATTTCTGCCAATGTTGTAGGCGGTGGTAATGAAAAGGTTCCCATTAGGGAAGAATCCTTTAAGAGCCCTACACCAATGCTTTGAAGTGTTAGCTGGGGTGCATGAAATAACAGAATTCTTCCAGTTACCTGTGAATTAGAGGCAAAGAAGGAGAGTTGATTAATGACTGTGATAACGCATTTATGAGGGAAGGCGATCATTCTAAAGTAAGTAGAGACGATCGCATCCATAGCGTAAACCAATGGTATCATCAATAACCCGTAATGACCTCAAATTCAACAATTACAGTTTCTCCCCTAGTTCTACATGCAGGTTACTGATGATACCATAAGGCTTTTATGTACGACCGTAAAAATATTTCAACATCGTAGGTGATTGAGTTAAGTGAGGTGAGCCAAATGATTTCTAGCAATTTAGAGAAATAATAGAAGTAGATGCTCCCTCATCTATAATAGTGCGATTAACGAGGTGATTGAGAACATTTACTTGGATCAAGAATTCTAATTTGGCTGGTAATTGTGGCACATATCCCTTATGATTACACTCGGCGATAGATGGCATCAAGGACTTAATAAACCACTCAGCCAAGAGCTAATCAGGAACAAATGTTTTGACCATATGATGATGACAACGCCACTCATGAATATGATCAGAAATGTGATTAGTAGTTGTCTGTTTAAAATTGGTTAGAAGTTTCATTCTAGTTTCATATCGTATGGTTAATTGGATGTGGATTAAAAAGGTAGTGGCTAAGGTAGTGCAGTTATAAAATGAAGCTCATGGTAATTCAATGTACGACTTTGTGGTCGGACTTGTAAGCATACGCTGGAAAAGACGTAGTCTAATGAAGTCATCATTTAAGGAGTTTGATGAGCACCACAAATGATAAGTCGTAACATGTGTTAACGAGTCTTCTCCAGGGTTTCCATCAAATTTAGAAATTTTGGAGGGTAATTTATGTGGTATCACCGACCACCAATGATAATAGCTAATGGGATCATTGGTAAGTCGGTTTAAATCAGGTAATTATAAATTTGCGACAAAGGGAAATTGTATATTCAAGTCAGGTTGAGCATAGCCAGGATATGATGGAATTTCTTGGGTAACAGGCTTTTTAGCACCAACATAAGGCATTTTATGTTGGTAACCCAGACAGGGGTTGTTTTGATCACCAAATGCTTGAGGGATTTGCTGACCAAGACCTGGGTAAGCTGTTTGTTGTTGTGGAATTTGAGGTTGTGGCTTCCAAGGTGATTTTCCGCCAATATTATAGCCCAAACCAAAATATCTTGGACCCGGTTGTGAGTAGGTAATACCGATAGGAGCTTGTGACATCCCATAAAAGGGTAATACAGCCTGTGATTGAAATATTCCATATACAGGTGGTTGTTGTAAACCAGCCAAAAGAGGTGGAGTCTGGAGGCCCAAAACTTGAGGGTAATGGGTTGAGGGAACTACCTGAGATGGTTGAGGTATAACCAAATGAACCTGTAAAAGGGGTAATGAAGTATTGACATGTGGAGTAGAAGTAAGCGCAGAAAGTTGAATCGGTTGATATGAATGCACAATCGTTTGTGGTTGAACAGGCAGGATAGGCTGCCACTGAAAAACAATCATTCCAACATTTGTGTGACCATAAAATGATGAATTACTATCAAAATGGGTGACCAGAGGTTTCCCCCCAACATGCGGAGTATAATAATATGGAATATATTATTTTCCAAATGGTGGGAGTACAATCGAGATTGAACTGGATGGAACGTACCCAGATGGACTAGTTCTATGTTGCACTAAAGATGTGTATAAAGGATCAAGTCGTTCAGGACTCATTAGAGATGTACTAGATAAAATACCAAAAGATGACATGGGTGAAGTCCATGGATTTGAGGATGCACCAAAGTAGGTTCCAAATAATGATTGGTAACCCAATCAGACAGATGGACCACCATAAATATGTGACTCGGGTGACGTGGTAAACATCGACGAAGTAGCAACAGTAGATGTTGTCACAATTGTAACAGATGGTACAACTAGAGATGTTCACTCGACCATGGTAAAATGACGCAGTGTATACCCTATAGGATCTACGGGAACTTGAATTGAAATAGGATCAAAAGAAGAAGTGTAAGTCAATCGAGGAATAGACTTGTAAAGATAAATCCCCGATCCAAAATTAATTGGAGTTGAAGGGTGTGTTTACTATTAAGGTTCTTCCTCAATTGAAATCAAACCAAGTGGAATAATTTCATCTTTAGGCTCGAGATATATTTCAGGTGGTTGACTGCGCAATAGGGAAGACTCAATGGCTATGATCAACTATGGAGCGACTGATACAAGAAAAACTTCTAGTTGTTCTACTTTGGGATCTACATGTTCTGGTAAAATAACGATGGGATCTAGATCAACTTCCAATTGAACAACGTCAGGTTCTGGATGTATTTTCTCACTAATTGGATGTATAGTGTTCATAGGTAGCTGTAAGAACTCTATTTCGACTACAGTAGATCAACCAGGATGTGTAGAAATGAATCGAGATGACTTTGGTAGATGTGATGAAGATGATGCACCAGAGGTACTAATGGTATTGGTTTCGGTAGAACGAGGTCACCTTCGCCAACTAGAAATGGCTTCCGGTGGTAAAGGTATTTTAAGTGCTATTCTACATGAACAATGGTGAAAGGGATGTTCTTCTTCCATGATGACTGATTTATCTTATTATAAAAACAAATAAAAGGGTGATACTAGGCAAAATTTTTACCAAGTAATTGTGAACTGCAAAATACCTCATGTCGAACCAAGTACGGGTAGACAATATCCCAGAATTTTGTGTTCAGTGTATCACAAATTACAAGGCGGTCGACTCGGTTACCTATGGATGGTAAGCAACCTAAAATTGTCCTCCCAAATATACCTGAAGGCACGTGGAGGCCCAAGTCCGTATTAGTGTTGTCTAATATGAAAATGCACAGTGAGAGCACCCCCTTATAATTTTCATACTAGAACACCGCCCTATATACCCGAAGGTATGCGGACGAGATTCAATATAATTACGTACGTGGAGTGGGATTTCACACTCAAAATGTATCGCAGACAAGTTAGCAATAGTTGTTATGTTTAACGACGCTAGAACACGTCTCTAGCCTAGACCTTCTAAGTGTTATCGATAATTTTACAATGCTTTCTTATGTTGATTGAGGTGAATTTTATGTTGATCTTGTTTAAAAGTTTATCTTTGAGGTTCACTGCATGATGTAATGGGAAATTCCTAAAATCCAAACTAATTGAGAATCAAACTTTTCAATTCATTTTTTCAATGAAAATACTAGCTACTAAGGGATAGAGCAATCATATTTTGAGCATACAACAAAGAGCACAAAATAAATGTAGATTTTCCTAATCCATTCCTATGCAACACACATAATCTCTAAATTCACATGCATGTTTTTATTTTCATTTTCCTTTAATGTGAATGAGTAAAAGAAACTAAATGCATAAATCAATCAAATAAATGTTTTCTTTTGAGAAACGAGGAATGGAACAATAATTTCTCTTAGGAAAATGAAGAATGAAACGACAATTTTCTTGTAGCAAATGAAGAATGGAACGAAAATTTCCTTTTCGAAAACATAATTGATCTACTATAAAATGTACAACTTTAAATTTAATTTTCCAATGATAAATAAAAAAGATAATGAAACATTGAACAAATAAATTTCAAAGGAGGAAGAATAAGTAATGTTTACTGGTCTCTAAGAGCAATCAAACATCTGAGAATATAGCAGACAATTGGCTAAAACGTAATGCAAAGACATTTTTTTATGGAATTTGGCTAGCTAAGGGGGAAACGTGACCTGTAAGGATAGACATTGCATTGCAGTACACCCCTGAAAGGGAGACAGTGCTTTTCAGAGCACTCTACCCTAACCAATAGTGTGTTGGGCACAACTAAGTTTGGAAAACAAGCAGCTTAAACACACTTCTAAGGAAAAATGTTCATTCAAATGACTAATAAAATGAAGTAAAGACTATTGATGATGGTAAACAGAGACAGAAACACCAGTAAATATGGATTTCTCCCCAATGGAGTCACCAATTTTTTATATGGAATTCTAATCTACAGATAAACTAGATTCCCTGAGTGTGGTGTTCCTTCTCTCAGAACAATAGAAGAAATAAAGATATTATTTTCTCTAAGACAAATAGATAGATAGAAATGAAAGAAACATACTTTTGATCCTTTCGCTCTCTTTCTCCTTCTTTCGTTGTTGTCGTCACTCTCAATCCAACTAAAGCCGCTAGATCGATACCTACAATCAAAGAGCAAGAACGGAAAACAAAATACAAAAATACATCTACTTATCTTAACCAAATCAAACTGATTAGATCTAGGAATACATACACAATTGAGAATGCAATTCACAAGATATAAGCATACATATGAGAAAATTAACAGATATCTTTATTAAGAAAGTAGGAGGAGAATATTACAACCAATAGATCGATTCATCATCAACCTGCTCCAACTTCATTTCGTCCTCATCACACCAAGCATCATCTCAACAACACAACGATACTTCTAGCTCTCGTCAATTGAGAATCCAACAGCATAACATTACACAAATTTCTCCCTCCCTAGCACTTAGATGAGTGCTCAATTTATAGGGAAATTGAAGGTAGTTTCTCAATAAATGGAATTGAATGGCTTTCTAATAATAGGTGATACATGTTTCAAAGTTTAGTGGTGATGGATGAACACTTGTATTCGAAGTATGACACCTATGAGCTCTTCTAGAAGGCACTGGACATGTGGATATTCCCAGAACAATGATGATTTCTCTCTCAGGAGACCAACACACCCTTAAGTGTTCGGAAGTGAATTGCAGTGCACCCTTGCATGGAGATAAGTGCATTGTAGTGCACTTAGGCCCATTCATAGGAGGGTTGATGATTTAATGGGTCATATAATGTATACTTCAAACATTGCAGATATCACAATTGAATCCATCAATGGAATGAATTATCTTAGGGCATTTAGCAACTGAATTAGGGGATGATAGACCCTATTCATACTGGTCCTAGGGGATGATGCCCAATTTGACCTGGTCTTGGGGGATGATGTCCAAATTGACCTGTAACACCCAGAAACAGATATTTGATCCCATCAAATAATACCATTGGCATTAGTGTGATTTTAACCTGTGGTATTGGCTAAGGCATAAGCTATATAAGGAGATGAAGATAAAAAGTGTTTGGGTGTGCAAGTGATGGTTGTTTGATGAATAGTTATATTTGAATAAAGTATGCATGTAATGGGCTATTGATGAATTTTCTGATATGAAACAAAATATGCCCCCAGGAATTTGATGATGGATCAAATATAATAGATCTGAAATGACTATACATTGATAATCTTCTTGTTGGCTAATTTTATTCGTGATGATCATGTTTGGACGTATGTTTTCTTATATGCCGAGAGACGAGTTTCTCTAAAGTTCTGATGTGTAGTGAAGTTATAAGTCAATAATTTCATATATATATGAAGGATTGATACCCTGAAAGCCACATGCATACGCGGACAAACATGGGTCTAATTCTAGTAAGTTGCGTGTTGATTTTGTAGTTTGGACATATATGTACGCGGGTTTGATTTCTGAAGAGTGCATGTACATGCGGAAGTGTTTCGTGGAAAGTGCATATATCATCTAGGGTTTTGTTTAATATGATGTATGATCAGTCTAATCAGTCTTATTGTGTTTCTGTTGCCTATCAATGAAGTCGTACTTTATGATCTAAGTTTAATAGTGATGATTGAATTTGAATTGATTGATTGAAGAGCGATGATGCTAATATGTGTATGAGATTGAATATATGTGATGGTCCTATGATTATTTCATAATGATTTAGTGGTTTTTTGTGTATCTTTGATTTTATTCAGAATGACAATGATTCAGTTTCAAGGTTCAGTGTTTTGAGATATGTATGTAGGTATGCTTAAAGGAAGTCGTGTATACATGCAGATATGCTGAAGGATAGTCACATATATATTCTAACATTTTTTTTATCAGGTTTTTTGGTTGGTTCAGTGAGTTGATGTAGATTTTGGGTTTATTATTGTTATTGTGTGGGTCTAGTCTGAAAATTTGATGAAACATGCCCTACAAGTTGTGATGTTTTGAATTAGGGGGTTGGAGCTCCCTTCTAGTGGGTGCTGGAGAACAAGAGAATGTTGTAGCCTTCTGTGGGTGGGTTCCTATGTGTTGGTATGAGTCTGAACCAATATAATACTGTAATAATTATTTCATCATAATAAAAATAAGACAAAGACGACATCAACGGTGGTTTTCTCCCACATTGGGTTTCCACCTAAAAATCATGGTGTTCCTATGTGTTGCTTATGCGTGATGCTTTATTTTGTTCTTAATGCACATGGTTACTGTCTATCTAATGTTGATGAAGTACTAACATATTGGTTCAAGATAAACAAATTTTGAATTGACTAAAAAACTAAGTTGACTAGATATGTGCTAGTTGTTTGCATTGAAGTCACGTACATATGCATGTTTACTTTAGAATAGTCATGTACATAAAATAGAATAAGAAAATTAAATCATGCTTTTAAAATAATGATTCACGCCCCCTCTCAGTATTTTTCCTAAAAATATGTAATTGAACCAACCAAGATACACATGAATTTAATCATGTTGTGGAACAACATTCAGACAAGCTCCAAGGCTATACATCCAGATTATTTGGAGGGTAAAATCAAATATAATTGGATCTACCACTAAATGTTGATCACATAGTAGTAGAGTAAAAATCTTGGCACCAATATCTTACAACAGAGTTACATTTCACAGTCTTCGAGTTACAATTTCCTTAAGTTTAACAAAATGTTAATTTTATCTCATGGGTATAACCACATTTTTTCCATGTGTGATTTTTTTTTTTTGAAAATAATGTGAAAATTTAAAATGTGTAAGTGGAATTCCAAGAGTCTCATAAAGAGTATGAAGAGTCATTAGGTATCCCAAAGGCCTAGGAGGATCTCAAAAGGCATATGGAAGCTCAAGAGTCATGAGGGAGCTCAACAGTCACAAGGGGAGGTGAAGGGTCACCTCACTTTCCATAAATAAACCCTCATAAACCAAGCAAAGGGATTGGAATCTCAGATTCTTAGTCTTAGATTCTCTAGCTTATCATAGGAGAGAATATCATTCTTCGAAGGAGCAAGTGGTAGCTTCATGTTCCACTGTTGGGGGTAGTGTTGCATCATTACAATTGAGTACTTGGAAATTTCACTTAATATCTTGAAGGTCTTAGAGTCGACACACTTTCATGCATGTATCATGGATTTCATAAAACTATTCTTTTAATGTTTGTGGTATATGTTTGTATTCATACATACTAAAGAAAGTAAACTATTTTTTTGGCTTTGGTATATATCTTGTTGAATGTGTGTTGTTACCTATTTTTGTGATCATTGTTACCTTGTGAATTATTTTGCAGGTTAACTAAAAATTATTGGTATGCTTGTGTGTGTATTTATTAGGATACTACTATTACTTTTCTTCTAAAGGATCACTCTATTTCTTCCTTCGTGTGAAAGAAAATTGTATGTATTACAATTAGTGTTTCACAAATATAACTCATTTTCTTGTCTCAAGGTTATGTGCATACTCTATTGTGTTTTCAATTGTAGCCAATACTAATCTTTAAGACCAACGTAATGGTGTTCTAGTCGAATTCTTTAATGGGGCTCCTATCCCAAATGATGTGAGGTCTAGTTGGGACTTTATATCGGGGATACCCGCGTGTATGTTGGTGGTTTCTAGTACCATCAAAAGGCCCACATAACAATAATAATGTGAGGGCACAAAAATAAAAATATAGGGGCTACACTAGCATTATAGGTACCAAACACATTGGCCAGCATAAGTACTCCAAAAACCCTCAATATAGAAGGATGTATCCAAAAGTAAAAGGTAATAGTATTGATTGATTCAAGTAGTAGTAGCCATAAATTCATCAATTAAAAATTGGAAATTTTTTAAATTTATATGTATATAAAACACCAAAATTTCAAGTGATTATTGTATATGGAGGTACCATAAATTTTTCAGGGAAGTGCCATAATATGAAGTTGAATATGGAGAGTATTTATTGGTTAGTCCCATGATTGCAATCCAAATGAGTGGTATTTATGTTGTATGAGGGGTCCAATGGTTACAATCATTGGGAATGGTGGCCCTTAATTTCCAAGATATTTTTATAATATTTTTCTCTAAAGGAAAATATATTGAGCTTAGGGGTATCCAAGGGAAACCTAGTAAAGTGATAAGCTCTAATATCATGACAAAATTGCTAAAATAGGGACACCAATGTGTAGTTGCACAATTGTGTTCATTATATGTCCAAACATATATATCCTCTACTCTATTGGATCTCCAAAAAGTATTAAACAATCATGCTAAGTTATTTGGATGAATTTCTAATGGTATTCCACCTATCTGAGATCAATACCATGTTTTCCAATTGCCACTTGGAATTGTGCCATATAACATTAGGCCTTACATATATCCAGATGCAGAAAATAGTGAGATTGAGTGTATGGTTTAAGAAATGTTAGAAGTGGTAATTATTCAACCTATCCAGAGAAATTTCTCTTCACCAATGGTGATGATTATAAAAAAGGATGGTTTGTGGCTTTTGTGTGTAGACTACAAACGTCTCAACAAAATTACAATAAAAATAAGTTTCTTATTCCTATAATTGACGAATTGTTATATGAATTGCAAGGAGAAATTTTCTTTACTGAGTTGGCTATTCATTATGAATATCATCAAATGAGTATGAGGTAAGAATAAATTCCCAAAATATACTTTAGAACACATGAAGGTCATTATGAGTTTTTGGCTATGCAATTTGGACTTATAAATGCGCCTTTAACATTTCAAAACTTGATGAATTATATTTTCAAACCCTTCCTTAGAAAATTTGTGTTTATTTTTTTTATGACATACTAATCTACAAGAAATATTGGGAAGAGCATGTACAACATGTTGGTGGGATCTTGACACTATTGGAAGAGAAAAAAAATATCGCAAATCCTTCCAAGTGTGCCTTTGGGGTTCAAAACATGGAATATTTGGGTCATATTGTATCACATGATAGTTTCAAGGTGGATCCTAACAAAATGAAAGCTATGAGGGAATGGCCAATCCCAAATACCTTGAAGAAACTTGAGGATTCTTAGGGTTGATGGGATACTATTGTAATTTTTTCAGGAATTATGGTCAAATAGCAACATCTCTAACAAAATTATTGAAGAAGGAAGCATTTTCTTGGAATAAATAAGAAACCAAATCTTTTAAAGAACTTAAAAAGGATATGTGTACAACTCTCATCTTGATGACACCTGACTTCACAAAAATATTCATTATGGATTGTGAGGCCTCAAACCATAGCATTGGTGTAGTCTTGTTGCAAGAAGGAAAGTCCCTTACCTTTGAAAGTAGTGAACTTAAAGGAAAGAAATTATTCATGCCGATATATGAAAAAAAAAATGTTGGGCATACTACATGCGGTTAAGAAATGACATCCATACTTAATAGGAATAAAATTCAAAGTAAAATCAAATCATAACAGTTTTAATTGCTTCTTGGAGTAGAGACTACGTTCAGAAGAGAAATAAGAATGTGTCACAAAGATTTTGGGTTATGAATTTGAAATTATCTACAAAAGGGGAAAAAAAATATTATGGTAGATACAATCTTAAGGAAAGAGGAAGAAACGAACAATTTAATTTGTGTTATTTCCTTTCCACAATCCGACTGAGTGGAAGAAACAAGGATATCACAACAACAAGATGAAAAGATATTAAAGATAATTCAAAAACTATAGGAATACCTTAATGTAGTAGAAAAAATTTCAGGGAAAAATTATTTGCTATGGTATCAAGATAGCTTATACTTATGTAAGAATTCCAAACTCAAATAGAAGGTCCTTTTGGAATTAGAAACTTATCCTATAGGAGGAAATTTAGGGTTCTTGAAGACATACCATAAGATCATGGAATGGTTTTTTTGGGAAGGTATTAACGTATATGTGCACAAGTTTGTGGCAAAATGTGTGGTATTCCAAAAAAATAAAGGAGACATTATCAAGAACCCAAGGCTCCATTAATCATACCAAGCTAGCATTGAGAAGAATTTACAATAGATTTTATCATAGGCTTACCTAAATATGAAGGCAAGAGTGGAATTATGGTAGTGGTATATTGAATGATAAAGTATGCATTCATGGAAACATTACAAAAGCTACATGGAATATTAAATATTATTGTAAGTGATAGAGATCCAATTTTCACTAAAAAAATTTGGACTAAATTATTTTCTTGTTTGGGTACTTAATTGGCTCATATCTCATCTTACCATCCTCATTATGATGGAAAAAATGAGATAGTGAATAAATCTTTAGAACAATATATATGTTGATTTGCATCTGATAAATAGACACAATGGGTCAAATGGTTTCCCTTGGCAGAATGGTGGTATAACACATCCTTCCATACTTCATCAAAAAGGTCACCATTTATGGCACTTTATGGATATCATCCTCCATTCATCACATCACCCTTAAAAGGGACTATAAAGGCTCAAGTAGTAGAGGACCACATAAAACACCAACAGGATGTTCTCAAACTATTGAACGACAACTTGGTTATGACACAAAATAGGATGAAACAATAAGCAAATCAATATCCTAGTGAAAGGGTATTTGAAGTGGGGGATTGGGTATTTGTGAGAGTAAAATGATATAAATATATGTCCCTTAAGTAACAAAAGAAGGAAAATAAATTTGCTCAGAGTGTTATGGTCTCTATAAGGTGTTGCAAAGGATTAAAAGTATGGCTTACAAATTGAAGTTTCCCCCATATTCACATGTATATCTAGTCTTCCATGTTTCATGCTAAAAGAATGTAATGCCCCGTAATAATAATGATAATGATAATAATAATAATAATAATAAATAAAATAGTAAAATAATATTAATATATAAGTAAATAAAATAATAAATAATAAATATAATATAATAATAATAAATATAATTATTTTTGGAACTGTTTGTTTTATTTAATGGACGAAAATGGAAATGAGAATCATGATTCATTCCTTTAAAAAGAAAGTGTCGTGAGACGAAGGATTTCCTGGTAATAGTAGTTGTTTGAGGGCTCGAGATGGCTAGTTGTAGAAAGATTAGGTGTAGTTGAGCCTACGGTTGGGTGGGAAGTCGTCCCAAAAACTTCATTGCGGTCAACGAGATCTGAGTAGTGTTACAACTCCAGAATCACAAGTAAGGTATATCTTCCTTGCAAGTAAATTTTCTTTGCTCGTGATTTTTTGAAAATTCTATGCTAATTAGTTGAAGAGTTTGTATGTTAATTACTAATCACAAAAAATGTAATTAATTGTATATTTGAATTCCAAATTATTACATATAATATCAAAACATAATCTTCTTCATAATTAATTAGTCTTTTAATTAATATTACTTTTGATATATATAAAAGTTAAATTATTTTATTTAATATATAGTTTATACCTAATTGTATTTTTTTCCTAATTTACTTTTAAAATAATAATAATAATAATAATAATGTATCGATTCAGGCCAGACGTGCGACCCAATTAAAATGTTTAATTTTGAAGCAGTTCTACGTGCATTCTAAATTAGCAAGGGTTGTTAGAAATTGAAAAGTCAAATAGAAAGCATGCTTACTGAACGTAGCCAACATTTTCATGAGTTGAATACCGCTATTTTTTTAAATCCATAAATATGTTTGACTCATTTATGTAAACATGATATATTTGCTTAAATAAGTCTGCATAATTAACTTTGTATTTCTTTAGATTAATTTAGAAAAAAGTGAAGTATGTTGGTTGGGTCATGGTCCCATGTATTAAGGTGGAGGAGAGTTGATTTTAGATAATATTAATATAATTTTAATTTTTACACCTAAAATTATTATATATATTTTTCTATTTATCAGTTAAGTAATATGTTTCATATAATAATTTAACTATTAAAATATTTAAAATTAGCATGCTTTAAAATAAGTAAATGCAAAACTTATTTATTCTCACGTAGATTTCAGATCCTAGCCATAATTATTTTTGAAAAAAAAATGAGTTCCCTCACCTAGGGCAGGTTGAAATTTTCGTGAATATGCGCCATGGAAAATATAAGATGGTGGATAATAAAAAATGAAGTTTTAGAATATTGGTTCCATTATATGGATAGAGAATATTGAATAAATTTGAATATTATTTTTGAATAAATATGAAAAAGGGATTTGAAAGATAAATATGTTAAGTATATTTTTAATAAATATATAAAATGAGATTTAAGTATAAAATTGTATGAATCTATTATTATTATTATTATTATTATTATTATTATTATTATTATTATTATATATATATTATTTTTAAAAGTATATCATTGATATAGTTAATTTTTTGATAATTTTTTGATTATATGAATTAATTTAAAATTATGATAGAAAATAAAGAATCAGATTTATTAGATAGCTATGTATAATAGTACATATAAATGTTGAGTTTTAACATGGGTATGTGTATAGTACATATAGTTGTTGAACACGCTCTTATAAAGGTTACTTGTGACATTTAGTTTTGGGGAAATCAATAGTAAACATATTTTTTGGATAAATAGTAAACATAGTGTAAAGATGGTTTAGATAAACACAAATAATTTTATTGGAATAGTGATGTAATTAGTTTTAATATTTAATTCTAGGTTGTTTTTCATGACTTTCCTTATCTATTTGATTAAATAGTGTGGTGAACAAGATAGGATTGCATAAATTAGCTTCAATAGATACTTTTTTGAAGTGTCTAAATCATGTCTTATTGTTTAAATTTTATTGATACACCTAAATCATACACTATGATTTCAGTTATGGTTTCAGCTAATTGTTATACCAACATAGGAATGTTGAAGTATAATGTTGTGATGAGCATTTTCACGATGTGATAGTATGTGTTAATTGGGCATAGTTCTGATGAGAGGATACTGATGCACATGTGGTTCTTATGATAATGATGTTGTATGCTCGTGATGGATATGATATGCATAATGTGGCATATGGATTATGATGTTATGATATGAGGTTATATTGACATGTGGATCCATTTATTATGCGATTTCATTATATATCCTTGATATGTATATATATATGTTGATGTTATAACTATTGCATTGGCTACATGTTGGGATGTGGTGATTGATAGGAAATCCTCAAAAGGAATAGGAGATTCGGTTTATTTTATGATTTCGTGGGAGCCCATACCTACGAGGGAGAATATGTAACACCATATGGGTTGGGGATAAACTCTATCAACAATAGATATGCTAGTGGTTCCTTTGTCTTGTATATCCCTTGATGGATATCTCTTGAAGGGCTATGGGACCATCTTGAGGAGGTTGAGTTCCTGATATTGGATTGGGATGTCGAAGTCCTGAGGGGGCGTGAGGACTTCAATGTTTGGGGTTGTGCACCTTAGTGAGTACGGAGGGAGGTGTGTCGTCCTTTCAATATGCCTGGAGTACTACTACTTAGAGTATTTTGTCGGGTGTCTACTTGGGGGCAGACGAGATCTAAGCCTTGGTACGAGCCTTGGGGTCAGCCTTGGGCTATGGTATAGACCAATGAAGCTTTATGTCTGGTTCTGAAAGTTGGGAAAAAAGACAGAGATTCATTGAGATTTCCCTGGTGATGTGTAAACTTTCGATGCCTACCTTTATACGAGTTCAACAGAGGGTGTAGGTAAAATTTGAAGTAATAAAAACTAAATAAAAATAAAATAAAAATTTAAATGATCAGCTTAACTTCGGGACGAAATTCCTTAAAGAGGGAGTATGTAATGCCCCGTAATAATAATAATAATAAATAAAATAATATTAATATATATATAAATAAAACAATAAATAATTAATATAATATAATAATAGTAAATAAAGAATAAAGAATGAAGAAATGATAATAATAGTAAATAAATAATAAATAATGAAGAAATTATAATAATATTAAATAATAAACTGAAGCTCTAATAAATACATATAAAAATAGTAAGGATAATTAAAGTAAATAAAAACAATGTAAAAATGAATAAAATAAGAAAGAGCTAAATTAAGAAAAATAATAAAGTAAGTAAAACTTAAAATAAAGAAATAAAAGTTGGCATGTTGACACATGGATTGTGTGCATGTGGATCCCTTTCCAATCCATTTCCATTTTTGGAACCGTTTGTTCTATTTAATGGACGAAAAGGGGGGTTGAGAAGCATTATTCATTCCTTTGGGAGGAAAGTGTTGTGAGACAAAGGATTCCTTGGTAGTATTAGTTGATTTAGGGCTCGTGGGTGGCCAATTGTAGAAATATTATGTGAAGTTGAACCTACGGTTCGGTGGAGATTCATCCCTAAAAAAAATTATGGTCAACATGATCTGAGTAATGTTACAACTCTAGAATTATAAGTAAGGTATACCGTCGCTACAGGTAAGTCTTCTTTGCTTGTGGTTTTTTTTAAATTCTATTCTAATTAGTTGAATAGTTTATATGTTGTTTATTAATCGCATAAATTGATGTAATTAGTTTTATGTTTGAATCATGGGTCATTAAAAATAAGGTGATCAATGACAAGATCTTAGTCTAAACTATTCTACCATAGATTAATGAAGGGAAAATAATACTAGAACCAGAAACAATTTTAGAAAAAAAGACTAAGCAGTTGGAGAATCGAGTAACTACTGAGTACCTCATCAAATAGAAGAAACTACCACTGGAAGAATCAACATGGGAAGATGGTTTTTTCATGAAAAAAAAACCAGAGATAGTCAAATGTTGAGGAAAACACTTGTTTTAAGGGTAGGGGCATATAAGCCCTACATAAGCCCCATGTTAACACAAAATCCTCTTATTAATCCATATATATTGAGTGATTATATATATATTATTATATTTTTATGTAGGCTAAAACTCCTCATGGTCTCATTTATTATAATTGTGCCCTTTTTCTCCTATATATATATATATATATATACTAAGGAGACCTAGTAACTCTTAGGATTATTAAATATTGTCTTGTATCTTATGCTCACTGTAAAAGGAGGATTCCCCTTGAAGAGTTTTGTAATTATTTGTTTCTTATCATTTTTAAGGTGCAAGGAACATAACAAATATCTCCTCTAAAATGACCTATCAAATGTCCCACTTGAGAGGGTACATTTGTTTTTGTTTTTTTTGTTGTTGTTGTTGTTTTTCATTTATGATTTAACAAATTACGTATTCTCATAATTGACCAATACAAAAAGACCTACATTTTTTCCTCGCTAACATTTGCTCTTATTAGGGGAATTTTGAGGTCTAAAATGGGCCTCCTAAGAAAAATGTACAAACAAAATAAAATTTATAAGAACCAATAGGATTCAATATGATAATTTCAACCATGGGGTATGATTCACCATTTTTGAAGTAAAAAAGTAGAAATATTAAAAAATAATAAAATAATAAAACTATTTTTTTCCACTCGTATTTCAACTTATCTCCCTAAGGGTTTACTGAAATTTCGAGTGGGAGTACTCGTTAGATGCAAAATTTAATTCCCCATCTAAGGAGTACCCATGTTCTTTTATTGGACCATACTACACGAAAAATGAAAAATACATGAAAAAACGTGATTGCAATCACATTTTTCATATATTTCTCATTTTTTGTGTACCACGGTCCATCGAAAGTATGCAACATGGGTACTCCTTGGATGAGGAATTAAATTTTACATCCAACGAGTATTCCCACTCAAAATTTGAGTAAAAACTTAGGGATATAAGTTCAAAATACGAGTTGAAAAAGTAGTTTTTTCTTTTTTCCCTCTAAAATTTGATGATGTAATCAAATATTATTTTATTATTTCCACTATTATTTTATAATTTCCTTAGGAGGCCTATTTAGACCTCAAAAATCCCCTAATGAGTACCTATCAAAGAGTGTCTAGAAAAAGAATAATTCCGTCCATTTGTTGTTGGGTTATTCTATACATGAATATTGAATCATCAACAAAGTGAACATCAAGTAATTAGTTTCCTATAGTCAAATGAATTTCTTTAATTTTCCCTTACACTTTGTTTCCTCCAAAAAATATCCCAAATAATATACTGTAGACACAAAGAGTAAGAGGGAAAGAGGATGACATTGCAAAATATATCTCTATAGAACAATATATTTTTAAAGAATTCCATTCACACAAACATCTCTATTGATCTATGATAAGATCTAAGTCCTAAAAAATCCAATATATTAAGGATGACTTCCCATTCAATCCCATCATTTGTCTCTTCAAAATCAATTTAGTAAAGAATATCCTTTTATCTAGACCACCAAACCCATTCAATACCTTCCACAATAGTTTTAATATTCTATATATTATTTCTAGATATCATGGTGTAAAATTTTGAGAGATATCAGTGTTTGAAGTGGACCCTACACTCATCCTCATGGGAGAAGAAAAACAACTAAGAATGATGAAATTATTGCTGCTTGTAAGATGAATGTATAAGATAGAGAATAATGTGAAAAAAAAAAAATTTGTTGGGAAACAATCACTTAGTCAAATGGAAATTTGTAATGGGGAGGGGGGGATAAAAATAGAAAATGAAAGTTAAAAAACTATTAATATAAATTAGAGTGGCCCCATACAATGGTCAGTGGTAGTGCAAGAGTGCATATCATACCATTTATTCCCCCTATGCATAGGATAATGATTCATCATGTCAAAAGCTAGTGTAACCTTCCACCCATGCCAAGATTTCATAATGACCTTACAGGAAATCATGGTAATGTGTGGAATCGAATATTATTTCGTACTATGATGGTTATCGAATTTCTTTCAACGAAACATAGTTGTATGGAATAATTCCCTTCCCAGTATTCCCATGATGATCACCCTTTCTTTTAAGATGGATATCACAATAATAGCTCACCTTAGTAATATAAATTCAAACTAAAAATGATAGTGAAACACAATTGGCTACAAAATGGATTTATAATCTCCAATGCTAATATATCATACATATTTGAGTCCAAAGTGTTGAAGATTGTAACTAGGTTTGGTCTTCATAAATTGTATTTGATTCAATATTTATTGTACTTGTCAAAAGAATAAAGAAAATAATTTTATATTATTATTAAATTACTTATTAAAGCATGGGTTTCATGCTTGGGTCATATTATTTTAGGTCTGAGTCCCCATTGTGGAATTCTAGGTTTTATTTTGACTCTATAGGATTATTGTAGAGTTAAATTGACTCATATTGACATTTTGAATCAATAAAATAGTTCAAGTATTGAGTCAAATATGACTTATCGAGCCTCCACATCAATTCGGCCTTAAGTCCAATAAATTGAACCCATCGGAAGGCTATAAATACAGAGAGATCGATTTCATTTGGAGACATCTCACTCACACTCAGAAATTTGATATCTTTTGTTGCATCAAGGAAAAGTGTGAATTGAAGGAAGAGGTAATTTGGAGTGTGGTTTTGGGCAAGCTAAATGAGTTGAATAAAATCAAAATTTTGGTGCTACTCTCACTCTCACGTGCTATAGTCTAGAAGATCAAAGTTATCCATAATTTACTACAACAGTTGTTGCATCAAGTGCTTCTAGTTGGTGTTTTCAAGAGAAGAATAGGTCAAGTTGATTATGCTGGATGTTGTTGCCTTGAGAAGTTGTATTGGGTCAAAATCGAACTCCTAGAGGCTAGATTGAGGTATTTCCCTCAAGATTGAAGTTCCAGAAGTAAGGTTGAATTTCCAGGTTGAAGAAACTGCTACATAGTGATGTTATTGTTGATGCTGCTACTAGATTAAGAATCCAAAGGAAGGCTAAATTGGTGTGGAGGAAGTCCGAGTAAAGGTCTAGAGTCTCAAGAATCACTATTGAAGGAAGAATTACTAATTTGGTTTTCCCTGAGAGTGGGTTTTTTCCCTGGTTTCTAGCCTACATCTATTATTGTTGATTTATGTGCATTTGATTTGATATTTTCTTGCTGAGCTAAGAAGAAAGAAAATAATAAGAAGTAAATAATCAAAAATAAGAGAATATTTATTCCTTTCTGATTCTCTAACATGGTATTAAAGCTTTGGTGAAGGAAGAAGGAAAAGGCATTCTCAAGGATTTGATCAAGGAGACATAACAATTCCACTAAAAAAAATAAGTCTTCACTACCTTCAAGAAATATGTCTAGCACTATCAAGGGAGAGAACAAGCTTGAAGGAGCTTCTAACTATATATCTTGGAAAAAGAGGATTGACCTCATCCTTGAAAATAACAAGGTCTTAGTCTTGGCGAAAGGAAAATTGAAGAAGCCCACAAAAGAATAAAGTGATTTTGATTTTGATTTTGGCTATGAATCTGATGGTTGAAGGCATAAAGGATAAACTTGTCTCCTTCATAGAAAAAATTGATCATGCCCAGGAAATGTATGATTCTTTGTCAAAACTATTTACCACCAATAATATTGGAAATATTGCAAGCCTTAAAAATGAACTATGAACTACTAAGATGACCAAGGAGGATATTGTATCTACCTTCTTTGTGAATATAGAAATAATAAGATATGGCCTTATTTCCTTTGATGAAATGGTGTCAGATAAATAACTTGTGATCACATCCATACTAGGGATACTAGCTACTTGGGATGCATTTTCTGCAGATCTCAACAGATGGAAAGAAACTCCCACCTTTGAGGAACGATGGACAGCCTGCGGTCAAGAAGAGTTAAGAATATAAATGGTAGCCAACAATGATAAAGTTTCAAATTCTTATGTTTCTCGTCATAAGGGAAAATTCAAGAATAAAGGGCCAAGGAGGAAGGTTGATATGTCCAATATCGAATTCTATCATTATCACAAAATGGGGCATTATAGAAGTGAGTGTATCAACAATACGAGAAGTAAGAAAATATATAGAGAAAATGTGGCTAAGGAATCATCCTCTCCCAATAGATAAAATCCCGAAGAAATTGACATAACGGACTTACATTACTAAGCCCCTTGCTCTTAGCCTTACATATTTCATTTGTATATTTTATGTTTAGATATAGGTTTAACATATTTTGGAAAGAATTTTTTTTTCTTATAAGTTTTTAGGTTTCCCTCAAAGCTTTGGAGGGAGGCCACAACATCTCCTCAAGATAAGTATCTCATTCCCTCTCTATTTGTTAGCATGGACTTATTTAAATTTTTTATATTAAATACTAATGGCTTGTCTACCTCTAATTCCTTGTCTAGGAATCAACCTGGTCAAGAGTTATGGAAGAAAGCCTCAAATATTAAGAAGGAAACCCTCACTAGAAAAATCATTGGAATCAAAAAGGTTTGTCAAATAATCAAAGGTATTTCTTAAAGTATAAAGTCTTATTACTTGTTTTTATATATCAATTCGATATTACTAACTGTTGCTTTGTATAACTCTCGTGAATATTAAAATATCATTGTTTAGGATGATTCATCATCTGATGAATCTACCCATCTTATATACCTCAAATTGTTTGCATAAATAGAGCCCTAAAAAGGTTCCCTGGAAACCCTAACCTAAGTGTATGTTGATAATGTGTGAAACCCTAAATATACTAAGGGTGAGTAATGAAGAAATTGTTGTGCTAATTTCTATATTGATGATGTCGTGTTTGGAATTTTGATATGATCACCGAATATCTAACTTATTAGGGTTGGAATGATGTTGTTTGAAATCTTGAACAATTGAAGTCTTGATAAAATAAGGGTTTTCTTTGACATGAACCAAAACTCTAAGTTTTGGTTAAGTCTACAAGCAAACTCCTTGTTATGAAAAGTCCTGGGAATGAAACCCTAGGTATCTATTTCTTTGAATAAATCCCTATCTTAGTCTAGGTCAATATATATATATATATATATATATATATATATATATATATATATATATATATATATATAGTGTCTAACATGTGATATTCTTATAAGTCATGGTAATATCCCAAATATATAAGTTTTCCAAATTTCTAATGGTCATAAGTACTAGGGTTTGGAAACAATCCCTAGTCAAACATTGAAATTCTAGGATGATTGAAGAGTCTATGGTTTTGCATCTAATTCCTAGTAATGATTAAATTATCTAGTATGTGTATTCATCTGAATCTATATAATGTTGAGAATTTATAGATGGAAAATATATGGTTTACATCAAACCCTAATAGAATTTATTCATGTTGTTTTTGATTGAGTGAAATCTAGGGTTTACATAAAACCCTAGTGGATAGTCTATCATATGGCTTCCGAAAGTTATTAGATATATTTATTTTCCTTTTGAATTATTTTTAGGGATCTCGATATGACATAACTAATATTTTTTCATCTTAAATTGAATTGTTGATCTGATTCAGGGTTTGTATCAAACCTTGGCTAGAAGTAGAAGTATAGTCTGTTGTTGATTATGTAAAGTATAAATGTTTCTGCTACTATAAGTGTCTTTTGTGATTAACTTTATGTTTCTATATAATTGGTTGTACTTATTTAAGTTTTGCAGGTACATCATATTGGTAAAGAAATGTGTAAGAAAAGTTAATATGATGAAAATGATGGAAGCCATGAAAGATTCTCCAACACTAAAGGAAGAAGTTAATCTACCTACATTAAGAGGGAGCCTAGATATAAAAACTTCCCTGGTTAAGAGGGAGGGAATAACATAGTTTCGAATTGGAGAATACATTTTGGGAGATATGTTGCTACATGTAAAGAATGAAGAGGAATCTTCTCTCAAAGATTCAACTAATAGTCCTACTAAGATTATTTGAAGGAAAACATTGAATTTTTTGATAGTATGTTGGTTACCAATCAATTTCATTGGGAGAGATTGGTTATACTTGATCTGTTGGATCAAGGGTGTTGAGGCTTTGTGAGTGAAGCATATCCTAGAAAGACATTGGGTCGGAACTTTGTTTCATGTCTGGTAGGGGGGGGGGTGGCATTAGGTGGATGTTAACCTAGTTCCCTAGGTTGATGGTTAGTAAGTAATCCTGATGGTACCTATAAATGTTTAAAGCTTTAGTCCATCTTAGTACCACTTGGATAGATTCCACTGATCAAGAATCTAGTCCATGGCATTGCGGTGCCTAAATTGTTGAGTGACCAATGGATATATTTCCCTGTTCAAGAATCTATTCCATGACATTTAAGTGTCTAAAAATTCTTCATAGTTCACATAGTTGAGATATACCTTGTATTATTGTATTATGAATACCCCCCTAGTTAAGAGGGAGTGTTGAAGATTGTAACTAGGTTTGGTCTTCATAAATTGTATTTAATGCAATATTTATTGTACTTGTCAATAGAATAAAGAAAATATTTTTTTATTATTATTGAATTACTTATTAAACCATGGGTTTCGTGCTTGGGTCATATTTTTTTAGGTCAAATTCCCCATTGTAGACTTCTAGGTTTTATTCTAATTCTATAGGATTATTGTAGATTTAAATTGACTCATATTGGGCTTTTGAATCATAAAAATAGGTCAAGTATTAAGTCAAATATGATTTATGGAGCCTCCACATCAAGTTGGCCTCAAGTCTAGTAAATCAAACCCATCATAATACTATAAATACATGGATATCGATCTCATTTGGATACATCTCACTCACACTTAGAAATTCAATATATGTTGTGGCATCAAGGAAAAGTGCAAAGTGAAGGAAGAGGTATTTTGGAGTGTGGTTTTTGGAAAGCTAAAGGAGTTGAAGAAAATATAAATTTTGGTGCTACTCTCTCTCTCTCTCTCTCTCTCTCTCTCTCTCACGTGCTATAGTCTGGAAAATCGAAGTTCTCCATAATTTATTGCATCAGTTGATGCATCAGGTGCTATCAATTGGTGTTTCCAAGAGAAGAATAGTTAGAAGTTGATTCTGATGGATGTTTTTTCCTTGAGAAGGTTTATTTGGTCAAAATAAAACTGTTATAGACTAGATAAAATTCTTTCCCTCAAGATTGAAGTTCCAGAATTAAGGTTGAAGTTCAAAGTTGAAGAAACTGCTACATAGTGTTGCTATTGCTTGCTACCAGATTAAGGAATGATCAAAAGGAAGGTTGACTTGGTGTGGAGGAATTCCAAGGCAAGGTATAGAGTCTCAAGAATCACTATTAAAGGAATAATTACTGACTAGGTTTTCCTTGAGAGTGGGGTTTTTCACTTGCTGCTGGCCTACATCTGGTTTCCTTGATCTATGTGCATTTGCTTTGATATTTTCTCGATGAACTAAGAAGAAAGAACATAAGAAGAACATAATAAGAACTAAATAACATCACAAGTAAATAATCAAGAATAAGATAATTTTTATGCCTTTTTTATTCTCTAACACAAAGGACATAGTATAAGTTCAAAGATTAAGAATTGAAGGGGTTGGACCTACACCACCATGTACTCATTGACGCTTACCTCCAACCAACATTGTAGAGAAACAACCACCCTATGATTCCTAGCATTAGAGGAACAAAAACAATTCTACATATTTAGCCATGGGCTTTGAAGAAAGGAATAATACAACCATCATTCAATGGATCTTGAAATTAGAGGAGATTCAGGTTCGCCAAAAAAGGAAGCATACCAACAACATATGGGTCAATTAAGAATTGGATAAAATTGTCCTAGATATAGTGCACACTATAATTTGCATTACTTTCTTCTCCAACACCTTCAAATTATACTATAAAATTAAAGAATTCATAGCACGACACTATGACAAGCTAGAGGAATGCCACACCAAGGTTTTGCATGAAATTCAGTTTTTTATTAAGAAAACAAAAGCTAAATATTACTTGTTCACATTTTTTTTTGCCCCACCACCATCACTCTATATTATATACCTTACCCCAAATATCATGTACTTAGTCATTTTTCTACATACACCATTGGAGGAAACATTTGTTTTCTCTACACTATGTACATCTCCACTTTTTTCACACACTTCCTTCTGCATACTCCCATATACTTAGTCATTTTTATGTGTGTGAAAGAACTACACAACCCAACCCTCTGCATATCACTCACCCATCACATCCATTTATTATGCATAATTCATCCTTTGAATAATTCAACTCTTTTCACATCCTTTTCTCCACACAAGAAATCTCCCACATATATAAATTATTTGTATTCCATACTTGGTGGATATTACTCATTTTCTCCTTTCGAGGCTAATTGAAAGCTCATTCAAGAAATTATAATCCTCAAGGGAAAAAGAGGTTATTGAAATTTTACTTCTTAAATTACCCACCATCACACCTTTTAAATACTTTTCGTGAGTTACTAACTTTCGATTATCATTCTCACATGGCTCGACGAAGGTGGTATGTGAACAAGCTACATCCTACTAAATGCTATCATAAAATGAGAACTTAACAATAAAGAGTTCTACTAAAGCCTCATTTATCCATCACATATTCCTAAGTACATTGAATAATTAAGAAAGATTTCAATGAAAATGAATAAGGAGTTTATTTGTGGGGCTATAACTAACTCATTGGATCTTCAGGACGAGAGCTTCCATAGGCCGGTTGCTTATCAATGGTATTTAAATTTTTCCCCAGAGGAGAACAAAAATAACAAGATTTGGAGTACAATATTGGAAAATGTTACATGCATCTTATAAGTCTTCAACTTCAAGGAAATAATTAACTAGTGTGCCCATCAATTTGATGTTAATACTATAAATTTTAAGCTATGCTTGAAGAAGAACTAAATTCCACTAACTCTTAAATTTTTCAGGAAGATATTGAAACTACTATAGGCCACTAAGAAGTTGAAGTTATCTAAATTTGACGCCTTTTTGGACTCCTAGAGTAATATAATGAACATAATTCAAGAATTCATGTTGCTTTCTACACAAGTTCCATCCAGCTTATATTTTATTGATATATCTATAGTCGTCGAGCCGTATAGGGATTTTTCTTGGTTATTTTCCTAGGTTATGGGACTAGAAACTATGGTTTATGTACCTAGGTCATTTATGTACATACTTTATTTTTATTTCAAAAATGTTGTTTTATTTGAATGGGATGAAGTCATTTCGAATGATATTTCCTTTTAGTTGGGTAAGTACTTCAAGATCCAATGATTATTTATGATGTTCTACGTGGTAATGGCCATTATTTCTTGCAATTAATTCCATTTGTTACCCCATAAAAGTAATTTGAATCCTGAAATAAAGCCAATGTGATTTTGGTACCCCATCTAGTGGACACATCAAGCCCCATTCCATTTTTTCAAGTATAATACTTTTTGTCAAATACTTCAACCATATAATAACAAGTTAGGAGCCCCGGAGAATATCTTCAGAGGCCTAGAAATTCTTATGGGGAAAGAGGATACATGAGGAAAAAGAATATGATACCCTCATCAAGCTATATATGGGTAACAAGATAAACCTCGATTACTACCCAAATTTATTTTTCATATATATTTTATTAAAGAGGTTTATAAATAGTATCATCCCTGGCTTATGATATTTCAGAGAGAAAAAAAAGCAATTTATGATATTTCCATTTACTATTGGAGACATTAGTGTAAGGAAGTATGCTCATATTGTGGAATTTTTTGATCTATTAAATCCCCTTAATTTTTCTATGGTTGAATACACACACGGATTTAAACTAGAACACATAATTTCGAAGCATTTGGAGTTAGTGAAATATGGAAATTTTTTTACTAAAAGAAAGTGGATAAATTCATACCAGCCCATCCAAAGAGAATAAGGCACCTACACCTACTGATGATAGAGTTACGTAAGTGAGCACCATTGTAAAAAGAATAATTAAGGAAAGAGGGAAGAATCCAACTAATACTCATTTTATGTAAACTCCATAAGCTTGTCGAAGTTCCTCCTCAATTTAAAGAAGAATGGATGCTATAAAAATTTAGGGAGAGAGTAATGTTTAGCATTCTAATGGAGGAGATGGATAAGAACCACCCCCACAATTCACCCTAGAAAGGTTCCAATTTATTACTTCATCAAAGAGGGCTCAAGAAAAAAGGGTCCTAGCATGTAGAAGGCCACAGATATGGAAGTGGGTAGCCTACTTCTCTAGATTGGGTGGTATCACACATGGATGAAACTCAAAAATTAGTTGCATAATTGGCTACTAAAGAGATAGTCACCTTTGAACACTATTATTTAACCATGGACAATACCCACTATTATAGGATTGCTAATAAGCTTCAATTTGAGAGTGGATGCATGTAAAATAAGAATATTACTAAATAATGGAAGGTTGAAGTGGATATTTGAGTATTTTGACCTACAGGGCTCTTGAAATTACACTAGACTATAGGGGATTCCCTTTCTCACTCTGTCACTGAGCAAGAGGAAAATAATATGAGGTTGGAAAGAAAAATAATTGAAATTTAAGAGCTCTTAGCCACATTCCCGTGTTCATGACCCCTATGTCTCTTCAACCACCTGAAAATGCAACAAGTAAACTTGATACATCCCCAAAAATAAGAAAAACAACCTAATTGTTAACTAGCATTATATCCTATGTCACAATGAAAATAAATAAGAGACATGAATTACTCAAGAAGCATGGGAGGTTTCTCTATATTTGAAAAACTTTTCACAAACAATTCATTTATTTTCGTTGAATATATAAAGGAATATATTGAGCATGATCAACAATTTTTTGGTAATAATTTGTTAACCTTCATTAATAAAATAAAACTATGGCTAATTTCTAAAGAAACCAACAAGGCCACCCTAGAGAAAAAAGGATTAAACATATAACTGAAGGTTGTTCTACAAGAAAAAAAAATTGTAGGATGTTATCATGGAGTGTTTGATTATTAATGATCGTAAGAGTAACACCTTCCTCAAATCCATTAAAGTTGTTGAAGACTCATGGATCCCATGAATGATTAGGGACTCTATGTTGATCCCTAAATATGTACTCAATAAATAATTGGATCTTATTAAAGTATCATTGGGTGATAACTTTGGCAGCTTAGCTAAGTTTCCTGAAGCCCAAATCAATAAATGGATGGTCACGTTCATTAATGAGAATGAGGACCAATTAGCTACAGTAGAGAAATTATGATCAGAAGTGTAGGACTTGGAGGAGGAAATATTTTCGTTAAGGGTTAGGAAATATGTAATGGTATTTCCAATGAAGGAATACTTCAAAGAGTGCCTTAGAAAGCCCTTGAATGAAATCATTAATCTTGAATAAATTCCTGAGTGGCTAGATTAATAAGCCTCCAATAGCCACATATATGCATGCTTCTACAATGGCCATGAGAGGATCATCATCACTTCATTCCACACATCATACTTCTAAAATTTTGGGAGTTTTTTTATAATAAATTCCCCTCTTTCTTCCAATAATTTGATCATTAAGCTTTAATTGTCTTATATATTTCTAAATTCAATCCCTAACTATAGTTTCCTTTTCTCCTATAGGTACAATTACATTAATTGGTCCATTTTATCCCAATCCTAATCCCTTATGGATGAATTCCTTTACATTTTCATTAAACGTCAAAAATTTTCCAAGTGTTTTAGGAACTTAAATTTATTGAAATAAATAAAATTATTATTTGACTTCCATAAAGAGATTTTTCAGGAAAATACATCAAAACCACTCTCTCCTTCATGTAATATGATATTTAGCTGGGTATTATGTGTATGAGACCACCAAGGAAGAGGAAGAACAAAGCCCTAGTTTTGATCCCCTCTGCCCAATTACAATTGAAGATGATAATGCTTAATAAGAATGGAACTTAAGTACCTGTATTTACCAGTTATATCTTTACAATTTTTATTCTATTTAGTATGTATAATGACCTTAGGGAGATAAAATGAATCCAAATCTAACTCTAAATCTCATAGCTTCAAGACAAGTTTAAAAATATGAATATGATAAGTTTCTAATGCCAAAGGCTAAACATTAACTAGGAATAGCTATCACACATAATATTATAGAGCTAAATTTAGACATTAACTATTGAGAATTTGATAGGGCGTAGTTTAATTCAATTCTCTACTTGATAATTACTTGTGAACTTATTTCTCTTACTTATATATTCTCTTCATTATCTTACTAAGGTCTTTAATCAAGTCAATTGTCAAATCACAAAAGACACAAGATTTTGATTCTTCAAGACATGGCCAAAACATCTCCCTCTTGGAGAGGAAAACCCGCAGGTAATTCTTCTTATATACTTTCAATTGAAAAGTACCATGATCATGACACAAACACTTGACCTATGTATGCCTCAAAAACCTTGCCACTTCTCCCCTTTTGGCTCTTAGTGTGGCTTCTTCCTTCTCTGCATTGTTCTGCACCAACCTTAGAAAGCTCGATCCCTAGTCCGTAAATGATGTTCTTCCTTTCGTTATTCCTTTCATCTGACCTTGGACTTTAAAAAAATTTCTTCTCAGTACTCTTATTTCACTCTAGATGCTCAAGGATGGTGATCTCTTCTTGTTGTAGTAACCCTTCTTCACATTGAATGTACTTCTGAAGTTATGTTAGTAGATAAGCTCAAGAAAGAGGCTTGTACAACCTTACCTTTGTACTGATTGTGATATATTTTACGACTAGATTGCATATTAATATGACCAAGAACTTGACCTATTATTTGCACACCCTAGTAGCCTTTCCTTCGGTGGTATCTCCATTCCTTTCCTCGCACTATAGTTCAAACTTATGTATTCGGCTTAGACCCAAAATATATATACCAAAAGAGCATCTCTTCCTTCATTTAATTGTCTCCTTTCTTCGCACCAAACTCGGATCTTATCTCACACTTTTTATTGCAAACTTATCCAAATTATTGTTCTTGTAATGAGGCCACAATCACCTTTATATGGTTAATTTCCTTACCTCTAAGCCGACATGATTTCTAGGCCGGCTTCATCAAGGTATACATTAATATAATTTAGCCAACTTCCTTGGAGCATTTGACAAAGTCTTGGAGGCATATATTTACATCACTAAAATTATCTTTACAAGTGTAACATCTCTTCATATACATGAATCTAACTTATATATATTTATTACAAGATGAAAAAACCATAAGGACATCAAGAAGAATTCCTTGACCTATAATAAAACTTCTTGCTCATGAAACTGATGAAGCAAGTATATAAAAAATACACTTTATTATATTGTTCTTCTTTATTACATAAATTCATAATTACATAATCATTATGAAGACCGATCCTAGTTACACTTTCCAACGCTTCCTCTTAACTAGGGAGGTATTCATAATGGTACATGGTCACTTTCAATCTGAATAATCTCATAAGAAGAAATTTATTTGTAATCCATTTTTTATAGCATCATATTAACCATCATTGTCATAGCAAGGCCTTGACTAACAACTCCATCTTATCATGAGCTACAATGCTGCTGAGACCAATGACTCTAGACACCATTGTCGTTGTCTCCAAGGTATATACTCCACCCAGGTGTTCACTGAGTATGACCTTATAGGACTATTCTTATCGGGATAGCCAATCCTCAAAGAATATCGATCCTTAGACTACACTTGTCATAATTTTCTACCACATTCTCAAAGAGCATTGGATGTCAAATGGTTACCAAATCCCAAAATACTCCCTTTTTTCTTTTAATGAAGAAAAGAATGTGTGTCTATCTCTCCCTCTCACATATGCGGAGACATAAACCATGTGTCTACATTCTTCTCCATGGCCTTCACTAAGACTTACGGTTGTTAGTCCTGGTCTAGTGCATGACACATGAGATAGAAAAACACAATTTTCACTCCTTCTTAACCAGGGATGACCAACCCATTCCTTAAAATAATGTACTTATTTCTATACAAGGAATGTACCTAATCCCCCTTTAAATCAGATACCTCTAGCAACTCCATGGAATTTCCAACTGCTCGTAGTAACTTTCTTCCTTCGATTTCATGTTGTGAAGCCTTCTTCTTTTAGTACTTCTTCAATGGGCATAAACAGACCATCACTTTCATAATTTCTTCAGAGAGTGATCCGTCAGTTTCCTCATCTGTTCTAGCTTCATGTTATGTTTATTTCCTTCGAACAAAGGATCTTTTTTCCTTTCATATGGTTGTTAATTGTGGAATACATATACTTCCCTTTGATGGGCCTGCATAATCTCATCCAAATATTATTTAATTATAAATATGAATACTTAAATAAAAATTACCTTAGTGATGATCTTTCATCATGACATCTTTCTATAGGTATCAGTATCCTTTAAACATGTTGACACATATCCCAAAAATATGCATTGTCAAGGGTCCATATTTTCCAGACTTACATTAGAGTTTCCATATCCTTCCAGGAGACTTCCTAGTCAATTTTATTTGGTATTCATGGAGGTTGATTTCCTTTACCATGGTTGCATGTCTCATTATCTCTTCCTTCCTTTCTTCACACTTTTCATTCCCAGGAGCTTCCAATCAAAGTTCCTTTATTGTAGTCAACCTCCTCATAATTCATATGAGGACATATTATGTTGATTTCATCTTGTGTGACATATTCCTTTCTGCAACGTTTTCAAAGGAGGAGATCCATTTCCTTTTATCATGCTTCTTAAGATAGAAATAGTGATCCCTACAACCATATGACTTCATAGCATCCAATATCAGCATAAATATATATGTACCTTATTTCCTTCCTTTTAGTTATCCTTAAACAGTTTTCCTTGGGTTGAAGAGTTTCATTCCCTTGACTTGCTTCATCAATATTGTATCTTATTTCCAGAATTATTATAATTCTCGATGAAACCTTTTTCTTACTTTCTAACCATAAAATCCCAAAATGATTTCATTAGAAAAATGTTTGCACTTGTTTTCACTTGATTAATGAATGATGAACTTTGCACTTTCCTTTTTATAAATACAGTGAGTCATTATGTTTCATAGTATCAAAGTTTTCATACATCCTCATTTTACCAGTACTCCTTACTTGTAATGCTTTTATCGTGATACTAATTTAAACGGATGCATCTATTCAACATGCAATACTTCCTAACATATTATTATACAATTGACAGAAACCTCCTAGAGATGAATATGATATCATTCGTGGAGGATATATTTTACTTATTCTTTCTTATATTTCTTTGTATCGGGTTATTTTTCTCTGGAAGCATGGGCTTCTTCCCTCTTTATCTTATTTTTTTCATGTGAGGGACAATTCCTTTTATAGTGCCCAAATTCATTACATCCATAGCATCTTGTCTTATTCATGTTCTCTCTTTTCTTCTTCTTAGGACCAAATATTTCTCTTATATATTCATTAATATTGGGCTGATTTGATTTAGTTTATTCTTTCTTAGATAAATACAATATATCATGAAATGTCATTGCTTCTTTCTTCCCATAGGTGCTTGAAGTGAAGCTTCCTCATTCCTTAGGTAGAGCATTTAGTACCATAGTGAGTATTTATCCATTAGACACCACTTCTCCTAATTTTTGCAGTTGATCTCAAATTGCGTAAATATTCATAAAATCTGAGGTTATTCCTGCCTTTATTGTGATTTTTAACTTGATTAATTCTTGTCTTAAATTCAATATTTATCTTCTAGGACTTACCGAGAATAGCTCTACTAATTTATCATATATCTCTTTTGATGATTCTATATTTGACACATAGGGAATGAGAGATTCCTTTATGGATTCTATAATAATTCATCAGGCTCTTATTTCTCCCTTCGTGTATTTGGTATAGTCTTGAATATTCTCTTTTGGTGGTTCATCATAAGATCATTTGACATATTCCATTACTTCACTTTCAATTAAGTTTATATATGTTCTTATCTTCCATGCACGAAATTTTTCAGTTCCAGACAGTTTGCTACTTTACTTGCAAGAAGTCATTTTCACATATTTATGATACTTACTTGGATATATGCTTTCTTCTTTCTTGTAGAATCTCTCTTCTTTGATTGACTTTATCAAGAGAGATAATTCACCTTGAATCCTTGATGATGGTTGGAAGGTAACTCCAACAATGTTGCTTTGATTTCAACGCTAAATAGTTGTTGAAGGTGGTGGCTTCTGTATGATGTCCTTGATCCTTTTGAAATGTATTTCCAATTTACAAGATGCTTCTTTTGAATTTGAAGATTGATTCTTCAATGTATATTTCTAACTTTTTCCTTCTAGAAATTGATCCTTGATCTTCTTGGTCCTTGAGTTTTTTCTTGTCAAATATCCCTTTCTAGCACCTTAGCTCTCAAACCATGTTGAGAATTTAATAGGGCGTAGTTTAATTCAATTACTTGTGAAATTATTTCTCTTACTTAGATCTTATCTTCGTTAGCTTATTATATCTTTCATAAAATCAATTATCAAATCACAAGAGACAAAAGATTTTGGCTCTTCAAGCCAGGGCCAAAACTTCTCCCTCTTAGAGAGCAAAACCCGCAAGAAATTATTCTTATAGACTTTTATTTGACAAGTACCATGATCATGACACAAACCCTTGACCTATGTATTCCTCCAAGACCTTTTCACTTCTCCCATTTTGGCTCCTAGTGTATCTTCTTTATTTCTACATTGTTCTGCACCAGCCTTAGAAAGCTCGGTCCCTAGTCCTTAAATGATGTGTATTCTTTTGTTCTTCCTTTGATTTGACCTTAGCCTTTAACAAAATTATTATTAGTCCTCTTCTTGCACCCTAGATTCCCAAGCATGGTGATCTCTTCTCTTGTTGTAGTAACCCTTATTCACACTGAATGTACTTCTGAAATTACACTAGTAGATAAGATCAAGAAAGAGGCTTCTACAACCTTACCTTTGTATTGATTGTGATCTCTTTTACTCACTATATTGCATATTAATATGACCGAGAACTTGACCTCTTCTTCGCATACCCTAGTATCCTTTCCTTCTGTAGTATCTACCTTCCTTTCCTCGCACTGCAGTTTGGACTTTTGTATCAGAATTAGACCCAAAAAAGATATACCAAAAGAGCCTCTCTTCCTTTGTTGAATTTTCTCCTTTCTTCGCACCAAACTCAGATATTATCTTGCAATTTTTATTGCATACTTATCTGAATTCTTGTTTGTATAATGAGACCGCAATCACCTTTATATAGTGACATTCCTTGCCTCTAGGCCAACATGATTCCTAGGCCGACTTCATCAAGGTATACATCAATATAATTAGTCGACTTCCTTGCAGTGTCTGACAAGTTGTTGGAGGCATATATTTACATCACTAAAATTATTTCGACAAGTGTAACGTCTCTTCATATACATGACTCTAACTTATATATATTTATGACAAGATGAAAAATCCCTAAAGACATCAAGAAGAATTCTTTGACCTATAATAAAACTTCTTGCTCATGAAACCCATGAAGCAAGTATATACAAAATACATTTTATTATCTTTGTATTATTTATTACATAAATTCATAATTACAAAGTCATTATGAATATTGATCCTAGTTACACTTTCCAACATTAACTATGTTAAAGTGATCCAAAGTTTCAGTTGTTTCTTTTATTTTGGACTATTTCATAATTATATTTCATTCATTGTAAAGTAATAGTTCTCTTTGTTTACTTTCAAGAAAAAATATAAATTGAAGTGGAAAATATCAATGATGTTAAAAGAATAATAACATCACTAGAAAAAAAAGAGATAAAATAAATAATGAATATATATATATATATATATATATATATGGAGGACTATTAAGGCAACAAGGCTCGAAGCCATTACAATAAATCCTCATTATGAGCTCAACATGTCACATGTGATTATTGAACCCAAGTAAGGAGGATAACAATATTTCTCCCAACTACCCAAACAAAACACAATTCACATAATTAATAAAAAAAATATTAAAATCAAATCAAAAGATTAAAATATATAACCGTTAATATCATTAAGAGTAAAAATAGAATGTTAAAACTTGAAAAAACAAATCTCATTCTAATGTATAAAAAAAGTATTTACTTTTGAAGAAAATTAGTAATGGGTTGCTAATATTGAATTTGATATTAGTAATGGTTTTAAGTCCAACTTTACAACTTATTATTAATTATCTTTACCAGTACATATTTTTCATACATATTTATTATTTTTTTATAATTTATTTATTAAGTGCCTATTTTAATATTTTATGATCAAATTATATTTACTTAAATATTTTGAAATACACACACAAACTTATACTTTATTTATTTGAATCAATTTTATTAATATATTCCATATTAATAATCCTTCTTCCTTTTACTTTATTATTTGTATGTTTTAAATATTCTTAAACTTTCAAGTCTATTCTAGCTTCCTAGAAAGATATATAATTTTATAGGTTTCTACCTTATGAGGAGTAACTTATGTGACAAGGTTCACACCCATCATACAAAGAATCTAACCATGTTAAAGTGAAACTCCTTTGGACGTTTTAAAATAAAGTCTATATAATTCTATCTAATCTAGATTTCCACAAAGGTTAAAACAGTAAAAATCTTCTTATTTTTTCCTTCCTTTTGAAAACTTGAAACTAGAATTGAGAAGGTGCACCCCCCTCAAAACTAAAGTGCATGTGACTTTTAATTATATTCCATTAAAAGATTCCAATTCCACTATTTTCCTAAATTGACAAAGTTGGTTTTGAACATAGAACTTGGTTTTATTTACATGTCCTTTTAGAAATCATCTCCCCGAGTCATTCCCTAAGAAACATTATTGTGCATTTTATCAATATTCTCCACCATAGCATCCATCCAATATACCCTATTGAATGAGGGACAAAGTGCCAAATTCTTGCTATATTTTATTAACACTCATCAAATTCAAAGAAGTGAAACATCACATAGACAATCAATACAAATAATCATAAAAATGGAAATAAGGAAAATGATTGGATCTAGTGATAGCCAAATCCACCTGAAAAAATATCACAACACTCTACAATAACATGGAGGCATGTGAATTTTCATAAATCCTATCAAGCCTAACCTATATCGTGTCACTTCCCACTTGTCTATTGCACCAAATGTAATTTCTTGTTAAACCTTAGTTATGTTATTCCCACACAATGTTGGTCACACCAAGCATCATTTTGAAATCAATATGACGTGTCTTTTCTTTAAATGATTTGTTTCATATCCTCTTAACATAGTCTCCATCCCCTTAAGCCATGTTATATTCCCCTCGAATGAACCGAATAAGATTGGGAAAATTTTGTTCCACTTAGTGCTAAAGTTGTGTTTTTCAAATAGAAGAATCGACCGACATATATTCGGAACAAAATCCCCACACCTTGTAAATAATCATTATTATCAAACAAAATAACCAAACCATGGCATGCTCTTCTTTATCAATGATGTGAGGATCATCCCAAGAGACAACCACACAAATAGCCCACCTTTCTTTCTTTATGAAAAATGGTAAGGTAATCACTATTCCATTTTTCCATCAATGATAACAACTAAAGGTTATGAAACATTATGTTCTTTAACTATGAAAATATTCAATAATGATAAGATAACTCGTTAAAATATCTATAAGATAAAAATATATGTAATACAATGATTATTTAATTAATATAATCACTCATGACATTATAACTATTAGTGATTAGTTATGTGTGTGAAGAGATATGAGACATAACCTTTCGAACTATTATTGTTATAAGTGTTATTATTATCCAATGTGTTGTTATTATGTAATGTAGTTTGTATACAATACATTTTCTTCCCCGTAGAGGATGCTTTGTTATCAAAGGACGATTAAGAGGAAACTTAAGTTTTCATTCCACCTTGAAATTCTAAACTTCGCTTATGTTGTCTTGGTTTAGGAAACTACATGGTAATGCCTTTGAAACTTTGAATAAAATCATTTCCCTTATAAAAAGGGTTAATTTACCTAGATTGATTTTTATTCATAAATGTATGGTGAATTATTTTATCAAGACTTCTTCAAATGTAATTTTCAAAATTCCTTTGGAAACAAATCAAAATTAGCATCTTAATACTTAGGAATATAAATTTATCTTTGTTTCAAGTAAAGTTGGTAAACTGATTTTTACATGGAATAATGTTTGAGATAAAAATGATGATAAGGTCTAATAGATAGTCCCTTTTTCATATAATGGATTTGGAAACATATGATTTATTATTTACTAGTGCATCAATACCTTTGTGTTTTGATTATTAAATATAACTCAATGTGATCTTTAAATATAACTCAATCTATAAATATTGCTTTGTTAGTTGATATTAAATTGATTTTTTTAGATGGTACATAAATTTCATCCACAGTGATGGATTTGTCATCAATTATAATAGGTCTATGAAATATGTTTTGTCATCAAATTGTTTCTTTATTTTAAATTTCAGTTGATTCTTTTTTTAAAATTTTGTACTTATTCAAACAAATATTGATTAAAATTTCTTAGGAAATAAATTTCTTCTTCCTTTTCAAACAATACTTAATCAAAATTTGTTTTCTAAGATCTTATTTTTAGTGTTGAAATTCTTGCTCACATTATGTAGCAATACTTGCAAAATCGGTACATCATTTTTTATTTACAATATATAAATTGTTTACTCGATATCTTGAAAATTTTTCTCTTAAATTTTATTTATACTCTAAGAATTCATATTTTTCATTCTAAACTATTGAATTCAATAGTGAGAAGGGAGTTCTCATTCCATAGTTATTTATTTAATTTTTTCCATTGTCCTCTTCAATTATAAACATTCACTTTATATATATATATATATATATATATATATATATATATATATATATATATATATATATATATATATATATATATATATTTCAATGAATATAATAGGAAATTTTTCAATAATACATTTACCCAACAACTTAGAACCAAATGCAAGCATGTAGTGTGACATTTTACCATTAATGATATGCTTTACATTTAAAAATTGCATAACTTATTTATACATAAATTTATATTAAAATGACATGCTTTTAAATTTTATCCATTTCCCTAGGAATTGAACATATATTAATTTCAACCAATATTGAGACCCTTTATAATTATATGCTTTACCTTTTTTTAAAACCATTCAAACTTTAAAATTTCACCCAATCTATAAATGGGGGAGTTATAGCCTATTCACTTTACTAATATAGGTCTTCTATAGAATTAAATTCCTAGCTTCTTTTTGGAACCGGGATCACTACTAAAAGGGGGGGGGTTGAATCAGTAGTGATAACAATTACACAATTTTACAATTCTTTCTTTGATATGTTAATCCATTCATTTTTTAACAAGTGAGCATTAGATATGAAACATGCAAATTTAATTGGATCAATGCATGAGGGCCATAATCATAAGAAATAAACATGCACAATGATACACAATCATCACATCACATAGGGACACATGATCTCTAGTGGAAAACCCCATGTCGGGGCAAAAAACACCCTTGGTGTTGTTTTGTTTCTCAACATACATTATTATTTGTTAAGAAAATCATTAAGTAGAGAGTACAATATGGAAAATATTTGAAAGGAACTATGATGTCCATCTCACGACTCTACATATTCCTATCTTATTAACAAGCCTTGCCCAACCACCATTGGACTCACGAATCTACATACACCTATATGATTTACAAGCCTTTCCCAACCACCATTAGACTTATGAATAAATTTGTTCTCAATCCTTGTATTGTCGGAGATCCAACCCTAATTCTCTATGCAGTTCACCTTACATACATTTTCAAACTGGAACATTAGAGTTTCTCAACATGAACATCACAACAGCAATATCATCAAAGCACAAAGCCAAAATTATCAACACAAAACATCAATGACTGATTCAAATCAAATCATAACCTTCTCTCTCATACTCAACTCACATGGCCTTAAAATATTTTCTGCAAACAAACTAGATTCAGAAAATCAACAATGCAATACATAAAATCCATATGAAAAACATGTGACACTACTGCAACCAATCTATCACAATCATATGAACTTAAATAATAATATTTTCCCTGCAATTAAAAATGCATTAGCAAAACCATTGTCGCTATGTCACACAAACCTAGTCTTCAGCCCTGCAGACTTATGTCTCTGCTAATTATATTCCTCCATGCATTTTCTGCTTCAACCAAATCACGCTCCTCGCCAATGGCTCTCCAAAACACTATAACACATTTCTCACTCAAGAGAACCAACCAAATGAGAAACCTTTTTCCACATATTTGTAGTTTATGAAGATGATTAAATCAATTAATTCCAATCTTGTAGTGGAGCTTTGTTCATACATTGAAATTTCTTCAGTTCATTTCTTCTTGATTAAATTAAGCCACTAACTTCATTTACTAATGACTATTCTCTTTTACCCATCATCTAGAAGTAAAATTACCTTTTTTTTTACCTTTACATGAAGAGTCTTGAATAAGAAATTTTTGAAAAACAATTAAACACCTAACGAGCATGAGGAATGTGGAGGAATTATAGTGAAAAATCCATAGTCACTCCCTTATCACTGTCATCCATGTGACTTTATCCTCTTGGAGCCATAACCGCTCCCTTAAACCTACCTTGCTAGCGACTATGACTTTCTAGCTGCTCCCTTGATTCTGCATGCATGCAACTATGGCATAGGAGACTCAACCAAACTTCCTCCAGAGCTTGATCAACATTAAATAGACCTCAAGAATCCACTGTAGCATCCAAACACTCCATCAATCCAATGTAACAACTTCGTCATCATCACAAGTCAAACTAGGTTGACTTGAATGCCATCCATCAACTGCACTAGCTCTCAAGTCATCAAGCTTCACCACATATACTCCAACATTTGCAAACATCAATGACAGATCATGCAACTAATCATACAGGTTGAAAACAATATATGCACATGCCTAGTACCATAAACATGACTTGACAGTCTCCAATACTGTCAACTTGGTGTAGCAACTCCATATCCTGCTAAGGAATCCATATAACACAAGCCAACAACCTGCACTAACAAATGAACCATCAAGCTAAGGTCAACAACCAATGTAAAATCCAAGTACCATCTAACTAGCATGTGCATAATCACATACAACCAGGTTGACATCAATTCCCACCAACACCAATGCATCCTCCAACACCATGTTACTAGTTTGACATCAATGCCAACCAAAAAATTTATCACATCATCATTTCCAAAAATACCCCCCTTTATCATTGATGTAAACCCTAATTGGTTCAACCAAAACAACCTCATTCACTCCCCCTTTGACATTAATGGCAAAGGGAAAAAATCAAGCCACTGATACTCATTGAGAGGCAAAGGATAAGATAGTTGATCCAAGATACACACACTCTCACTTCTCTATGAGAAACAGTAATAACAAGATATCCATATCATGAAAGTAACAACAAGGAAAATGTGTACTAGCAACAATCTCAAATAATGGCTCCTCCTCAACCAACTCCAATAGTAGTAACAAGTCATCTCCATCACTCATAACGTAGTGTGGATAATAGAAAAACATCCTCTTGGGTAGCATCATAACCATCAATATAAACACATCATATGCACCAATAGTAGTAGAAACATGCAACTCAACAGCATCATTCAACTTAGCAGTAGCATCATATCTCCATCAACATCACCAGCAACAGCAAAAAAACAATTGGTCACCATCATAAATAAATACTACAATACATCCTCCCATGCAACAACATAAAATAACTGGAAACAAATAGAAGCAAGGCATATGATGACCATCATCCAATATGGTGTGAGAAACAACACATAATTTCCTCCTTGTGACAAGTAGGAGGCTACTTCAAAAGAACCAAGGACTATGACTCAGAAATATTGCATTGAAAGTACATGGCTTCATAATCCTATTACATGGATACAAGAATGATAGATTGTGACTGTAAAATTCTTCATCAAATATTAAATATAAATCCTCACATATACATGAACTTCACTCATATGACTCTACCAATGATACATGATGCTCCATGGCTACAAAATGATTTTGAAATTCCACATATGACTACAAAACATAACATATACCAGCTGATATAATGTTGAAATAAATCTCATGATGCTCTTTCTCAAGACAATATTGACTCATGGCGATACATACAATCCATTTCATTGATTACTCAATCAACACAATAAAGATAAGAAATTAAAATACAAAGCCTTTGATCCATGATCAAAATTGAATAACTGCATGTCAAAAAGAGTGTACACAACCCAATTTTTTTCCAGAACATGTCTTGAACTAGCAATCTGCAACACCAATAGTTAGCAGCCCCAATAATACAAGCCTCCATGAATGAACTATAGTATCAATGATCCATAAATGTGTAGAAATAATTAGAAAAACACTATTAGCCATCCATATGAATCAATCAACTCTATAAACTAATATCAAGCAACAACATTCCAGTAATCATCAGGAAACTATCATATGACACAACATATATATGCCAACAAAAACATACATAAGCAATCCTCAAAAATAATTAGCAGCAGTGACCATACAACCATGCTTCTGTAGCACAACATTTATGCATGAAATGGCCATAAACAAAGTAGGAAATATGCAATACAAACTTCATCCATGCTCTCTTGACATCATGTGTGCACCAACAAGCACAGTCCTCGACATCATCAACAAACATATGTGAAAGTATTTAAGGTGAGATCCTCATGAAAATATGATAGGAAAATAGAATGCATGGCCTCATCATAATGCAATGTAAGATATATGACTCATGTGAATACACATGAAATTGACTCTCAACTATGCGACAACTATATTGAATGATGTAACAACTTTCCTCAACTCACATAAATTGACCAGCAACTTACTACTACACATGCATGTATTAATGACTCTTCCTTATGTGAAAAATTACTCTCTAATGAATTACAAGAGTTATGATTTCAATGAGAGTAACATCATTCTCACAAAATATCACCAAATTTTCCATAAGATACATATCATCCTGCATGGCATAAGTGTTATAAATGCAAATCATAAAGCTATATAAAACTCCCCCTAGACATATGACATCTTTCCATCAACAATTGTTGCTTGTTGCATCAAATTATATTAGTTGTATAATATGTAAAAAGTATATCATTCTCACAAACTATCACCAAATTTTCCATAAGATACATATCATCCTGCATGGCATAAGTGTTATAAATGCAAATCATAAAGCTATATAAAATTCCCCCTAGACATATGACATCTTTCCATCAAGAATTGTTTCTTGTTGCATCAAATTATGTTAGTTTTATAATATGTAAAAAGTATATTCTCACAACATGGTTGCAAATATAAACAATCATGAGACAAAAGTATCAAAAGAAATATAATTCATCAACCTTGTAGAAGCCCCCCTGGACTCATCCGCTCTCATTCTATGCCTCAAAACGATATTTTGGACATGAAATGAATAGATGCATGATGCTGAAATTTCCTCATATAAATCACATGCACCTATCAAGTTTGGCTTCTTTTGAAGCCATCTCCTATTGTGCACAAGATAAATATCTACTCTCTTTAAGTAGAATATCCTTCGTCAAGCCAAAAAAATCTTCCTTGATGACCTTTGGAGAGCTAGTTATTTGCAGCTCATCTTTTCTCCTTCACACCTTCTGTGTCTTCAATGGTGGGCTTGCTCTTTTTGTTGTCTTGATCATGTCATATCTGCAAGCTACAACTTTGTGGCCATATTTTCCACACTTGAAACAATGTTTATCCAGTAAATTTTATTTTCTTGCAAAATATATACATTCTCTAGCATGATGACCAAAATTATTGCAAGAAAAATAATACCTATAAAATAAATTTGCATACCTTATGTTTTTCTTTGTTGGAAAATGAATGCTTGGTTTCTTTCTTCCCTTCTTGAATTGTTTCATGTTGTGATTATGATATTCTTTCTTTGCTTCTGCTGATAAAATATTTTCTTCTTTAGCTTCTCTTAATGATGTTGCTTCCCAAGACTTTGATTTAATTTATAGGGTGTGGACTTATGATTCTCTGAAATTTGTTTGTCCTCCACTTTCTCCTTTTCTTTCACAAGGAATGATTTTTCTTCAAATCCCAATCCGGTTTTAATAAGCTCGGAGATCTTTGACTGATGAGGATTTCATCCAAAATTTTGGTCCTTTTCTCCAACTCTCGATATTGTGATAGATGACTATTTTCCTTTTCAATCTCATATCTCAAGGAGGTTAATTCCTTATCTAAGATTGCACAATAGGCTTCTCGGTCTTGCAACTTATTTGACAAATTCTCATTCTTATTTATGACTTCCTCATGTTGTATTTTCATATCAATGATTTGCATGTTATAGATCTCATGGCTACTCTCACTATCTTCTTCAGATAAAATTGGATTTTCTACTGCTATGAGTGTGGAATCCTTTTCATCATTCTATTTCTCTTCAATGATGCAATAGTATTTTTCACTAGTTTCTTAATCTTGAATCCTTTCTTTTCCATACAAACTATGAATCTTGTCCATTATTTCTTTTGTAGTCTTGTAATGACTCACTTTTGCTACATCATGATTTAAAAATCGATTTAAAATTATATTCTTAGCTTCTTCATTAATCTCATCTCGTTTACCACATTCAATTGAGAGAAAAATATTCACATCTAAAGTTAAAATATATGCTTCAAATTTTACCTTCCAAAGCATGTAATCAGATCCATGTAGAAAATGAACTCTATCAGCTTCAAATCCTTCCTGGTTACCCATGATCTACCTTCCAGCAATGAAGCTACACTAGAGGGAACCATGCTATGATACCAATTGTTGGAACTAGGATCACTACTAAGAGAGGAGAGGGTGAATAAGTAGTGACAACAATTACACAATTTTAAAATTCTTTCTCTGATATGTTAATCCATTCATTTCGTAGGAAGTGAGCATTGGATCTGAAAAATGCAACTTTAACTTGATCAGCACATGAGAACCATAATCATAAGAAATAAAAATGCAGAATGATACACAATCATCACATCACATAGGGGCAGAGGATCTCTGGTGGAAAACCCATTGTCAGGGGAAAAAATTACCCTTTTTGTTGATGTGTTGCTCAATATATATTATTATCTATCAAGAAAATTAATACATAGAGAGTACAATATGGAAAATATTTGAAAGGAACTATGATCTCTATCTCACGACTCTATCGACTCCTATCTGATAAACAAGCCTTACCTAACCACCATTGTACTTGCGACTCTACAGAAACTTGTTTGATTTACAAGCCTTGGAAAACCATCATGGACATACGAAGAAATTTTTTCTCAATCCTTGTATTTTCAGAGCTCCAACCCCAATTCTCTATGGGGTTCACCTTTCATAAATTTTCAAACTCGAACACTAGAGCTGCTCAACTTGAACATCACAACAGCAATATCATCAAAGCACAAAGCCAAAATTATCAACACAAAACATCAATGATTGATTCAAATCAAATCATAACCTTCTCTCTCATCCTCAACTCACATGGTTTTACATGTAATTTTTTCAACATGACAATTGACCATTAAAATATATCTTTCGTTATCCATCAATGTGTTCCAAAGCACTCCCTTGCAATTCAATAACTTAAACACCTTGAAGAAAATAAGAATTTTGGGTAATAAGGTCTAAAACATACTTTTTGGTTACCTACGCACTTTCCTAGCCAATTCCTCTGCATTCACAATTCTTACCATCGATGCCTGCACAGAATTGTCCATTGTATTCCACTATAGACTGCGCACATGACTCAACAAATTTTTTTTTTTAAGTGAAATCTGGAATCTTTATTGGGAGAATATATCCCAACTGAAATCTTCGAGATCATGCTTATTTGATCCTAACCCCTCTTATCATGGAGCTAATTCCCATTCTTCAAGTAACCCTTATCCCACCTTTAATGAATCTCATCCTTGAGATATCGATCTAAAACTTCCTCCTCTTGGCCTATAAATCAACTACAGGCTATAGAGTTTGGGGAGGTTATCTGAAGGTAGAATTATGTTGTTCAAATTAGGTTGGATAGCTTATCATCCAAGGATAGGATTGAAGATCATTGGGAGGAGCTTCACTTCATCAAGGCAAAGGTTGTGAAACTCTTCTATATTTTTGAATTAATACAAATGAGCTCATTTTTCCAGTGCATTGTTTAATGGAATTGGTGAATGATTTTTGTTATTTATATTTTTCCATTGGAATGATGTTAGTTACTAGTGCCCTTGATTTGTAGTTTGAGTTATTGAATAATTTATGTTTCATATGCCTTTGATCCTTTGGTTTTTGTGTTTGCAGGTTTGTTTCAAGCATTGAGGAGTTGCATCAAAGCATAGCAAGCATCTTCATCAAGCATGTCATAAAAGGTATAGATTTCATTTCTCTCCTTTCTAGTTTATGATTCAAGCAAAGATAGACTCAGGGAAAGATTAGTTTGATTGTCTGCTTGTTACTAGGTTTTGCTGGAAATCTAGGGAGATTGTTTTTGTCTGCATTATCAATTAGTCCAATATAACAAATTACCTACCATACTGGGGAACGTCATGTTCTCTTCCATCTCCTTTTTTTTATTTTCAATCATTTTTTATAGCCTTATCTAAGTTTTTACAAGATAGTGACATTTTATATTTTGTGATTTCTTTTCCTGCTTTTTTATTTTTTCTTAAAAAATTTCGACCTGTTCAGTTTCTGTTCAGCAACAAAGTACAAATCTGCATTTTTTTTCTTTAGCAACAATGCGTATGTGCAGTAAAATTAATTGTTTACCAGTGCACATCCTGGGAATTTTTGAAAAAATGGGTTTCCTTCTATCAAATTTTGAGATTTTTTTTTTAAATCTTCATTATACTTGTTTTTACCTTCAATTAGTCTCTAAGAGTTTGAATGAGTGTCATGAAGACGTTTTTTTGAGAATTACTAATTTTCAAAAATTTGGGTAGTGTTTAATTTGGTTGCTTGTAGATTTATCAAAAAATAGATTATTTGTTATTGGCTTACTGTCTCCCTCTCTTTTTTCTTTCAAACATACCAGGTTTAGTGATTATCTTGCTTATTTGTGAAAAATATTTTGGTTTAATGAAAAGTAGGGTTTCCCAAGGATAAGTGTTTTTTTGAGATTTGCTTCTTTTGTTGGATTCAAAATGAAAATCATTTATTTTTCAGTGTTGAAGTTTTTCATAGTTATACTTTAGACATCATTGATTTCGTAGCATTAAATAGACCAAATTCATTTTGAATTTTTGATTGATTTCTCCATGAATTTTGAAAATTTTGAGTGATTACTTGTAAATGGAAAATTTCATGGTTGTTTGAATTGTTGATCAAACTGAATCTTAGTTTACTTTCTGCATTTGGATTATCTCAAAGTGAAAATTGGCATTTTATGGAAAATAATATTGTGGAATTTTGAGTTTTTGCATTTTACTTGAAAAAATCAAAATGACTCTTACTTTCCTGGAAATAGGAATTCATTGAATGAGAAGATTAAAATTTCATATTCAATTGCATTTGAGTTTTTGGGTCACATAATAATATCATCAGTTTTACATCCATTTACCTATTGAGTAAAGAACATCTTAATAACACAGTGTTAATAAAATCAATTAGAATTTTTACATTATTTAGGGCTCTTTCCACCTGCATTAGATCAGGTTGTAAGGCTTTGGAATAAGGAAGTCATGAGTTAACTTTCCAAAGTTGCAAAAAAACATTAGAATCTTGCGGTAGGGAGTAAATCCATTTATTATAATTTTTCTCTAGGAAGATCCTCTAACAAGGGAGTCAACCATGAGAACGTATTGGACCCATTGGAGTGACCGACCCCACTTCATTGGTTACGGTATATTGATTTGCACGCATTACAAACAGTGTTGAAACGTACTTGGGAGTCACTTGAAAGTAAACCTTGGATTAACTATGTTGAGGAAATTTGAAGGGGATTGATCTTTGTTACTCTGCCCTTGCGTGTACATCAAATCTACGATTTTTCCCCCAGGTTCAATTTTTGTAAGTGGTGACCTTAGAGACCATAATATTAGGGCTAATACCTGAGGTGACGGTGGAGGGGAAGTCTTTGTTGTACCTAGAAGAGAAGTTGGCTAGACTCACTTGGACCTTTTTCGAGGGTAATCTTCACTCGAGATGGCATAAGTGGAGTTACTTGCACTAGATCGTGTTCATTAAGCAGGTTTTCCACATAACTGTTTCCACCCGCTCTATCTATATATACTTTTCACATTTGTTCCTGTGACATTGGATTTCATCACCAACTAGTGATTTCACTGTGAAAAGTTTGTTTGCGTGATATGACTCTTATATTTTCTATCATGTGTTATTTGTTTTTTTTACTCTTTAGAGTCCTTATGTGTGATTTGTGATATTATTTTAATTCATAATTAAAACTCATCGTGGCTGAATTACCAATACATTCACATAGAATGCAGGGTAAACCCCCTAAATATACACCGAGTCAATTGGAAAAAATTAAAGTTGTAAAGTCAAAATCAGCGGGATCTAGGACCCTGGATAAACATGAAATATATATCATTGTAGAATCTGAGACAGAAGAAACTAAAGTGAATCAACCTCAAAAAATAGAATCAGACTTAGTTCAATCTAAACCAGTAGTTACCTAAGTTGTTCGAATAGAATATGATATTGGAGAAGTTTTGAATACACAACTAACTAAACCAAAAAAAATTGAGCCTGAGTACGGTATTTTTGAACCTGAATATCCTTCGTCTGTTATAGCCACTACTCCTACTCCACCTTCATCGTGAGTGAAAATTATTATTATAGATATACCTCCTGGTCTCATTGGTATCGAAGATCTTACTACAGAGGAGGAAGAAGAATCTCCACGTACTCCAGTTTCTACCGGTGAACAAACAGTTTTTCCATAACTTTATTTTTATCCTTTTCTACCGTTGGTATTTTACCCCTTTGAACTTTTTAGGTCAATTTCTTCCACGTTATCGCACTCCTTATGACTTTGTGCTCGAACTAAATATGTCAGGAATTCTTTCTGGAAGTATGCCTACTAATACCTCTATGTTTTCAAGCTATCCAGATTCATTATTATTAGCATCAAAATGGTATATTAAGTTACCATGAGCCTATTTTCATAACTTCAATACCTTAGAAACTGTGTTCTTGACACATTTTCAGCTACCGATATGATATGATACTCGTACGGAATTTTTGACTTCTTTAAAACAATCCTCGTCTACTTACATTTCCTATCATATACATGAATGGAGACATAGACGTCGTCTAGTAAAACTTTTTATTCCAAATCAGATTTTGGTTGAATGGTTCACAAAATAATTTCTTCCAGTAATTACTGAAGATGTAGCTAAAGGAGGTTTTGTAACTGAAGAGTAGGTAATTTCTGGTCCTGGGTATCTAGACCTTGTTTATACACACTCTGGCACTTTGTATGATAAAATCCCATATCTGCCTCACCTCGGTCAAACAACCTCAACTCCTATAGGATCTCACATTGATGATAGTGTGATTGGTTCCGTTAGCCATCAATCTAAGAGTAAAAAGAATAATTCCAAAAACACTCAAATTTTGGCTTTACAAGATTCACCCAACGAAAATCTTTCTCCAGAAATTACTTCTAATATTAATGCCATAGATTCATCTACATACAAGAATAAACCATCTGAAGGTAAAAAGAAAGGAAAAGGTAAAGCTAAAAAAAATGCTTCTCCAAAAGAGAAATCGGAAAAAAGAAAAATATAACATCTAAGAAAAAGAAAAAGCCTCGTTATCCTTGTTTAATTTGTGATGAAGATCATTACACCAAGGAATGCCCTCATCGCATAGTGGTTACTAAATTCGTTAAAGTTTCTCCTACTCTTGTTGCTTTGAATATCCATTTCATTATCAAGATATTAAGATGGTTTCACATAACCCATCTTCTTCTTCCACATCAGTGGATATCATGACGAATTCCTCACAAGTTATGGTAGCCATAAGATCTAAAGATTACGAATCTAAAGGTCCTGTAGTAGATGGAAATAATGTTAGTTCACCTAGTCAATCTTCCACATCAATTTCTCCTCCTGATGAACCATTACAGATTGAAAAAACAAATTCTGACATGGCAATTCGACCACCTCCTAAAGTTGTTCTTCGAAAATTAGCTTTTAATCCTCATGCAAGGGCTGCCCATAATTACAACAATGTTGAAGGTCGGCAATGTCTCCTTCAGCACTGTCAGCTCTTGAAGTGTTGTGGACTTTCCCAGCACAAAGGAAATTGTTGTTTTTGGCAATTGGAGCAATCGATCCCCAAGATTATAATCTTATTATCTTTGATATTGAGATTCATGTACCTAGACTCCCACATCAACTAGAATTTGAAATACCAGTTTTCGTCAAAACTAAACGAGACTTTCGTATGGTAATTGATGAAGGAGCTTCTACATGTATCATGTTTATTTCTTGTTGGAAATCCTTCAGTTATCCAACCATCAATCAATCTCCCACAACTTTTAAAGCCTTTGATGGAAGAGGTTTTCGTCCATATGGAATTTTAAACGATCTACCCATAGAATTAGAAGTTAAGATGGTTGCAGTTGAAATTGAAGTTGTTGATGCTCAGCTTGATTATAACATTTTAATGGTTCAAAGTTAGACATATTCTATGTTTGTAGTGGTCTCATCATTTTTTCGTATGATAATGTTTCCTAATAAATAAAAAATCATGAAAGTAGACCAATTTTCCTACTACACTTTGGACCTTAATTCTACAAGTAGTGTACCTTTTATTGGAAAAATGGTTACTCTGTATGAGGATGTTGGGGCCGGTTTACTTAAATATTCATCACTCGTGGGAAATTTTCCAATCCCTCCACCAAATTGTCCTCATAATATTGCCCAGGTTAATATGATCACATCACGAACAATGGAAACTTGTGATCCTTGGATTATGCCTTTAGAGTTTGAATTGAACTTGTATGGGAGTGAGATGCCTTTGAGCCCATTTGAATCAGCTTATTAGGTATTTCAAAAAATTTCCAATACACCATCCTCTGAAATTGATCGAGTGAATGTGATCATTGATTATTATTCTCAATTCTCATGGTTATCGCCAATATCATTTTCCTGATCCCTTCGATAATGATTTTCCAACTAACGAAAGTGTCATGGAAATAATGACTTTGGGAAAAATGTCATGGGATGATTATAATCATCGTTCATGTTTTATACCTAGACTTGATAAAATAGAGAATGATTTTTCATCTATTTTTTCATCTGATAATGTGAATAGTCTTGAATGTCCTATGTCAATCCTTCATTCTGAATATGAAAAGAATTTAGGAAACATATCTACAATTGTACCAATCAACACCTCATTCAAAACTGGAATTACCGAGAGCATTCACATAGCTTCTTTGTGCTCCCTTGAATAAATTAAGATATATAAAGCTCTATTTCAGGAATTCTGAGACATTTTTGCCTATTCCTATGAGGAAATGCTAGGAATTGACCCTAGCATTATAATTCACGAAATTAAGACTTACCCAGATGTCAAACCTATTAGATAGAGATTACGTCCAGTGCATCCACGAGAATTTGCTGCTATAAAAGCTGAGGTTGAAAAACTACTTAAATTAGGTTTTATTCATCTTGTTCCCTTGACTGATTGGGTGTCCAATATTGTTCCATTTAACAAGAAGCAAGTGAGAATTAGAGTATGAATTTATTATAGTGATATTAACAAAATGTTTCCTAAGGACAACTATCTTACCCCTTATATCAATCAAAACATTGACAATTGTGTCGAAAAAGAAATTTTCTCTTTCATGGACGAATTTTCCTGATACAATCAAATAAACATACTCCTTGTTGATGATCGTAAAACTTCATTCATTTTTCCATGGGGAACCTTTTCTTATTGAAAAATCCCATTTTGATTAAAGAATATTGTTGCAACCTTTCAAATGGAAATTTCTTATGCGTTTCACGATATCAAGCATATCGTATAACCCTAGTTTTATGACTTACAAGCATACTCACTGAGACAGCAAGACCATATGATGCATTTCAGAAAAAATTTCATCAGATGTAGGCATTAAAATATTCGTCTGAATCCTAACAAATACATTTTTTGTTGAGATTCAACAAGATGATGATCTAGTGAAAATTAAGCACCTTCACTAGGTGGGGCCTGCAGCCTATTTTTAGGTGTATTTCTATTTTTAGAATGGTGAGCATATTCTAAAATTAGCAAGATGTTGATTCTAGATGGTTGAGAAAATTCTATCTTTAGATGATTTTCTATTTTTTGAAGATGGGCGAAGTCTATTTATAGATCGCAAATCTAAAAATAGAACGCATGTTGATTATTATTAGACCTTAATAATAATCAGACAATAAATAATAACTTATTCTCTTGGAGCACTTGATTTCAGTGAACAGATGTGTCACATCAGAGAGCTGAAGGAATTACATATTCCAAGGTTGATTGGTCACTCATGCATGATGGACTTTGTTATAATTGATTGTGGTAGAGTTGTAACAGAGTTGGAAGAGTAGTTATGGGAGTTGTTATTTAATTTAAATCAGTTAAGTGAGTTAAACTCAGTTGTGCTAGTTGTAACTAAAGATACACTAGTGAAATATGAGTGAATTAATTATTTAACTAATTCACAAGTAGTGTCTTACTTGCAACTGAAGGAATACAACAGTTAACTACTTGCATGTCAGATCTGGTGGAGACACAGTGGAGAGATAGGTGAAAGGGTGTGTTTGACTATCAGTTGTGACTATAGTGATGCATTCAATGCATCTACACACACATTGGAGTTTCCAATGAGGATTGAGTAGTCAAGGTAAGGCAAGATCAAATTTATTCTGGGATCTTCTTCAGCGGGGATTGTGTAGTGGAGGCAAGTTGTCAGGAGGTAGCAAATTGGTGCATAGATATGTAAATTTATGCATGACAGTGTGAGACGATTGTATATTGTACTGAGAGCTCTATGAGCTGAGATTTGTATGATATTTTTTCATGATTCCATGATATACGTAATATATTATAGTTGGGTTTTTTAGCTTTAATCTTTTCCAGTAAAACATCTTGTTATGTGCGCTTGATTTTTCTTCATGTGTTTTGCAATTGGCGATTTAATTTCCACAAAGAATTGAGTAGAAGGATTTTGTATTTAACAGTGGATTTAATTGTTAGATCAGGGGAGTCTAGTAATATACATGTTATTATATTAAATATCTACATGGTATTGGAGCAGTGTTAATCACTGGAGATTGCAATATTGAAGTGGTGTTGAGTTTTGTGCTGGTGGGCAATTTGAATTTGCTACAAGAATTTCTTGGTGCGACAATTGAGTAAACATTGAAATGGCTTTCAATGGGTTGCGGTTGGAGTATGCACTCGATGGAATCTTAACTACATAGCCTAGAAGGACAGGATGGAGGCGATGCTTGAAGATAATGGCTTGAAGGAGTTCATCGATAGCGATGTTCTTAAGCCCACTTCAACGGATGTTGCATTACTTGACACCTAGCAAAGGAAAGTATCGAAGACAAGAATAATTTAGTTGGAAGGTGTGAAAGACCATATTGTGTCAAGCCTTCATGGGAAACCCACTCCATTTGCAATGTGGAAGGCTTTGACAAATCTTTTCCAAAGCAGCAGCGACCATAGGAAGTTAGCGTTGAAAGATAAACTCAAAAAAATAAAAATGGATAAGGGCGATAGTATTCCAAAGTATCTCACAAATTTTGTCCAATGTAGGGATGAGCTAGGAAGTGTGGGAATTACAGTTGTTGATGATGACTTGGTGAGCTTGGCTCTCCTTATACTTTCGAAGATTTGGCATAGTTATCAAGACTTTGTTAATGGGCGGGAGAAACTGCCGAATTGGGAGTGGCTTTGGTCGGATCTAGTGCAGGAGGAGATAACGCAGAGTACGAGGGATGGCTCTTCATCAAAAAATGATGATGAAGAGGATTATGATTTGGTTTCCAAAGCGAGGAAATGGAAGGGGAAGAAATCCCATCCAAAATTCGAGGCTAAAGGCAAGAAGCTGGATTTTTCCAAGGTGAAGTGTTTTCACTATCACGAACATGGGAATCTCGCCACTAACTGCCCACAAAAAAAGAAGAACAAGAAGGTTGCTGGAGTTGCAGATGGTGAGGCCCTTGCCTCGCAATTTTAACTTTATTTCTCCTTGATCGCATGCTTGGTTTCAAGCGCAATGGGATCGGTGTGGTACCTTGATAGTGGTGCTTCCTTCCACATGACGGGAGATAAGGAGTTGTTTAGTGACTTGGGGGAGAAATATCTCCAAATGCATATAGATATGGGCGACGATGGATGATACAATGTGACTGGCATTGCTACCATTACCTTTGAGAGGGAGTCAAGTAAACCATTTCTGTTGAAAGATGTTATGCATGTTCCAGGTTTGAAGAAGAACTTGGTCTCAGTCACAATGTTGGAGGACAGAGGTTATGACGTTGTTTTTAGCGATGGAAAATATTTCCTGTGACATAAAACAATGGGTCAAACCAAGAGGATAGGGATTCAAGTCAAGAATATCTACAAGCCGGAGGTAGATGGTTGCACTGCAATGGTGGGCAAAGAAGAAGAAGTGGTGAGCCGAGATGAGGGCGAATTATGGCACAGAAGATTGGGCCATCTTCACCATGGCACCCTGAAGATTTTGCAGCAAATTTCTATTGGACTTCCCAAGGGTACACTTGTGCAGATATATCAGTGCAAGAGATGTACTATGGGTAAGTTTGTGAAGACCACCTTTCGTGAAAAGGATAACCATGCTTCGGTGATCCTGGAGAGAATTCACACAAACGTGTGTGGACCATTCTCGGTTGCTTCAACTGCAAAACATAGATATTATGTTATTTTTGTTGATGAATATTCTTGTAGATGTTGGATCTTCTTCATGTAGAAGAAGGATCAAACATTCTCAAAGTTTTTTGAGTTTAAAGCATTGGTGGAGACGGAGTCAGGGAAGCAAGTGAAGGCTCTGTGGAGCAATAATGGTGGTGAATATATCTCGAATGTATTCAAAGAATTCTGTAGAAAGAAGGAATTTGAAGAGGGCTCATAACACCTCATAACCCACAGCAGAATGGGATCATGAAGAGGAAGAACAGAACCATCGTGGGTGTTGCATGAGCTATGATGCATGATAAGGGCCTACCAATGCACTTGTGGGCGGATGTATGAAACACTGTGGTTTATTTGCAAAACCGTTGTCCTCATAGAGTACTTGGCATGAGTACACCTAAAGAAGCTTTTACTGGTAAGAATCTGGATGTTTCTCACTTTAATATTTTTGGCTCATCTATTTATGTTCATGTGACCAAGAACGCCAGGAAGAAGATGGAGCTGACTGCTGAAGTTGGGATATTTGTGGGTTACATAGAAACACCCCATAATTATCGTGTGTATTTTCAAAACAGTCAGATGACTGTGGTGCAACGGGATATAAAATTCAATGAGGAGAAATCCATGAAGTTGTCGCTTGAGAGGGAGCTACACTTGCATGTAGAGGAGGAACTGCCTGTTCCCAAAGATGAGCCACAAGATGTGGATCAGCCACAAGAGGAGGATCATGGAGTGGAGGAGTCCACTCACACAGAGCCAAACATCAGAACTGGCAGAAGGCATACCATAGAAATTGAGAGGCTGAAGCTTGATGTGGCACAGAATGTTGGAGCCCCTACTTCACAGTGCAGACAAAGACAATCTACTAACCGATTCACTGGATATGTGCCTCTCATGATAAAATGTACCGTGACAGAGCCATATTCTTTTCAGGAAGCAGTGTAGGAGCCCACATGGGTAGATTCCATGGTGGATGAGTATGACTCCATTTACAGAAACAGTGCTTGGGAACTTGTTCCAAGGCCGGTTGATAAATCAATGGTAGGTTCAAGATGGATATACAAGGTAAAGCAAGCTGCTGATGGGAGTGTTGAGAAGTATAAGGCAAGGTTTGTTGTCTGGGTCTTCTCACAGATTGAGGGTATTGATTATGAAGAAACCTTTTCACCTATCGCATGGTATTCTTTCATAAGGACCATCCTTGCTCTCTCAGCGCAGATGGGTTGGCACATTCATCAGATGGATGTGAAGACTGTGTTCCTTAATGGGATCATTGAGGGAGAAGTGTACATTGAGCAGCCTGAAGGATCTAAGATCTTTAGCAACGAGTCGCATGTGTGCAAACTCAAAAGAGCATTGTATGGGCTAAAGCAAGCACCCCATGCTTGGTACACTCGGATCGATAGCTATTTCATTGGACTTGGCTTCACCAAGAGGGAGGCGGATGCAAACCTATACCAAATTGTGGTGGAGGGTAAGATTTTAATGATTTTTCTTTATGTTAATGATTTAATACTGACTAGTGATGAGCAACCGATACACTCATGCAAGGAGGACCTTGCAAAGGAGTTCGAGATGAAGGATATGGGTCTCCTTCATTATTTCCTTGGATTGGAAATATGGTAGCGAGAAGGTGAATTGTTTCTGTCTCAAGTCAGGTATGCACGTGAGATACTTGGTAAGTTTCACATGGAGGACTGCAAACCCATGGATACTCCTCTTCTAGGAAATTGGAGGAAAGAGGATGCTACATCGGCAGAGGTAGTGGATGCTACTATCTATCGACAGTTGGTGGGTTTTCTCATGTATTTAATTAATACAAGACCGGACATATGCTATGCGGTGAACCAGATTAGTCAAGTGATGGTTAAGCCTACCAAGCTCTTTTGGAAGGTGGGAAAGCATGTCCTAAGATATCTCAAGGGCACATCTGAGTATGGCTTATGGTACAGACATATAGATGAGGTGAAGTTGCATGGCTTCACGGATGCATATTGGGCGGGCAGCCCAACGGACAGAAAGAGCACATCAGGAGGGGTTTTTAGTATTGGATGTACAATTTTTTCTTGGTATAGTAGGAAACAAAGATCTGTGGCACTTAGTTCAGTGGAAGCAGAATACATGGAAGTAATTCAAGCTGCATGTGAGGCTATCTGGATGAGGAAGATCTTGGTCAATATGTTCGGTTCTCATTTAGATCCTACAGTGATTCATTGTGATAATCAGATTTGAATTAAACTCTCAATTAATCCTTTGTTTCATGATAGATCTAAGCATATAGATATCTGGTATCATCATATTAGAGATTGTGTGCAGCATAAGATCATGTTGCTTCAGTACATTCAAACAGAAGATCAAGATGCAGATATTCTAACGAAGGCACTCACCAGGAGAAAATTCGAATACCATAGAGACAGGATTAGGGTGAAGGATAATCCCTTTCTTTTTTAGAGGGAGTGTTGAGATTCAACAAGAAGATGATCTAGTGAAAATTAAGCACCTTCACTAGGTGGGGCCTGCAGGCTATTTTTAGGTGTATGTCTATTTTTTAGAATGGTGAGCATATTCTAAAATTACCAGGATGTTGATTATAGATGGTTGAACAAATTCTATCTTTATATGAGTTTCTATTTTTAGAATATGGGTGAAGTCTATTTATAGATCGCAAATCTAAAAATAGAATGCATGTCGATTATTATTAGCTCTTAATAATAATCAGACAATAAATAATAACTTATTCTCTTGGAGCACTTGATTTCAGTGAACAGATGTGGCACATCAGAGAGTTGAAGGAATTACGCATTCCAAGGTTGATTGGTGAGTCATGGATGATGGACTTCGTTATAACTGGTTGTGGCAGAGTTGTAACAAAGTTGGAAGAGTAGTTATGGGAGTTGTTATTTAGTTTAACTCAGTTAAGTGAGTTAAACTCAGTTGTGCTAGTTGTAACTAAAGATACACTAGTGAAATATGAGTGAATTAATTAGTTAATTAATTCACAAGTAGTGTCTTACTTGCAACTGAAGGAATACAACAGTTAACTACTTGCATGTTAGATCTAGTGGAGACCCAGTGGAGAGATAGGTGAAAGGCTGTGTTTGACTATCAGTTGTGACTATAGTGATGCACTCAATGCATCTACACACACATTTGATTTTCCAATGAGGATTGCGCAATCAAGGCAATGCAATATTGAATTCATTCAGGGATCTTCTTCAGCAGGGATTGCACAGTGGAGGCAGGCTGTCAGGAGGGAGAAAATTGGTGCATAGATATGCAAATTTCTACATGACAGTGTGAGACGATTGTATATTGTACTGAGAGCTCTATGAGCTGATATTTGTATGAGATTTTTTCATGATTCCATAATATACATAATATATGATAGTTGGGGGTTTTAGCTTTAAGCTTTCCCGGTAAAACATCTTGTTATGTGTGCTTGATTTTTCTTCATGTGTTTTGCAATTGGCGATTTAATTTCCGCAAAGAATTAAGTAGAAGGATTATGTATTTAACAGTGGATTTAATTGTTAGATCAGGGGAGTCTGGTAATATACATGTTATTGTATTAAATTTCTACATTTTTTGTGTACAATCTAGTCAATTGTTGGGATTTTTCGTGTCAAAGGAAGGAATTCGTGTCGATCTGCTCAAGGTAGACGTTATTCTCAATTTTCATCCTCCTTCTAATCGTCGCCAACTCCAAAGTTTGCAAGGGAAAGAAAAATTTTTACGGAAATTCTTACCTAAGTAGCTCGAGCTAACTAAAGGTTTTACTTGACCATTGAAAAAGGGCATCCCATTTACCTAAGACAAGCTTACTCAAAAAGCTTTTGTTGCACTCAAAAATGGGTGAACCCATACATCATTTTTGCATCCACCTGATTATCATCGGGACTAATTTTTTTATTTATTTGCATTCGTTTCCATCATTTGCATGGTTCTATTTTAGGAAGACAAATACAACAATGAACATTTGATCTCTTATCTGAGTAGGAATCTCACGAAAATTGAGATCAAATATGCACATGTGGAGAAATTGGCCTTGGAAGCCATTCAAGTTGTCGAACATTTTCATCACTATATACTCTTACACACAAAAAAAGTGATCTATGATTAGAACCCTATGATGTACATTCTTACCAGACATTTGCAAAGGGGAAAATATTCTAAATAGATAGTTATCTTGCAATAATTTGATTTAGAATTTGAAAAATCTAAGTCTAAGAAATATTTGGTGTTTGTTGAATTGTTATGTGACTTTCACTATGCTAAGACAGAAACCATGGCAGAGGATTATATTCCAAATGAATCCCTCTTTCATATATTTCTTTAGGTCCCTGGTATGGATATATTATCTTGTATCTTCAAACTCATACTTTTCGTCCATAATTGTCTCGAACTTATCATCGTCGTATTTGGTACCAATCCCAACAACACACTATTGCTGGTGATACACTTTATCCATGTGGTGTTGATTCCATATTTTGACACTGTTTGACTCATGAGGAAGCCAAGAAGGCATTAAATTCCTACCATTCTGGGGATTTTGGCGGTCATATGTCAGGGTTTTCCACTACCAAAAAAAAAATGCGCACTAGCTATTTATGGCCCTTGATGTTCAAATATTGTATAACCGCAGTTAAGAAGTGCCATAATCAATCATAGTTTTCGATATTTTTTCTAAATGGGGCATTTACTTTGTTACGTGTAACCCTCACTCGACCAGGGGGCATGGGTATATCATCCAAGAAGTAGGTTATTTTACAGAATGGGTCGAGGAGATGCCTACATATAAGGATGATGGTGAAATTGTAGCCATTTTCATATTCAACCATGTGATTTCTAGGTGCATTGTTCCACAAGCTATCATCATGGACCATGGTATCCATTTTCGAAACTTCATGATGACTGAACTTTCTACACATCTAGGCTTGCTTCATGACAATTCTACCCCATATCATCTGCAAGAGAATGTCCAAGTAGAAGTTGTTAACAAGGTTTTGACCACTATGATCAAATAGATCATTGGCATTCATAAACAAAATTGGAACACTATGTTTTTTCTAGCCTTATGGACATATTGTACCTCCGCAAAAACATAAACTGACTTCACTTCCTTCTAAATTTTTTAAAATTTGGATGTAGTTTCTCCAATTGAATGTGAAATTTCATCTGTGAAATTGGCCATTGATTTGTTACCATCTACCTCTGTGGAGGAGGAGCATTTTTTGTACTTAGCACGACTAGATGAGACTCGTTGTGATGTTTCACTATCTATTGGGGCTCATAAGAAATGGGTTAAGGCACATTTTGACTAGAATGTGAATCCTCATTCATACTTGGAAGGTGACCTAGTCTTGTTCTATGATCAAGAACATGATGAACTAGATTTTGGTAAATTCGATCCCATGTGGCATGGTCCTTACATTGTAAAACGTGTACTAGCTAAAGGGGCCTATGAGCTAGTTGATTATGACAGTGTTTCTTTGGGAGACCCCAGGAATGGTCTTTACCTAAAGAAACATTATGCGTGATTCATTTTTGTGGAGATTTTGTACATTACTTGTATCATATTTTTTATGAGTATGTATAGTATTTTTAGCATATTTTTACATTTTTCTGCTACTTCTCCTGCTTATATTGTGTTATACTTGATTTTCAGATGTTGACGCTCTCTCAAACTTATATTTTCTTTGTTGATGGTGCTATTCATAGTATTCGGAATCTGTCTTCCGCGACTTGGGCTATTTACTCGCCCATTGATGAGTTAATCTTTATTCATGGGATATCACTTGGTCAAACAACAAATAACATAGCAAATTATAGTGAAAAAACAAACAAACAAAAACAAAAAGTGGATGTCAAAAAACAAACAAAAGTTTGAAAACATTATAACAATCAAAATGAGAATTTTTTACCTAGGTCACCCCACTACATCCTTGTTGCAAGTGGGATATATGGCTCACCTATGTTATCAAATCCTGCATATGGAAAGTCTTCGATCATGATGATTTGACATTCCATCCACCCAAAGAACTCAGGAGTATATTTCACTATCGGGTCATCGTCTCCATGGTGTGCCATCAACGAAACCCACAAAAGCATATGAGGATCCCAAGATCTTCCTACATCTGTTAGAACTTGTTGTGGGGCAAGGAGGGGAATTCTCTCCAGAGTAAATGAAATCAGAATGGAACCATACCCAAATTTCTTGAGTTTTCCTATTTTTACTCTAGTCAGTTTCCATTTCATGTTGCAACTACCCCTTCACACCAGTTGAATATAGTGGGTTGTGAACACTCCATGGTGATCTGCATATAAGCCTTAGTAGCCAAGTGAAGTGTTGCACTTCCACACAATATGGAAACTGTAAAGGAATTTTTTCTCAAGGGAAGTCGCTCAATGGTTTTTATGCCAATTCTTCCATCCTTGACTTGAGCCGCTTCAACACAATGTTGCCTCGAATAAGTGACAGTGTTTTCTCCACCTGGCCTATGTCCATATAAAGATTTATACATCCCTATGCAGGAAAGCCCAGTCAAAAAATCAATTTCCTCAGCATATATAGTGAGGCATTTATCTCCTATCACAAAATATTGAGCTTGGACATCCCATGCCCTCATCATCCAAGTTATAAGATCTAGCTGAGCTTTGATCCCTAGGATTATCCAAATTTTTTATAGGCCACAGTCTCTTAGGGCCTGCAATGTCACTGGATTATTAAGATCTTCATGATATTTGTTTTCATGATCTCTCTCCCTCCACTCCATTATAACAGGTCAAAAATATTGAAAAAAACAATTGGGGATGATTAGAAAACAATATGGGAGATTTTGAAAAAAAATGGGGCATATTTATTATTTTTTCAAAAACCCCTAGTACTTGTGTGGCTGCTCTTGGAAAACAAAGCGCATTGGCACAGTTCCTTAAGAAAAAAATTGTGCAAATCGTGACGTTCTATGTGTCAAAAATAATTGGGGTGTGTGGTCCCGATGAAGGGTAACCACGCACCCCCGAGGGCACATTTTAAAATAAAAAACAACCCTAAAAAACCAAATAAATATTTAAATGAAAAATCAATCCAATGAAAATGAAGATATTGAAGAACTCTCTTACCTGGAGAAGAGGGTTCACAATTTCGTCCACCGGTTTGCTCAGAATCAACCTCTGAAGTTTGTGGCAAAAACCCTCTTTTTTGCTCTCGATTGGTTAAAACTAAAATGGTAAAAATGATTTTACTTTTTGAACTTTTATAGGCAATTTAGGTCATTAAAATATTCTTTTAACGCCTTTGACCTTTAAAAATTCAAATTTTTTATTTTTTGCTATGATTTTTGAATATTTACGATTTTTTTGTGAGTTTAATGTGCAGAACATAAATTATAACATAAAAATGGATCATTTTTATGTTGACCGAACTTTTATCACTTTTTCGGGCTCTTTAAAATTACGAAAAAGTGAAACCCTGGAGTTCTCTTTTAAACCCTTTTCAGACTCTCTAAACATGAAAATATGATCGAGTACTTGACTATTCAAACTCGAAAAATTAAATGAACAGTCGTCTATTCAGTATAATTTTACCCCTTTTATGTACTGAACTAGACTATTTACGAAGAAGGTATATGTTGACTAACCATGGTCAATAGAGTTCCCTCCTACATTATTTTATCCTTTTTCGGGCTTGAGAGACTAAATTTATGAAAAGAACATTATGGAGTTTACTTATGTTTTTCTCCTAACTCCCTGAAACTGAAAAACACTAAGATTTACTTTCTCTGAGCTCGTTAAAATTTTACGTAAAAAGAGATGAATGAATTTTATTTTCATGTCTTCTCAAACTCATTAAAAATGAAAATGGCATCGAGTTATTATTTCATTGGACTCGTAAAATATAAACAGTGTAGGACTCGTAAAGCATGATGAGACCAAACTACTCCTTCCTAGGGTTCGTTAAAATTACTTCAGAGGACTCACCTGAAGGATGAGCTTACATGACAAGAAAATTTTATCCTCCTCAAGCTTGAAGAAATTATTGGAAGAATCATTCATTTTTTTATCTCATTAATGGAATTATGTCTCTATTGAACATGACACTTTTTCACATATGTGTCTGGGTTGGGAAATTTGTTTGTCTCACAGTTAATCAAACTTCATGAAAGTATTTAGCTGCTTTTGGGTATTATCATTGAGTCAAATTCTACCAAGTCTAAGTGACATGTCACCAATATGTTCAAGAGAAGTCCAACCTAAATTAAAATTACTTTTCAATTTGTAGCCTTCAATTGCGTCAACCATCCTTAAGTTAGTCCTAGCAAACTATTCTTCAAAGCTTGACATGATTTTCATGTCACAGGCCCTACTGTGACATATCACTTCCAATCGACTTCAGCTCATTGCCTAGGAAGTTGATCTAGAAACCCTCTTTAGTACCTTGAGGCATGCATGCCTTCATGGCAGGTTTCTCTCCTTCGACGACAGGTTCTCATCATTTACCCTCAATCAGACGATTCTATGAGTGTTCAACTTCAGGACATATTTTCACACTCCATATATTGTATTGGAAGTACCTTGAGGACCATTTTCATTAATGGTGGTTTCTCTCGCACTTGTTAATGGTTCGCATGATTGACTGGTAATTAAGTGGTTTCTACCATGTTCGACTTCAATACATTTACTCTCATGGTTATATTGCACTATGGATCGATAGAGATGGAAATCAAGACCCTGGATCTAGTTTCATCCATCCAAGATGAGAGGATCTTTGTATTCATGATTGTATATATAGAGTCATATTTGATGGTTGTGTCCATACTTTGTCTACTATTGACATGATTCTAAGTGTATTTCCCTACTAGTTCATCGAGTTATGTTTACTTTGAGTATGGGAATTCCTACCTCAGTAATGATTATATATTGCATTGTAACCCTTGATTTATTGTTTTAGGTCTCCAACCATGGTCTCTGATCCAATATTTTTCATGATAAATCACTTCAGTCCTTAAATATCCTTTCTAAATTTTCACTTTAGTGGGCAATATGTTACACATCAATTTTTCACCATGACAACTGACCGTTAAAATGGATCTTTCATTATCCATCAATGTGTTCCAAAGCACTCCCTTGAAAGTAAACAACTTAAACACCTTGAAGAAAATAATAATTATGGGTAATAAGGTCCAAAACCTACTTTTCGGTTGCATGTGTGCTTTCCTATCCAATTCCTACGCATTCGTAGTTCCTACCATTGATGCCTGCGGATAATTGCGCTCTGTATACCACTATAGAGTGTGCACATGACTCAACAAAAAGTAAAAATAAAAAGTGAAATATAGAAGATTTTTTGGGCGAATACATCCCAACTGAAAGCTTTGATGTTATGTTTATTCGAGCCTAACCCCTCTGATCATGGAGCTAATTTTCATTCTTACAGGAACCCTAATCCCACCTTTAAAGGATCTCATTCTTGACATATGGATCTGAAACTTCCTCCTCTTAGCCTATAAATCAACTATAGGCTAGATGGTTTGGGGAGGTTACTGAAGGTAGACTTATGTTGTTTAAATTAGGTTCTAAAGCCTATCATCCAAGGAGAGGATTGTAGATCATTGGGAGGAGCTTCACTTCATCAAGGAAAAGGTTGTGAAACTCTTCTATATTTTTGAATTAATACAAATGAGCCCTTTTTCCCACTTCATTGTTTAATGGAATTGTTGAATGGTTTATGTTATTTGTATTCGTACATTGGAATGATGTTAGATACTAGTCTCCTTGATCACTAGTTTGATTTATTGAATCATTTATGTTTCATATGCCTTTAATACTTTGGTTTCTATTTTTGCGAGTTTGTTTCAAGCATTGAGGAGTTGCATCAAATCATAGAAAGGATCTTCTTCAAGCATGCCATAAAAGGTATGGATTTCATTTCTCTCATTTCTAGTTTATGATTCAAGAAAAGGTAGACTCAAGGAAATATTAGCTTGATTGTCTTCTTGTTACTAGGTTTTGTTAGAAATCTAGGGATATTGATTTTGTCCGCATTAGCAATTAGTCTGATATAACACATGGCCTCAAAACATTTTCTGCAAAACAATTATATGTAGAAACTCAAAAGTGCAATACATAACATCCATATGAAAAACATGTGACACTACTGCAACCAATATATTACAATCATATGAACTCAAACAATAATTCTACCCCTGCAATCACAAATTCATCAGCAAAACCATTGTAGCTATGTCACATAAACATAGTGTTCATCCCTGCATACTTATGTCTCTGCTACAGCTATACCTCTGTGCACTTTCTGCTTCAACCAAATCACACTCCTCACCAATTTCTCTCCAGAACACTATAACACATTTCTCACTCAAGAGAACCAACCAAATGAGCAACCTTTTTCCACATATTTTTAGTTTATGAAGATGATTAAATCAATTAATTCCAATCATGTTGTGTATATATGTTCATACGCTGAAAATACTTTGGTTAATTTCTTATTGACTCAATCAAGCCACTAAATTCATTTATTAATGAATATTCTCTTTAAATCGTCATCTAGAAGCATAATTACCTTTTTCTGACCTTTACATGAAGAGTCTCGAACAAGACATGTTGGAAAAACAATTAAACACTTGATGAGTGCGAGGAATGTGGAGAAACTATAGTGAAAAATCCATAGTCTCTCCCTTATCACTATCAGCCATGTGAATTTAGCCTCTTGGAGCTATAACCTCTCCCATAAGCCTTCCCTTCTGTTGAAGCCCCGAAAATTGGGTCTTACAACAAAGGGGGATACCCACCCGGTCCGGACCTTGGTTAGAAGCTCCTTTTCCGTTTGGTGTAGTGGGTCCGACTGGGGATAATGGGACTAGTTTCCCAATATGTGTGTGTGTGTTGAGAATTGATATTTCCTTTCTAAAGTTCCTAAGTCAAATGCTTTTATTCTATTTCTAATCTAATTATATGCAAATTGTATTCTAATTTAAACAGAAATATCTAATTCTAAACTAACCCGGGATGTAATCTTTTCTTTATGCGATCTAAAATGATTTCAAATAGCAATTGGTAATAAAGATCATTCAACTGTTATAAGAAAAGAATTTAATAAAGATAAACCACTTTGTATAAAAAGTTAGACGAAACAGTGGTGAAAAATATATCGCATAATAAGCTATTCATACATTAAGCATAAATGAGTGGCTATCACCGTACAAAAGTGCCAAATGATAACTCAAACATTCAAGCATTAATACATAAACAACTAAACATAAATATCACTTTAACACAGAGGCAGAAATAGTTAAGAGATAAAAGTACCCATTCTAACTAGTTCTACTCATGAGCTTCAAGCAATAATGACTTATCTCTTCTCAATTCAACATCCACTAAGAGTACAAAAGTGCAACATCAATAGCAGATATTAAACTTAGATATCAATAAATCCTGTTCCATTCATTCATCAAAACCTCCTCGGAGGGTGCAAAAGTGCATGTTCTGAGGACAAGTTTTCAGGACCCTTCTCTAAATGCATGAGAAGGGTTTAAATACTACTAACTAAATCTAAAAATAACTTATTACAAAAATTTAGGATACGGTTTAAATGACTGTCCTTTTTCTAGGAAAAAATAAAGTGAAACTAATACTAAATATAAAATTTAAAACTATCAACTAACTACTTATGAATTTGATCTTTGAAATCACAAGCATTCAGCATTGATTTGAGAAGAGGAGGTTGGCCGACTTCAGATTTTAACTGTCCTGAGAAAACAGAATCGACAAGTGTTGGCGCCATCTTCTCGGCAGAATTGATGATGCAATTGAGAGCGCTGCATTGGCTGTGTGGTTTTACCAGACATGCCCAGTAAGAATCCCAATTTAACTTTGTCAATCCTTTAATCAATTCTACTTTTTCTTCAGCTTTCTGTTTCCATTCTGTCTGTAATTGTTGTGCTTTTGGTAGGTATCTTGGAATAGTTTCTGAAATTAAATTAGCCTTGTGCAAATTTTCATTTACACAATCAGTAATATTGCTTGCTGCTGTAGCTGCTTCTTCTGCCGCTTTTTCTGCTTCTCTGATCTGTGCATCCCAATTATTGAAGAGCATTTCTTTATGATTGTCATTGATGATTGGTGCTCCTGCCCTTTTTCCCTCCTCTGTCTTTTGCCATGCCAAATAATCAATAACTCTTTCATTAGTTAAATCATAATCATGTCGTAATTCTACGACATGATTAGTGATTTTATCACTTTCTTGACAAAAAGAGTTCCACTGTGAAATTTTTTGGCATAATATATCTTGTTGCTGCAGTAGTTGATTATTCAAGGAAATATATTCTGAGATAAACTCTGTAAGCTTGGGGTCATCTTTGTGCATCTCTTGCATAATCTGTATTTGTTTCTCTTTTTCGGCCAAAATTTTCTGATATCCAACTTGCATTTGTTGAAATTCCTGTTGTAATTTTTCAAGTTGTATCTGTGCTTCACTGTTAGTATTGGCTTTTTGTAGTTGTTGTTGCAGAACTTGTATTTGATCTTATTTTTCATTCAATAATTTCCGTACCTCAAATGCTTTGTCAATGGTTGCAGAGGCATAAGCTCCTGTAATCTGAGATAATTTAGTAAGATTTTCAGTTGGCTCAGTAGTAGGATCTTTCCATAAAACATCCAATTGTTCTGCATCATGAGAGATTACACTTTCTAATTTCCTTTTCTTCCTTTGTTTTCTTACTACTGCTTTATGTTGTGGACTATAGAATATATCCAGAGGAGGAATTTCCTCTATTTTGAGCACAAGCTCAGAGGAGGGGGAAATGGGAATATGTTCTGTTTCTGCGACATTGCTAGTTTCTCCTGTGACTATATTTTTTATTGTCTGTACATTAGATACAGAAGTCTGTGTGTTCTATCCTTCAACATTAATCAAATCATTAAATGTTTCCCATTCTTTTTCTAACTCAATTCTGACATATGGTTGCTGTAAAATGAGAGGGGGAAGATTTAACTGTGGAGTGGTTGAAATTTGTTGCTATGAGAGTTCTTTAGATTGGGCAGTATCTTTTACTGACCCTTCACTCTTATCCTGGTCATTATCAGTTTCTTTCTCGGACTTTGACTTGGACTTGTCTGTATCTGAATTCCCACTAACACTGATGCTGGGAGTTGGTTCCCTTGCGGGTTCCAAGCGCAAATTATCCAAAGGGATAGTGGTCAACCTTCTTTCTCTATACATTTTAAACTCTTGGAATTCTTCTAGAGAAAAACGTGTTTGAGCTGAATGTAGAATCTCTTTAAATGTGCATTTTTCTTGGCAAACTTTTCAATAAACTGTTTGTTGTACGTTGCCTGTGGCTCCGGAAAATGATACATAAGCCTTAAATATTTTGGAGTAAATGAGCCAATGCGCTCTTGCCCCTGAGCCTTGAACTGCCTGTCTGTAATATCAGTGCTATCCAATACCCATTTCACCATGTCTGTATATGGAAGAATTTTAGGTCTTGCTGCTATTCGGTGTAAAAATGAACAAGATAACTCTGTAAGAGATGCTTCAAAAGAACCAGTTGATCCTACAGTAGCCAAAACCTCCATTACTCTGGGGTTTTCTTCTTCAAGCAGATTATGCATGCCCTCCCAAGTGGTGATACCAGCGTCTTTGTTGCAGGCAGTGTCTGTGTACAAGCACGCCATCTCTTTACTTTCAGAACTCGGAGCTTTGTCTTTCTTTCCCATAATACTCTCAATATCGCTTTGTATAGTCCTCTGTTCTTCGCGCCTACAGTTTATGAATTAAGTGAGAGTAATGATATGAAAGAAAGGTGACGGGAAAGTTTTAAATGTTGAAGACATATGAAATATATCACCTCATGTGAAACAATTCGAAACCATTTTTCATTAAAGAGTTACAATCAATTCATTGATTAAACTTTAAAGCGCATAACGGGTCTCGGTTTATGAAAAGATTTCTTCGTACAATGAGCCTTAAGGATCTGCGATAATGCGATAATGCGATTTGCTTCACAATATCGCAAAATTGCAATATCGCAGATCGCAATCTTCGCAAATCGCAATCGTCGCAAATCACAATATTGTAACATCGCGAAATAGCAATGTCACAATATCGCAAAATCTAACATATGACAAATATCCGTTAATATATTTTCTGCGAAATGCGATTTGTGATATATGTTATCGCACATCGGTGATTTGAGGTTTCTCAGGATAAAACATGATATTTGAAACTTTGCGATGCGTTATTCCTTAAAGAGTGATTTTATTCTATACTTATCATAAAACTTAAGTTCTTTTAGATTTTTCAAAGAATATATTCCTAAGTTTATGATAGTAAGTTTTATTGTAAAAGAAAACAAGCACTAATTAATTTTTTGGAATTTCAAACTAAGGGTCCCCACTTATTTAGTATTATTACTAATACTAAATAAGAAGGGGGGTTTTTGCTGGCCACAACACCTTCCAGTGACTATAACTTTCTAGTCACTCGCTTGACTCTGCATGCATAAGATAATGGCATAGGAGACTCAAAAACATGTTTCCTCAGTTCATAACTTGAAAAAACTTCTTCCAGAGCTTGATGGACATCAGATAAACCTGAGGAAGCCACAATAGCCTCTGCAACACTCCATTGATCCAATGTAGCAACTCCATCATCATCACAAGTCAAACTAGGGTGAATTGAATGTCATCCATCAGCTGCACTAACTCTCAAGCCATCAAACTTCACCACATATACTCCAACATCTGCAACCATTAATGAAATATCCTACAACTAATCATACAAGTTGAAAACCATTCATGCACACACCTAGTACCAGAGACATGACTTGAAAGTCTCCAATATTTTCAACTAGGTGTAGCAACTCCATATCCTTCCAAGGCATCCATACACAAGCCAACAACCTGCACTAACAACTGCAACCATCAAGCTAATCTCTGCAAGCAATGCACAATTCAAGTACCATCTAACTAGCGTGTGCATAATAAAATACAACCAGGTTGACGTCAATTCCAACGAGCACCAATGTAGCCTCCAACACCATGCTGCTATGTTGACATAAATTCCAACCAAAAAAATCATCACATCATCAATGCCAATACTTATGCTTCTCTTATGAAAAGATCATTGTTCTGTGAATGGATACAAGTCCTCTGTTCTAACTTCAATTTTGTGTGAAAATTCTCTTCACGATTAGACATATGGCCTACTCTCTTATGTAACCCACACACATCAACTAGCTAAAAACACAATATTTTTCATGTTAATATAACCCAAGACTCTTAAAATATTGTATTGCTGATATTTTTTTCTTCTATGCAACTCCTTTATATATTGATATCCAATTTAATTGATTTTATCAAGATCATTAAGGCTAATGTTATGATTCTTTGATAATTGTATGGGCATGAAGACTCTACATAATCTTGGGTTTATGGCTTAGTTGCTTCTTCCGTATCATAGGGAAATCATAAACATCTACAAGTTCAAGTAGCACTAATTTTCTTGCCAATGATAGATAAACCTCTACTATGTTAAGATAGTGATGCATAGTCTTTGAACTTGTTTCTGGAAAAAATGAATAATACTACTAGCTTGTTATTCAATGCTTGGACAATTGAAAATTTAGCTCAAAATACTTGAGATTGCAATTACCATAAGTATGAGCTTAAACTATATCTTTCATAGTCAGGCATTTCTCATCAAAGTATGTATTCTTCCCAAATCATTGTAATGACATGAATGAAGCTTCACCAATAATTATCGCGTAAAGTGAAATGCATTCACCAATTCATTTTGCTTATGAAAAAATTCAATTCAACTTATCCATAATTACTTAAACCATCTAAGAGATGTAAATTTTTTAATTCACTTCATGGCCATTTACTCAATCTATATGTTATGCATTTATTTTAATGACATGGGAGAGAAAAACAAGTCCGCAAAATCTAATGCAGCTTTGAATCTAAGAATTACCACACAATTTAACACACAAGATGCCAAATAAGGAAGATGGATTAAATAATTCAAGTTATGATTTAATTTCCACTTATCTCTCTACCATAACATTTTCCAACAACTCACATGCTCTATAATTTTATAGTACAACCTTAGGGGATCAATAACAACATGATGTACCTAATACAACCCACATATAGTGGTTAGGAAAATTACAACACCCTATGTGTAACAATGGCTAAGAAAATAAATTCCTATGCCTCCCCTCAATAGTCAATAAGCTTGAAAAATAGAATTAGAAACCCTCTAGAATAGTGCAACATTATGTTAATGGAGGCCATCAAATTTCTAATCTCATAATAAAATGAATGGTATTGAATAGATATATGTTTGAAATATTAATTTTGTAAAGAAGAATGAAATTATAAATTAAAGATGCATACCACAACAACAATTAAAGTCTCTCACTATTGACATAACAAGGAAACAATTGAAATATAGAGTATTAATAGAAAAAAAAAATTCTGAATGAAGATGACATAAATACAATGGGAAATTCTTCATTTTAATAATGAATTCAACTACAGGAAACATATTAAGCATAATGTTAGCACTACAAATGTTAATATTCTGACAACCATTATATTATTGTTTTTGAATTTTTGCTTGTTCCCTAGCCTATGTCAAAGTTCTAATCATCTTCAATAAAATCCAAAAAGTGTCTCAAAACGAAAAATATTTTCAGATTTATAAGTGGTATTGTGTCATAGATTTATAAAAAGTTAAAACCATTTTTTTAACTTAGGTTGGAGTCAAAGTTATTGGTCATTTTAGTAATAATAAAATAATAGCTACTCTTTCTGACATAATAGCTACTCTTTCTGAAAAGGCAGTTATTTCTTCAAGAGTTTGGTTTCATTGGTTCCACAGAGATAAAAGTAGCTATTTCCACAAAATTGCATAAGGAGCTGCAAGGAGCATTATTCAGAGAAAATATCATTCTCCTTTGAAATCAATTGAAGATCTTCTATATTATGAGATATTATTCTTTTTAAAAGGGTAATTATTTCTAAATTAGAAGAAATATTATAAGGGAATGATTATATTGTTTATGGAGCTAACCTTTTTCATGACCGAGTTCTCCAATAAGGTTACAACTAATAGTGTTACATTTTCCAGCAAACAGCTTGTCATCTGAAGAAAGAAAGTAGGGTTGTGTGTAGGGTTGTGTGTAGAGTTTTTGTCTCTAGTTTGAACAATTGTGCATAAAGGTTGAGCTTAGGTGTTAAGCAAGATGGGTAAAGGAAAAAAGGTTAACCACTCTGAGCCAGCAAATACCAGATTTGTTGACCATATAGCAAAGCCCCAATTTCAAGCAGTAGGCTGGTACAAGTTTCTAAAGAAATTTTTAGGGGAAAATGTAGCTATTGCACAGGCATTTGCTGAAAGTTTTGACAAGGAGAAATTCAAGCTCAGAAGAAAAACCTTCAAAATCACCGAGACCATTATAGCCATGGCTACTCAGACTTTAGCTACTGGAGAATGTTGGTTCAAAAATCAAATGATGCAAGAAGATGTAAGTTCTTTCCTCAAACCTGAACATGAAAATGCCAATTGGACTCCTTCTGTACATATTTCTTGTTTTAGGCCAGAATGGCAACATGTCATAACCACTGTGCAACAATATATAACCTATGAGGGAAGATTCTCTATTATTCATCAATATCAAGTGAGATTTCTGTCTCACATCTCAGGTGCCAAACTTATGAATTTTCCTTTCTCTCTCTACAAATCCTTGTTAAAAATGTCTTTAAAGTTACATAAAATCCCTAATTATTCCCTGCATAACCTCTATCAGAGAGGCTTAATCAAGATGTTGGTGGTATATCACCTTAAGAAAAAGAGAACTACCTGGGATAAATTTCTAACAAAAGAAGGATTTGGTAGCATAAATTCTAGGAGGAGGGTAGGGAGACCTAAGAAACGAAATGTCCAAGAAGAACAAACTAGATCAACACCTGTGCCAAATAATTCAAATGCAGCTCAATCTATTCCATCAACGAGTAGACAAACTAGAATTTCAGCTAAAAGAGAAAGAACTGAATCTGTCACTCCCATACCAACGGTACAGCCATCAGAAAATTTTATACAAGGAAAACTTCTAAAGAACCCCAAAATTTAGAATCATTCAAAAGAGAACATGCAATTAGATTTAAGCAAGGGAATACTCTGCCTAATAAAGAGGTTAAGTCTACATGTGAGGAAAACGTATCCTCTTCCTCAAGACATAAAGGCAAAAGGAAATTGATCTTAACAAAAGGAACTTCAGAGGAAGTCAGCCCTGAAGTACCAGTTCAACACTCTGTTCCAGAAATTGCAGGAGAGCAAGAAGAAAATAGTGACAACCCTTCAATAGGAGAACCAACATTAGCTAAATTATTTTATTCTCTTAAGACATCCAAGACATCTACCAGAAGAAAGGACAAGAATGTCATTCACTCCTATTAATCTTTCGAAGAAGACGGTACTGAAGAGGATTTCTTAGAGACAAAGTATGAGGCAGGGTAGTCTAGCAGTATCATGTAGAGAAGAAGAGAGGTTTCTTATATTCCCAACCCATACCTCAGATGTAGAAATTTGAATAACTGATATATTATTCACCGAGATTCTCATGATCACACACTATTTTAGCTTCATGCATAATACAGAATCTCTTCTACCATTGATCATTAATTGCGGAAATAAAATCAATTGCATGCACACATTAAAACCACGAACAATCACACATATGAACACAGTATTTAATGGGAAATCTTAAAGCTAAAAACCCCAACTATCTGTATATTATATGTCATGGAGATCATGTAACAATCATAGTACAAAGCTCCTCACAAGCTCTCATGCACACCCTCAATTGCTACACACTATCAAGCTAGATCTAGCAAAACACATGCTCCAATCTTTTGCCACTTGATAGCCAACCTCTATTGCATAATCAATGCTATGGGATGGCTTCATTAAATAGATAAACCACCTAGCTTGTATTGTGCAATCCTCATGGGCTTCTCCACCTATCTGTGTGTTGCAAATAGCAACAGTATAGTCACAACTGATAGTTAACCTGCTCTTTCACCTATTTCTGCACTGGTCTCCACTGAAACTGTCCATGCACTGAAGTTAAATGATGCATTCTTTAGTTGATTAATGATTTTATAATTAGTGAATTAATTAATAATTAATTCACACCACTCTCACTAATTGTATCAATTAGTTAAACTAGATACAAATAGCTCAACTATGTTTAGATTAGTTAAACTAAATACAACTCCACTAACTTCCTCAATCGATCAACTCCACCAAACTCTGTCACATGAGTTCTAACTGAAGTATCCATGCAATAGCTCCACATAACCCTCAGGAATAGCATAATTCCTTCTGTCAGCTCCTGTGCCACATCTGTGCACTTAACTGAAGTTCTCCAAGAGAATAAGATAATGTTTATATTCCAAATATTATTACGAGCTAATAATACTCGACATATCTATTTTTAGACTGGAAATCTAAAAATAGATTCCGCCCAGTATGTCTAAAAATAGAATTCCATCTATTTTTTCCGACTTGACCAACCAACCACAAATAGCATCCTACAACTCATAGAACATGATCCATATGTCTAAAAATAGACTTTGTGCCAAAAATAGCCTACGGGCCCACTTAGTGAAGGCGACTCCTTTCCACTAAGCTCATCATCTTGTTGCAATCTCAACACTCCCTCTCAACAAGATAAGGATTATCTGCAACCCCTATCACCTTGTGGTATTGAATTTTCTCCTGGTGGCCATGTCGTCGAAGATATCAACATCCTGATCCTCCGTGGGAATGTATGAAAGTAACATGATTCTCCGCTGCACACAATCTCTGATATGATGGTACCTGATGTCGATATGTTTGGATCTATCATGAAATACTGGATTAGCCGAGAGTTTAATGCAACTCTGGTTATCACAATAAATCACAGTAGGCTCCAAGTGTGAACCGAACAACCCGACCAGGATCTTCCTCATCCATATAGCCTCACATGCAGCCAAACTTGCTGCCATATACTCGGCCTCTGCTGAACTGAGTGCCATGGATCTCTTCTTCCTACTGTACCAAGAAACTGATGTCGACCCGATACTGAAAATCCCTCCAGATGTGCTCTTTCTTTCTGTTGGGCTCCCTGCCCAATCTGCATCCATGAAGCCACACAGCTTCACCTCATTCGACTGTCTGTACCATAATCCATATCCCGATGTGCCTCTGAGATATGTGCCTATGAGATATCTCAATACATGCTTGCCTGCCTTCTAGAAGAGCTTGGTTGGCTTAACCATAGCTTGTGAAAGATGGTTAACAGCATAGCATATGTCGGGTCGTGTATTGACCAGATACATAAGCGACCCCACCAACTGTCAATAAACAGTGGCATCCACTACCTCTGCTGAAGTAGCATCCTCTTTCCTCCATCCACCAGGAAGAGAAGTATCAACAGGCTTGCAGTCCTGCATGTTGAACTTCTCTTGTATCTCCCGAGAATACTTACCCTGAGAAACAAACAGTCCATCACTGCACTGCCAAATTTCCAATCCCAGAAAATAATGGAGGCCCAAGTCCTTCATCTCAAACTCCTTTGCAAGATCAGCCTTGCATGAGTGTATCAACAGTTCATCACCTGTCAAAATCAAATCCCCTCAGCAACTTACCCTCCACCACAATCTGGTATAGGTTAGGATCCGCCTCACTCTTGGAGAATCCAAGTCCGGTGAAATAACTGTCTATCCGTGTATACCAAGCACGAGGTGCTTGTTTCAACCCATACAGCGCTCTCTTGAGCCTGCACACATGCGACTCCGGCGGTGAAGATCTCGAAACCTTCGGGGCTGCTCTATGTACACCTCCTCCTCAATGACTCCATTGAGGAACACGGTCTTCACATCCCATCGATGAATGTGCCAACCCATCTGTGACGAGAGAGCAAGGATCGTCCGTTTATATGAATACCCTTCTGACAGTGCATCTGTCTCCTCATAATCGATCCCCTCAATCTTTGAAAAGCCTCAGGAAAAAAATATTTCCTTGTACTTCTCCACACTCCCGTCATCTGCCTGCTTCACTTTGTAGATCCATCTCAAGCCCACCACTGATTTCCCCTCCGGCCTTGGGACAATCTCCCATGCACTGTTTCTGACAATCGAATCATACTCTTCCACCATGGCATCTACCCATGCGGGATCCTCCACAGCTTCCTCGAAAGAGGATGGCTCTGTCACGATACACTTGCTCATAAGAGCCATGTATCTAGTATACCAGTCAGGTGACTGTCTCTGTCTGCGCTGTGATGTAGGTGCTCCTACAACCTTCTCTGCATCTTGAGCCAGTCGCTCAGCTTTTGTAGTGCGCTTCCGCCCTCTGATGGTTGGCGTTGCCTGAGTGGTCTCTTCCACTCCATGAACCTCATATTGTGGCTGATCCACATCCTGAGACTCATCCTTAGGAACTAATAGCTCCTCATCTGCATGCAAGTGTGGCTCCCTCTCAAGCGAACACTTCATGGCTTTCTCCTCCTGAAATTTGATATCCCGTCACACAACAGTCTTGCGACTGTCTCACAAATATACACAATAGTTATGGGGCATATCAGTGTACCCCACAAATATCCCAACCTCTGCGGTCGGCTCCAGCTTCTTCCTGGCATCCTTCGTCACTTGAATGTAAACAAGTGAACCAAAAATCCTCAAATGGGAAATATCAGGCTTCTTACCAAAAAATGCCTCCTCGGGTGTACTCATGCCAAGTATCCTGTGAGGACACGATTCTGCACATATACGTGTGCATGCCTGCACTTACAAGTGAATGGGTAGGCCCTGATCATGCAACATCACTAGTGCGACACCCACGATCATTACATTCTTCCGCTCGACGGCCAGATTACTGCTTTGTGGGTTATGAGGTCTTTATGAGCTCTCTTCGAATTCCTTCTGCGTCGCAAAAGTCCTTGAATTCGCCAGAGATGAATTCACCACCATTTTCGCTCCTTAGAGCCTTCACCTGCTTCCCCGATTCTTTCTCAACCAGTGCCTTGAACTCACCGAACTTTGAGTATGTCTTGCTCTTCTTCTGCATGAAGAAGATCCAGGACTTACGAGAAAAATCATCAACAAATATCACATAATACCTATTCTTTGCGTGAAGCTGTTGAGAAAGGTCCACACACGTCTGTGTGAATTCTCTCAAGGATCGTCGTGGCGTGACTATCCTTCTCGTGAAAGGTGGCTTTCACAAATTTTCCCAAGGTACATCCCTTGCACTGATCTGAATGCGCAAGAGTACCCTTAGGAAGCCCGGTAGAAATCTGCTGCAGTATCTTCAAAGCTCCATGGTGAAGGTGGCCCAATCTCCGGTGCCACAACTCGCCATCATCCCGACTCACCACTCCTTCTACCTTGCCTGCCATTGCTGCGCAGCCATCTACCTGCAATTGATAAAGGTTCTTAACTCGAACCCCTATCCTCTGGGTCTCACCAGTTGCCTTACTGCGTAGGAAAGCCTTTCCTTTGCTAAAGACAACATCATATCGCTTGTCTTCTAACATCGCCACGGAGATAATATTCTTCTTCAATCCTGGAACATGCATCACTTCCTTCAATACGAAGGGTTTACCAGAATCCCTCTCAAAGGAAATGGTACCGATACTGGTCGCACTATATCTACCATCATCGCCCATCTCAATGTGCACTCCAAGATCTTTCTCATCCAGATCAGTAAACAAATCTCGATCTCCTGTCATGTGAAAAGACGCACCACTGTCAAGAAACCACACTGATCCCGTCACACTTGAGGCCAAGCATGCGATCAGTGAAAAATCCAGCTCAAACTGCGAGGCTAAGGCCTCTCCAGCTGCAGTCCCAGCAGCCTGCTTATTTTTCTTCTTCTGTGGACAACTAGTGGCGTAATGTCCATGTTGGTGACAGCGAAAGCACTTCACCTTGGACATGTCCTGCTTCTTGCCTTTCGCACCTAAATGAGAAGCTTTCTTGCTCTTCCCCTTATTTGCTTTGGCAGCCAAAGTGCAATTCTCTTCATCAGAGTTCTTTGATGAAGATCCATCCCTGGTACTCCGCCTTATCTCCTCTTACACAAGATCCGACCAAAGTCGCTCCCATCACGGAAATTTCTCACGACCATTGACGAGTCTGAGTAGGGTGCCAACTCCTTGAGAAGCCCAAGATCCAAGCTCACCCAGAGAGTCCTCATCATCAACGGTAACCCCCACTTTGACTCATCCTGCATTGGATGAACTTCGTGAGTACTTGGGCATCTTGTCGCCTTTCTCCATCTTTATGTTCACGAGTTTGTCCTTGAGCACCAACTTCCTCTGATCGCTCTTGCTTTGAAATAAATTTGTCAAATCTTTCAACATCAAGAATGGAGAAGCCTTACCATGAAGGTTGGATACTATGTGATCCTTCATGCCCTCCAACAAAATCCTTCGACACTTTGCTGTCTTCTTTTGCCATGCATCAAGTACGGCAGCATCACTAGAAGTAGGCTTTGGAATTTCTGCATCTATGAACTCCTTCAACCCATTGTCATCCAGCATTGCCTCCATCCTGTCCTTCCATGCAATATAATTCTAGCTGCCCTCAAGGGCATACTCCAATCGCAATCCATTGAAAGACATCTCAACTTCGACACCAAGAAAACACTGTTGCAAATTTGAATTCCACCAGCACAAAACTCAACCGCTTCAATGTTTTGCAATTACTCCAATGATCAATATCGCTCTGATACCATGTAGAAATTTGAATAACTAATATATTATTCACCGAGATTCTCCTAATCACACACTATTTTAGCTTCATGCATATTACAGAATCTCTTCTACCATTGATCATTACATGCGGAAATAAAATCAATTGCATGCACACATTAAAACCACGAACAATCACACATATGAACACAGTATTTAATGGGAAAGCTTAAAGTTGAAAACCCCAACTATCTGTATATTATATGTCATGGATATCATGTAACAATCATAGTACAAAAGCTCCTCACAAGCTCTCATGCACACCCTCAATTGCTACACACTATCAAGCTAGATCTAGCAAAACACATGCTCCAATCTTTTGCCACTTGATAGCCAGCCTCTATTGCGTAATCAATGCTATGGGATGGCTTCATTAAATATATAAACCACCTGGCTTGTACTGCGCAATCCTCATGGGCTTCTCCACCTATCTGTGTGTTGCAAATAGCAACTGTATAGTCACAACTGATAGTTAACCTGCTCTTTCACCTATTTCTGCACTGGTCTCCACTGAAACTGTCCATGCACTAAAGTTAACTGATGCATTCTTTGGTTGATTAATGAGTTTATAATTAGTGAATTAATTAATAATTAATTCACACCACTCTCACTAATTGTATCAATTAGTTAAACTAAATACAAATAGCTCAACTATGTTTATATTAGTTAAACTGAATACAACTCCACTAACTTCCTCAATCAACTCCGCCAAACTCTATCACATGAGTTCTAACTGAAGTATCCATGCAATAGCTCCACTTAACCCTCAGGAATAGCGTAATTCCTTCTGTCAACTCCTATGCCACATCTGTGCACTTAACTGAAGTGCTCCAAGAGAATAAGATAATGTTTAGAGTCCAAATATTATTAAGAGCTAATAATATTCAACATATCTATTTTTAGACTGGAAATCTAAAAATAGATTCCGCCCAGTATGTCTAAAAATAGAAGTCCATCTGTTTTTTCCGACTTGACCAACCATCCATAAATAGCATCCTGCAACTCATAGAACACGATCCATATGTCTGAAAATAGACTTTGCGCCAAAAATAGCCTACGGGCCCACTTAGTGAAAGCGACTCCTTTCCACTAAGCTCATCATCTTGTTGCAATATCAACATCAGAAGACCTAACACTAGGCCTAAAAACAAGCTAAGATTGAACAACAAACTCATTTCTAATCCTAGGCTGAAAGATGAAATTATAAATGTTAATGAAAGCCCAAGAAATGAAGCCAAGAAGACCAGAGCCTAGAAACAGAAACATGTAGGAAAAGGAAAAGCTAAAATACTCTCTAAGGCAGAGTCCCTCAAAATCTTTGCTTCTGTGCTTGATTTTATTTAAACATTTAAGGAAAATCAAAGAAGAAGAAGCACACATTTTTAGCTTAATCAACAAATTCATCTATTTACAGGGTTTCAAATAATAGCTACCTATTTCTGAAAAGTAGTTATTATTTCCTATTTTTTTGTATAAAGGATGTAGAGGGATTTTTTGTTCAAATATCCAAGGATGATACTGAGGCGTAATTACATACATGCAATATCAATAGAAGAAGCTGCTTCCAAGTGTCAATAAATCAATTTCTCTTCCAGATGTTAGATTCATTTGACAATTTTTGCACTCTTGGGGAAAGATCCAGATGTCATTTCAGTTGTTAGTTGCACTTTTTGAGGAAGTAGTTATACCATAAAAGAGGAGCAGTTTTCCAGCAATTTGCCACATCACTCCAGCCACTTCAAACTATATGCCATCATGTTGTTTGTCTTTATTATGTTGCATTATTTTGTATTATGGTTAAGGATAAGCTTCACCTTATGTATAGGAATACGATAACTCCTCTAGAAAATATTCACACTTTTTGTGGAAATATCAGCATAATATCTCTTCTATATATATGATGACACTCAATAGAGAAAAAAAATTTGGTTTGTGAATCTTATACTCATGTGATTAGTGTACTCTTTCAGTTAATGATATTGAAGAACACTTTTGAGGACTTATTACTATCTTGATATGTGTATTGTTGATCTTTCTTATGTCTTTCCATACCTAATTAATTATCTTCAATTCCATTTTGTAGTTTCAAATGTTGTTATACTTTTTTATGAGCCTCTTGATGTGTTTATGTAACTTATCAACTTTTATCAGTCTTGTTAGTAAGCTTTCTCAATGAGATGTGCATAATAACTGGTTAAAGAGCATTATGTATGACAGTGAATTTTAATGATGTTTAATAAGATTATTGCAAGTCTTATGATAGCCTTCTCTTATTGATATATTATCAAACGGGTTCTTCTGTTTTTTTCATCAAAGCAGTGGATTTATGCCCTGCAGACCCATTGTCCCTTCTATTATTCCATACTTTGTACCTGCCATAGACTACAAAATTATCTTTTGCTACCATATCAGGCCTAAATACCCTCATTGGTGTGACAGTGAATTTGTCTGAAACCCTTTTTTAGTGATTGAGAGCTTTAACCACCTACCAATTATATAATTCAAATCATTAAATTTCCCTAGAGCTTAGGATTTGACTGGTCAAGCACTTGAAGTGGTCCAAGTGCTAATTCCAATGCTAACATCTTTTAGTGTTTCTGTCGGGAAATGAAGATTCTGAATTCAGTATTCTCCTGAATTTATTGCATGAATGCTTAGTACTAGTTTTTAAAGGTGAATAAAAACTAGTCTCTTTTATTGACTACAAATTGGTTCACTTGGCAACTCCACAAAGAGGACGAGGGGTTTCAAGACCTCCCATTAGGGGAATTTTGAGGTCTAAAATGGGCCTCCTAAGGAAAATGTACAATCAAAATTCACTTTATGAGAACCAATCACATTTTAGGGGATGACATCATCCCTAATAGTTGAGGTGGCATTGCTTGAGTTAAAGGTACTTACTTGTCACATTCTCAATGGTGGATAAAAACTCATGGTTAACCATGGTAGTGCTCTAAGTACTTTTAAAGTCAAAGTAAAGTACTCATAATAAATGCCATTTCACACTTTTTGAATAAAATATATTATTGTCATTTCATATTTCTTGAAAGAAACAATGCATATCCCTATACATTTATTATATTATATTATATTTATATAGTATATTAATTACATGTTATTATACAATTTAAATAATATAAATTTTAATTAATAGCATATAATATAATTAAGAATTTATAAATTTATATTTATATTTTACTTTAAGTTATTTAAGTACAAAGGACAAATGCATTAGTTGTTCAATGATAATGACTTTTTCTTGAAAAGTTCATTCTTATTTATAGTCACATCAATACAATTTTTTTATTAATTTTATTTTGGTACAACTTTTGAATTGAATTTAACTATGGTTACATGGATTTTGGTGCAAAAAGTGAATTGAAAATTCATAAATATTATTTTATTGGTTTAGCTATTATTTTATTATTTCCTTAGGAGGCCCCTTTTAGACCTCAAAACTCCCCTAATGTACTACCAGAAGAAATCAGAGATCTCCTATTGTGACTCCAGTTGCTGACCCAGAAAAGATCATAAAAGATGAAAAAGGGAAACACAAATCAACTGAAGCTACATCTCAGTCAGTGAAGAAGATACATATAAAGTACGTTCCAAATAAAAAGGTACCCTCATCTACTTTAGTATCTAAAGAAGTTTTAGTTTGAAGAGATTCTACTGAAATATTTCAAATTGAAATTGCTTCCCTAAAAAATAAAGTAGAAAGTATCTCTCAATCATCATTTAATAAATCAGAGATAAGTTGTATTCCAGTGTAATAAGAAAAAACATAGGTTTTAAGTGTCAGTGGAGAAAATAAGGAATCAAGAGACTTTGTGCTGACAAAAAGGGAATTAGAAAAAGTATTGACAATTGCACCTTTTCTAGATAGGGATGTTTTAACTGAAGAATATTTTAAAACCATTCTAAATTTTCTTCAAACTCATCCTGAATATCAGTCCTCTTATACCCCTCAACACGAGTATTTTCCTTTGTCTCAAAACCCAGCTGTTGGTTTATCCTCTTCTCATCAATTTGAAGGGAATGTTCTTGAAGGCCTTACTTTCAATCTATCTGGATTTTTAGCTCAGCAAAACAAAGTCAAAGTTACCTCATCCCCTCAGGAGACTACATATGAATCTGATTCTTTTATATAAGGAGAAACAAAGACCTCCTATGTTCATCTCTTTGGAAATCCACTATTTTCAATCCCAAATCTTGAAGAAATAGCCCAAGAATTCCAATTTTTTGCTATTGCAAAGTAGGTTCAAATTCCACGAATTGTAATTTCTATTTCCCAAAAAAATACATCAACCAGTCATACATAAATTGTACATCAGAAATCCATGGCTCATCCTACCCTTACAAGGATGCAACAGATAGTTTCTGCAAGATATGCACCACTTTCTCTTCCTCAACCTTTGCATCCTCTTCCTCAAGGGGATTATCTAAGATATGTGCCAAAATACACAGGAGAGGGAGAAGGAGTTTCAATTGAGGAACAATTGGTTGCTTTCTATAGTTATGCTAATAACCAAAACATTGAACATGAAGATGTCTGGTCAAGACTCTTTATGCAAAGCTTAGATGGAGAATCTCGTAAATGGTTTAGAAGTCTACCACCAAATTTTATGTATACTATCTTACAAAGTTTGAAAAGATTATTTATACTACCTTACAAAGTTTGGAACTCTAAAAAATAATATTGATGAGTCATTGGTAGATTTTACAAATATATTTAATAAAATTTATCAAAAAATTCCTAAAGAAATCAAACCACTTGAAACCACAGCTATGATAACTTTTTCCAATGCCTTAGATTCTGAGTTTTCTTTTTGGTTAACAGCTCAGAAATCAAAAACATTGATGGCTATGCAAGAGGCTGCAATACGAGTGAAGTATAATCTTATGGCCTCAAATAAATTGAAAATGAAAGAGGAGAAAGTAGCAAAGGACAAAAAGAAAATGAAAGAATAAAAACCTTCTTCCTCCAAAACTTTCACAGCGAAAGAAAAGATTGATCAAATGTCTAATTTGATCAAAGAACTTGATTCTAATATGGTAAAACTAGAGTTAGAGAACAAACCTGTTTCTAGAGCCAATCAAAATGAAGCCAATAGAAATCAGGCTCCCTTTAGAAGACCTTTTCAGCCTCAATAAATCTTACAGCGCCCAAGGAGAAATGTTGATGATCAAAATGTTCAGCCTCCACTGAATAATTTTGCTGAAGAAGAGCAACAAGATCATGAGGAAGAAAATGAAGACATAAATCTTGTAGGAGAAACATCATAGTCAAAGTGTTTTGCTTTGCAAGCATATGAAGATCAATCAAGGATAAATCTCTTTTTAGATGATGAGAATGCTCAAATTTGTGTCCAAAATGAGAAAGGCAGCAAGAAACTCAAACCAAAAGTTATCCTCTGAGGTTGAAAGGTCCTTTCCAACAACCTCAATAAAAATCAGATTATGACAAACAAGCTGCTAGACAAAAGGAAAATTCAATGATGTCCCTCCACCTCCTAATCTTGCCCCAATCATCAAAATTTTTGCAGAAAATAAAGAATTGACTCCTCTTTATTTCAGTTTCAAGTCAAAGCTGAATAAAATCAAGATCCCAAATCCACTTCTTGAATTGTTGAAAAATCTAGCATACAAAGAGTCATTTAAAATTTTGTTACATCCACCTCTTGCTCCTGATTCAGTCAATCTTGAAAATGAACATCCTATTATCTAATTAGGCAACCATGTCCAAGACCAAAATGATGATAATTCACAACCTTTCTATCTTTCATTCAATATACATGACAAATTGTTGCATAACTATTTATTAGATTCTTGGGCCTCTCACAATCTAATGCCAAAGAAAGTGATGGACGAATCAGGATTAGAAATCACTAAGAAATACCATGACCTATACACTTTTTATTCTAAAAGAGTCAACTGTTTAGGAGTGATTAAAGACTTGGTTGTTTCTCTTACCTAGGTTCCTATGAAAATTTTAGTGATGGACATAGTAGTTGTAGGCATACCTTCTAGATTTGGGATGTTGCTTTCTAGATCCAGGTCCAAAAAATTGGGAGGCACTCTTTAAATGGATATGTCATATGCCACAATCCCAGTGTTTGGAGGAGAATTTAGGAGGTTGTATAGGGAAACCCAAATGTCCTATATCATAAGTGATCAGCATAATCCCTCAAATCATCCTATATATGTAGAGGAGAAGTAATTAGGGTCATCCATATTACACCTTGTTGTTGATGACAGCAATTTCCAGCCTGAAATCAATGAAAAACAACATTTGGAAGATACAAATACGCGGCATTTAGAACAAGGAAAGATCTGGAAATTATACTTTGATGGAGCCTCATCAAGAGAAGGATCGAGAGCTGGTGTAGTTCTCATTTCTCCCACTCAGAAAATGGTGACTTTATCATATAAACTACAATTTTCTACCACTAATAACACTACTGAGTATGAGGTGCTTGTTTTGAGTATGAAGGTAGAAAAATATTTGGGACCTGAACAGCTAATTTATTTTGGTGATTCAGAATTGGTGATAATGCATGTGAGAAATAACTATCAAGTGAAAAATTTCAAATTGAAGAATTATAGAAATGAAGTGTGGGATTTGATTGAGCATTATTTTTCAGCATTCAAATTAAATTTTGTCACTAGAGAGGAAAATCAAATGGCAAATTCAATAGCTATAGCTGCTAGTAATTTTAAATTTCATCTTGATGTCAAGGCAACATATGATGTTCAAATAAAAAATAGACCTTCCATTCCTGACAATATCAAATACTGGAAATTATTTGAAGATGAAAAAGAAATTAGGAAATTTTTGGAATGTGTAGAAGAGTTTACAGACATCCCAATTGATAATGAGCAGGACATTGTTGAAAATCCAAACAGTAAGTCATTCAAAATGACCATGGCTGGGAAAGACATTATTTATTTGAAAACTAACTACATTCCTAAATGCTTAGTTCCTTTAGAGAGGTTGTTTGACAATAATGATGTCTTTTTAAAGCCTAAAAGTAAAGCAGATGGAGAAAGTACAATTGACTGCAATATCGGTACAGAAGATCAGCCTAAATTAGTTAAAGTTTCTAAATTTCTTTCTCAAGAAACTAGAACTAAATATGTCAAGCTGCTGAAACAATATGCAGACATTTTTGCATGGTCCTACAGTGATTTGAAGGCTTATGATGGAGGTATAATTGAACATAAAATTGAAAGCAGAAGAAAAGCCTATAGCACAGAAGATAAGGCATATCAATCCCATGTTGCTCCCTATTATTGAAAAAGAGATCAAGAAATTATGGGAAGCAAAAATAATTCTGCCTTTAAGATTTTCCAATTGGGTAGCTAATATAGTCTCCATTTGAAAGAAGAATGGTGAAATTAGAATTTGTGTTGATTTTCGCAATTTGAACCGGTGTTCACTGAAGGATAACTATCTATTACCCAAAATGGATTATATTTTGCAAAAAGTTGTAGGCTCTAAGTGATTGTCAATGACAAATGGATTTTCAGGGTATAATCAAATCTGAGTTGATAAACAAGACAGAGAGAAGAAAACATTTACTACACCCTGTTGAGAATTCATGTACAATGAGATGCCATTTGGTCTAATGAATGCATGTGCAACATTTCAACGGGAAATGGATATTGCCTTTGCGGGAGAAAAAGACAAATTTGTAGTCATTTACATGGATTCCATTACAATCTTTTCAAAATATGATGAAGATCATTTGAAACATTTGAAAGAAGTTTTTGACAAATGCAGAAAATTTGGTTTGACCTTGAACCCAAAAATTCCATGCTTTGTTGTTCAAGAAGGAAAATTATTGGGGCACATTGTAACAAAAAGTGGTATTTTTATTGATCCAGGGAGAGTTGAGGCTATTCAGAAGATTGGTTTACCAAGGAATAAAAAACAATTACGGTCATTTTTGGGGAAAATTAATTTTCTGAGGCGTTTTGTCCCAAATTTTGCAGAGCTAATCAAACACATAAATGTCTTGCTGAAGAAAGATGCAGAATTCAAGTGGCAAGATGAAGCAAAAAACTCTTTTTCAACAATCAAGTCTGCCTTGACTAAAGCTCCATTTTTAATCATCCCTGATTTTGAAAAAAAAAAATCTGATTTTTTCATATGCTTCTGAATAAACAATTGCAGCTTTTTTGTTACAAAATAACAAGGAAGGCTTAGAACATCCTATTTCCTTTGTCATATGTGCTTTAATAGATACTGATTTAAAGTGCATCTTGATTGAAAAACAAGCATATGCACTAGTTAAATATTTAAAGTCTTTTAGAGTTTATGTGTTACATTCAAAAATTGTTGCTTCTGTACCAAATATTACTGTCAAAGATGTACTGCTGCAGCCAAACACAGATGGCAGGAGGGGAAGATGGTTAACCAATATTCTGTAATTTTATATTGAGATCAGACCTACAAAATTGATAAAAGGACAAGGCTTAGCTCGCTTGATGGTTGAATAAAATTGCAAATATCTAAATATGAACATGGAGGTAGCTGAAGAAAAAGATGGAGAAGGTATATCTGATTATCCTGAAATTTTTCATTCAAATTGGTAAGGATATAGTGTACTTTTGTTAAACTTCGGTTATCCCCCATAAATGGAGAATTCAAAAATAAGGGCTTTTAAATTGAAATTTGTTAAGTATTTCATATTCGAAAATCATCTTTACTGGAAAGACCATGTGGGAGTCTTATTAAGATGTGTAGATGAAGATAAGTCACCGAAAATTATGTCAGAGATACATGCAGAGGTGTCTGGTGGACATTTGTATTGGAAAGCTACTGCAAATAAAATTTTAAGAGCTAGCTATTATCGGCCAACTCTTTTCTCTGATGTTTTTTCCAAAGTTAGGACTTGTGTTGAATGTCAAAATTTTGCTGGTAAGCAGAAGCTACTTCCATTACCTCTTATTCCTATCTCAACTGATGTTCCTTTCCAGTAGTGGGGGTTAGACTTCATTGACGAAATTCATCTGCCTTCATCAGGACAACGTAGATGGATTCTTACAGCTACAGACTATTTTAATAAGTGGATTGGATCTTTTCCAACCAGGAATGCCACTGACACGGTAATAATCAAATTTCTGTTGGAAAATATTATGTCTAGATTTGGTTGTCCTCAAAAATTGGTGACTGGAAATGCAATGGCTTTTAAATCTACTAAGATGAATAGTTTCTGTCAGAAATATGGTATTGATTTGACTCATTCTACACCTTATTACCCTCAAGGTAATGGGTTAGCTTATTCATCCAATAAAATCTTGGTGAGAATCATTAAGAATATGTTGCATGAAAATAAGATAAATTGGGGCACTCAGCTACTTCATGCTCTTTGGGAAGACAGGGTAAGTAGCAAAAGATCAATTGGAATGTCTCCCTTTCAAATTTTTTATGGTACTGATGCTATAATGCCATTACAATTAGCCCTTCCTATTATGAAGTTCTACAAGATGAAATCAATGATGCAAATGCAATTCAAAAGAGAATGTTGCAGCTGATAGAAGCTCATCAAATCTGAGAATCATTGATGGAAAAAGTACAAAAATACTAGACCAAAGTCAAATATGTTTTTGACAAAAGAGAAAATCAACAGTTATTCCAAGAAAATGATTTGGTGTTGCACTGGGATGTCAGAAGGGAAGACCATGGAAAGCATGGTAAGTTCAATAATTTATGGTTTGGTCCATTCCAAATTTCTCAAGTTTTGGGAAACAACACATTTCTGCTCAAGCATCTAGATGATGATCAGTTGATTGGAGGTTCAGTTAATGGTCATTTTCTTAAAAAGTTCCATGTTTGATAAGTTAGTTTGTCATTCCATTGTAAATATCCAGAGTGATGTGTTAATAAAACTCCATGCCTAATGGTACTTGTGTCTCTAAATATAGTCAGTTTTGAGTCCAGTCAATGAAAGTTCAATTCTAGTCATAAGTTCCTAAATTTTTCTAAGTCCTGAAAGTTTTAAGGCACTGATTCTACAGTCCTTGAAGCCTCACAGGGAGGAATTCATCCCCAATAGGAGCCATTGTTAGCACTATAAATGTTAATAGTCTAACCACCATTATATTACTGTTTTTGATTTTTTTCTTGTTCCCTAGCCTATGTCAAAGTTCTAATCATCTTCAATAAAATCCAAAAAGAGTCTCAAAACCAAAAATATTTTCAGTTTTATAGGCGGTATTTTGTCATAGATTTATAGAACGTTAAACTATTTTAACTTAGATTGGAGTCAAATTTATTGATAATTTTAGTAATAATAAAATAATAGCTACTCTTTCTGAAAAGGCAGCTATTTCTTCAGGAGCTTGGTTTCATTGGTAACGCAGAGATAAAAGTAGCTATTTCCACGAAATTGCATAAGGAGCTGCAAGGATCATTATTCAGAGAAAATATCATTCTCCTTTGAAATCAATTGAAGATATTCTATATTATGAGATATTATTATTTTTAAAAGGGTAATTATTTATAAATTAGAAGAAATATTATAAGGGAATGATTATATTGTTGATGGAGCTAACCTATAGCTACTCATTCTAGCTGAAGCGAAAAATGAGGTACAAAGTATCAATTTATTAATGATGCGGAGGAGTGATATATTTTATGGGGTGAATTAGCGCTCAGATTTGAATCATTTCAAATTGTTTCAATTAAACCATGCCATGATTAAAGGCGCGCAGACTCCAGAGGATTTCATTCACTATTTTTCATGACCGAGTTCTCCAAGAAGGTTACACCTAATAGTGTTACATTTTCCAGCAAACATCTTGTCATCTCAAGCAAGAAAGTAGGGTTGTGTGCAGGTTTTTTGTCTCTAGTTTGAACAGTTGTGCATAAATTTGAGCTTAGGCGTTAAGCAGGATGGGTAAGTGGAAAATTTAACTGATATGAGCCAGCGAATACTAGATTTTTTGACCACAGAGCAAATCCACAATTTCAAGCAGCAGGCTGGTACAGGCTTCTAAAGAAATTTTTAGGGGAAAATGTAGTTGTTGCACAGACATTTGCGGAAATTTTTGATGGGGAGAAAGTCAATCTCGGAAGAAAAACCTTCAAAATCATGAAGACCATTATAGCCAAGGCTACTCAGACTTCAGCTATTGGAGAATGTTGGTTCAAAAATAAAATGTTGCAAGAAAATGTAAGTTCTTTCCTCAAACCTGAACACCAAAATGTCAATCGGATTCCTTCTGTGCATATTTCATGTTTTAGGCCAGAATGTTAGCATGTCATAACCATTGTGCAATGCTATATAACCCTTGAGGGTAGATTCTCTAACGTTCATCAATATAAAGTGATATTTCGGTCTCACATGTCAGATGCCAAACCTATGAATGTTCCTTTCTTTCTCTACAGAATATCCCTAATTATTCCTTGCATAACCTCTATCATAAAGGCTTAATCAAGATGTTGGTGGTATATCACCTTAGGAAAAATAAAACTACCTGGGATAAATTTATAATAGATGAAGGATTTGGTAGCATCAATTCTAGGAGGAGGGTAGGGAGACCTAAGAAACAAAATGTCCAAGAAGAACAAACTGGCTCAACACCTATTCCAAATAATTCACAAGCAGCCTAGTCTATTCCATCAACGAGTAGACAAACTAGAAGTTCAGCTAAAATAGTCAAAACTGAATATGTCACTCCCATACCAATGGTGCAGCCAGCAGAAAATGTTTAGACAAGGGAAACTTCTAAATAACCCCAAACTTTTGAATCATTCAGAAGAGAACATGCAATTAGATTCAAGCAAGGGAATAATCTACCTAATAAAAAGGTTAAGTCTACAGGTGAGGAAAACATAGCCTCTTCCTCAAGACATAAAGGCAAAAGGAAATCAATCTTAACAGAAGAAACTTCAGAGGAAGTCAGCCCTGAAGTACCAGTTCAACACTTTGTTCCAGAAATTGCAGGAGATCAAGAAGAAAATAGTGACACCCCTTCAATAGGAGAAGCAACATTAGCTCAATTTTTTTCTTCTCTTAAGACATCCAAGACATATAACATAAGAAAGGACAAGAACATGATTCACTCCTATTAATATTTCGAAGAATGCAATACTGAAGAGGATTTCTTAGAGATGAGGTTGTTGGAAATACTCAAAAGGGGGGGTGAATCAATTCCTTTCAATTAGAGCATTAGTTAATATTCAATTATTATCAGTGTTTGTACAATGATAGCAGTAAACAAAAGGAACACAAATGCACACATTTTTTAAGGTGGAAACCCACTCCGGGACAAAAACCACCTAATGTTTTTCTAATAATTCTTTACTATTCAACTCCAATTGAAAATAAAGCTCCAACTTCCTAGAATCTAGAAAAGAATTCTTCTCTAGCTCCCACTGGATAGACACTCCAACACCCGAGATTCTTTAGTAGTCAAGTGAACAGGTGCCCCAACACCCAATGAGCTACAACTCACCCTAGCACCACCCTACCACCCTATAGAAGAATAAAAGAAGAATGGACTCACGTACCAAGGAAAATGGTCCACTTTACAATGATATAGAATTATGTAGAAGAATAAGACACACTAGACAATAACCCCAACTATGACACAACCACCTAATGATGATCCTAGACCTCCCGACACTGCCTCTTCAACTCTTGGCAGATAGACACTAGTACAATTTTTCCAATAATGTATTTACAATGACTTAGTACAATGATACCTTTACAGTGACTGTATGCAGTGCTGCCCACTTGAAGACTTCATGTGATGAACTTCTTGCTGTTGTTCTGCACCTTGGTTGCTACTCTTTTCATGCTACCCTCTGCTTCACATTATTTTTCTTTTCTTCCCTAGAAATTTTGGTCCTTTGCAACCCTTGACAACACATGATCTAGCTTTTTCTTGCCTTCTAGGAGCTCTATAATGAATCTAGTATATATCTGTTATTTCAGATCCCCAATATGTGAATTTCGGTCCTTTATTATTCCTCTGAGTCATCTTTCCAATTCCATAGGTTTGACCCAATTTGGAATCTTCAATAGAGAGTTATGCCCAATCTCTCACAATGCCCTAATTATGGACTATTCCAGTAGAGTGAACTTGTACGGTGTGCCACGTGTCACTGTTTCTTCATTAGGATCTGAAATTGATAGAACGGAAATAAAATTCCATGCACTATCTACCAATTTTTACATAATTCCAATCCGATACTCAGAGAGAGAGTTATGATGATTTTTCCAAGGTCACTTCTTTGAGATGAATTTCAGGAGCCTGAAAAAACACTGACTTCCACAGATCATATCTCTGAAAATATTGCGCAGCTTGCTTTGAAATTTTTACAGGAGCTTCCTCAAGATTTTATATTCGCCTCATAAAAATTTCAGCTTCTGAACCTTTGTAGAAAAAAATTTAGAGTGAAAATTCCACGATGACTTGTTTCAAATGGTGAAATCCCTTGCATAAGGAGGATATGAGGATCAAAATTTATATAAATGCTTAGGTTGAGAGGGGCTTCAACAAGTGAACGTGGGAGGGATTTTAGGAGCTTAAAAAATATTAATTATGACTTTTCAATGACCCATGCCACAACCCCATGAAGATTTAGCCCACTAACTTGGGGTACAAACTTCAAACATGAATATCTCTCAAACCATGAAGAATTACGTGGCATGCCATATATCAACGGAAACATATCGACAAGTAGAAACCATAAGAAGCATTCTTGATCCAAAATATATTAAATTGGTAGGTTAAAATTCTCATGCAATATTTGGGTAGCCCCTGGTACTGCTTCGGTTGTCATCAATGACGACTGCTGATCAACAATCTCCCCCTTTGGCATTTATCGCAACACAAGTACTCCCCCTGTGATCATGACAACTCTTCCTACAAAATTCTCTCCCCCTTTGACATCAATGGAAAAGGGTAACTCCCCCTGACACACAACCATCTTGTAGACCTGTACACGCTTCCACTCCCACTTTATATAAGGAAAATCTAATGAGAACTTGGGAGAATCCCAAGCTTCTGGCGAAGATATTCCAATGCTTCACGAGTAATCTCATGATAATCAACGCTTCCTGCCCAATCTGCATCTGTAAAGGCATGAATAATTAAATTGTTATCCTTGGGATACCACAAGCCATACTCTGTTATTCCCTTTAGATATCGAAGAATTCTTTTGATGGCAATAATATGTGATTCTTTTGGTGCTGCTTGGAATCTTGCTACTTGTCCAACTACTTCCATAACATCTAGTCGGGAGGCTGTTACATATAGAAGACTATTGATCATAGATATATACAACCATTGATCCACATCCTTAGATGAGTCGTCTATGCTCAATTTGCAACCTGTTACCATCGGAGTAAGGATGGTTGTGCAATCTTCCATTTTGAATTTCTTGAGCATTTCCTTGATGTAACTAGCTTGACATATAAATATTCCTTTCTCTTGATGAGATATTTGAAGCCCTAAGAAGTATGTCAGCTCACCAAGTAAAGACATCTCAAAATCACTTTGCATATTTGTAGCAAACTTCTTACTTAGTCAATCATCATTGCTACCAAATATCATATCATCCTCTTTAGCTATTAGACGTGCTTTAGTTGCTTCATCCAGAACATATATGTTGTTTGGAGCTCAACTTGCTGTAGCCATAATTTAACCATACCTTCCTTTCCTTATTTCACATTTTGTGGAGTTGAATATTATTGTGTGTCCCTGATCACACATGTCTCCAACACTGAGCAAATTGTGATTCATGTTTTCAACCAATAGAACATTCTTGGGTAGAGAATATTTGCTTCCGAGAGTGACAGTACCTGATCCTATAACATTTGAAGATCTATCATTTCCAAAGGACACGGTTCCATCCTTCTTCTCTTTCAGAGATACAAATTTTTTTCTATCTCCAGTCATATGCATTGAGCAACCGCTATCAACATACCACACATCTTTGTTGTTTTGAGCCTTGAGAGTGAGAGCACAATTATCAATCTTCTTATTCTTCCATGTTCGTTCGTTCTGTGGCTTCGAAGATTCTTCTGGAGGATTTTCAAGTCTGCAGTCTCTAGCTATGTGTCCAAAGTTTCGACATTTGTAACATTCAATATTATTTCTTAAATTTTCAAATCTATTGATGTTTCAATGAGCCTTGGGAGGTTTATATTTGACAGATCTCCTGGAATTGTATTCGTTCCTAGGGTACGTGTGACATTCTACAACTTTATGACCAAATTTTTCACATGAATAACAGTGGCCATAAAACATATGTTGGTACCTGGATGGAAATCTTCATCAAGGAATTGTCTTCCAAGGCTGTTCTTGCGAATCTTGCCCAATGAAGTCTACATGCATGTCACATCTCATAGGTTCATTGTATTTTGTTGTAGAAGGTCCTGCTTATTCTTCTTTGTAACCGATGTCAGTTCTGTCATTGTAATATCGTTGATTGTTGATGATTTATTCCAATGACCTTGAGATGTTGGCATAGTTTTGGATAGTTTTTCCTTTCTTCACTTCCTTACACAGCGAGACTATTTCGGCGTCTAATTCTTCCCTTTCTTGGTTGCTTTCTTCCAACTTATTTTGAAGTGACTCTTCAATGCATTTGTGTTCTTCAACTTCAATTTTGAGACCTTGAACTTGTCCTTAAACAGTATTGGAATGGATCTTCTCTGCCTTGAGCTCTTTTATAAGCTTAATTGCTTCCTTATAAAATTCCTCTATGGTCAATCCTTCTTCTTTGTTGTTTGATACCTATTGTTTATTGTGCTTGGCCATATACAATACTCTCTCATTGGCTTCTTCTTCGCTGTCATTGTCTTCATCGGATGATGAGTTATCTTCTTTAGAGAGAAAGTTCCTTTTGGATCCTTGCTTGTTGAATTTATTAAAGCCTTTCTTTCATTTTGAGTTTCCATCACTTCTGTTCGAACATTTTGTTGTGAAATGCCCAACCTCACCACAGCCGAAACATATCAATGGAAGTTTACCTTTGAATTTTCCCTTACCAATTTTTAGTTTTCTCGTAAAGTGAGCATACTCTTCATTTGAAAGACCTTCTCCATCATCTCCCTTTTCTTCACACTTGCAGGTGCATGTATTTTCAATTGAAGGTTGTTTTTCCTTATTGGTTTTCTTAGATGCAACGAACTTTCTAGATGTGAAGTACCCTCTTCTTCATCAAGTGTAATTTCATATGCTATGAGAACTCCATGTAATTCCTCTTTGTTGAGTTTGTCCAATTTTTCACTGTATTCTAAGATCGATATCTTTGGGTTGAATCTCCCTGGTAACGTTCTAATAATATTTCGTATAATAGTCTTCTTGTCAACTGGCTCTTCCAATCCTTCCAGAGTATTGGTTATTTCATCAACGTATTGGAAGTATGCAGCAATGTTGCAATCTTTTTTCATTTTGAGTTGCTCAAATTTTGCTCTATAGATTTGAAGCTTTGCTTCTTTGACATTTGAGTCACCTGCATATATATTCTCAAGCTTATCCCATAAATTTTTAGCGGTTTTACAACCCAATACCTTATGATAAGAAGATTCAATAAGTCCACTGATAATAATATTCTTTTCCTTTGCATCATTTACCAAATTATTCTTACCTTGCTCATCCGTTGTTGATGTAAATCCATTTTGAACAGTGTCCCATACTTCGTAACCTTTTGCCAAGAGATAGACCTCCATTCTTCCTTTCCAAAGTGCATAATTATTTTCATTAAATAGAGGTACACCATTCTTGGTATGCTCCATGACCTCCTTCCAGCTGTTAAACTGCTATTGAAGGAAGCAAGCTCTGATACCAATTCTTTGAAATACTGAGAGGGGGGGTGGATCAGTATTCCTTTCAATTAGAGAATTAGTTAATCTTCAATTATTATTAGTGTTTGTACAATGATAGTAGTAAACAAAAGGAACACAAATTCACACAATTTTTAAGGTGGAAACCCACTCCAGGACAAAAATGACCTAATGCTTTTCTAATAATTCTTTAATATTCAACTCCAATTGAAAATAAAGCTCCAACTTCCTAGAATCTAGAACAGCATTATTCTCCAGCTCCCATTGGATGGACGCTCCAACACCTGAGATTCTTCAGTATTCAACTGAATGGATGCCCCAACACCCAATGAGAAATAACTCACCCTAGCACCACCCTAGCACCCTATAGAATAATAAAAGAAGAATGGACTCTCGTACCAAGGAAAATGGTCCACTTTACAATGATATAGAATGATGTAGAAGAATAAGACACACTAGACCATAACCCCAAGTATGACACAACCACCTAATGATGATCCTAGACCTCCCAACACTGCCTCTTCAACTCTTGGCAGATAGACACTAGTACAATTTTTACAATAATGTATTTACAATGACTTAGTACAATGATACCTTTAGAGTGACTGTATGCAGTGCTGCCCACTTGAAGACTTCATGTGATGAACTTCTTGCTACTATTTTTCACCTTGGTTGCTACTCTTGTCATGCTACCCTCTGATGTACCTTCCTTTGCTTTGCTTCCCTAGAAATTCTGGTCCTTTGCAACCCTTGACAACACATGATCTAGCTTTTTCTTGTCTTCTACGAGCTCTATATGGAATCTGGTGTATCTATGTTATTTCAAATCCCCAATATGTTATTTTTGGTCCTGTAGTATTCCTCTGAGTCATCTTTCCAATGCCATAGGTCTGACCCAATTTGGATTCGTCAATAGAGAGTTATGCCTAATCTCTTACAATTCCCTAATTATGGACTGTTCCAGTAGAGTGAACTTGTACAGCGAGCCACGTGTCACTTTTTTTCATTCGGCTCTGAAACTGATAGAGCCAAAATTGCAGTCCATGCACTATATACCACTATTTACAGAATTCTAATCCGATACTCAGAGAGATATTTATGATGATTTTACCAAGGTCCCTTTTTTGAGATGAATTTCAGGAGCTTGAAAAAACACTGACTTCCACATATCATATCTCCGAAAATATTGTGCATCGTGATCTTAAATTTTTAGAGGAGCTTCCTCAATATTTAGGCTTCGCCTCATAAAAATTTCAGCTTCTGAAAATTCGTAGAAAAAAAATTTAGAGCGAAAATTCCACAATGACCTGTTTCATATGGCGAAATCCCTTGAATAAGGAGGATATGAGGATCACAATTTATATAAATGCTTAGGTTGAGAGGGGATCCAAAAATTGAATGTGGGATGGATTTTAGGAGCTTAAAAAATATTAATTATGACTTTTCAATGACCCATGCCACAACCCCATGGGGTTTTAGCCCACTAACTAAGGGTACAAACTTCAAACATGAATATCCCTCAAACCGTGAAGAATTATGTGGTGTGCCATATATCAACGGAAAAATCTCGACAAGTAGAAACCATCAAAAGAATTCTTGATCTAGAATATATTAAATTTGTAGGTCAAAATTCCCATGCAATATTGGGGTATCCCCTAGTGCTTCTTAGGTTGACATCAATGACGACCGCTGATCAACAGAGGTGGGCCAGTCTAGCAGTATCATGCATAGAAGAAGAGAGGTTTCTTATATTCCCAACCCATACCTCAGAAAACCTCACAGTAGGCCTAAAAACAAGCTAATACTGAACAGAAAACTCATTGCTAATCCTAGGCTGAAAGATGAAATTATAAATGTTGATGAAAGCCCAAGAAATGAAGCCAAGAAGACCAGAGCCTAGAAATAGAAACATGCAGGAAAAGGAAAAGCTAAAATACTCTCTAAGGCAGAGTCCCTCAAAAAAATTTCTTTTGTGCTTGATTTTATTTAAACATTTAAGGCAAATCAAAGAAGAAGAAGCACACATTTTTAGCTTAATCAACAAATGCATCTATTTACATTGTTTCCAATAATTGCTACATATTTCTGAAAGGTAGCTATTATTTCCTAAATTCTTGTATAAAGGATGTAGAGGGAGTTTTTATTCAAATCTCGAAGGATGATACTAAGGGGTAATTACATACATGCAATATCAATAGAAGAAGTTGTTGCCAAGTGTCAATTAATAAATTTTTCTTCCAAATGTTAGATTCAGTAGACAATTTTTTCACTTTTGGGGGAAAGAGCTAGATGCCATCTTCAGTTGTTAGTTTCACTTTTTGAGGAAGTGGTTATACCAGAAAAGAGGATCAGTTTTCCAACAATTTTCCACATCACTCCAGCCACTTCAAGCTATATGCCATCATGTGTTTTTCTTTATTATGTTGCACTATTTTGTATTATGGTTAAGGAGAAGCTTCACCTTATGTATAGGAATATCATAACTCCTCCAGAATAGAATCACACGTTTTGTGGAAATATCAGCATAATATCTCTTGTATATATATGATGAAACTCAATAGAGAAAAAGGTTCATGGTTTGTGATGTTGAAAATGCAACAAGATGATGGAGCTTAGTGAAATGAAGTCGCCTTCACTAAGTGGGCCCACAGGCTATTTTTGGTGCAAAGTCTATTTTTAGACTATGTCTATTTTTAGACATATGGATCATGGTCTATGAGTTGCACGATGCTATTTATGGATGATTGGTCGAGTTGGTAAAAATATATGGACCTCTATTTTTATACATTGGGCGGTTTCTATTTTTAGACTGTCGAGCTAAAAATAGAACAGTCAAATATTATTAACCCTTAATAATATTTAGACTATAAACATTATCTTATCCTCTTGGAGCACTTCAGTTTGATGCTTTGATGTGGTACATGCAGCTGACAGAAGGAAATACACTTTTCCTAAGGGTTAGTTGAGCTAATGCATGGTTGACTTCAGTTAGGACTCAAGTGGCAGAGTTTGGTGGAGTTGATGAGACAGTTGGTGGAGTTGTGTTCGGTTTAACTTAGTTGAACTAGTTGTATTTAGTCTAACTAAAAAATACACTAGTGATGAGTGGTGTGAATTAATTATTAATTAATTCACTAATTATTAAATCATAAATCAACTAAATAACACATCAGTTAACTGCAATGCATGGACAGTTCAGTGGAGACCAGTGTTAGAGGTGGGTGAAAGGGTGAGTCTACTATCAGTTGTGACTATTGGTTGTGCATGAGATTTGCACACACATTGATGGAGATTGCCAATGAGGATTGCACAGTTGGAGCTAGTGGGATTCGAACTTGGATCTCATCATTACTCATCTTGGATTGCGCAGTAGAGGCAGGCAGACTTGTGGAGGAGATTTGAACCCGTGACTTGTTCATCTTCCGTGCTAGTTTGTGTGTAGCATGTGAGATAGTGCTGAGAGCTGTGAGAGCTTTGTGCTATGTATTGTTACATGTTCTCTATCATTATATTATATAGATAGTTGGGGGTTTTCAGCTATTGCTTTCCCCATTACATACTGTGTCAGATGTGTGTTTGATTATTGTGTTTATGTGCGCATGCGACTGTTTCTATTTCTGCATATTGATGATCAATTGTAGAAGAGGTTATGTATTATGCTTGAAGCTTAAATAGTGTGTAATCAGGATAATATCGGTGAATAATTCAGAAAATTATTCAAATTTCTACATGGTATCAAAGCAAAATTGATCATCAGGATCTATTACAGTGATTACAATTTATTTCGGTAGACAGAGTCTGTAACGCGCCAGGTAGCCTCTGGATCCATCCTTTCTTTGAAAGGTGATATATCCAATAAACGCCCCTACAGTCGATCTCTGTGCTAGAAATACTTTGTTCTCACAGATCCAGAAGCAGTTGAGTTTTGAGCTTGGAATTCAAATTTTGCAACAATTTGTTTTCTTGGTGCCAGAGTTGAAATGTCTTTCAACGGTTTGCGACTGGAATATGCCCATGAGGGCAGTTCGAATTATGTTGCATGGAAGGACAGATTGGAGGCAGTATTAGATGATAACGGGCTGAAGGATTTCATAGATGTGGATGTCCAGAAGCCTACTGATGCTGCTGAAGTTGAGGCTTGGCAAAAGAAGATGGCGAAATGTCGAAGGATTCTGTTGGAGGGCGTGAAGGATCACATTGTATCCAGCCTGCATGGAAAAGTTTCTCCATACTTGATGTGGAAAGCACTGACAGATCTATTCCAGAGCAAGAGCGACTAGAGGAAGTTGGCGCTCAAGGATAAACTCAGAAACATTAAGATGGAGAAAGGCGACAGTATCGCCAAGTACCTCATGAAGTTCACTCAATGCAGAGATGAGCTAGGAAGTGTGGGGGTGACTGTCGATGATGAGGACTTGGTGGACCTGGCTCTCCTTGGTCTTCCGAAGAGTTGGCATTCCTATCAGGACTCTGTCAATGGTTGGGAGAAGTTTCCTGGATGGGAGCGACTTTGGTCGGATCTCATGCAAGAGGAGATAAGGCGGACTACCAGGGATGGATCTTCATCAAAGGTATCTGATGAAGAAAATTGCGCTTTGGCTGCCAAAGCAAAGAAGGCGAAGAGCAAGAAAGCTTCTCAGTCTGGTGTGAAAGGCAAGAAGCAAGACATGTCCAAGGTGAATTATTTTCACTGTCACCAACACGGACATTATGCCACAAATTGTCTGCAGAAGAAGAAAAATAAGCATGCTACTGGATCTACAGCGGGAGAGGCATTAGCCTCCCAGTTTGAGCTGGATTTTTCACTTATCGTATGCTTGGCTTCAAGTGTGATGGGATCAGTATGGTTCTTGGACAGTGGTGCGTCTTTTCACATGACTGGAGATCGGGATCTATTTTCAGATCTGGAGGAGAAAGATCTTGGAGTGCACATCGAAATGGGCGATGATGGTAGATACAGTGCGATCGGTATCAGTACCATTTCCTTTGAGAGGGAGTCTGGTAAACCCTTCATATTGAAGGAAGTGTTGCATGTTCCAGGATTGATGAAGAATCTGATCTCTCAGGACAGGTATGGGAAGATGGCGGGCATGACGTGGCCCTTTGGGGGAAGGGTGGTTTTCCTTGCCAGTACAGGAACTGAGAAACTCTGGCAAGACAGGGTCGCAGCCAAGAACCCTTATCACGGTGGGGTATGGTCGTACGCGAATGGCATGCAAGGCGAAGGAGTGGTGAGCTCAATGATGGCGAGTCATGGACACCGAGATTGGGCCACCTTCACCATGGAGCTTGGAAGATACCGCAGCCAGAGCTTATCGGGCTTCTCAAGGGCACCTGCGCAATGTATCATGGCAAGGTGTACCTTAGGAAAATCTTGACAAAGCCACCTTTCACGAGAAGGATAGTCGCGCCACGACGATCCTTGAGAGAGTTCACACAGACGTGTGTGGTCCTTTCTCAGTTGCTTCGACAGCAAAGCACAAGTATTATGTGATCTTTGTCGATGATTTCTCTCGAAAGTGCTGGATCTTCTTCATGCAGAAGAAGAGCGATACATTCGCGAAGTTCTGTGAGTTTAAAGCACTGGTCGAGAAGGAGTCGGGGAAGAAGGTGATTGCTCTAAGGAGTGATAACGGTGGTGAATTCATCTCGGCTGAATTCAAGGAGTTCTGCAGCACAGAAGGGATTCGGAGAGAGCTCATCGTACCCCATAACCCACAGCAGAACGGGGTGGCTGAGCGGAAGAACAGAACGATCGTGGGTGCTGCACGGGCGATGTTGCATGATCAGGGCCTACCCCTTCACTTGTGGGCTGAGGCATGCAATACAGCAGTGTATGTGCATAACCGTTGTCCTCACAAGGTTCTTGGCATGAGTACACCAGAGGAGGCTTATTCTGGCAAGAGGCCTGATATTTCCCATTTGCGGATTTTCGGATCTCCTGTCTACATGCATGTGACGAAGGATGCAAGAAAGAAGCTGGATCCAACTGCTGAAGTTGGAATATTTAGGTACACCGATACGCCCCCACAACGTACTGTGTACGCCGCACTTCTGTAAACTCGTTGTGCGATGATATCAAATTTCAGGAGGAGAAAGCCATGAAGTGTTCGCTTGAGAGGGAGCCACACTTGCATGCAGATGAGGAGCTATTAGTTCCTAAGGATGAGCTTCCAGATGTGGATCAGCCACAAGAGGAAGTTCATGGAGTGGAAGAGACCACTCATGCAACACCAACCATTAGAGGGCGCAAGCGCACTACAGAAGCTGAGCGACTGGCTCAAGATGCAGAGAAGGTTGTAGGACCACCTACAGCACAGCGCAGACAGAGACAGTCACCGGACCAGTACACTGGATACATGGCTCTAGTGAGCAAATGTGTCGTGACAGAGCCATCCTCTTTCGAGGAAGCTGTGGAGGATCCCGCATGGGTAGATGCCATGGTGGAAGAGTATGATTCGATTGTCAGAAACAGTGCATGGGAGATTGTCCCGCGACCGAAGGGGAAATCAGTGGTGGGTTCGCGATGGATCTACAAAGTGAAGCAGGCGGCTGACGGGAGTGTGGAGAAGTACAAGGCAAGATTTGTTGCCCGTGGCTTCTCACAGATCGAGGGGATCGATTATGAGGAGACCTTTGCACCTGTCGCAAGGTACTCTTCCATACGGACGATCCTAGCTCTCTCAGCGCAGATGGGGTGGCACATCCATCAAATGGATGTGAAGACTGCGTTCCTCAATGGAGTCATTGAGGAGGAGGTGTACATAGAGCAGCCTAAAGGTTTCGAGATCTTCAGTAGTGAGTCGCATGTGTGTAGACTCAAGAGAGCACTGTACGGGTTGAAGCAAGCACCTCGTGCTTGGTGCACATGGATAGACAGTTACTTCACCGGACTTGGATTTTCCAAGAGTGAGGCGGATCCTAACCTGTACCAGATTGTGGTGGAGGGGAAGTTGTTGATCATTGTACTGTATGTAGATGATCTGATTTTGACGGGAGATGATCTGTTGATACTTTCATGCAAGGAGGATCTTGCTAGAGAGTTTGAGATGAAGGACTTGGGCCTCCTTCATTATTTCCTGGGATTGGAAATCTGGCAGCGCAGTGGTGGACTGTTTGTTTCTCAGGGTAAGTATGCCCGGGAGATACTGGAGAAGTTCAACATGCATGACTGCAAGCCTGTTGATACTCCTCTTCTTGGAGGTTGGAGGAAGGAGGATTCTACTTCAGCGGAGGTAGTGGATGCCATTGTTTATCGACAGTTGGTGGGGTCGCTTATGTATCTGGTCAATACACGACACGATATATGCTATGTTGTTAACCAGCTTTCGCAAGCTATGGTTAAGCCTACCAAGCTCTTCTGGAAGGAAGGCAAGCATGTATTGCATTATCTCAGAGGCACATCGGGATATGGACTGTGGTACAGACAGGAGGATGAGATGAAGCTGTGTGGCTTCACGGATGCAGATTGGGTAGGGAGCCCAACGGATCGAAAGAGCACATCTGGAGGGATCTTCAGTATCGGGTCGACAGCAGTTTCCTGGTACAGCAGGAAGCAGAGATCCCTGGCACTCAGTTTCGCGGAGGCCGAGTATATGGCAGCAAGCTTGGCTGCATGCGAGGCTATTTGGATGAGGAAGATTTTGGTCGGGTTGTTCGGGTCGCATTTGGAGCCTACTGTGATTTATTGTGATAACTAGAGTTGCATTAAACTCTCATCTAATCCAGTATTTCATGATAGATCCAAACACATCGACATCAGGTACCATCATATCAGAGATTGTGTGCAGCGGAGAATCATGTTACTTTCATATATTCCCACTTGAGGATCGTGGATGTCGACATCTTCACAAAGGTGCTCACCAGATAAATTCGAATTCCGTCGTATGTAGGATAGAGCTGGTGATGAACCATCTTGTTGAGAGGGAGTGTTGAAAATGCAACAAGATGATGGAGCTTAGTGAAATGAAGTCGCCTTCACTAAGTGGGCCCGCAGGCTATTTTTTGCGCAAAGTCTATTTTTAGACTATGTCTATTTTTAGACATATGGATCATGGTCTATGAGTTGCAGGATGCTATTTATGGATGATTGGTCGAGTTGGTAAAAATAGATGGACCTCTATTTTTAGACATTGGGCGGTTTCTATTTTTAGACTATCGAGCTAAAAATAGAACAGTAAAATATTATTAACCCTTAATAATATTTAGACTATAAACATTATCTTTTCCTCTTGGAGCACTTCAGTTTGATGCTTGGATGTGGCACATGCAGCTGATAGAAGGAAATACGCTTTTCCTAAGGGTTAGTTGAGTTATTGCATGGTTGACTTCAGTTAGAACTCATGTGGCAGAGTTTGGTGGAGTTGATGAGACAGTTGGTGGAGTTGTGTTCTGTTTAACTTAGTTGAACTAGTTGTATTTAGTCTAACTGAAAAATACACTAGTGATGAGTGGTGTGAATTAATTATTAATTAATTCACTAACTATTAACTCATAAGTCAACTAAAGAACACATCAGTTAACTGCAATGCATGGACAGTTCAGTGGAGACCAGTGTTAGAGGTGGGTGAAAGGGTGAGTTTGCTATCAGTTGTGACTATTGGTTGTGCATGAGATTTGCACACACATTGATGGAGATTGCCAATGAGGATTGCGCAGTTGGAGCTAGTGGGATTCGAACTTGGATCTCATCATTAATCAACTTGGATTGCGCAGTAGAGGCAGGCAGACTTGTGGAGGAGATTTGAACCTGTGACTAGTTCACTTTCTATACTAGTTTGTGTGTAGCATGTGAGATAGTGCTGAGAGCTGTGAGAGCTTTGTGCTATGTATTGTTACATGTTCTCTATCATTATAATATACAGATATTTGGGGGTTTTCAGCTATTGCTTTCCCCATTACATACTGTGTCAGATGTGTGTTTGATTATTGTGTTTATGTGCGCATGCGACTGTTTCTATTTCCGCATATTGATGATCAATTGTAGAAGAGGTTATGTATTATGCTTGAAGCTTAAATAGTGTGTAATCAGGATAATATCGGTGAATAATTCAGCAAATTATTCAAATTTCTACATGTGAATCTTATACTCATGTGATCAGTGTACTCTTTCAGTTAATGATATTGAAGAACACTTTTGGGGACTTATTACTATCTTGATATGTGTATTGTTGATCCTTCTTATGTGTTTCCATACCTAAATCTCTTCAGTTTCAGTTTGTAGTTTCAAATAATGTTATATGTTTTTATGAGCCTCTTGATGTGTTTATGTACCTTATCAAATTTTATCAGTCTGACTTAGTAAGCTTTCTTGATGAGATGTGCATAATAATTGGTTAAAGAGAATTCCTTATGAAAATGACTTTTAATGATGTTCAATAAGATTATTGTAAGTCTTATGATAGCCTTCTCTTATTGATATATTATCAAACTGGTTCTTTTATTGTTTTTCATCAAAGTAGTGGATTTCTACCCTACAGACCCACTGTCCCTTATGTTATTCCATACTTTGTTCCTGTCATAGACTACAAACTTATCTTTTGCTACCATATCAAGCCTAAATATCCTCATTGGTGTGGCAGTGAATGTTTCTAAAACCCTTTTCAATGATTGAGAGCTTTAGCCACCTACCAATTATATAATTCAAATCCTTAAATTTCCCTAGAGCTTAGCATATGACTGGTCAAGCACTTGAAGAAGTCTAAGTGTTGATTCCAGCCCTAACACATAACAAAGAACATTTCTAACTCATATACAATGTTTTATCCTTGTGATTCTTACTTGTCACCATTAACACATTAAATAAAAATCGTAGCAACATAATTCATGCATAGAAATTGCATAGTAATAAAATCAAATGCACCATAGTCACAAAGATTTTAACCTAGAAACCCAAATGAGAAACCAACATTTGAATGGTTGCTCGATTCTCATTTCGGAAATCTCTATTTACAATGTAGATCATAGTTCTCTATCCATTCTCACCTCTTTGGCCAAAATACCCTTTTAAATTCAAGTTACAATAAGATATATGAGAGAAAGGGGTAATGGGAAATCCAATAGACTTTAACCTTTCAGTTCACATTCCTCTCTATATTTGTCTCTCCTACTATTATTATTTTGTATTATGTATTTTTTTTTCTTTTTCATGCTCCCTTAGGTCAATTGACCGAGAGGCTAGTGAGTCTGGTTGAGGATATTGGTTCTAAGGCATAGAATGATCCCTTAATTCATGATGACTAAGAGGCCAGTTTGGTCGAGGACATTGATTTTTTTATCTCTCCCTTAGGGAGTTGTTGAGTGACCTATGGATTGGTCAGGAATATTGATCTCAATTTCTCTCCATTATCTTGTAGACTGAGAGACTATATACTTGGGGATTTAGATGGGGATTACTCCCTTAGGTCGTGGACTAAGAGAACTTGTTTGTGGTCGGGGATATGTACCCTATGCATATTATTGGTTTGGCCTCATCGATTGATCTAATTAGTCCATTGAGCACTGACCTGGATGCCATTGGGTTTTGGCTTATGGGATGTGCTCGATGATATGTATCTTTCCTTATGATTATACTGATGATATCTCCCTTAGGTTGTGGCTGAGATACCTATGGATTGGTCAGGGAGATTGATATTCATAGAGAGATATCCTTTTACTTATAATTTCTTCCTTGGGTTGTGGCTGAGAGACCTGTGGATTGGTCGGGGAGATTGATCTTGATATAGAGAGAGACTTGTACTTGTGATCTCTTCCTGAGAGACCTATGGATTGGTCGGGGAGATTGGCCTTGAGAGAAAATGAAAAGTACATCCCTAGTTAAGAGGGAGTGTTGAAAATTTGGTAGCTATGGTCGATATTTTGATTGGAAAATTGGTGGAGAAAATTCAATTTTTGATGTTTGACCAAGTCGTCCTAAAGTGCATCAAGTTAGCCCCACATGTAGAAAACCCACCTCCTAAAACACATATAAATAATAAATCATTGGAGTTCATTTTGGCATCATCATCACTCAAACATTCGATCTAAAATAGAAAGGATAAGTTCACACATACGAAGGAGTCAAAGGAGTCTTTCTGTTTTGTGTTGAGCAAATTCTATTCTTCTATTTGACTAGTGTTTACTTGGGAAGAATTTCTTATGTTCAACCAAACTATTTGACTATTTTGGAGGTTGAAAATTCCAAAGAAATGTTGACTCTGTTTGACTGATATTTTGTCTGGTTTCTGGGTTGTTGACCACATGTTAACCATAGGTCAAACCCATGACTTTGGCAGAGAATTGCATGGGTTAATTAACTGATATTTTGACTGAATTTCGGCCCTCTTATATAAGCTATGACAAGCTGAAATTCAGCCCTTTGTTGCATATTTTACATTGACCAGCATCGACTGCACTTTCTCTCTCCTTTGATTGGTTTGAATTTTTATTTTTTTAGGTCATAATTTGAAATATTATTCAAATATTCGATGTACTTTTGATTAGTTGAATTTCTCTCTCATAAGGAAAGGTTGGTTCGGTTTTCCCCTTGTGGGTTTTTCCCTGGTCATTAACCTAATTTCTGATGTCTCTTGTCTCTTATTTTACTATTCATTGTGATCTATATTTCTCTATTGATGAAAGCAAATGGTTGAAAATTTTTCATGCATAACTTCTTAATGGTTGGAATGCTATAAGAAGATTAATTGTATCATTGGAAGTAGTTATCAATTTTGAGAAATTTTACTTAGTCTTGATTGCACTATAAAATCAATAGTTACTTCACCTAAGCTACCTCACTTAGATGAGAAAGGAAATTTAGTATTGATTCCTGAGGATATTTTGGAGGTACGGGAGACTTGGTTGAGGAGAAAAATTATCAAACAATATCTTATATGGTGGAAATATCTACCCTCAAAAGATGCTAGAGGGAAAACATATATTGCATCATCTTGGACTCAGATTACTTGAGGGAAAGAAATTTTAGGTTGGGAATTACTATAATGACTCTTATTTCTTGAGCTTGGAGTCATTCATTCTACTCGCCTAAGCGTCTCTTTTAGTCTAACGAGAAGGAAAATTTATCTAGGAGACTAAAAGAGATTTTCCTGATCGATTCTATTATATATTAAATAAATGGGTAAATTATGATTAATAAAAATGGGCCAAATTTATTTTATTTGAGAAGGGGGAAAAGTCACATAGAGAAAAAAAAAGTGACTCCATCAATAAAATAATATTAAAAAGGAATTATAGCAGCTTGGAAAAAACTTAATGTAATCTTCTTCTTTTTTTTCAAGTTGTTTGTGAGCCTCCAGGCTTGACCTGTGGCTTGAGGAGCTGCGACCCAAGGGAATCTAAGTCGTCAAATAAACCTAGGGATCTCACCTATATTGGGCCACACCAGCCCTTAGCTGACTGGATTTTTTAGCATGTCTCCTCCTTCTAGCACAGGGCACAACCACCCCCTGTGAGGTTTAATCTTGGGTCACCTTGTTGACGAGGCCCATCCTCAACCAGTTGTCCTACTAGGACTTTAAAATTAATTTAATATTATAAACGGAGGTTGGATATCATTTTCTCATCATTTTGTCTCATGATTTCTCATTTCCATTGAAGAGAACCTCAAGCGAGTTTCAGACCAAGGGTTTCAAATGATATTCTCACACTAGTTTTTGTGGAACTCATTTCCACCATAGTTAGTATATCTCCAATTTCTAAAAAAAAAATATTGTCACCCTAGTTGGATTATTTTCAAAGGTTGTATTGAAGGTATAACTAAGTTTATTGCAGGTAAACGTCAACATCAAGAATCATGATTGTTATTTGCAGGAGAATGAAATTCACAATTTCCATGGAGGTCTTATACCCTTGAAGAGGATCGAATTTCTTTTCAGACCTAAGGCCAAGTTTGATTGTCAGTAAAGGGCCAAGTTGTAGATACATAGCCCAACTTCCATCCCTGGTCTCAAGAGGTCAAATTTCATATCTACAAGGAGGGTCGAATTGAATATTTAAACCAAGGGGTGAGGGTCGAATTGCTGAAAACCAAGACTATTATCTGAAGGTCAAGCTTGAGAAATTTTTAGAGGATGAATTCCTGTGTATTAGAGGCCAAATTATTTTCTTAGGGAAGGGCCGAATTTATGCACCAGTTCCCTTAATTTATTTATAGGTTTATTTCTTATAAAATTTCTTCAGTGGTGGTCAAATATCTTATATATATATATATATATATATATAAGGGAAAAATTAATTAATTATCAATGCCAAAGGAAGAGATAATTATTCTCACTATTGGAGCTCACATTTATCCATTCACCACAAGGATACACCATCTTCTCCTAAAGAGGTTGATTATAGTCTATATGGATGAATTTATTTAAATGTAGAGGTTGTGTTTGAGCATTGGAAGAGACATTATCACTCTGAGTTATTTGCTTTGGCACTTAATAAATTGAGGTTGAGTCAACTTGTTTGGGAAATAATTAATATTTCAATTTGATATATGTATTTTCAGTTTTAAGAGAAAACTAGAATTCCAATTCATCTAGAGAGCACGAGTTTTAGATCTAGCAGTGGACGAGTTGGAATTAAATATTGTCATCAAATTGGTGAGGTAGACTTCTAATTTGTGGTCGATTTTTTTGTTAGTGGAAATTTCATTAGTAAAAGGGTAATATTCAACAATTTTGGATCTACATGGTACTAAAATTTCTAAAATATACTCTCTGGAAAATTTATTGCTAAATCAAGCGCCAAGTTCCACAATTTGTCCAAGCACTATAACCTTCTATAAAATCAATAAAAATTTCCATTTTCCCTTCCACAATTATTCTTTGTGAAATGTTTGATGATATGGGTGTCTGAAAATTGTTTGCGTAAATTATTCAAAGAAAAGTATAATTATTAGCTTAGCACACTAACTCTTTGAAGTAATTCCTTGTTGAAAAAATGTATCCTAGTTGCATAAAATTAGTTGGGTATATTACAGTGGTATCATAGGATGGTATTAACTAGTTGTGGTATCAATACGCATGACCTCATAGAATTTTCAGAACATGACATATAAAAGGAAAAGGTACAGGAGAAAATAAAGAGAGCTACAAAATGATCAAGAACTAGACTCACCATTGCATAGAGAAGAAATAATTACTACATAAAGGGAGGTCAACATGTGAGGTCCAGATAAGGAGGAAGCAACATTTCAAAGCCTTCTGAAAGCTATGAATGATTTGGAAAAATGCCAGAAGGAAATGGTTGAATAAATGAGACAAAAAAACAAAAACAAAGGAAACAATAGGGAATCATATACTAGAGAAGGAGTAAGAACATATCAAAATATTTTTATAACAAATCCCCAAATCCACCATCATATCTACAGTGGAATAGCTCGACCCAATAAGCCTAAACTTCTTCATGTCAATCCAGCAGAACCAGTAAAACAATAAGACACCCCATTAGGATATTATTTTCAATAATATCAGTGAATGGGAGTTGTCTCTCAAGATGTGATCACTTCCAATATTTTTGTATTTTGAGAAGTGGAAACAAAGGCAAAGGGTTTGGAGGAGAACCCGCACAAAGTACGGAATTGTAGCATATTTTGGGAATTTAACCTTCTCAAACTTTAATGGCTCTACTATATGTACAGTGAGGTCATCGATCCAAAAAACTTGACACTTGTTTCCAGCTAAACCAAGAAACTGAAGTCGATGCTATTAAGTTGGAAATTCTCCACCTAGAAGCAAAAGTGCATGATTGATGGTACCATGGCTTAACTACTTTAGGACATGTCAATTTAACATCTTATGATGACTTTACAGAAATCGTGGTAGATAAATTTGGTTAGAAGGATCCAGAGATGTATTTCTTAGAGCCTACACAACTCAGGCAGACAGGAAATCTAGAGCACTATATAATAGCCTAGATCCATCTTAACTTTGTATCTACCAAGTGTCGATATGGATCAAAACTCTTTTCACTATAAAATAGTTTTGCATCTTAGGAGATTTAATCCCTCTCAATACTTGGTAGTTATGGAGTTGAGATGGATTAAGGATGGTTATAATTGGCCCTTTTAAATAGGATATATTCCACATGAATACCATGGGTTATCATACCATGAAGTTATTTTTATTTTAACATTATTTTTTTTATTTATTTTTTTTTTACTGCATAAAAATTTTTCACATTATTAATTTTATTTTTATATTTATTCTTACATAATTTGACTGAGTCAAAATATTTTCAGGATAAGACAAGGCATTACAACATCTCTACCATACTGAGATGGAGAGCACCTCTCGGCACAATTAGAATCTTGAGATTGTTATTGATGGTACCATATATGTCTAAAGTAAAGAGAATCATGTTGTTTGTTAAGGGATTGGTTGTTAACCTCTACAACGGATATTGAGTTCTTACAAGCCCACTTCTTTGAAAGATGCAGTTAGCAGAACACGAGAATTTTAGGATGTAATTCAAAATACCAGAGCACCCACTAAACCAACCTTTCCACCAAAGGGGAAATTTTTTCATATGCCTCCTCAGAAGGAGTGCACTAAAAGAAACAAGTTAGATGAGGAGACGATAAGAGATCTATGGAGGAGGAAGATATGCTTCAATTTTTAGGCACCAGAGCACCATTATACATCAAAGGGGAAGGCTCACTATATTAAGGTGTTCTCCAATGGTGAGGATTAGGAGGATGAGTAGGAGTAGCCACAGGAGGAGCTTAGAGAGATGGAGGGAAATCAGACCCAAGAGGGAGATAGGATTGGTATCATTGCTACACTCACTATGATTCCTTGATATCTCACACTTAGGATTCAAGGGAATATACAGGGGCATAGAGAAAAAAATTTTGTTGATGGTGGGGCCACCAATAATTTTATATATGTCTACTATGTATCTAAAAGAGGGTTAAACATGACTGAGTTCAACGGGTTTTCCATAGCCATACCAGGAAACAACTTCATGCAGTGCCACTAGATGATCCCCAATATGAGCTTGATGATGGGGAAATACATTGTTACAAATGGATTTTTTGTGACCAATGTTCATGACAGTAATTTCATGTTGGGAGTTCAATGGATCATCTCTATGCACTACACCATAGACTACAAGAAGATGGATATGGAGTTTATGTAGGATGGGAAGAAGGTGGTGCTAAGAGGCATGCACATCTATCCTCCCAAGGTGGTGACGTCAAACAGGATGGAAGAATTTTTTTGGCATGAAGACATTAAGTGGGAAATGGAATATAGAGTATCGGAAAAGAAGTGGGAAGATTAGCATCAACAATATCTGGTAGACGTTCCAGCCTTATTGCAAAAATATCATAAGGTATTTAGGGATACTCCTCCAGGAAGGCCACCTTATATGGGCTTTGAGCATATCATTGTGCTAGAGGTGGGGGTCCAAGAATTCATCACCACTATATACAAGCACCTCAGGGCATATAAAGATGATATTGAGAAGACTATTCGGAAGCTACTTACACTAGCCCAAATTTTCCTTATCTCTATCCATTTTCCTTCATAAGTGGTTCTAGTAAAAAATAAGGACAGGTCCCTAAGGATGTGTATCGATTATAAGGCATTGAATAAGAAAATTATTAAAAATTGATACCCCATTCCTAGAATTGATGAATTGGTCGATGAATTAAAGGGGGCTAGATATTTTTCCAAAATCGATCTTTGCTCAAGCTACCACCATATTAGAATCAGAGAGAAGGATATTCCAAAAACTACGTTCTGGTGTCGCTACAGCCAATATGGTTTTTCGGTTATGCATTTTTGGCTGGCCAATGCGCCTGCTACCTTCCAAACCTATATTAACCATGTGTTTCAAGAAGCGGTTGAGCAAGTATGTGTTATCTTTCTATGATGGCATTCTGGTATACAACATAGCTTGTGAGGAACACCTGCAACACTTGGAGGAAGTGTTGAGGATATTGGAGGAACAACAATTTATGCAAAATTATCCAAGTGCATGTTTTTTTTTTCTAATATGCTTTATTTGGGGCATGTGATTGGTGGAGAAGGGTTGAAAATGAATCAAGAGAATATTTTAACCATAATTGATTGGCATATTCCCAAGAATGTGATGATGTTGACAAGATTATTGGGTATTTGTACCTATTATAGGCAATTTATCAAGGGGTTTTCTCAATTGGTAGCAACACTTACATATTTGGCCAAGAAAGAAGCTTTTGTGTGTATGGACGTAGTAGAGAAATATTTTTTTCAACTTAAGGAGGTAATGAGCACTTGTCATGTTTTATATTTACCTAGTTTTTCTCAACCATTTGTTTTGGAGTGTGATGCTCCAAGTGAGGGATTAAAAGTGTAACTACTATATATATGACAAAACAACCACCCCTATTTCCTTCGATATTGGGAAGTTGAGGGATTAAAAGTGTAACTACTATATATATGACAAAGAGATGCTTTAAATCAAGCATAAATTGGCCAATTTTATTCCATATTTGGTGGAAAATCAGTTTAAGGTTAAGATTGATCACAACAGCCTAAAATTTTTCTTGGATGAGAAGGAACAGAATGATCGCTAGCATAAATGGGTGAGAAAAATTCAAGCTTATTATTTTGAGATTGAGTATGTCAAGGGGTGGGGGAAAGGTGGTTGTCGGTGCACTTTCTAGGAGACCCGTGACATTATCTCTTATGGACACCTCATTGGATTGGAAGTCCTAGCTATTTGTGGAGTATTCAGAGAACAATATGGCATGTGAAATTTTGAATGGGAAATTATAGGATAGTAGATACAGGGTGGTTCAGGATAGAATCTAATTAGTTCCATACTCACAATTGAATATTAATGTTATATACGTTGTACATGATTCTCCACTTTCGAGATGCCTGAGCTATCTTAAGATCGACAAGGTAGTTAAGGAGAGGTTATCGTGGAAGGGAATCAAGGAGGATTTTTGATATATGTCCATGAATGTAGCATCTTCTAGCATAATAAGGAGGAGTGTATGCATCCAATGGGCCTTTTGTAGCCACTTCCTGTTCCAAAAAAGAAGTGGGAGAGAATTTCTATGGACTTCATAATGATATTACTGTCGGTGGAAGGTGAGGATTGTATATATGATGAGGTGGTGGATTAGCTAACTAAGTACACCCACTTCTTTGCAATATATTCTAGGAGATCAACATCCCAGGTGGCAGATTTATTCTTTCGAGAGGTCAGATTACATGGTCTTCCCAAGAATATTATTAGTGATAAGGACAATAGATTTATGGGAGGTTTCTAGCAGGAGTTATTCATATTGGTGGGAACAAAACTTACCCCTAGTACAAGAAATCACCCACAGACAGATGGACAAGAAAAGATAGTGAATAAGTGGCTAGAGAGGTACTTGAGGAATTATGTATCAGTGAAACATGGGCAGTGGGTGAAGTGGCTACATATGGGAGATTATTACTAAAACAATTCATACCACATGTCAATTGGGATGTCACAATTTATAGCATTGTATGGCTATGATGCATTATCCTTTGTAGGCATGGTGTTTGGAGATATTTAGGCCCCAATGGTTAGATATTGGGTCCAAGAGTTCCAGGATATCCTTAAGGAACTCAAGGTTAACCTTCACACAAATCAAAACTGGTAGAATTTATATGTTGATCGACAATGAGTGGAGAAGAGATCCGAAATAGGAGACACAATATACTTGCACTTGAAGCCATAAAGGAATTCTGCCCTCAAGAAAAAGGGAGGTAAAAATCTTAAGCTATAGTTTTATGGGCCTTACCGTAGTACCAAGACAGTAGGATAAGTTGCCTATGAGTTAGAGCTTCCATAAGGAAACAAGATACACAATTTATTCCATGTCTCTTTCCTAAAGAAAGCAGTTGGACAACAGATAATTACTTCATCTGAGCTACCTCCCTTGGATGAGGAAGGAAAATTATTATTGATTCTTGAGGATATTTTGTAGGTACAAGAGAGAAGGTTGAGGTTCAAAATTATGAAAGAATATCTTATACGATGGAAATACCTACCCTCAGAAGATGCTACATGGGAGGGCGAATAGATATTGCAACGTCCTAGACTCAAATTACTTGAGGGAAATCAATTTTGGGTTGGGAGGACTATAATGTCCCCTATTTCTTGAGCTTGGAGCCATTAATTATGCTCTCCTAATTGTCTCCTTTAGGCTAGCAAGAAGGAAAATTTATCGAGGTGGCCAAAAGATATTTTCATAATTTTGATGCTATTATATATAAAATAAAGGGGTAAATTATGGTTTATAAAAAGGGGGGAATTATATTTTATTAGAGAAGGGGGAAAAAGTCACTTAGAGTAAAAAAAGTGACTCCATCAATAAAATAATATTAGCAAGGATTTCTAGAAGCTTGGAGAAAACTCAATGTAATATTATAAAAGGAGGTTGGAGATTATGTTATCATCATTATATCTCATTATTTCTCTTTTCCATTAAAGAGAATCTAAAGTGATTTTCAAGCCGAGGTGTTATAGGTCAATTTGGGCATCATCCCCCATGACCTGGTCAAACTGGACATCATCCCCAGGACCAATGAAATGGGGTCTATCATCCCCTATCATTTCTGTTGCTACATGCCCTAAGACAAGAAAAAATCAATCATGACTTCTATTTCAAGATTTCCAAGGTTTTAAGTATATGTTATATCACTTATGCACTCACCAAAATTGCCTCACAAGGGACTAACTGTTTTTCATATGCATATCCCTCCATTTAATGGTGCACTGCAATGCACTTCCCGACATTCAAGAGTGTGTTGGTCAAATGGGAGTGAAATTCTCATTGTTCCAGAATCTCCACATGGCCAGTGCCTTCTAGAAGAATCCATATGTTTCAAACTTCGAATCCAAGTGTCCATCTAACACCTCTGATCTTGGGAAAATGTCTTGCCTATTATTAGAAAGTAATTGATTGAGAAACTACCATCATTTTCCCCATAAATTGAGCACATATCCTAGTGCTAGGGAGGGAAGAAATTTGGTAAAGAAATGTTGTTGGATTCTCAATTGAGAGAGTGAAAGAAGTGACATGTTGTTGGTGAGATGTTGATTGTGATGAGGCTGGGATGAAGCTGGAGCTGGTGACTCAAATCGATCATTGGTTATAAACTCCCCCTTCTACTCTTTAATAAATATTGTTGTTAATTTTCCCATATATGTATCTATTTATGTTTCTATTTCTCATGCAATGGACTCCTAAATGATATATATGTTTCATGTTTAATTGATTTAACTGATTAAGATAATTAGGCATCTGTATATTGTAAATCTTTTGTTGTTTTTTGTTTATACTTGCAAGAATCAATCCGGCAATCTGAGTTGGATTGGAGCCTACAGCAAAAGCGATAGAAGGAGAATAGAAAGTGCTTGGATCACAAGTAGGTTCTCCTATCTTTCTGTGTGCCTATTTACTCTTAGAGAAAGTGATAGCAAAGTCTTTAATCTGTTGTTCTAAATGCATAGCACCACATTTAGGGAATTTGATTTATCTGTAGATCATAGTTCTGCATAACAAATTGGCGACTCCACTGGGCCTCTTCTTATCCACCCAGTAGCATCTAATTTCAGTTATTAGACTTTTGAATCAAATAATTGCATTATAAGTGTGTTCTGTAGCTTGAATTTCCAATCTATGTTGCGCCCAACACACTGTTGGTCAAGACACAGTTCACTATCTCCCACTCAGGGGTGCATTGCAATGCACTGTATCCCCTTAGAGACTATGTTGCCCCCTTAGCCAGCCAAATTCCATTTGAATATTTCATTGCCAACATTCTCAGCCATTTATTTGTTGTGTTTTCAATTGTCTGATACCTCATAGATACCAGTGAATTTTCCTTATTCTTCCTCCTTTGAAAATTAAGTTTGTTCAATGTCTCTTTAAGTGTTTTTATTTATCATTGACAAAGCAAATTCAAAGCATTTTAATTCTGCATTAGATCCATTTTTTTTTGTAAAGGAAATTGTCGTTAAATTATTTTTTTCCTGTAGGAAAATTTGTAGTTCCATGCTTCATTTTTCCTAAAAGAGAAATTGTTGTTAAATTCATCGTTTCCCAAAGAAGAACGCATTTTTTTTTTGTTGATTTGATGCATATAGTTTCCTTTTTGCATTCACATTAAGGGGACTGAAAAGAAAAACCTGCATTTTCATATATTGAATTGTGTTCTTTTCATAGGAACAAGTTAGGAAAGTTGCATATCAGTTTGTGCTCTTTGTTGTTTTCTCTCAAAACTGATTTCCCTTTCCCTTAGTAGCTAGGATTTTCATTGAAAAAGCTAAAATTGAAAAGTTTTCTTATCATTTTAGTTTTCATTTTAGGAATTTCCATCACATCACGTGGTGAAACTTGAAAGGAAAATTGATAAACAAGATCAACTTAAAATTTACTTCAATTTACCTAAAAAAACATTGGAACCATAACAATAACATTTAGAAGATCTAGGCTAGAGACGTGTTCCGGCGTCATAAAACATAGCAGCTATCATTAATTTTCTGTGATACATTCCTAGTGTGATACCTCACTCCACGTACATAAGTATATCTAAGCTCGTCCACATAGCTTTGGGTATATCGGGTGGTGTTCTAGTACGATAAATATAAAGGGGTGCTCTCACTGTGCGGTTTCGCATTAGACAGTGCTAATACGGACTTGGGCCTCCACGTACCTTCGGGTATGTTTGGGAGGAAAAATTTAGGTTTCTATCCATCCATAGTGAACTGATTCATTCACCTTGTAAATTTTGATACACCGTAAATAGCATACGGGGAGATTGCATGCCCATAATTCTTAGTTCGCCGGTAGGTATTCTACAGTTCACAATTTCTTGGTAAACCTTTTTCCTAGAATTACCCTTTTATTTTGTTTATTTTTTTTTGTTCATAAAATAAATCAGTCATCGTGGAATAAGAACATCCTTTTCCTCGTCGTTTTCATAGAATAGCATTGAAACCGCCTTTTCCACTAGAAGCTACTTTTGGTCGGCGAAGGCGACATCGCTCTACCGAAACTAGTACTATCAATACCTCTAGTGCGACATCATCCTCAGATATACCAGAGTTAGCACAAGTTGTTTCTACAAATCTTGGTTCATCTACTGTTGTCGAGATGGAGTCCTCACAGTTACCCATGGTCACGATCCATCCAATCAGTGAGACCATACCTCCCGAACTCGACATTGTTCAACTAGAAGTTGATCCAGATCCTATCACTTTTTTTCCAGAACATCTGAATCCCGAAGTTGAATGACCGGAAGTTGTTCATTTATTAGTTTCCCCATAATCTAGTATAGCCATTGAGTCTCCCATATTGCGCAGTCAACCTCCTGAAATATACTTTGGGCCTGATGGAAAAATCCTTCCACTTGGTTTAATTTCGATTGAAGAAATTCCACAAACGAAACACCTTTAACTCCAACTCATTTTGGGGCGGAGCTTTACCTATACGAGTCTTTTCCTCAATCACCTACCTCTGATTTTTTTTCCTATGTCTATTAGAGTTCCCATAGATTCAATAAGGTATACATTTGGTCAAAAAACCATGACTAAGCCAACATCTTCGGCTGGACCATCTATTCCAATTGCGACAGCACCTGCTCTCGCTACCCCGTCGATGTTCACAACTTCACCAGAGTCACATTTATAGGGTGGCCCTTCCATCCCACCTGGTTACCAATAATTATCTGGAACCTTCTCTGGTGCATCCTCAAACCCATGGACTTCACCAATGTCATTGTTTGGTATTCTAACTGGTAAATCTACAGTGAGTACTATACGGATTGATCCTATATACACATGATCAGGGCAATATCAAGTTGGTCCATCTAGGTATATTCCATCTAGTACAATATCAACTGGACTCCCTAGGTATATTCCATCTAGTACAATATCAACTGGACTCCTTGCATTTGGAGAATAATATTTTCCATCTTATTATACTCCTCATGCTGGGGGGGAACCTATGGTCACCCACTTCGACATTACTCCGTCGTTATTTGGTAATCCTAATGTCGGAATGAATGTTTGTCAATGGCAGCCCACTCTGCCTATCCAACCACAAACGGTTGTACACTCGTATCAACCGGTTCAACCTATTGCACCCACATCAACTCCACTTGTTAATGCATCTTTACCCTTGTTACAGACTCAAATTATTGTACCTCAACCATCACAGGCAAGTCCTTCCACCCAATACCCCCAAGTATTGGGCCTTCAGACTCCAACTCCATCGGCTAGTTTACAACAACCACTTGTATCGGGAATTATTTATTCACAAGCTGGAATACCATATTATGGGATGTCAGAGCTGTGACCAGGTTATACCTATCCTCAACCAAATCCAAGTTATTCTATTTTGGGTTATAACATTGGTGGACATCCCCCTTGGAAGCCACAAGCGCAAATGCCACAATCATCATTTAAACAAGTAACTTATCCAGGTTTTGGTCAACATAATCCTCAAGTGTTTTCCTATCAAAAAAACCCCTATCTGGGTGACCAGCAACATAATCCTTATTTTGGTGCTTCAAAGCCTCTTCTAATAGATTCACATCAGCCACTTGGCTATGCTCAGCAGGCCCAACAATAAAAATTTTCCATTTGTTGCAACTTTAGAGTTACCACATTTAAACCGACTCACCAATGACCCACTCAATTATGCTCCTTGGTGGTCGGTGATACCTCATAAATTACCCTCGAATATTCCTAAGTTCAATGGAAACCGTGGGGAAGACTCGTCGAATCATGTTACGACTTATCATTTGTGGTGTTCATATAACTCCCTAAATGATGACTCTATTCGACTACGTCTTTTCCAGTGTACGCTCACTGGTACGGTTGCAAAATGGTACATTGAGTTACAAAGAGCTTCTTTTGATCATTTCACTACCCTAGCTACTGTATTTTTGACCCACTTCCTGTTAGCCATACGATATGAAAATAGAACGGAACTCTTGACTAATTTTAAACAGACTAATGCTACTCACATTGCTGATCATATTTTTGAGTGGTGTCATCGTCATAGAATGGTTAAGACATTTGTTCCCGATAAGCTCCTTGTTGAGTGGTTCATTAAGTCCCTATTACCATCTATAACTAAGGATGTGGCTAAGGGTGGCGTCATCACTGAAGAGCAGGTCATTGCTCATGCCCAATATTTATACTTGATTTATTCTCAGTCTGGCACGCTCTATGTGAAAAATTCCCAATGCGCCACAATCTAATTTTACGGTTCCTCCTTCATCAAAGGACTCTCATGCCAGAGACGATATGATCGGTACTGCAAGAACACATCACACTATTGCATATGATCCTGTGTCTTCTTCCGAAATCCATGTCATGTCATCTGACAAGGGAAAAAGTGACAAGCAACCCATAAATAAGAAAAAAGGGAAATCAAAGAAAAATCAAACTTCTACTACGCAGGAAAGATCATCTAATCAATCGACTGGAAATCGGAAACCTCATTACCCTTTCATAATCTCTAAAGAGGAACACTTTGTTCAAGATTGTCTTTACCACGTTGAATTCTTAAGAATGGTTAAGACCTCACATGTGTCAGCTGTGTTGACAGATCCATTTCCAAATCCAAACACAAATTTGATTGCTACGGATCCCGCTTCTAGCTCCCAAGTGATTATGTTGTCTGTCACGAAGCCATCAACTAATTTTTTGGTGTCAACGTGTAATAGATATTATGGTAGTTAGGCTACTAAAAAACCTACTACCTCAACCACGAATTCGTCTACAAAATCAATGGCGCCACGTGCTATTCCTGAATTGACAATCAAACCACCGAAGGGAGTCGTCCATAAATCGACATTTAATCCTCGAGCAAGAGCTACTCAAAATTATAATATAGTTGAAGATTTGGCTCAATCCCCTTCATTTGTGTCAGCGCTTGAGGTGCTACAAAATTTTCCCTCCCAGAAACAGGCTTTGTTGTCGGCAATTGGTGGAATTGATTCGACTAATTATAATCTCGTAGTCTTTAATCATACGTGATATGTGCCGCAAATACCAGCAGAATTAGCATTCTCCATCTAGGTAAATGTTCTCAATCACCTTGTTCATCGTACTATTATTGATGAGGGAGAATCTACGTGCATTATGTCTCTAAAATTTTGGAAGTCACTTCGCTCTCCGCGCCTATCTCAATCACCAACGATGTTGAAAGCTTTTGACAAATGTACATATAAGCCTTGTGGTATTATCAATAACCCGCATGTTGAACTAGGGGAAAAATAGTGAATGTTGAAGTTGAGGTCATTGACGGACCCCTTGACTACAATATTTTACTCGGAAGACCATGGGTATATGTTATGACTGCAATTGTCTCTAAATATTTTAGAATGATCACCTTTCCACATAAAGGTGTTATCACATTCATCAATCAGCTATCCTTCTTTGCCTCCAGTTCCTACGTAACTGGAAGTGTTTTGTTAGTTCACACACCCCAACTCACACTTCAGAACATTGGTGTAGGACTCTTGAAGGATTCCACTCTAATGGGAACCTTTGCATTACTTCCGCCTACGACGTCGACATAAATTGCAAACACAGAGAGCTGCTACATGATCTGCTCCACTCCATCTGGCTTAAGGAAGAGTACGGGTGATTCTGAAGTAGTTACATTGGATGAGTTTTTTCAGCCCAGCCCAATTGAGCTGGCATAACAATAAATCTAATTGGCTTGGGCGGCGAATCCGAAATCATCATCGCCGGTTGTTTGGGTTATCGTTCATTAGATTCTGGTAATCCATCTGATCCTTTTTCCTCAACTTTCTTGACAGATGAGAATATTATGGAAAACATGATGTCAGAAGGAGAACCATGGGAAGATAATCATCATCGCTCCCATCTTCCAGATTATGAAGATAATATTAGTCAACTATATCACGCATCAATCAAAACATTCTTTTCAGACTCTTTTCCTATTAATGAAATCGATTTCGAGAGAAATTTGTAAAATATTGAAGAAACCATTTCTATCGATATTTCAAGCAAACCTGGCATTGTATAAAATCTTCATGTCTGCGTGTCTTGTTCTCCATCAAACTCGAAACGTATCACTATCTCTTTCGTGAATTTCGTGATGTATTTGCTTGGACTTATGAGGAAATTCCAGGCATAGGTACTAGTATCATTGAACACATGATTAATATGTACCCTGATGTCAAGCCGGTACATCAACGCCTTTTTCATGTTCACCTGAAGAAGGCCACTGCCATTAAAATAGAAGTTGAAAAAATTTTGCATGCTTGTTTCATTTACCCTGTTCCACTAACTGAGTGGGTTTACAACATCATTCCTGTTATGAAAAAACAAGGAAAAATAAGAGTGTGCGTCGATTATCGGGATGTCAATCTTGCTTGTCCAAAAGACAACTATCCTACTCCCTTTATCGACCAGATTATTAACGACTGTGCTGGATGCGAAATATTTTCGTTCATGGATGGATTTTCTGGCTACAATCAAATCAATATATGCCCAGAGGACCAATATAAGACAACATTTGTCCATCCCTGTGGCACATTCGCTTATCAAAACTTCCGTTTGGTTTAAAGAACGATGGGGAAACTTTTCAAAGAGCAATGGATTATGCTTTCAATGACATCAAGCACATAGTTCAACCCTATCTAGACGATTTATCTGCATATTCATGAAGCCAGAGTGATCACTCGATGCATTTGAGAGCTATCTTTTTATGTTGTAGACACTAAAAAATACGCCTCAATCCACATAAGTGTGTGTTTTGTGTTGTTTTTGGTCGTTTGCTAGGATTCCTCGTCTCAAAAGAAGGAATTCGAATAGACCCATTTAAGGTCCAAGCCATTCTTGATTTTCCTGCACCATCAAATTTGCTTCAGTTACAAAAAATTTAGGGAAAGGATAACTTCCTAAGGAGGTTCATACCCAACTACGCCGAAATGGCTAAAGGATTTACTCAGCTCTTGAAAAATGGTATTCCCTTCCATTGGGACCAAGTTGCGCAAGCTTATTTTGATGCTATCAAGCATACACTTGTCTGGGCTTCATTAATGTATCCCCCCAATTATCAGAGTGATTATTTCTTATATATCACAGCGGCTAATACAACCATTGCTATGGTATTGGTCCAAGTAGAAAAGGGGATAGAACATCCGATCTATTATTTGAGTCGTAATTTCAATGATACGGAAGTGAAGTATTCATACATAGAAAAGCTTGCCTTGATGGTTGTTCAAGCTTTCCAAAGATTTTGCCACTATATCCTGTTCCGGAAGACCATTTTCATTTCGGATTGCAACCCCATGACTTACATCTTATCACGTCAATTGCTGGCCCGAGCAAGTATTCAAAATGGATTGTCATTTTTCAGGAATTTGATTTGGAATTCATCAAATCCAATTCAAAGAAGTCTTTAGTTCTAGTTGAGCTTCTTTGTGACCTTCCCTCTGATAGTACTGCTACTACGTTGGAACAATCTATTCCTGACGAGTCTCTGTTTCTGATCGGATCATCTGATCCTTGGTATGGGGATTTTATCATTTATCTCCAGACCCAAACTTTTCGAACTGATACCTCTCGCTCTGACCAGCGACATATTCGATACCAAAACAAATATTATCTGATCGTCAGCGATACACTTTATCGTCGTGGTGACGATACAATTTTAAGAAGGTGCCTCACTCATGAGGAGGTCGAAAAGGTTTTAAATGAGTGTCATGTTGGGGCTTGTGGTGGAAATTTCTCTGGATACGCTACTGCACATAAGATAGTCCACGCTGATTACTTTTGGCCTACCATATTTCGTGATTGCATCCTCGTAGTCAGAAGTTGTCATGCGTGCCAGATATTTTATCGTAAAATCTGCAAACCGCCAGCGCCAATGCATCTTGTTGTATCTGTGGGACCATTTTCAAAATGGGGCATTGACTTCATGACCTGTAACCCTCATTCATCTAGGGGGCATGTTTATATTATTGTTGCAGAAGACTACTTTACCAAGTGGGCCAAAGCGATGCCTACATTCAACAACACATGACAAATAGCTGCAATGTTTTTCTTTCATCATGTCATTGAACGGTTTGGGGTCCTGCAGGCTATAGTCACAAATCATGGTAAGCATTTTCAAAATCACATGATGAATGAGTTGACTTCCAAGTTAGGACTGTCACATGATAGTTCTACTCCTTATTATCCACAATCAAATGGACAAGTTGAGGCTATTAACAAGATTCTTAAACGAATGCTTCAACTAATGATAGGAGTTCATAAAAGAAACTGGCATTTAATCCTGTACTCAGCCTTGTGGGCATACCAAACCTCAGTGAGAAATGCAACTGGATTTACCCCCTTTCAATTGGTGTATGGTTTGGAAGCTATCTTGCCAATCCAATGTGAAATACTGTCATTAAAACTCGCAATCGACTTGTTACCTGACACCTCTACTGAAGAAGCGTGTCTTTTTAACCTCATCCATCTTGATGAAACATGTCGCGAAGCCCAATTGGCCAACGAAACGCAAAAGAGATGTATAAAGGCGCAATACAACAAGCATGTTCAGCCTCGTATTTTCTCAGAGGGAGGCTTGGTCCTCCTTTCTTATTAGGAAGCTGATGTAATAGGTATAGGGAAATTTGAGCCATTATGGCATGGCCCCTATATTGTCAAAATATTTCTTGATAAGGGTGCCTACGAGTTAGTATATTACGATGGAATTTCATTGGCACAGCCCCGAAATGGGTTGTATCTGAAAGGTTACTATGCATAATCATGAGCGTAGTAATTTTTTGTATTATATTGTATATATATGTTCTTGATTTGCATTTACTATCTTAGTTTTTTTTTTAGAGTTTTCTTGACGTTAGTAATCCGCTTTAAATTTCATCGCAGATGTCTAGATCTTTGGAACCATTTTTTGGGTATGCTAATGGTGCTAGTGGTAGTACCCAAAATCTATCCTCTGCAGCGTGGGCCATTTTTTCTCCGAACGACGAGTTAGTGAGTTTTAAAGGGATTTGTATCGGTAGATTGACAAACAATATAGTTGAGTATAATGTGTTGATCAAACTTCTCTCTGATGCCATTTCATTTGGTATTAACCGCATCATCATAAGGTTAGACTCACAACTTGTGGTATTACAACTTACTAGTGTTTATACTGTTAGAAATCCAACACTGCATCATATGTTCCTAAGAGTTCGACTTTTGGAAAGACATTTTGATTTTATCCAATATCAACACATTTCTAGAAGCTTGAACACATTGACTAATTCTTTAGCGAATTATGTTATAAAAGACATTTTCAACACATGTAAAGATACATTCACATAATTGAATAGGATTGTGCAATAAACATAGGAAAACACTTAAATCAAGTAGATAGATAGTTATAGGTCTTTACAAAATTTGTGCCCAAGACACATTGGTCATCTAACCTCAAAATGTATGCAACATGTCAAAAGTAAACTAGTGATTCTCATGATAAAATGCTATTGATATAGCTATCCTACACAGTAACTACATCCAGCGGTTAGGAACGCCAATAGTGTGGTGCTGCAGTCGCATGGGTAACTCTTCGATCCGGAAAACCGGAATCCTGAAGGTCAACCCCTGTATGTGTTGCTGACAATCAGCAAGAGTCTCAGCCATATCTAAATCCTGAAGGATTGCTCTCCCGACAGCCCTCTCTGCTAGCTCATCTACTCCATGCTCTGGGTCTCCCACTGGTTGAGGCCGATTCACATCTGCATTACATTAAAAAATTAGTTTAGTCTTGGGAAAACATAAAAATACAAAAACATGTATAAACCTTAGAAAAATCAAAAAACATGGTCAAAACATTCTTACCAATTGCACCCCACTGAGCGCCTTCTGGTAAAGATAAGTCTGGATCTCCTCGGAAATCGAAGCCTACATATGCATAGTCATCAATGGTGATAATCTGTCGCCTAAACCAGGCAAAGAATGCAGTCGAGAACACGATGGATGATTTTCCTGCATGGTTAGACATCAGTTCTACCCATCTTTTCATCCTTGGATTTCTAGGGTTAGATACACCCAGCGTCACATGCTGAGGCTACATCAGTGGAATCCACTCTAAGGAAAAAGAAATGAGGATCGAACCATAGTTGAAAATTTTCGTCCTTCCTCCCTTTGCCTTGCTAAGTTGTTCTTTCATTTGAGAGAATACAGCTTTAGCCCAGTTGAAAACTATTGGTTCCATGCACTCTAGTGCATATTGCATATAATATATGTTTGCTACATGTAGTGTAGCAGTACCAAAAAGCTTTGTGATCATGAATAAGATGGTTCTCAATGGAAAATCATGAAGCTCACAGATGTTTATTTTCCCATCCTTGCTAGGCTCTGCCCCTCGATAGAAATACTGCAAAGCATAGTCTCTCACTGTCTCTTCCTTGAGAGAGGATCCTGAGAGAGAAATGGGTAGGCCTCTCCTCGACAAGGCTATCAAAAAATATATATCCTCCACTGAAATTGGGACCACTTTGTTCCCAATGTGAAATGCCTCAATTGCCAGATCCCATGCACGAACAAGGAACTCCAATAGTTCCATCTGTTGCCTCATACCTCATAGACGGAATTACTTCAATAACCCACAGTCTCTGATGGCTCTTACAATACCCATATCATTAAGGGAAATCATGTTTTTTTCTTCATGCTCTCTTTCTCTCCAAATGATTGTCATTTAAGTCCGATGAATCCCTGGACCATAACCATAAACTCATTCGAACCATTTTCATGCAAAAAAATAGGCAAGATTTGGGTACAATGCAAGAATAAAAAATGTGAATTATGCCCAATGCAGTCTTGGTCAATAGAAAGTGCATTGCATATGCACCTGAGCTTCATTTCAAGTGCATTCCAATGTAGTTTTCGATGCCCAAGGGTGTGTTTCCCTCTTTTCATAATTAATTTACCCTAAGGGGCCCAAATCCTTAAAAATTTGCAATGAAATGACTGCTGAAAGAAAGAGGGGGTTTATGGCACCAACTTGGATCAAATGGCAAGGAAAACCGTCCACAGAATCGATCGCAATCAACATCTAAAGATCAGGGGAAAAAACAGGTTCAGAGCTCCAAAATGAAAAAGGTAACTTTCAAATGGTAAAAATGAATGGTGAAAACTCTATTAATTAGTCATTTGATTATTTGAAAATCATATTTATTGCTGTGACTATGGTTTTATTCAATTTTTATCATGAAAAATGTATTTTTAATCCATTTGATGTTGTTCTGAACAGGTTTGCAACTGATATAGCAGATTAGTCATGAACATTTATTCCAAGAATGATTTGACCATAAAGCATACTTTTATCCTTATTTTTCTAGCTTTGATAAAAACGAAAAAGGACTTGAAGTGCACCTTTATCTCTTTTTTGAGCTTCTATAACAGCGAAAAACGAACCCCTGGAGTCTTCTTTTAGCTCTTTCCAGACTCTGATAATGTGAAAATATTGTCGAGTATTTGTCTTTTCGAGCTCGTAAAAGTAAAGGAATTGATATCTACTCAGTATAAGTTTAACCCGTTTCCGGACTGAGATAGATTATTTATGAAAAATGAAAACCTTAGTCGAACATGGCTAGGAGGTTCTCTCAGATATCATTTTACACTTTTTCGGATCTAAGTGACAACTTTACGAAAAATTACTTATGGATTTTTCTTTTGTCCTCTTTTTGAAACTCTCGATATATGAAAAAGGACCGGGCTATCGTTGTTGTTAGGCTCATTAAAACATAAAATAGTGACAGGCTTGTCGATCATGGCAATAATCGAGTTTCATTCATCACTAGACTCGTTAAATTATTAAATCGCGATACAATATTCACCCGAAGGATTGAATTATAGATCAAGCACATGTTACCCTCCTCAAGCTTGTTAAAAAATAAATAGGTACTGGTCAACAAATGACCGGGGAAAATTTGGGAAAGTGAACATAACTTTTACGGTAGCAGGTCACTCTTGAACATGACACTTCACTCCATCATCATGATTGTTTGGGTTGGGTAATCTTCTTGACGGTTCATTCATACCTATGGTTCATCATACCTTCACTTCGGTTTTGGGTCAATGCTGGAAACTCATCTCAGTGTTGTCGATATGTTCAAGAGAAGTCATCCAGTGAATACTCATCCTTCCAAAATACTCATAAACCTTCATTCTCATGACATTCATCCCTAAACATTGCTATATCAAGTCACATTTTGTCTCTGAAATCATTAACTCCTGTTTCACGATAAAGTGGCTTCATGTCGACATCAAATCATCATCCAGGAAGTTTACTTAGAAACATCATCTTCCAGTATCATGAGGCTTGTTATAGCATCGACAAGATCCTTGCTTCCGGACTTTTGACTGAAATATTTTATTTGGCGTTCGACATCAAATCATCTATTCATGCCTTACGAAATGTACTGCAATACCTTGAGAGCCATTAACATCAATGGTGGTTCTCTCACTTTTGTTAACAGCTCACATCATTGGCTGGTAATCAAACGATGGCTTACCATGTTCAACTACAAATCATATATTCACATGGCTATACTTGTACCCGAACGATCGAGTGAATGAGATAAGAAGACCTCGAATCTAGTTTCAACCATCTGGGTTGCGATTTCAGGATTGTTGTACACATTATATGTACGGTGACCTTACATACAGATCGTCATCCGAACATGGGCCTATATCTGTAGGGAAGTCTGTATTGGGGAACATTCCAATGTAGATGACTTTCTGCACTATGTACATGTTATTAGATAGTTTATGTGCCAAGCATGGGAATGCCTCCCTCAGCAATTCGTGATCAAGAGGATATATCATGATGTAATATATTGTAATATTGATGCAGGTCACCACTCCGCTTCAGTTCCAGCCCATCACGTCGTAAAGCATCTCATTCAAAAAATATTGTTATTATTATGACTTCATGCCTTAGGGGGTAGCTGTTATAGGTCAATTTTGGCATCATCCCCAGGACCAATGAAATAGGGTCTATCATCCCCTATCATTTCAGTTGCTACATGCCCTAAGACAAGAACAAATCATTCATAACTTCTATTGCAAGATTTTCAAGGTTTGAAGTATATGTTATATCACTTATGAGCTCACCAAATCTGCCTCTCAAGGGACTAACTATGTTGCATATGCAGCTTCCTCCATTCAAGGGTGCACTGCAATGCACTTCCCGACATTCAAGATTGCGTTGGTGAAATGGGAGCGAAATTCTCATTGTTTCGGAATCTTCACATGGCCAGTGCCTTCTAGAAGAGTCCATATGTGTCAAACTTTGAATCCAAGTGTCCATATAACACCTCTGAGCTTGGAAACATGTCTTTCCTATTATTAGAAATTCATTGATTGAGAAACTACCATCAGTTTCCCTATAAATTGAGCACAAATGCTAGTGCTAGGGAGGGAGGAAATTTGGTAAAGAATTGTTTTTTAGATTCTCAATTGAGAGAGAGAAAGAAGTGACATGATGTTGGTGAGATGTTGATTGTAATGAGGCTGGGATGAAGCTGGAGCTGGTGACATCAAATCGATCGTTGGTTGTAACCTCCCTGTTCTACTTTTTAATAAATATTTTTGTTCATTTTCCCATATATGTATCTGTTTATGTTTATATTTCTCATGAAATGGACTCCTGAATGATATATATGTTTCATGTTTAATTGATTTAACTTATTAAGATAATTAGGCATCTGTATATTGAAAATATTTTGTTGTTCTCTGTTTATACTTGCAGGAATCAATCCAGCAATCTGAGTTGGATTGGAGCCTACAGCAAAAGCGACAGAAGGAGAATAGGAAGTGCTTGGATCACAAGTAGGTTCTTCTATCTTTCTGTGTACCTATTTACTCTTAGAGAAAGTAATAGAAAATTATTTAATCTGTTGTTCTAAATGCATAGCACGACATTTAGGGAATTTGATTTATCCGTAGATCATAATTCTACATAACACGAGGGTTTCAAGCGAGATCCTCACACTAGTTTCGGTGGATCGCATTGCCACCCTAGCTAATATCTCTCCAATTTCGGTAGACATTATTTCCACCCTAATTGGATTATTTAAAGAGGTTATTTTGAAGATATAATTGATTTTATTGCAGTAAAACTTTAGCATCAAGGAGCATAATTTTTATTTTTAGGAAGATGAAATTCACAATGTCGATGGAGGTTGGGTACCCTTGAAGAGGATCTAATTTATTTTTAGGCCTAAGGTAGAGTTTTATTGTCATTAAATGGTTGAGTTTCAGAGACATTAAACCTAGCTTTCATCCTTAGTCTTAAGAGTTTGAATTCCATGTTTACAAGGTGGGTTGAATTGAATATTCAAATCAATGAGTGAGGGTCAAATTGTTTCATACCAAGACCATTATCTAAATGTTGAGCTTGAGAAATTTTGGAGGACAAATTCTTGTGTATTAGAGGTAGAATTATTGTCTTAGGGGAGGGCAGAATTCAATGCATTTGTTACCTTAATTTATTTGGAGGTTTATTTCCTATAAATTTTCTTTAGCAATGGCCAAATCTTTGATAAATATAAGGGTAGAATTAATTAAATTATCAGTGCCAAAGGAAGAGAAAATTATTCCCACTATTGGAGGTTGCATATATCCATTCACCACAAGGCTACACCATCATCTCCTAAGGAGGTCGAGGTTGAACCAGAGGGCCAAATTAGTATTTAAATGAAGAGTCTAAGTTTGAGAATTGGCAGAGACATTATTGCTCCAACATTATCACTCAGAGTTATTTTCTTCGGCACTTAATCAATTGAGGTCAAGTAATCTTGTTTGGGAAATCATTTATGTTACAATATGATGTGTTTATTGTCACTTTGAAGACCAAACAAGAATTTATATTTGTCTTAAGTGTACGAGTTTTAGATCTAGCAGTGGACAAGTTGGAACTAAATATTTCCATCAAATTAGTGAGGCATACTTCTAGTTGCATGTCAATTTGGTTGTCAGTGAGCATGTCATTAATAAGAGGGTAATTTTCAGTAATCATGGGTTTACATGGTACTGGAAATTATTAAAGATACTCTAAAACATGTATTACTAAAGGAAGCATCATGTTCCACACTCTCCAAGCATTGTAACCTTCTATCAATTCAATAAAAACTATCATTTTCCCTTCTAGACTTATTCTTTGCACAAGTAATTTAAATTGTTTATGAAATTTTTGATGAAATGTGTTTCTACAAATTGTTTGCATATATTCTTCAAACAAATATTTGATTATTGTCTTGTAACACAAAATATTTGAAGCAATTCCTCAATGAAAAAATGATCCTAGTTATATAAAATCAGTTGGTATTTTGCATTCTCACTCCAACTAACAATCCAAACCTGATGCCTATAATCTCTAGCAAATCATGATTTGGCTAGATTGTTCCCTATTTCATAACAACTAAAACGACACAATAATTCGTCCTAACTATTTTAGATTATTCTAGACTCTTCATATTCTAAAAACTATTAAATTTATAAAACCTACTGATTAATTTAGCGAAACAACTCCCTAAGTAGATGTTTTTGACCTAAGGAGATCAAAGGTAGAATTAACTTGTAGATGCTCATGCATCAAACTCCTCAGGGAGAAAAACAAATTTCATCGGCTTCTAAACACTTGTGCCATTATGATATCTTCTTCAATCATCCAGGTAACATCTTCTACTTGTTGTTGCTTCCATTTAACTAGATATTGAAGATACTCTTTTTCTGTAGTCTTCTTGGATACTTTCTGACCCAATATTGCTTCAATTTCCTTTCGATCTTCTTTAGGTAGTTGTTTCTTCCACGGGTTGGTCTGATATTCGCCTCTTACATGTGAATCTACTATAACATTCACATTCCTTGAAGGAATACAATTCTGGTATGCTGAAAATTGATGAGATTCCAATGTCTTCTGGAAGTTCTATTTTATAAGCATTTGAAGAAAATTTCCTCAAAGTGGACCAATTTTCTTTAGCTTAAGCTTTTTGTATGACCCTACAAGAAATCTCTCATTTCCTCAAGTATGCCATAAAGAGGTCACCAACTTTAAAAAATAGGTGTCTTCTTTTCATATCTACTCTTTATTTTTGCTTGTTGATCTCTTATAATTGTTGTTTAACTCTTTCCTACAACTCCTACATACTCATGGAAAATTATTCACCTTCTACGCTTCTGAGCTTTTTCTTTCCAAAGTTTCTTAACTCATACGCTCCCCTGGGGTGAATTCCATACAATATTTGGAATGAGATCATCCCTATACTCTTGTTATGTGATTCATTCTATCCAAACTCAGATTGAGCAAGAACCTGATCCCATTGCTTGGGATGATTATTCACCAAACTTCTTAGAATATTTATGAGACTTTGGTTTACAGCCTTTGTTTTTCCATAGTTTCCGGGTGATAACTTGAACTAAAATTTAAATTGGTGCCTAGTTTCTTTTATACGGTTCTCCATAAGTGGCACAAAAATATCCTATCCTTGTCTTATACAATGCTTTTGGGCAATCCATGCAATCTTACAATTTCTCTGAAATATAGATTTTCCACACTAGTTGCATCAATAGTTCTTGTATAAGAAATGAAGTGTGATATTTTAGAAAACCTATCCACAACAAAAAAAAATAGAATCATTACCTCTCTATGTCTGAGTTAATCCCAAAACAAAGTCCATACTAATAGAGTACCAAGGTCTATTGGGAATCGATAAAATTCAGTGCAATCTTACATTTTGACTTCTCCCTTTTCCTTCTCACATACTCTGCATCTTTCCACAAATATTTTCACATTAGCTTACATGTCTAAAAAATAATACAAAAAAAAATATCATCTCTAAAGTGTCTTGCTAGTACTCCATTATGCTTCTTCTTGATTAAATTATCCCTCATGAAACATCTAGGAATGCAAATCTTATTATCTTTAAACAACAAAACAGAGTTACCGATCAAACGGGAACTATTACCTCAAAACATGAACTCTAGCCAAAAAAACTCAAAAAACATGAAAAAACAACCCAAAAATGAAAAGTGTATCTTCCAGAATGCAATGTTTTTTTATGGGTCAAATTTCAACATTTTTTTTAAATTATGGTAAAAACCAATTTTTTTCTTGAAAAAAGGATTGAAAAAACACCCTCGAAACAAAAATTATTGATGGTGGAATAACATCGCCAATTTTTTGTGTGCAAAAAATTGCCTGAAAAAATGAAAAGTGTTGATGCTGGAATAACGTCGTCAATTTTGTGTTTACAAAAAAGACCTTGAAAACTAAAAGTGTTAATGTTGGAATAAAGTCTTTTTCTTTTCGGGGTAAATTGCCAACAATTTTTAATAATGACATTAAAGATAAAATATCAAGTCTTAAAATTCCAACGATTTTTAGGCATGGTATTAAAGATAATATATTATCATGTCTTTGAAAAGCCTTAAAAATCAAAGTATGACATTAACGATAAAATATCACTTTTATGAAAATAAAATTCCAACAATTTTTAGGCTTGGTATTAAAGATAAAATATCACTTGTAAAAATAAAATAAAATAAAATTTAAAAAAAATATATATTAAAAAATAAATAAAAAAAGAGAAAAACTCAAAAAAACACACAATTATGAGTTGGCGCTATAGAGGTTGAAGAAAGAAGTAAGTCTCATCAAATTTATTTCACTCTAGCTTGCATGCAAGTTATCCTTGTATATATAATTTTTAAAACCACCCAAATGGAAGCCAGATGAAAAATCCAAGGAAATGTGGCCTTTAAGGGTTCCTAGATTAAAGAAAAAAAAAAAAAAAACCCCAAAACAAAAAACAAAAAATTAAAAAAAAAAATTGTTTTTTTTTAAGTTATAAGAAAATAATAATAAAAAAACGGCATAATTAAACAAAAATGATAAAATAAAATAATAAAATTTAAAATTTAAAATTAGTTAAAATTAAAAATAATAAAAATAAAAATATTAAAATAAAAAATAATTTAAATTAAATAAAAAATAAAAATTTTCAAAATAATAAAAATTTAAATTAAAAAAAAAAAAACAAATTTAAAAGAATATATATAAATATATGAAAAACACATTTTTTTAAAAAAATAATAATAATAATAACAAAAATGGTATATATATATATATATATATAATTTAAAAAATAAAACATTTCTAAAATTCAAAAAAAATAAACAAATAAATTTAAAAAAATAAACTAAATTTAAAAATAAAAAAATAATTAAATAAAACTATATATATATATATATATATATATATATATATATATATATATATATATATAAACTAATTAAAAAATAAATAAAAATATTCATTTTACCACCGCCTTAGAGGCGACGAGAGATCTAGATCTCATGTAACCCAGCGGTCGAGCCCAGTAGCCCAGAGTGGCAGGAAAATGAATTTTTTTTTTTCTATTAAATTTTTTATTTTTATTTATTTTTAATTTTTTTTAAATTTGATTTATGTTTTTAAAATTATTTTTTTAATTTAATATATTTTTTTTAATTTTGATTTTAAAAAGGTGTTTTTATTTTTTTGAAATTTTTTATTTTTTTAATTTTAAAAAAAATATATATGTTTTTTTTTTTTTGTTTTGAAAATGTATTTTTCATATGTGAGATAAAAAGAAGCTCCTCTTTGAAACTTTAGTCACTCCTGTTATCTTGTATGGATGTCAGGACTGGGGTTGCAGCATCTCTAGAGAATCCTAGAGAAAATTTGAGCAAATCCAGAAGAATTTTATAATGTATAACCTCAAAATTAAAAGCAATACACCCTATCATATTCTCCTTATAGAAGTGGGTCTTTCCCCTATCGAGAGCCGAGCTATGACTAGGCTCCTGTTGTACAAGCACAAAATAAATAACATGGGAGACCATAGACTTCCTAAGCTAGCCTTAAATTCCAGCCAAAACCACCTAAGGCTCAAATGAGGTTGGTATAAAGACACCAGGGCCTGGTTAAACTATTGAGAAATCGACGAAAATGTTGCATTTCAAAATATTAATAACATTAAAAATATTGTTACTTCTAAGTTTAAAGAGAAAATTTGGTGTGAGAAAGATTTAGAGGCAAAAAAAAAATTAAGATACTATAAGGAGGTCATTAACCCTACTCTAGAAGATCAAAAGTATCTCTCTGTTTTAACTAGCTCAAAGGAAAAAATTAATATAGCCAAGATAAGAATGAACTCTCATGAGCTCCATAGTGACACAGGTCTTTGGGCAGTTCCTAAAATGCCATGGGTGGAAAGGATCTGTCATCTCTGTGAGAATATGAACATTGAGGATGAAAATCACTTCCTCTTAGAGTGCTCTGCGTACACCCACATTAGATCTCAGTTTCATAATCTTTGTTACGATACCGACCTTCCTAGCATTTTAACATGTCAAAATTATAGTGAGCTCGGGAGGCTTCTCTCAAAGTTCTTTGAGCATAGGAGTACAATTTTAAGTCAAACTAAATAATTTTTTTCTTTCTGTCCAATAGACCAGAGTTTGGTCTCAGTGGACGTTAACTATCATCATCATCATCTTCTTCTTCTTCGTCATCGTCAGCGACGACGTCGTCATCGTCGGTGACGTCGTCGGCATCGTCGGCATCGTCAGCGTCGGCGGCGTCGTCATCGTCAGCGTCGTCATCGGTGGCACCGCCGTCATCGTCGTCGTCTTCGTCATCGTCGTCATCGTCATCATCATCATCATCATCATCACCACCATCATATTTTCATTTTAAATTTTAAATTTAAATTTTTATTGTTTTGAAATTTTTATTTTAATGTTCTTTTAAATTTTTACATCTTTTTTAAATTTAAATTTCCAAATTTAAATTATTTTTTATTTTAGTATTTTGATTATTTTATTTTATTTTTAATTTTAATTACTTTTAAACTTTTTTATTTTATCATTTTCTTTAATTATGTTGTTTTTTTATTTAACTTTTTTTTTTTTTTCTTTAAATTATGAGTGTTTTGAATTTTTTCCTTTTTTATTTTTTTTTTTGTTTATATTTTTTTTTTACATGTTATTTTTGTTTTTTTACACTTTTATTGGTTTTTTTTTCATATTTTTTTATGTTTTTTTTATATTTGATTTTTTTTCGTGTTTTTTTTATTTTATTTTTATGTTTTATTACCAAGATGAAAGTCACCACTCTAAACAAAAAGGATTGATGTTGCATCAACACTTTTGAAAATTAGGATGAAAATCACTAACATGTTGAAACAAATGTTCATACTTGATAAATAAAAATAAATAAAATGCCAAAAAAATCACCATTTTTCTAAATCGACATGACAGTAAAAAAAAATCGAAGAAAATTTAAAGTTCCAAAAATATGCTAAAAAAACAGGGTATTCTACATCACCACTTTTCAAAATCGACATGAAAATCATGACATTTAAAAAAAAACATAAGAAAATTTAAAGTGCCAAAACTATGCTCTAAAGAAAAGGGTGATTCTGCATCACCATTTTTCAAAATCGGGTGTTTTTTTTGCTACCTCAAAAAACAAGTACCAGGTAATTTTTTCGTTTGATCAGTAGCTATGCTACAAACCTTCTTGAATCAAATACCTTGACCCCTAAGTTGTGTTCATAGTCACTAGGTTTTCACATGTTACATGGGTTTCTTTGAGATCTACATCACTTTTGTACGTTTATCTAAGTTCATCAAATCGTGTAACATGGAATTGAAGTTTTTGTAGAACTAAATTATTCCTACTTAAAGAATCTGCTACTTTGTTTGATGACCCACTAGTATGCTTAATTACAAAAGTGAAACTTTGTAAAAATTACTCCCACTTAACATGTCTCTGATTCAATTTTAGCTAGTTTTTTTATAAATTGAAAAGAATGATTATCAGTAAGCAAGCTAAATTCCTTAGGCATGACATAACATCACCATTTTTTCAAAGTCTATACAACAGTGTAAAACTCTTTGTCATACGAAGAATACTTTTGCTTGGTTTTTTTCTTTGCTTAAGTAGGAAATTGGGTGTCCCTCATGGCTCAAAATTGATTTAGTGCAACATTATTGCCATTTGTTTCAACCTGAAATTACTTTTTGAAGTCTAGTAGCATTAAAACAAGTTGCTCTGTAATTCTTTGTTTCAACAATTTAAAATTACGATCTGCTGCTATAGTTCACTTAAAAGGATGATTATTCTCCTTAATAGTTTCGACGATGGGTGCGCACAGATTGTTGAAATTTTTAATATTTCTCTAAAAACTTGCAATCATGTGGAAGCTTATTACCTCGAACACATTTCTTGGAACTGTCTAATTAATTATCACCTTCACCTTGTCTGGATCCATCTTCAACCCACCCCTCTCAAATTACAATCCCAAAGACACTTCTTCGTAAAGTTTCGTTTCTTTAAATTTATCATTAATTTATCTTGTTGGAGAGTGACCAAAACTAACTTGAGGTACTTGATAAGTTCTTTTTTTTTTTTTTGCACTAGAATTTCATCTAGATAAACCATGACAAATTTTCCTATAAATTCCTTCAAGACTTCATTCATTAGTATCATTAAATTATTGGATGCGTTGGTAGACCAAATGGAATCACAAGCCATTCATACAATCAATGAGTGGTTTTAAAGGAATTTTTCCACTCAACTGCTTCCCTACTTTGGATTTGGTATTATCCACTCTTTATATCAACATTGAAAAAATAATTTGCACCACTCAAACAATCAATCAAATCATCAATGTGTGGAAGTGGAAATCTAAACCTATTTTTCATCTTGTTGATGGTTCTTGAATCAGTGCACATCCTCCATCTACAATATTTCTTCAGACTTGGCATTGTTGGTACAACAAAAGGACTCAAGCTTTCTTTAATAAGTTATTTATTTAACAACTCCTGAAATTTCCTATGGATTCATTCAACATGATGCTTTGTTCAGAAGAATGGATCCTAGAATCAAGTCTATGTGATGGATAATGCTTCTAACAAGACAGAAATTGTCTGGTAACTCATCAACATTATGTCACCAAAGTCAGCCAACATACTTCTAACTTGTTTAGGAAAATAATCAAAATTGTGCTTGTAATGACTACCTGAGGCTTCCCAATTAAAGAAAAATGTACCTCCTATTTATTTTCTTCCTATAGCAGTTATTTCCCACTTATCATTGATATGTTAGTTTTGTGTGTGGAGTATCATCGGACAGGTTTCTAGCCTCATATGGTGATAACAGGCTAAGGAACACTATTTCTCCAAAACCCATAAAAAGGTTTCGCGAGATAAGCTTGGGAAACAACTTAATTAAATTAATTTTCCTTAATTAAAATATTTCCTAGGTTTAAATTAGTAAAAATGGTAAATTAAAGTTAATTAATTAAGGATGTTTGAGATTTATCTAGAGACTTCTATTGATGAAGTCTATTTGATCTTATTCGTCGATGGAGATTAAATTTTTTCATTGAATACCCAATGAGAGATTATAATAGCAGGTCGAAGGTCTTGGAGATAGCATCAGAGAGATCAGTGTGATTGATTTCTTAGAGGCAAATTGAGCTACCTAGTTTTTACTCTTCAACAAGGGCACAGTTCAAGCCAGGGAAAGAGCATCAGAGAGATGGAGAAATAGATATTTAGGATCAGAGATCTGGAGGAGATATTCTCAGTATTTTTCCAATGTCGGAGTGGCAAGAAAAGGGAGGTCAAATAAATCTGCAAATGAGGTCATACAAGTAGTGTGAATAACCAGAAATCCTAGTTCGAGTTTGTCAAAAGAGATTTGATTCAGTTTTTGGAGGTCATATCAGTGTCCAAGAGGAAGATCGAGTCACTTCCAGAGGAAGAGGGACGCTAGACGACACAGTTGGAGAAATATCTAGGTTTGTGTGTGTTTCTTAAAGACTACAATGCATGTTCCAGGAAGAAGTGTGAGTTTCCAGTGTGGAGAGTGAGCAAGCTAAAGGAGGTCGAGTTGGTTTGCAGAGGAGATCAAAGATCTCTAGATTATTTTTCCAATGTATTTCCAAGGATATCCATTTGGGCATCTAGTTGTAATAATTCTCAAATTGTTTCATAATAAAATAAACCCTCATCTATTGTACTGGTTTTCCTTTCAATGTTTTTCTAAGAGAATTTAGTCCAAAATAACGGTTGCATTATTGTGTGTTTGCATCTATTTCTCAGTTCCTATTTGTTAATTATGGCAGCTCAAGTTAAAAATTCCCTCCTTTGGACAACCTTCCTCATTCAAAGAAGACCCTCTTTTCCCTTAGAATAATTTAATTTGGTCAAGGAAGAAATATATTTTTAACATGTTGGTCACAACCCTAAACGGAGCGATGATTCTGGGCGGGAGACAGGTTTTTTTGAACGGCGATGGGCGCGCCACTTTTCTCGATGATCAGTCCAGGGATCTATCTGTTTCTGTGCAGGGGAGGTGCGCTTCTACTCACCATGTTCGGACCAGGACCGGAGGGCAGTCAGGTTTATATTTACAAGACGCGGTGGAGCCCCCGATCCTCTCGGATGGAAGGCTGTCGCCCTTGGTTTTCAAAGGAGGGTTCGATGAGAGGGCGGGAGGCTATATGCCTATTAATAGCAGCACGGACGTGAAAAAGATTCAAGCTCTGAAGGGGAAAGATCTCTACCAGTGTTTGAACGTGGATGGAAAGGACTCGGATCTGAGTGACTTACCGGGAGGTTTTTCCACAGATTTTGGAATCGAACAGGATCCCTTTGTGCACGCGTCCAGAAGAGTGGATGGTTTATGTGAGAAGGAGAGTGTGAGAGCTTCCCCTAGTCCTATTAGTTGGGAAGAACAGAGTGGAGTTCCTGAGTCTGAAGCAAATAAAGAGACTGGCCCAAACATTGGCATAGAGGCTGAAGTGTCAAAGCAGAGGGGTAGAAAAAAGAAATGGATCAAGATTTAAAAAGCTGAGTATAACTATGTCTTGGGTGAAGACATCGGATGGGAACAGGTTTCAGTAATGGCCAGTAGAACACTGGTTGGCAGGGCTGTGGGGAGACATTTTTCCCTGAAAACTGTAATTGCCTGGGCTGATGCGTATTGGAAAAACGTTTTTGGTTATGTGCCTGAGGTGGTGTCCCTTTCTAAGGGGTGGTTCGCTTTCAATTTCTTGCGCTCTGAACATCTCTAGTGGGTGACTCAACGGTGTTGGTCTGTAGATCATTCTCCTCTGCTCCTAAAACCTTGGCATCCGCTCTTTGATGCCAGCAGGGAAAGGGTGGATTCGGTCCCATTGTGGGTACATTTACCCGGTCTGCCTCTTCATTACTGGACAGAGGAGCACCTATGTGGTATAGGTAATACGATTGGGGTCTTCTTAGAGGCAGACCTATCCTTCTTTAAGACTAATCTCAGGCGGGTTGCTAGAATTCTTGTGATGATTAACATTAGAGAGGGCCTTGCAGAATTTATGAATCTCAGGTGGGGGCACTATGATATCAAACAGATCCTTGACTATGAGAAGGTTCCTTTTCATTGTCGACGGTGTCATGTTTACGGACATCCTGCATATGAATGTGGTTCTCCTTCTCGATTTGTCAAAAGCCGGGGGTCTGGTCCACATGTGGAGGCACCTCTGGTGAAGGGGGTTGGCTCCGGTCCTCACATTTCACAAACTGTTCCTTGTTCAGCCTTCTCAAGTGCTGTAGATTCTCATTCTGATGTCTTTGGTTCTTGTTTGTCGACTGCTGTAGATCTCCAGGCGCTGAGTGAGGTTTCTGGTCCTTCTTCTGGGCAGGAGGATCTCTTTCAGGATGCTGGGTGTGGAGCGCTTGATGTTGTGAAGGTACATAGTCGACATTATGGAGCAGATTTTCAATTGAAGCAAGAGGTTATGTTGAAAGAAGTATTATCGGTGTTAAACTATACACTTATGGGCTCTTTTCCTTTCTCTCCTGTCTTCAATTTCTCTTTCAATATGATTCCGTCTACAGTATCGACTACAGTCTCGGTTTGGAAGGATGTTGGAGGTATGGTTTCTTGTGATGTTCCTTATATCTCTTCTCAGCTAGTTTCTCTGCCTGCTCTCCAAGAGAAGGCTTCTGTCTCTATTTTCAACCCAGGTGATAAGCTGTTGGTCCCGGTGGATACTACAACCCCTTTGGTTACTGGATATAATCTGAGATCTAGTGCCAAAAAAGGGGCAGGTGGATTTGGGAGGGGAAAATCCCCTTCTGCTCGGGGTAGGGGCAGGATCTCTTTTTTGGCAAAAGCTCAGGATCGAGCTATGTTGGATGTTCATGATGGGAGGCAGATTTCGATTGACAGGGCACTTAGAGCAAGCCATTCCCTGAAGCCGGGTATATAATGAAGATAATGTCTTTTAATTGAAAGGGTTTGGCAGGTCCCCAAAAGAAAGCTGCTTTCTGGAGAATTATCTTCTTGGATTGTCCTGATATCATTCTGCTACAAGAGACTTTAGGTGTTGGGTCGGTGGTCAAAGCTAGATTGGAAGGTTGGTTGCCAGGCTGGACTTTTGAGTCATTGGATGCTAGAGGAAGGTCGGGTGGATTGGCTATCGGATGGAATGAAAAAACAATCAAATCTCAAAATTTTTGGGGTATGGAGTCGGTCCTGGGAATAAATTTCCTGTCATTGGAGCTTGGTGAAGCTTTTAATCTATTTAATATTTATGGCCCATATCAGGACAGGATCCCTTTTTGGGATTCCCTCATGAGTAACTCTTTAATCAAGAGAGACTCGGTGATTTTGGGTGGGGATATGAATTTTTCTTTGGGCCAGTCAGAGGTCTGGGGACCTCATGCACAAATCGATGCTTTGACTGGTTTTTTCACTCAAAAATTGGAGGAGAATCACTTGCTAGACATTGAGCCCATCAAGTTGAAACCTACTTGGAGGAATAATAGATGTGCTGAAGGCAGAATAGCAAAGAGACTTGATCGTTTCCTGGTGGCTGAGCAGATTGTGGACAGGCCTTTTCTGATTCGGCAGTGGATAGGCAGTGGGGGTGCTTCTGATCATTTTCCTATCTTTCTTGAGTTAAAGATCGGGCCTAGGGAGCCTCCTAGCCCTTTAAATTTCAACAAAATTTGGCTCAGGGATGATTCATTCAAAGCTTTGGTTCTTGAGAGATGGATTCCTTTTAGGGTGGATAGTCCTCTTTCTGTTGCCTTTCAATTTGTTGAAAATTTAAAACGCATCAAGGAAGCTGTGAAAGTTTGGTCGGCTGCTAAGAGACAGAGGGAGGATGTGGAATTGAAACAGGTGGAAGAGGATCTTCGCATGATTTATGAGGGCATTGGTGGTGGCTATCAATCCCAAGTTGATAAAGACACTCTTGTTTCACTTGAAAATAGAAGGAACTCCCTTCTTATGGATAAGGAGGAATCTTGGAGGCTGAAGAGTAGGGCCACTTGGCTGGCTAGTGGGGACGAGAATACAAAAAAATTTCATGCATATGCTCGCGGCCGGAAGGCGGCTAATACTATTTGGCTTTTAAGAGATGGTCAGGGCATTGAGCATACTTCTTTTGAGGCCAAAGCTAGATTGGGGGTTGATCACTTCAAGGATCTTTTTCAGGCCCCTGCTCATGCATCACTTGCGGAAGTGATAAGAGTAGCTCAGTATTTTCCGAGGTTTGTGGAGGAGGCTGATAACAGATCTTTGATGGCTGAGGTCTCTGAGAAGGAATTAAAGGAGGTTCTTCATAGCTTCCAAAAAGACAAAAGTCCTGGGCCAGATGGGTGGTCGATCGAATTTTTCTTGGATCTTTATGACATTTTAGGGACAGATCTGCTGAAAGTTGTGGAGGACACCAGGATTTCTGGGCGGATTCCTGCTTGCTTCAATTCCACTTTCATAGCTCTTATTCCGAAGGTGGATAACCCTCTTTCTCTCGCTGACTTCCGTCCTATCTCTTTGTGCAACTGTATCTATAAAGTGATAGCCAAGGTGGTTGCGAGAAGACTCAAAGGCATTTTGTCTACTCATATCTCCGGTGAACAATTTGGCTTCCTGGAAGGTCGTCAAATTCATGAAGCAATCGGGACTGCTCAAGAGGCTCTCCACAGCATGAAGACCAAGAACCTCAAAGGGACAGTGCTGAAAATAGATCTATCCAAAGCATATGATCGGGTAAGCTAGTTATATATTCGCATGCTCCTGACTCACCTTGGGTTTGGCATCGGTTTCATTAGATAGATTATGAGTTGTATTACAACTGTCTCTTTTTCTGTTCTGCTCAATGGGGCTGCATCTCCATTTTTTCATGCTGAAAGGGGGCTGCGCCAGGGCTGCCCCCTTTCTCCCCTATTATTTTTACTGGTTGCTGAAGGTTTAAGTAGAGCTCTTCATGTGGCAAAGAGACAGGGTTCTTTGAAGGGCATTCAGGTTGCTCCAAACCTTTTCATCACTCACCTTATTTTTGTTGATGATGTTTTAATTTTCTGTTCTGGGTCGGTTCGTGATGCTAACACTATTGGTGAGATTTTGGATTTGTTTGGCAAAGCTACGGGAATGGAAGTGAATGCTGGGAAGTCTTCCATCTCTACACATTCTTTGAGGGATGAGGAGAGGCATGAGTTCTTGCGGATCTTTCCCTATAATTCTGTTGGATTGGATGCTGGTTTGAATTATTTGGGGTTCCATTTAAAACCCAATGATTATAGGAAAAATGACTGGAACTGGTTATTGGAAAAACTGGAAAAACGTTTAAAATTTTGTTCTCACAATTGGTTGTCTAGAGCTGGGCGGTTGACTTTAGTTAAGTCGGTTTTGGAGGCTGTTCCGGTTTATTGGTTGTCCCTGTCTTGGATTCCTAAGGGTATTTTGGAGGCTGCCAGGAGGATTTGCTTCAGATTCCTGTGGGGTGGGAAACAGGATTCTTTAGTGACCCCTTGGGTTCGGTGGGAGAAAATTGCTGTACCAAAAGCGTTGGGTGGTTGGGGGCTGAAAAATATCTTCTTTTTTGCTTAGGCTCTTGCTGCTAAGGGTGGTTGGAGGCTCATCAATGGTGATAGCCTTTGGACTCAGGTGATATCTCATAAATATATTGCTCCTTTTTCTATTGTTGATTGGATAAGGATTCCTGGGAAAACATTTGCAGGGGGATCGGTGATTTGGAAGGCTCTTGTTAAATCATTTCACATTCTGGAAACTAGCCTGGCTTGGGATGTGGGTAACGGCAGGAAGCTTCGGGTTGGTGAGGATCCTTGGATGGGTAGTTCTCTTCAACACCTCCTTCCTAGGCGCACGGTTGAGGCCTTAAGGCAGCAGGGGATTACTTTTCTTTCCCAACTTGTTGATCCGGTTCGGAGAAGGTTGGGCATTCAGTCTTGGTTACTGGCCTCTTCCCTTGGGCTGGAGGTTTTTGATGAGAGGGCTCTGGCGGTATATATTCGTGCTTTAAAACAGGCTCATCTTGTGCTCTTGGATAGGGATGATAAGATTGCCTGGGATTTTGATCCTACGGGGATCTATTCTCCCCGGGCTGGCTACACAAAGCTTAGTGCTGGGGTTGTCTTGGGTGAGGAGCGGTGGTGGTGGAAGAAACTTTGGAAATTGAATTGTCCTCCTGAGACTCGCCTTTTTATGTGGTGTGTCCTTGAAAATAAAGTCCCTACCTGGGATGTGCTGCAAAACAGATCTTTTCAGGGTCCGGGCTGGTGCTGCTTGTGCAAATCTGATGCTGAATCAGTTAACCATTTTTTTCTCAGTTGTCCTTTCATAAAAGGTATTTGGTTGGAGTGCTCCAGGTTATTGGGGATCCGGTGCAGATGGGAGGGCATTTCTGTTTCTCATGCCTAGGATTCGTGGTGGGTGTCTACTACTGAGATGAACCTAAAAGCTCTGTCGCTACTCATTATTTGGGGTTGTTGGTTGGCTCGTAACCGGCTACTATTTGATGGTTCTGTCAGTACTCCTGAGATTGTCGGTGCCATGACTTTTGGTTTGCACTCTGCTTTCCCTATACATATCCGTGTTGCCAATCAGAGGGAGGTCCTCATGCTAGAGATTGATAGGAGGAGCCCTTGGGGTTTTTTTGATGGAGCTATGCAGCAAAATTTCTGTGGGGGTGGAGCTCTGTTGTTTCTCTCGGAATCTCATTGGTACGAGATCTCTGTTGGGCTTGGGGAAGGGACAAATAATTATGCTGAACTGCTGAGCCTCAAGATTCTTCTGTTGTTCGCTGTGGAGAAAGGTTGCAGGCAGGTAAATGTTTTTGGGGATTCCTTGAACGTGATAAATTGGATAAAAGGAATACAAATTTGCAGAGTTCATCATTTACAAAATCTGTTTCGCTCTATTGGGGAGATCCTTCGTTCCTTTGCCTCTTTCTCCTATCAGCATATCTATCGTGAAAATAATGACGAGGCTGATCAAGCTTCAAAGAGGGGGATTTTGCTGGACGAAGGTATCTGGAGGATCAGAGAACATTTGGATGGTGTTATTTCTGAATACTTCCATCCATCTTTATTTGATTAGTGGCTACTGGCTTATGTATTGGCCTGTCAATTTTTGCCAACTGCTATCAAACACAGAGTGTGTTGTCTCTACAGTTTTTTGTGAGGATGGTTGGGAATTTCTCACATCTTTTGGTAAGTCAACAAATTGTCATTTGTTCCCTTTCAAAAGGTGTGCTGCCTCTATAGGAATGGATCTGAGGGCTGCTTTCTTTGTTTGATCTTCTAAGAGGGTTTCCTGCTAAAAGAAGTTTCCAGGGGGTCCAGAGATCATCTAAATGGTTTTATCTTCGATCTCTCACATCCTTCTTTAATAGGCTGAGAGGCTTCAGGGTACATTGGTTGGCTGGACAACTTTTTGCCATTGGTTGCATACTTATGGTGTGCGCTTTTCATCTACAATATATGATGAAGATGGTCTCGAACTACAATTGTATTTATTTGGTTTTTTCAGCTCGGTGGACAGACTGCAATGGGCCGAAATGTCCATTTGTTTATTGATTATTATGGCTGTGCTCTTGGTAAAGCGCATCCCCTGTCTCTTTAGCGCTTGAAGAGTGCGTTAACTTCGCTGGGATTTCGCATTGGAAGGGCTTCTACTGTGGGCTGGACACAGTGTTATTGGTGACATCGAGTCCCCTGGTTTTTTTAACAAATTTCTTGGGTATATACAGAAGGGTGCATCTAGCTGGCTCGTTTGTCTTACTGAATGACTGAACTTTGTCTATATCATGAAGAACAATTTACTTTCTTTCTTGGCAGAGGTTCTTGAAGGAATGTTTTTTTTTAGCAGCGCAGTGTTTATGTTAGGATCTGCCTGTTCTCCAAAGGATGAACAACTTGTTTTTTGTTTTGTTATTTGTCAGTTCTGCATAGGTTTCACTATGTATCTATCTTTGTTTAAACAAACTTCTGGGTTTGTCTTTATGAACACACAACTATGTGTTTCTCATTGTAATTTTATACTCACCTGCAGTAATAAAATTACGCTTTTTTCTCGAGGAAAAAAAATATTTTTAACATGAAAACCCACATGTGCACAAAAATTCAAGTCGGCCTAAAGACAAAATTGGGTCTCCAAAGAAGCATAGAAAAGCAGGACAAGGCAATCTCATTTGGAAATCACATCAAACATCTTCTTTTTATCTCTCCTTCTTGGATTGGTTCATACAGGTCTGAAGTAGGGTAGCCAAGTTCACATGTGCGAAGGGATAGAGGAAAATCTAAAATTTTGCGTTGACTTTTTGTTGGAATGACTGTTGACCAAGTTTGACTTGGAGTTTTGACTTGCATAATTTTGATTCTTGGAGGCCGAGTATTTTGGTGGAGGAGCGGAAATTTTCTGGGAACTTTTGAATGTTGTTGACAATTGACTTTGACCTCTGAAATCTGAAGTTTGATGATAGGAATTTTCTCTCTCCTTTGACAGAGTTTGACCGAGTTGTTTGGGACTATTTTGACTCAAGTTTAACTAGCAAGGAAGGCCGAATATTTTAACTTTTGACCGAGTTCTTTTGGAGGAGTTTGACCATTGACTTGTGGACTGGTTATGGCATCTTTAACTGTTATTGAATTTGATGGAATTGCAAACTTTGACTTGTTGACCAGATTTGAATTTGAGGCTTATTTATTGGATATTGGTTAGTTGATCTCTTAGATGGTCAAAGAATTGACTTTCACTTTATTTTTTATGAATTGAATCATTGTATCTCTCTTATTAACATTTTGTGACAATCTAATAAGAAGAAGACTTTGAAACGCTTTTCCACCTTGTGGGGTATCTCCCTGGTCTTTGACCAATTATTGTGTCTCATATTATTGTTCTTGATTTTCTTCTATTGTTCATTGCATTTACCATTCTATATACAATTGTCGGAATATTTTGATTTGAAATTATTGTTGATGAGTCGTAAAATCACCATCATTTAACACCTTCTTTCCTTCCTTTTATCCATTTTTCATTTTCTTTTAAACATGCATTATCCCTTTTTTATGCTCATATGCAGGATTTATGATCATGATGTTTTTTAGTACATTCATTAGTATTCATGTGATTTTTAATTAAGATTAGAAAGAATTAGTATATTGTGTATTTAGTTTTGAAGTGACAACTAGTGTGTGGACAAGCTATAGATTTTTTCTTGACATGCTACGGAATTATGTTCACCATAAATCACAGTCGTTGCACATCATTTTTCATAGATTTAAGTCATTTTGTTGGATACTAAATCTATAGGGTTCTCATGTGTTTAAAACAGTTGTTGTGAAATTATAACTCTACTACAAAATCAGACATGTAGCAATTGCGGCAAAATCAAAACTCTGCTACAAAATCAGACCTGTAGCAGTTTGTTGCGAAATCAGTAATAGTTGCTACGAAATCGAATCGGTATTATATTTTCTTCCAAACACATTAACAAATTCATTATATATATAGATCCGCCCAATGAATGATTGTATGTTGGAAACTGGCCAAGGAGTTCAAACATCGTCAAATTGGTTTACGATGGCATCATATTATTCGACCATGGAACCTCCACCTAAAATTATCGAACAAACAAATTGTCATTGGGTTGTCATTTATGTATATATTATGGCTACAAAGATATGAGCGGTGTTTACACACCAAATTTCCAAATGTTGGAGCCACAACCCAAATATGATTGGCTCGCAGGGTAATGTTGTTGGGTAGTTATAAAATTTGGTTATTAATACTAATGTGGGATAGAAAATAGGTTGATGGTTATAATAAAATAATCAAATTTTAATTATAGCATGTTTTAATGGAGCATCAGTGAAAAACTATAAAATGTCGACTGACAATCCACCAATTTTTTTTTTTAGCAAATTCAAGTTGAAACCACTTGGAAATCTCTTATCCTCAAGTGGGTTGTTAGTTCAAGCAAGTGTGTGTATAAAAGAGAGTACCATCTCCCTTTCAAGTGGGGACTCTTAGAGCAATTGTCCAACTTATGATGGAATAATATCAAGTTTCATTTCTTGTATTTCCATTCTCTAGTTTAGATATAAAGTGCTTTATTTTAGTATTATGGGATAGCTTGTTACGTTTTTCTCAAGATAAATGGATCATGGTAGCATTTTATTCCACTACATATTTCCTTTTTATGTAATTTTACTTCTTGCATATTATTTATGGTACTTTTGTGTTGTTCATGAACATATTATCATAGAATAGTTGTTTCTTTTGAAGACAAGCTGATTGATTAGCTAAGTTAAGGATGAGGAGTGTCATCCACTATCTCTCTTGGTGGAAAAGGCCCTAACTCTCTCGTATCTTCTCACTTAGTATTGTATAAAAAGCATCATAGTTTCATGTTTTCCTAGATTAATTTACTTTTGATTTCATGCAAGTGTGTTTCTTCTACGCAAGTGTGTTTTACTACTAGGGTTTATTTTTTTGCAACATAGGTCATTTTGAAATTTGGTGAAGATCATTTTTCTTGTGTATACTGCATAGAGTGCCTCACAAGCTTACTGACCCTGATTTGACAAAATAAAGTGCACAATGTATCTCAAATTTCAATTGAAATAAAAAGCATATAAATACACCATAATTTTTTGTGTTGTTGTCGAGGAGGCACCAAAGAATAGGTATTATTTTCCTTAGAATTTAGAGAAGATACTAGGAGTAGAAGTGAACAAAGGGAATATCTACTACCCCTTTCAGTAACCTACTTCCTCGTTATCCTGCATTAGATCGTATAGATGCATGAATCAAATTAAAATAGACTAATATTTTATGGTGCAGTAAGAGCCACCTGTAGTACAAATATCCTAGCAAGAAGCTTGGAATAAGAAGGGAGTATTGATGAATAATGATTCTACTGGAGGAGGATTCAAGGAGAGGTTACTTCATGAAGGTTGTTTTATGAAAATTGTTAAGCCTTATTTTCTTGAACTGAATAATATCTATTTTCAAATCCTCTATATTTTTGGAACATAGTGTGGAAAATTTTCATGCATAATGAGACACTCCATGGACTCTTCAAATTTTCTTTGGTGGTTATGTCAAGTTCTTGTTATGTAAATTTAATACTCTAGATGATGAGGCACTCTTGGACCCTTCAAAGTTTCTTTGGTGATTATGTCACCTTCTTGTTATCAACTTAATACTCTAGATGATGAGGAACTCCATGGACTCTCTAGGATTCCATGGTGGTTATGTCATGACCTCATCATCTCATACCACACTTGAACCAAAAAATTTATAACTTCCTCTTTGATATATTAACTATATATCAATTTATTGAATCCAATTAATCGTTTATGACATGTTAGAAGCAAGAAGAATGTGGGCATAATATAATTGTGCAAACAACCCCCTATTGTTAAAATTTGAGAGGGAATTAGGTTAGTACAAAAATCCTTTACGCATATATTCTTTATTCTATAGCCACAATCATGGCATGGGTGGTTTTATTTTATATATATCATGTTTTATGCTTTCCTTTATGCATATATTTTGTTAGCCACCCACCAGAAGCTTCATAATTATCATTCCTTTCTTTATATGGCACTTGAGACAGTAGATGACCTCCTCACCCCATTTTTACATGTTTCTGACCAGGGTTGTTGGATTAGAGTGGCATAGTTGCACTAGAAAGTCCTAGAAAGTGTCTCAATACACTTGCTTTCTCACTCATTACTAAGACATATTTCACCCATCGAGAAGCATAGACACAAAGGGATGATAATGATTTTCCGTAGGTGGTATATTTTGATTACTTATTTTCCCTAAGTTGGCATATTTGAAAGCTTATATGATCTATATAATGATGTAAAACCATCTTGTGGCATGTTTTTTTGGCTCATGACCCAGGAAGATCCAAGGCACCCCAACCTATGTTCACTCTTCACACAATCATCATACATCCGAGATAGCATTCACCTTAGATCTCTAATAATTTTGGAGCAGTCAATTCATTTAAATTTATACCATAATTACATTGACACCTCTTTGAAAATAATCGATCTGATGTTTAAAAAGTCGGTTAAGGATGAGTTTTATGGTGGTTACATTTTGAAGTTGATGTAACCATCATTTTTTTTTAATAAAATAAAACTAGGGTATGTAGCCCGACGAAATAACCCTATGAATATACTTAAATTTTTCTTTGAAATCACTATAATCAGACATTAGATGGAAAATTTATAATCAAAACTATCATCGGGTAGTCTAGGCTGGCCACCACTCCCTAGCAGGTAACAATGAAAAAAAAAGTAATAAGTCCTTCAGGAAATCTATGTTATATCCATTACTTGTAAGCATTTTAATGTTTATTACAGAAAGAACGTCCTTCTAGCTCTCTTTTTTTTCATAACCTCATCATGTGTTGCGAGAAATTTTTTAGTTTTGCAGGTTGAAGAAGGACCATGGATGTCAATCTATGAACAAGTGATTTTCAAGGAAAAAACCTCATGAAACAGGGAATTCTATCATGTTATGTTGATTCCTCGAACCAACCATGGACATGTTGCATATTTTTTCCAACTATCGACCTACAAGGATATTGAATAAAGTTTCAAATGAAGAGAGTACAACAAAAATGGAGAATTGATTAAATATTAGTGTTGCAGAATTGGGATCCATTCCTACCTCAGTGAATACATTGATGCACAAGCCCTTTCAAGAAAATCTGAAGTACCATGGTATGCCCACACATCCTCCCAATTCAAATTATCGTTGAAGTTTTATTTTCCTATGTGGTGAACTCTGAAATCCTTTGAATATTATTCATGTAACAACTACTATCATGACACAACTTTAGCCTACTTCTTTCCCCCATAATACCTCCATAAATTCCTGCTTCACTCACTCCTAATCCACCCAATAAAGTAACTTCTTTCACTTACAATGTTAAGTTACCCTTTCAGTTTCATTTGTTGTTGAATAAAGAGAGCTTTTTGCTACCAACCCATCAGAAGTTGCTTATGCTACCTTCCTATTATTGATCTTGTCCCTGCAACTTCAATGTGCTTCAAATATTGCAGTCTGTTTCTAATCTCAGTAATACTTCATAAATCCTTGAATTCTACAGAGGAAAAAATGACTAGTTATAAGGATGACCTTGGTACCAATACCAATAATTTCCACAAAGCTTTAACGAATATATCTAAAAACCAGGAGGAAGTTTTGTTTATAATCCTTGGTACACTTTTTCAAATATGCCTACTCTATGCCTTGAGAACCTGTGGAACACCTGCATAGAACCTACTACATAATATTATACACATGTTATAAAATTCATAGGTAGGTACAAATAAGCTTCTTCTTTCCTTTTGTTTATCATATTCATTGAATACTTTTTATTTTTATTTGAAAATCACGTAAGCCCTTTTCCTCTTCTACTTCCATACCATTTTATGTATTTCCAAGGACGGAAAAATTCTTGAGTTTGGTGGGGGAGGACATATTCAACTTTACCATTCATGACCACGTCTTATCTTATTTATATCATCCCCATCCTCGTTCAATTTGAGCCTTCCATATCTCCTTTTGTAGGGTGGTTCATGGTAGATTATATGAAGCATAAATACTCATACTGATCATAGACACATAACATAAATCATGGAGTGTAAGAAAAGCAAGAAACTTAATTGAGAACAAAATAAGAGTTCATGACTTGACCTATGCTTGGAGGTAGAGTCTCCACATTAAGCGATATGCACTGAACAACTGAAGCTTCATTAATTATCCTTACATCTAGGTTGATATATAGGTACAAGGTTGCATGAGGACATGCATCATATTGAGTTTGGGGGAGATAATGAGTTGTAAAATTACCATCATTTGACACCTTCCTTTCCTTACTCCTATCCATTTTCCATTTACATTTAACCATGCATTGTCCCCTTTTTATGCTCACATGTAGGATTTAAGCTCAAGATGTTTTTCAGTACATTTATTAACATTAGAAAGAATTAGTATAGTGTATTTAATTCTGAAGCGACAACTCATGTGTGGTCAAGCTATATAGTTTTGATTGACATGCTACAAAAATATGTTCTCCATAAATCACAGTCGTTGCACATCATTTTCCATATATTGAATTCATTTTGTTGGCTACTACATCTACATGGTTCTCATGTGTTCAAAATAATTGTTGCAAAATGAGAAATCTACTGCAAAATCATAACTGTAGCAGTTGTTGCGAAATTAGAACTCTGCTACAAAATCAGACTTGTAGCGGTTTGTTGTGAAATCAATAATAGTTGATGCAAAATTGGATCTGCATTATATGTTCCACCAAACACATTCACAAATTCATTATATTTGTATATTTTCCCAACAAATGATCGTATGTGGCAACATATTATAACACGTGGGCCAAGGAGTTCGAACATCATTGAATTGGTTTATGATGGTGTCATATTATTCAACCACGAAACCTCGGCCTAAAATTACAGAACAAACAAATTGTCGTTGGGTTATCGTTTATGTATATGGTATGCTTACAAAGATATAGGTCGTGTTTATACCAATGAAACGACACCAAATTTCCAAATGTTGGAACCGCAACCTGAATATGAATGGCTCATAGGGTAATGTTTTTGGTTAGTTATAAAATTTGGTTATTAATACTAATGCGGGATTGACAACAGGCTAATGGTTATAACAAATATAACCAAAGTTTAATTATAGCATGTTTCATTGGAGCATAGGTATATTGTATGGGAAAAACAATAAAATGTTGACTAAGACAACCAAATTTTTAGAAAATTAGTTAAACCACCTGGGAATCTCTTATCCTCAAGTGGGTTGTTAGTTCAAGCAAGTTTGTGTATACAAGAGAGTGTCATCTTCCTTTTAAGGGGGGATTTCTTAGAGAAATTGTCCAACTTATGATGGAATATTATCAAGTTTATTTTCTCATATTTTTATTCTCTAGTTTAGATGTAGAGTGATTTAGTTTCGAGCTTGTTACTTTGTTCTCAGGAAAAATGGATCACGTTAGCATTTTGTTCCATTACATATATTTTTATCTAATTTTACTTCTTGCATATTATTTCTTATACTTGTGTGATGTTCATGAACAAATTATCATAGAATAGTTGATGTTTTTTAAGACAAGTTGATTGATAAGCTAAGCTAAGGACCAGGATTTCCATCCGCTATCTCTATTGGTGGAAAAGGCTCCAACTCTCTCATATATTATCACTTAATATTGTATTAAAAACACCATAGTTTATTGTTTTCCTAGATTAATTTACTTCTGATTTCATGCAAGTGTGTTTCTTCTACGCAGGTGTGTTTTACTACAAGGATTTTTTTTTTTTTGCAACATAGGTCATTTAGAAATTTTGTGAAGATCCTCTTTCTTGTGTGTACTGCACAGAGTGCCTCGCAAGCTTACTAGCCCTAGTTTGAAAAACTCAATTGCACAGTGTATCTCAAATTTCAATTGAAATAAAAAGCATATAAATACACTGTCAGTTTTGGCATGGTTTCCAAGGAGGCACTCAAATAATAGGTGTTATTTGCCTTAGAATTTATAGAATATACTAGGAGTAGAAGCGAACAAAGGAAATGTCAACTACCCCTTTTTAATAACCTATGTCCTTGCTATCCTACATTAAGTCATATATGCATGAATTAAATTAAAATAGACTTCTCTTTTGTGGTGCAGTAAGAGCCACCATAGTACTAATCTCTTAGAGAGAATCTTGGAATAAGAAGGAAGTATACATGAACGAGGATTCTACCGGAGGAGGAGTCAAGGAGAGGTTACTTCAAGAAGATATGTTTTATGAAAATTGTTAATCCTTTTCTTCTTGAACTGAAGAATATATATTTTCAAATCCTCTAGATTTTTGGAACATAGTGTGGAAAATTTTCGTGCATAATGAGACACTCCATGGACTCTTTAGATTTTCTGTGGTGGCTATGTCAGGTTCTTTTTATGTCAATTTAATACTCTAGATGATGAGGCAGTCCATGGACTCTCTATGATTTCTGTAGTGGTTATGGCAGGACCTCATCATCTCATACCACACTTGAACCAGAAATCTATAGTTTCCTCTTTCATATCTTAACTATAAATCAAGTTATTGAATCCAATTCATATTTTATGACATATTAGAAGCAATAAGAATGTGGGCATAATCTAATTGTTCAAAGGAACCCCTATTGTTAAAATTTGAAAGGGAATTAGGCTAGTAAAAAAATTCCTTTATGCATATATGTTTTAGTATATAGTCACAATCATGACATAGGTGGTTTTATTTTATATATATCGTGTTTTATGATTTCCTTTATGCATATATGTCGTTAGGCACCCCGCAGAGGCTTCATCATTATCATTCCTTGATTTCTATGGTACTTGATACATTTAATGACCTCATCACCCTGTTTTGACATGTTTCTAATCAAGGTTGTTGGATTAGAGTGGCCTAGTTGTGCTTGACAGTCATGGAAATTGTCTCGATGCACATTCTTTCTCACTGAATTCCAGTTCACCTCGTGCTTTACCATTTTCTCACCTGACTTCACCTCTCTCTATATGTGATATAATGATATGTTTATGTAGTTGCATGGATAAATGCTCCTAAACATTATGCCTTCACTATATACATGTCATTTATGAGTGTCATTGGCCCTTATTTTATTTTCATTGTACAAAAGGATGGATCTATGAACAAAAATATGTTTGAAAAATGAAATAATAAAAGAATCTAACATGTAGATAAAAATGGATCTAAACCAGGGTGGACATGTATGAGTACGGCCTATAGTGAGGGCCCTTCTTAGGGTCTCATTGGAACAGTGTATCATTTGGGATCTGACCATTGTAAGGGCCCCCATTAGGGTCTAACTCGGACGGCTTATCATGTAAAAGACCCATAATAAAATCGACGTGGAAATATTCATGGATATGAGCCCATGGTAGCATACCCAGTTTAGTCCAAGCACTCTGGAAAAAATAAATAAATAAAACAAAGAGGACCAAATAGCATGTCTATCTTAGCTCGGAAACTTATTCATGCTAATTCACAGATGGCATGGACTTACCCTTGACTTAACCCTTTTAGCTATCTATCACCATCGATTTGACCATATTCACTTGCTAGTGATAGATGAGCCCTCTGTCCACTTGATTAGATAACCATGTATGGTGACATTTACCCCATAATTTGAGGACAAATTTGACCCACCTAGGAGCATGGAAACAAAGGGATGATAATGATTGTCCTTAGGTAGTATATTTTGATCATTATATACATATATGAAAGCTTATATGATTTATATAATGATGTAAAATAAATTTGTGGCATGTGTTTTGGCTTGTGACCCAGGAAGATCAAAGGTACCCTAGCCTATGTACACTCTTCGAACAACCATCATACATCCGAGAGAAAATTCACAAAAAATTAGTAATAATTTTGGATTATTCGATTCATTTGAATCGATACCATAATTACATTTACAACTCTTTGAAAATAATCAATCTGATGTTTAAAAAGTGGTTTTAGTATCAGTTTTATGTAGGTCAGATGTTGGAGTTGATGTAACCATCATTATTTGTCTAGTAAAATAAAATTGGGTGATGTGTCCCGTGGAAATAACCCTATTAATATACTTCAATTTGGCTTTGAAATCACTCTAATTGGAAAATTTTGTTGTGAAATCATAACTTCATTTGTTTAAAACAATTGTTGTGAAATCAGAACTTTGCTCCAAAATCAGGTTTGTCGCTGTTGTTGTGAAATCAAAACTCTGCTGCAAAATCAAACTTGTAGCATTTTTCTACGAAATCAGTAACAGTTGTTGTGAAATCATATATGCATTATATGTTCCACCAAACACATTAAGAAATTCATTATATTTGGAGAACTGCCCAACAAATGATTATATGTGGCAATATATTATAGCACATGGGCCAAGGAGTTCGAACATCATCGAATTTGTTTATGATGGAATCATATTATTCAACTACAAAACCTCCTCCTAAAATTACGAAACAAACAAAATTTCGTTGGGTTGGAATTTATGTATATGGTATGGTTACAAAAATATGGGTCATGTTTACACCAATGAAATGACACCAAATTTCCAAATGTTGGAACCACAACCCAAATATGATTGGCTGGCAATGTAATGTTTTTGGGTAGTTATAAAATTTGGTTATTAACACTAATGTGGGACTGAAAACAAGTTGATGGTTATAAAAAATATAACCAAAGTTTAATTATAGCATGTTTCATTGGAGCGTTGGTATATTGTATGGGAAAAACAATAAAATTTCTATTGACAATCCACCAAAATTTTAGCAAATTGTTGAAAGCACTTGGGAATCTCTTATCCTCAAGTGGGTTGTTAGTTCAAGCAATTTTGTGTATAAAAGAGAGTGCCATTGATCCAGGTGGATATTGGTGGTCACTCGCCTATTCCACTTGGACCCCCACCATTTTTTCTTTCAGTTTTTCAGTTTCCTTAATTGTAGCACAGTTTACAATCTTTAGCAGTTTTTCGAGTCCTGAACTTCCGGAGCCGTTTTGAGGCCCTAAACAACATTTTTTGGGCATGAAAGGTTCAGCTAATGTGAGTCAAAGACTTTATATTTTATATTCATTGTTAGTTGTTGTAGTCTTCAGTTAGATCTTTCTAACGAGGTATCATGTGCTTCAAATGGAGATAGTATGCCAAAGTTATGACCTTGCGAAATTGATGTACCTATTTACCCCGCCGGGGTTGGACCTTTCATGCCCAAAAAATGTCGTTTAGGGCCTCAAAACGGCTTCGAAAGTTCAAGAATTGAAAAAACTGCTAAAAATAGTAAATTTTGCTACAATTAAGGAAACTGAAAAACTGAAAGAAACAATGGTGGGGGTCCAAGTGGAATAGGCGAGTGGCCACCAATATCAACCTGGATCATTCCTCCCCCCTTAGGAAGCAATGCTCCCCATTGGGTTGAGTTCCCCCATGAAATCTACAATGTCAAATGTGTCCAGTAATGGTGGAAAGTGTGGTCGAAGTCCATCCACATTGAACACTGGTTGTCGGCCAAGGAATAGGGGAATGTTGAGCTTAAATGCATTGCCTCCCACAACCTTGATAATGTTGTAAGGCCCATATCAGAGTGGTATGAGCTTCTGATGAGCTCCGGTTAGGTGTTCTTTCTGAAAATGCAACCAAACTTGGTTGCCCACTTGAAACTTGTGTGGCACCCAATGTTGATCATGTCGTTACTTGTACTCGGCATTAGATTTATCCAAGATGCAGTGGACCTGTTGAATGCGTTCAATAAAACTAGTTTCTTTATCAGCCTCAGATAGTACATGTGTGGATTTTGTCTGTGTGGTCACATGAGGTATTGCAACAACAGGAAGTGACACGCCTGGGGTTAGATCAATGGATTTCTTGACCTGAGAGTGTAGAGGAACCTCTATGGGTGAGGAGAAAATGTCCTTGTATTCCTCCATGACTTTGTCAATATGTTGCTTTCGTGTAGGGGAACCCTGTTTGGAGGCTATGGCCAGAAACTTCTTCTTTCCTTGTGGGTGAATTGTAATGAAAATAAATTTCTTGGTTTGACAAATAATATTACTGCATTGCTTTGCAGTGATCAAGAAGATGGAAAGAGGCGATACTGCCTCCGGTATCTTGTACAAAGCTTTTCACAAAGTAATAATAACATCACAAGGCCTAGACTCATACACAGCATGTCTCTTCCACAAGTACGCCATACGGTTGGCCTAATAATACATCAAACACGTCAAGAGGAGAAACATCACACAATACCCCATCCGTGAATGGCTTGATGTTGTATGGAAGGCGGCACTGCTGGCAGACGCGGAGATCTCTTCCTTGGTGAAGCCACCCAATGGTATACGGCTGCGAGTGTGTTGTGGTCAGTAGACCGAGCCACTTCATGAGCTATGTTGAAATGAGGTTCTTTTGGCTTCCGCTATCGAAAAGGAATTGTAGTGGAGAACCCTTCGCCCACATTTGGGAATGGAACAAGCGCTCTGCCTCCTCTGGATCTTCGATTTCCTCCTTCTAGATCGTGTTGGTGGAAACAGTGGCGTTGGGTTCTGCGTCAATGATTTGCTTCCCTTTTTCATTCCCCTTGTTCGGTTCTGACTTAGAGTCAGAACATGCATCTAATTCAGATGCCTTCAGTTCGGCCACCAGCGACTCTTTGGTCCACCACTCACTTGTGTTGTGAGTGGGGTTGTTATGAAATTCACACCACTTCCCATTTCCTTCTTTCTCTTTGTGGTGTCGTTTTGAGTCACCCCGCTTTGGCTTTTCCCCTTGTTCTGCGGTTCGATGGCGTCTTTCCCTGGCTTTGTATTTGCAGATCTAAAGTCTCATTTCTTCTGCTTAAATTTATGCTTGATCTTGGCGGCATATCAATATGTCGCGCCAAGCCTGATAATGTCAAGGAACTCCATTTCCTCCTGAATGTATATGTGCAAACAGCTGCGGTACTTAAGCACCAAATGTATCTCTGAATATTTAATACCCAAATTTGTGTGCAAGGTATGGAACAAATTCGTCAACTCGTGCACATCTTGATCCCTTTATTTCCGCAGCATGGTCCATTGGATGTACTTGTCCTCATAGCTCCCAATGGGGTAATATTGTTCCTTGATGTCGTCTCGGAAAAAATTCCAAGTGGGTGTGGTCAAGAACAGAGAGGATTCCCTCCAGTCATTTTTCTCACAGTAGGTTTCCCACCAGTCTTTCACATGGGGAGCAACTTTTAGGAGTGAAAAAATAATATTTTCTCGGTCGGAGAAATAATGGACTGAGAAATACCCTTCCAGAAAATTCAACCATCTATCTACAACATCTGCATCTATCTGGCCTTCAAATACAGGAATGCCAAAGTTTACCTATACCTTGAAGGGAGTGGTGCTTCCAAAGTGGCCACTGGATGTCGATGTGTCGTAGGTGGGCAGTCGTTGAAGGATTTGGGAAAATTTATCCATCATCGCGTTCATTTGTTTCTCGAGGGCCTCCTCGAGTAATATTTTGATAGGATATCCTACTCCCTCGTCTTTATTTTCTTCTTCCATGGAAGGTCGTCAAGGTTTATGAGGCTGATCTTGCAAGGGTTCAACCAGATCAAGCCCTAACTCCTTATACCATGACCTCATTGGGGACATGAAAATAAAAATAGATAAAGAGCACATTGTTTTGATACCATTGATCCAGATTTATGCAGGAACACAACAGAATACAAATATAACCATAAATACAAATATGCAGTGGAAATATAACTTCATTTCATTAATATCAAATGACTGAAATATGCTTACAGACAGAATGAAAATAAACTAGCTAGGGCATTGGTACCTTATCTCTAAGAAGAGATGTGGGCACTACAGGCCTCTGAATTGTGTTGCAATGAGGCTCGAAGGCCTATTTATTATTGGAAAACAATGGGAAACCCTTAACATCCAAAAACCTAACCCTAGGAGATGAAACTCCAGACTATGGGCCCCGTCGGGGTAAATTGGTACATCAATTTCCCGAGGTTGTAACTTTGGCATACTATCTCCATTTGACCCACATGATACCTCATTAGAAAGATCTAGCTGAGGAATACAACTACTGACATCAAATATCGAATATTCGACTCATATTCACCGGTGAATATGAGTTGGAGACTCGATATTCGCTGTCATCAATTGTGGTCCTCATATAGATATTTCTAACAAGGTATCTTGTGCGTCAAACAGAGATAGTATGCCAAAGTTACGACCCTAGTAAATTGATGTACCAATTTACCCCGACAGGGCCCATAGTCTGGTGTTTCATCTCCTATTATTAGGTTTTTGGATGTTTAATGTTTCCCATTGTTTCTCAATAATGAATAGGCCTTCGAGCCTCATTGCAACACAGTTCAAAGGCATGTAGCTGCCACATCTCTTCTCAGAGATAAGCTACCAGCGCCTTAGCTAGTTTATTTTCGTTCTTCCTGTAAGCATATTTTAGTCATTTGATATTAATGAAATGAAGTTATATTTCCATTTCATCTTTGTATTTATGGTTATATTTGTATTATGTTGCATTCCTACATAAATCCAGATCAGCCGTCTCCCTTTCAAAGGGGGGACTCTTAAATAAATTTTCCAACTAATGATAGAATAATATCAAGTTTATTTTCTCATATTTTTGCTCTCGAGTTTAAATGTAGAGTGCTTTAGTTTAGTTGTATGGGATAGCTTGTTACTTTTTTCTCAGGAGAAATGGATCACTGTAGCATTTTACTCCATTGCATATTATCTTTTAATGTAATTTTACTTCTTTAATATTATTTCTTGTACTGTGTGTTGTTCATGAACATATTATCATAGAATAGTTGATGATTTTGAAGACAAATTGATTGCTAAGATAAGCTAAGCACCAGGAGTTTCATCCACTATCTCTCTTGGTGGAAAATTCCCTAACTCTCTCATAGATTCTCACTTAGTATTGTATCAAAAGCATTATAGTTTCTTATTTTCCTAGATTAATTTACATTTGATTTCATGCAAGCGTGTTTCTTCTACTACAATTGTGTTTTACTAATAGGATTTCTTTTTTTGAAACATAGGTAATTTATCAATTTGGTGAAGATCCTCTTTCTTGTGTATACTGCATAGAGTGCCTCACAAGCTTAATTACCCTGGTTTGACAAAATAAAGTGAACAGTGTATCTCAAAATTCAATTGAAATAAAAATCATATAAATACACTGAGGTTTGATCCGCAAGGTTGAATATTTTGACTGCTAGTCAAACTCTTTTGGAGGAGTTTGACCGTTGACTTGTGGACTGGCTAGGGCATATTTAAATGTTGTTGACTTATACAAAATCATAGACTTTGACTTGTTGAACAAATTTGAATTAGGCTCATCTATTGGATATTGGTTGGTTGATCTCTTGGATGGTCAAAGAATTTACTTTGACTTTGTTGGTGATGAATTGAATCATTGCATATCTCTACTGAACATTTTATGACAATCTAATAAGAAGAATAATTTGAAAGGGTTTTCCCCCTTGTAGGGTATCTCCCTGGTTTTTGTCAAAAATTGTGTCTCATGTTATTTCTCTTGATTGTATTCTATTGTTCATTGCATTTATTGTTCTATCTAAAATTGCTAAAATATTTTGATTTGAAATTATTTCTAATTGAAGAAATATTGGGCTAAAGTGATTGTAATAGCATAGAATAGTGGAAAATTAACATGGTGTCAGAGCCAAGGTGAAGACAAGCCCAAGGAATCAAGAGATAAGAGAAATCATCTTTTGGAAAAAGCTAAAGGAGACTATTTGACTTGGTCAATATGTCTACCTCTCTCTTTAAGGATAATGATAAGTTGGTTGATTCATATAACTTTGATGCTTCGAAGATTAGGTTGGAAGTCATATTGGATGACAATGATGTTCTGGAATATGTGCAAGTAAAAGTACCTAAGCCACCCAAAAATGCTCTTGTTGCTACCAAGTTCAAATATAAGAAAGGGGATCCCAAAGCCAAGAAAAATTGCATTGATTCATTGAAGGATCATTTGCTTACTTATGTTGGAAAGTTGAAGAAGTCTAAGGATATCTTTGATAAGTTGGTTGGGATGTATAAGGTCAACAATTTGAATCACATCCTACCCTTGAAGAATCAACTCAAGGAAATGAAGATTAACAAGCGGTAATTTGTGCAATCCTATGTCATGAGAATATCTCAATTAAGGGATCAGTTGCACATTGTCGTTGAGCCCATATCTAACAAAGATTTTATATTGGTCACTCTTCAAGTTCTTTCTCCTGTTTGAGAAACCTTCATCACTACAATGAAAAGTTTCTGACACTTGATGAGATCGTTGGTAAGTGCACTCAAGAATAATCTAGGATGGTCTCCAAAGGGAGGATTCAAAATCATGAAGAAGGAGAGCCCTCTTCTTTTGCTACTCAAAACAAGAAAATAAAGGGAAGAGAAAGACCATCAAAAAGGTCTACTCCATATTCCATGGATTCCAATAGAATATTCAAGAGGGAATTATCAAAAGTTAAATGTTACAACTACCACAAGCATGGTGACTATTCCTGAGAATGCCTAGAAAATAGAAATGCTCCAAGGTCCAACCATGGCTTCAATAACAACGGGTTCAGTGATAGAAGAAGAGGCGATGATAGAAGAAGAGGTGATGATAGAAGAAGGATAGATGATAGAATAAGGATAAATTCCCCTGATGATCGTGAAGAAGTCTACCATATGCAAAAGAGATCAAGGAACTCAAGGTATGAAAAAAATGTTGGTGCATCTCAATATGAATATATTCTATTTTCTAATCTTTATAGTTCCTCTCCTCTGGATTCATGTGATAGCTAGTTGGTAGATAGTGGGGCTTCTAGAAATTTATCTGAGTATAAGGAAGTCCTCTCAAATCTGGTTGAGAGGGAGACAAATCTAAAGATCATCCTTATGTACAACTCTACATATCCTATGAAGGGCTTTGGTACTGTTAATTTCCATTTGGACTGTGGGGATTCCATTCTTCTTCATGATTTTATGTATGCTTTGGGACTAAATAAGAATTTGGTATCTATATCTGCCTTGGAAGACAAAGGGATGAGAGTTCTCTTCATAAGAGGAAAGTTCCTCACTTGGCCTATGGAATCTCGTATGAGAGTTGCTTTCACCTTGGGATCTATAATTGAAGGACTCTATAGAGTCAATAAAATACCACTACAAGCATTGGTTCATGATAGCAATCATCAAAGTGAGATATGGCACCGAAGACTAGCTCACCTACACTATGAAGCCCTACCTAAAGTAAGAAAGTTTGTTTCTGGGATGCTTGATTTTCAATCTAGTCATGATGGTGTATGCTCGGGATGTGTTAGTGGAAAGAAGACAAGGGCGCCATTCCCCTCTAGAAATAACAAGACTAATGATATTTTGCAACTCAACCACTCTAACCCATGTGAACCCATGCATGTGCACTCCCTTGGTGGCTACCTCTATTATATTATCGTTATTGATGATTTCTCTAGGAAAACATGGATATTTTATTTGAAGCAAAAGGCTGAAGTGTTTGACATGTTCAAGGACTTCAACGCATTAATTGAGAATTAAACAGGGAAGAGAATAAAAATTTTCAGATCTGAAAATGGTGGAGAATATACCTCAAATGAGTTCATTGACTTTTGCAAATAGGCTGGAATCAAGAAAGAGACTATTGTACCATATAAGCTTGAGCAGGATGGTGTAGCTAAAAAAAGAATATTTATATCATGGAAGCTACCCGAACCATGTTACATGGTCAAAATTTGTTGAAGTATCTTTGGGGAGAAGCTACAACTACAATTTTCTACGTTCAAAACAAGGTTCTTCATTCAAGCACTTGATAAAAAAAACTCTCAAAGAAATATTTACAGGTGTGAAGCCTGATATTGGTCATCTAAGGATATTTGGTTGCCTCATATACTTTCATGTGTCGAAGGACAAAATGAACAAGCTATAAGCCACCGGAAAGAAAGGTATGTTTGTTGGATGTTGTGAAAATCATAAATCCTTTAGAATATATATATTTGGTCAAAGTAAAATCGAGTTTAGCAGGGGTGTAGCCTTTGATGAAGATTATTCCCTTGGGAAAGCAAGAGACCTTCATCCACCTCCTCATGTTGAGAAGAAATATGATGAAATGGACCTACTAGAAGGTCCTTCTATGTTGGAATCTGAGAAGGATATTATTGATGATCCCATGGAGCCTTTGGACACTTTGGATCCCCCTCCAAGTGATCCCCCTACTAGGAAAATACCTGTTTGGCTTTGTAATACATTACAAGATGTCGACAGACATGTTTCTGCCAGAGGTACCTTTAGAGAAAGCAAGAATCCATGTAGATATTAGGGATACATTGTAGCTATGAGCTCCATCATATAGGCTCAGCCTCCCACCTTTGACGAATAAATGAAAGAATGGGTTTTGAAGGATGTCATGGCCGAAGAGTATGAATTCATTATGAATATGATGTATGGGATGTTATGAGACCTAAAGGAAAGTTTAATGTGAACTCGAAATGGCTATACAAGATCAAGCATGGAGTTGATGGAAGAATTGAACAGTATAAAGTGAGGTTTGTTGCTAGAGGTTTCTCCCAGAAAGGGTGAGAATATAATGATGACATATTTTCTCCAATTGCTCGATACACTATGATTCATTCTATTGTTTCCCTTGTTTCATTCAAGGATGGACCCTTCACCAGATGGATGTAAAGATTGCATTTCTTCAGGGCATACTACAGGAATAAGTATTTTTTGAGTAGCCACAGGGATTTGAAGTGAAATATAGGAAGACTCGTGTTTTCAGATTGAATAAATCTCTATATGGTTTGAAGCAAGCCCCCAGAGCCTGATATTCTCGCATTGATGTATGTTACCCTCCCAGGTAAGGTTCCTTTGGAAGCAGCTTGGACTGATGGATGTGACCCTCCTGCATAAGGTTCCCGACTAATCAAGGACACTGAGTTGTTCTCTTCCCCACTATTTGAGCTCATAGGGATAGTAATTGAGTCATAGAGCTCTTGGGGTTGATGGAACTCTACAAAATAGGGTAGTTATGTTCCTTACCTCACGGTAATTCATATCATGCCTATTTTCTAAAAATAGGATAGATAAAATCCTTACCACATAGTAAGCAGCATCCTGCCTATTTTCATCTTTGGGACTTGACAGAGTACACCCCAGTTGGGATCCTACCCACAAGTTGGGCTTGTTGGGATTATTTCTCCCCATTTGGCCAATGGGTAAGAATAATTGGGATAGTTGTGTTCCTTACCTCATGGTAAGTAGTATCCTTCCCATGTGAGAGGATGCAAGTGTTCTACCATTGACTCTTGAGGTTCAGTTGGGAAGATCAACAGAAAATAGGATAGTTTTGATCCTTACCTCACGGTAAGTAGTATCCTGCCTATTGTCCCAATGATAGGATAGTTGTGATCATTACCTTCCATGGTATGCCATATCATACCTATTGTCCTTGGACAAAAGGTGGTAGCTTAAGCTCCCCTATGATGTCAAATTATTCTTCTTTTACATTCAAGAGTGTTCAAAATATGAGCAGAGATGAGCAAAGACGAAATTTTTCGAGATGTTTGAGATGAATTCATGATGCAGTCAGAAATTTCTCCCTAGCTGAGAGGGAGTGCTAATTTGACAACTCAAGGACAAATTCCCTCCTTTGTACAACCTTCCTCATCCAGAGAAGACCCTCTTTTCCCTTGGAAGAATTTAATTTGTTCAAGGAAAAAAAATATTTTTAATGTGAACACCCACATGTGCACAAAAGTTCAAGTCATCCTAAAGACAAAATTGGGTCTCCAAAGAAGCATATAAATACAATACAAGGCAACCTCATTTGGACATAACATCAAGCATCTTATTCTTCTCTCTCCTTCTTGGATTGGTTCATACAAGTCTGAAGTAGGGAAGCCAAGTTCGCACATGTGAAGGGATAGAGGCAAATGTGAAATTCTGTGTCAACTTTTTGCTCGGATGATTGTTGACCAAATTTGACTTAGAGCTTTGACTTGCATAATTCTGATTTTTGGAGGTAGAGGTTTTCTGTGTAGGATTCAACAAAATTTGGTCACTTTTGACTGTTGTTAATTGTTGACTTTGACCTCTGAGATCTGAAGTTTGACCGTAGGAATTGTTTCTCTCCTTTGATTGAATTTGAACGAATTTTTTGACATTGTTTTGACTGAGGTTTGACCAGAAAAGAAGGTCAAATATTTTGACTGTTGATCATGCTCTTTTGGAGTAGTTTGATTGTTGACTTGTGGATTGGTTAAGTCATATTTGACCATTGTTTACTTTGACATAATTGTAGACTTTGACTTGTTGACCAGATTTGAATTTGAGGCTCATCTATTGGATATTGGTTGGTTGATCTCTTGGATGGTCAAATAATTGACTTTGATTTTTTTGTTGATGAATTTAATCATTGTATCTCCTTGCTAAACATTTTATGGAAATCTAATAAGAAGAATAATTTGAAAGGGTTTTCCCCTTAATGGGGTTTTTCCCTAGTATTTGACCAAATACTGTGTCCCCTATTATTACTCTTGAATGTCTTCTATTATTTATTGCATTTGCCATTATATCTATAATTTTTGGAATATTTTGATTTGAAATGATTGCTAATTGAAGAAATATTGGGCTAAAGTGATTGTAATACCATAGAACAATGGAAAATTAACACTATTTTAATTTTGTATCGTATTTTTATTGGTGAATAATTGTAGTGTGAATTATTCATTATTTTTCGTTAATAATTTAGCAGAAGACAAATAAATTATTAAAGTTCGAATAATAATATCCAGTTGTTGCAGTTCATGGAAATTTCACATGGTATCAGAGCATTGTTGATCAAATCAGAGGCTCAGAAGTAAAGGAAGCAAAATTATGCATTTTCATAGGGAGATCTGAGAAAAATAATTCCACATCTACGCAGGTCATCCAGGAAGTGCGATTAGTAGAGGAAAAAGTCGATTTCCAGTGCAAGGTGAAAGAAAAGCTTGATTTTCCTTAGATCCATAGCAGCAGGCAGTGGATTTGTCAGGAAGAGGGTTTCGGTGAGAAGATTAGTGATTTTGCCTAGTAGATTTGGGTGTAGATATTTGCAGCAAGGTTTTGCAGTTACAGATTTGTGCAGGGTGGGAAGAGAAAAGAACACGAGAAATGTACCCAGGACTTCTCCAGTAAATTTCTCAGATTCTCCAATATGGTCGCAAAGATATTCAACATTCAGGAGGCTATGGATTTTTCTTCTATATTGGAAGATGAATTCACTCAGATAGCTTGCCTCTCCAACTCAACTTCATAGGGTGTCTAGTATATATACAGTGGAGCATCAACTCACATCGCAAGAGTTAGATACTATTTCTCCAACTACAATGAGGAGGAGATGGACTACTAGATCTAGATGGGAAAAAAGAGTAAATGTACTCTAGTTGGGAGAGGTACCATTGAGATTCAAAGGGAGTCAGGCGAAAGCACCAATGTTACAGATGTTATGCATGTGCTCGTCTCAGGTATGAACCTAATTTCAGTGTTAGATATATAGGACAAGGGATATGATGTTTATTTTTTAGGGAAGGTGTTTATCAAACACCAAAACTGGAAGAAGGTAAAGCAGATTTGACTTTGCAGCAACAGGTTGTACAAGTTGCAACTCGACTCTCCAAAGGCACTAGTTAGCAGCATCAATAGTGATAGCAGTAGCAGTGGGAAAGACTTAAAACATTTATAGCATACGAGAATGGGGAATTTACACCATGGAGCACTTAGTATGCTCAGGGAGACAGTGACAGGTGTTCCAGAATTGACCATGGAACACGATGATGTGTGTAGGGGGTGCGTACTTGGGAAATATGCTAAGACAACATTCCTAAGAAGTGACAGTAGATAAAATGGTGTGTTGCAGCTTATAAACTCAAATATTTATGGCCCTATTTCCACCAAATCTCTTAGATGGTAAAAGTACTTTGTCACCTTCATTGATGACTACAGGAAAATTTGGATCTATTTTTTGAAGACTGCGGATGAGGTCTTCAGTTGTTTCCAAGAGTTTAAGGCTCTAGTGGAAAATGTGATAGGGAAGAAGATCAAGGTACTTCGCACGGATAACGAAGGAGAGAACAGAGATAATGACTTCAAGGGCTTCTATGTGAAGGAGGACATCAAAAGGGAGTGAAAAACTCCATACAATCCATAACATAATGAAATAGTGGAGCGGAAAAACATGTTTATAATTGGGTCGACAAAAGATATGTTGTTTGACAAGGACATGCGCAATTTTCTATGAGTTGAGGCGTGTAACACAACAATGCAGATAGTGAAAAGGATTCCTCACAGGATTTTGGGGAAGATAACACCATAATAGGTTTTCTTAGGGAATAAACTAGAAGGTAGTCACTTCGGTATCTTTGGCAGTGCATCTTGCTTCCATATACAAGATGAGAAACGCACTAAGTTAGATCATAATTCTGAGAAGGGGTTCTTCGTTGGGTATATCGAAACCTCAAAGACATGCAGGTTCTATATTCCTAGCAATAGGAAGATTATTGTGAGATGAAGCATGAATTTCGGGGAGGAAATAGCCTTCAAGAGATCTCGTGAGATGCCAACAGGTGATCAGATTGAGCCAGCAGAAGCTCCATTGGTCCAGCAACATGTGCAACCATAGGAGCAGCCACAGGAATAGTTGAAAGGATAGTCATAGGGATCTAGTAAAGTTACCAATACGAGCATGACCTCAAGTGTAGGAGATCCAGTGAGTTTGTAGTAGAAAAAACAACGGAGGTAGGATGAGGCTTTGGTCAACCCGCCCACCACTAATGGTCGAACCAGCAGAGAAGTTAGTCATAACTTGAGGGATGTGGAGGAGTTTATGGGACCTCCTAAGACGGGTCAGAGAGAATGAAAACAACCAGACAGGTACTAATAATTGGTTGCACAGGTTGTTCAACCTTCCATATATCAAGAGGTTGCACAACATCGAGTGTGGTTGGATGCCATGGTGGAGGTGTATAGCTCCATCATGACGAAAGATGTTTGGGAGGTAGTGTCGAGACCAGTAGATAGGTCAGTTGTGGGCTCTCAGTGCATCTATAAGATCAAGTACGCTGCAAATGGAAACATGGAGAAGTGCAAGGCTAGTTTCATGGAAAAGTGGTATGAGCAGAAGGAAGGCATAGATTATGAGGAGACCTTCACCCCAGTTTCCAAATATACTTCCATCTAATCATTTATATTTCTAGCAGCACAGATGGGATGGAATATTTACTAGATGGATGTCAAGACAACATTCTTGAATGGGATGATAGAGGAGGAGGTATACATCGTACATCCAGAAGGCTTTGAGACACATGAGAGGGGAACATACGTGTGCAGATTGAAGAGAGAACTATATGGGCCCAAATAGGCTCCCAAGGCATGGTATAGTCGAATTGACACCTACTTGCAACAAATGGGATTTTTCAAGAGTGATGCAAATCCCAACCTTTACTATCTAATGGTAGAGGGTGAGCCACTCATTCTAGTATTATATGTGGATGACCTCTTTCTAATAAGCTCATCAGGGCTCATAGAGGACTACAAGAGGAACCTGGCAGTAGAGTTTTATATGAAGGATCTGGGACTAATGCATTACTTCCTAGACATGGAGGTATGACATAGGGATAGGGAAATATTCCTTGGTTAAGGGAGATACACTACAGATATTCTGAAGAGGTTCAGCATGCAGGACTACAGGCATATGTCTACGCCTATGATTACAAACTAGAGGAAGATTAATGCATCAGAGGAAGAGAATGTTGACCCAACCCTGTATAGACAACTCATCGGTTCCCCCATGTTTCTTGTCAACACCAGGCCAGATATATGCTTTGGGGTCAACACTCTCAGTCAATTTATGGTGGAACCTAAGAGAGTGCATTGGATAGAAGCGAGGAATATACTGAGGTATTTTTGCATCAAAGTCGAGTATGGGTTGAGGTATACTCGAGGTGATGGTGTTAGGTTATGTGGTTCTATAGATGCATATTGGTTAGGAAGATCAATGGATCAAAAAATCACATCAGGGTGTTTCTTCAGTGTTGGATCAGGGATTATGTCTTAGTGCAGTAGGAAGCAGAAGTATATGAAACTAAGCTTTGCAGAAGCAAAGTACATGGAAACTAACATGGCCACATGTGAACCTATCTGGCTTTGGAAGTTGCTAGTGAGTTTGTTCAGTCAGAAGATGGAGGGGAGTAGTATCTACTGTGATAATCAAAGTTACATTAGGCTCTCTGAGAATCTACTATTTCATGGTAGGTCGAAACATATAGACATACAATACCACTTCATCAAAGATTGTGTGCAACATGGAGTAGTCCAACTACATCATGTTCCCACAGAGAAATAGGTTACAGATATACTCAAGAAATCTCTAGGGAGAGTTAAGTTCGTCTATTTCAAACAACATATGGGTATAGTGGAGAACACCTTCCTCACTAAGAGGGAGTGTTAATTTTTATATTTGGAGTAACATCGAACAAGGTTTCTAGTATCAAATGGTACTAAGAGTCTAAGAAACAATAGGTCTCCAAAACCTAGAAAAGGTTTCACGAGATAAGATTGAGAAACACCGTATTTAAGTTAATATTCCATAATCAAAATATTTCCTAAGTCTAACTTAGGAAAAGTGGTAAATTAAAGTTAATTAATTAAGGATGTTTGATATTGCTCTAAAAAACTTCTATTGATGAATTCTAATTGATCTTAGTTGCCGATGGAGATTAAATAGGGGTCATTGAAGACCCAACGAGACATTATAAGAGTAGGTTGAAGGGCTTAGAGACAGCATCAGAGAGATCTGTGTGATCGAGTTGTAAGAGGAAGATCAAGCTACCATGTTTGCAAGTCTTCAGCAAGGGAACGGTTCGAGCCAGGGTAAAAGCATCAGAGAGAGGAACCAGCAGAGATTTGGGAGAAAAGATCTGGAGGAGAGATTCCTAGTATTTTTCCAATGTCAGAGTGGCAGGAAAAGGGAGGCCAAATACATCTGCAGAGGAGGTCGTACAAGCAGTGTGAATAGTCAGAAACCCCAGTTCGAGTTTCCGGAAGAGATTTAATTCAATTTTCGGAGGTAAAATCAACTTCCAGGAGGCAAAGGGAGGCTATATGGCCCAGTTGAAGGTAGATCCAAGGTTGTTCATGTTACTTAGAGACTGAAATGTGTATTCCAAGCAAAAGTTTTAGTTGCTAGTGGAGTGTAAGCAGGACAAAGGAGGTTGAGTTGGTTTGCAGAGGAGATTTGAGATCTCCAAATTATTTTTCTAGTGTATTTTCGAACGATATCTAGTTGGGCATCTAGTTGTAATAATTCTCAAATTGTTCCATACATTAGGAGAATTTTGAGGTCTAAAATGGGCCTTCTAAGGAAAATGTACAATCAAAATTCACTTTATGAGAACCAATCACATTTTAGGGGATGACATCATCCCTAATGGTTGAGGTAGCATTTCTTGAGTTAAAGGTACTTACTTGTCACATTCTCAATGGTGGATAAAAACTCATGGTTAACCATGGTAATGCTCTAAGTACTTTTAAATTCAAAGTAAAGTACTCATAATAAATGTCATTTCCCACTTTTTGAATAAAAATATATTATTGTCATTTCATATTTCTTGAAAGAAACAATGCATATCCCTATACATTTATTATATTATATTATATTTATATAGTATATTAATTACATGTTATTATACAATTTAAATAATATAAATTTTAATTAGTAGCATATATTATAATTAAAAAATTATAATTTTATATTTATATTTTATTTTAAGATATTTAAGTACAAAGGACAAATGCATTAATTGTTCAATGATAATGAATTTTTCTTGAAAAGCTCATTCTTATTTATAGTCACATCAATACAATTTTTTTATTAATTTTATTTTGGTACAACTTTTGAATTGAATTTAACTATGGTTACATTGATTGTGGTGCAAAAAGTGCATTGAAAATTCATAAATATTATTTTATTGGTTTAACTATTATTTTATTATTTCCTTAGGAGGCCCATTTTAGACCTCAAAATTCCCCTAACGATAAAATAAACCCTCATCTATTGCACTTTTTTCCCTTCGGGGTTTTTCTAGGGACATTTAGTCCAAAATAACAGTGTCATTATTGTGTGTGTGCATCTATTTGTCAGTTCCAATTTTAATTCTGCAACGTATTTTTATTGGTGAAGAATTGTAGTGTGAATTATCCATTATTTTCTGGTAATAATTTAACAAAAGACAAATAAATTGTTAAATTTAGGAGAGTATTATCTAGTTGCTACAGTTTGTGGAAATTTCACACAATACACTCGGACTACCTTCATCTTTGACTTCTTCATCTGGCAAAGGCAACAAGGTATTTTTCTGACCACTTTCTCAAGAGTATATTTCATTTACTTCGTACTGGATATCGATAAGTGGAGTCCATTGCTAAAACGTAGCATCCATTGGCAATATAACACCATTCATCTTTATACCTTCAATTGCAATTTATAGGTATATGATAATAAAGCAGTAGTGTTTGCAACCATGATACCTTGTAAGGATGAGGGTGTGTTTTCTTCAATTTCAAATTCTCTACCATTTAAATGACTTCGGTGTCATCTATGTCATTATTATTTTACCTTTATATTACGCGTAGTCGCGATGAACTTCTCACAACTATGATTCTTTGCATGATGAAGATAACAAATATTCCCATGCTACAAGAGCTTCTCCAATTGTAGTTGGATTCTCATTATACTCCTTTGTGTCTACAACATGAGCACCTCTTTGGCATGCTAGTTCATTCTTAGGACATTCCCAAGACATATGTTCTAGTTTCCCACATCTGAAACATCTATGTTGATAATCTCATTAGGGGGAGTTTGAGGTCTAAAATGGGCCTCCTAAGGAAATTATAAAATAATAGTGGAAAGAATCAAATAAGATTTGATGACATCATCAAATTTTAGAGGGAAAAATGAAAAAACTACTTTTTCTACTCATATTTTCAACTTATCTCCCAAATTTTTTACTCAAATTTTGAGCGGGCATGACCGTTGGATCATGAAATTTAATTTAATCAAAATTTTATGTTGCATGCTTTAGGTAGATTCCACCACACGAAAAATGAGAAATACATGAAAAATGTAGTTGTAATCCATTTTTTATGTATTTATCATTTTTTGCATATGTAAGGTTGTGAGAAATATACAACATGAACATATGAATAGAAATTTGCTAATAATCCCTCCTCATTTGATAATCTTGGGAGATGAATTGAAAATACGAGTTGAAAATTAGTTTTATTATTTTATTATTTTTTAATATGTTTACCCTTTTATTTAAAAAATGGTAAATCATCCCCCATGGTTGACATCATCATCTTGAATCCTATTGGTTGTTATAAAGTTTATTTTTGTTGTACATTTTTCTCAGGAGGCCCATTTTAGACCTCAAAATTCCCCTAATGTTTCCTCGGCCTTTTCCTCTAGAGAATATCTTCTTCCTCTTGGTAATTGGTTGTTGGAGCTTCCTCATTCTTCTCTTATAGAATGGAATTTTCTTCTTCCACTTTGTTTCCCTTTGCCTCTCGCGGGACTCTTTCAATTTCTTTGAATTTCCTTTCAAGCAATATTCTGATTTTCCTTTAAGGAAGATTTTTTAGAGAAATGGAAGTTAAATAGTTTCTCTTATCATGACATTATCTTGTGATTATTTTTATGTTTTCTTGTGTTATATCTTTTCTTATCATCAAGACTAATTCCAAACAAATAGAATAGGACACGAGATGTAGGCACGATGCCAAGGAAAACCCCCACTCTTTGGGGAAAACCCTGTCAAAATTATTTCTTCAATAGGTTCAAGATGAGACAACCAATACCCTTAGACTATAGGCTTTCTCCATCAAGTCATCCCGTCACTATGTTAGCACCAAGATCTCCTTGCACTAATATCTCCCTTGCTTTCACTTGAAACTTCATCCTTCTTCCTCCTGAGATCCAACTTCATTGTGATCGCCATAGTAGTAGTTATGAATAATATTGAGGCATCATATCTGAGATAACATCATCGCACTGAGAAATATAGCACCAAGTATCAAGTATCAAATCGTCATCATGGCATAGCACTAAGTATTCAGAATAGAGATAGCTTCAGTGAATGACATGGAGATCCATAGAGATTAGCATTATAGTATCATGTCATAACATCACTTCATTGAGTCACTGTCTTACTTTCTGATCCTTCCTTTCTGCAACATTGTATCCCATCACCGAGCCAATGTCACGGTTATATCACTGAGCATCATATCACAGTTATATCATTGAGCATCATATCACAGATATATCCTCATGTTACCGAGCCATAGTGCCACTACAGTATTTTTTGAGCTTCTGAGAGAGATGTCTAAACTGTAGTTGTAAACAGTGATCTGAAATTTCAAATAAGTCTGAATTCATGAGATTGAAATGCGAAACTATACCCTTTTATATATAGTTGTTTTCCATAGTTATTGAGCCTACTTGACAATATGATGAGTTGTGTCTTGATTTGAGCCGACATGAAAACAGATTGAGGCTGACTTGAGGTAGATTTGATGACTTGTAGCACTTGACTTGATGGTTGTCTTTGAAGTATATTTCTAGGATGATGACTTTGAATAAGATGACTTGATGGAGGATCCTTTTGATAACCTAATGTTACATGATTTAAAATCCCAAAAATTGGATCAATTTAAATCTATAACAACTAACCTAGAATTCCATAATTGGGACCTTAAAATAAATATGACCCAAGCATGAAACCCATGATTTAATAAGTCATTGAATAATAATTATAAATTCTTTTGACAAATACATTAATAATGAAGACCGAACCTAGCCTACATTCTTCAATGCTCCCTCTTAACTAAGGAGCTATTCGTATATAAAATAAGTACATGGAAGATTTCACTTTATCTATGAAGAATTTTAGGCACCGCAATGCCATGGACTAGATTCCTAACCAGGGCAATCTATCCATTTGGTCTCTCTACAATTTAGGCATTTCAATGCCACGGACCAAATTCCTGACAAGGGAAATCTATCTGAGTGTGACTACGATGGACTAAAGATTTCAACCTCTATAGGTACCATCAGGATTACTTATTAACCATCAACTCAGGGAACTAGGTGTGTAATGCAAGGTCAGAGCTCTATGATCAATGCCACCCTCCCTACTTCAGGAACTATACATCAATACATAGTGCCAGCCAGATGTCCTCCCAGGCAATGCTTCACTCACAGGGCCTCAACACCCTTGATCCAGCAGATCAAGTATAACCAATCTCTCCCAATCAACAATAAACTTTCAAATATATAAATAAATAAAACCTTCGAGGTTTCAATGTTTCTCTTTAATTAATCTCAGTATGACTATCAGTTGAATATTTGAGAGAAGATTCATTTTCCTACTTCACATGTAGCAACATTTCTTCCAGTATATATTCTCCAACCAAGATTTATGTTGTACCGTCCCTCTTAACTAGGGAGAGTTCTATTATCCAGGCTCCCTCTTAATGTAGGGAGATTTGACTTCTTTCTTCGATGTTGGAGAATTCTTCTTGGATTCCAATCCTTTCATTATACTCATATATCAACTTCTCTTACAGACTTCTTCATCAATATGATGTACCTACATAACTTAGATAGCAAGCACAACCAATTCAGTAGAAGCATGAAGTTAGTCATAGAAAAAAATTTATAGTAGCGAAAGCATTTAGATTTTACATAATCAACTAAGAGACTATACTTCATTACTTCAATTTCTATCCAGGTTTGTTACAAACCCTAATCACATCATCAATTCAATCAAGATGATAGAAGATTATTTTTTTCATATAGTGATCCATAGAAATAAATCAAAAGAAACTGAGTCTAATATCTTTCAGAGTTCATATATATTATACTTCCCCACAAGGATCCAAGAAACAATCAATGTCCATTACAACATAGTCATTAATATGACCAGCTTCCACTAGAGATAGTTGCAATCCCTAGATTTTTAATTGACCATCCAAACACATCATGAATAGCTTCTACTAGGGTTTGACGTAAACCCTATATTTTCCATTTATAAATTCTTAGCAAACATTATATAGATTCATATGAATTCACATACTAGAGAATTTAATCATTACTAGAGCTTAGATGTAAAACCCTAAATTCTTCAATCATCATCCTAGACCTTTAATCCTTGGCTAGAGCTTGTTTCCAAACCTTAGAACTTACAACCATTAGAAATTTGCTCAATTCATATTTCTAGGAGATTACCATCATGCATAAGCACATCATATTATTAGACAATATAAATATATCATATGTACAGTGACCTAGAATCAGCTAGGGATGCAATCAAAGAAGTATATACCTAGGGTTTCATTCCTAGGACTTTTCATAACAAGGGTTTTGCTTCTAACCAAAACTTAGGGTTTCGGTTCATTGTCAAAGAAAACCCTTGTTCCATCAAGACTTAAAAGGTTCGAGATTTTGAACAACATCATTTCAACCCTAATATGTTAGAGCTTTCATGATCATATCAAAATCCCAAACACGACATTATCAACATATCAATTAGTATAGCCATTTCTTAATTAAAATCCCTAAGAAGCTTTAGGATTTCACATATTATCAACATAACCTTAGGTTAGGGTTTACAGAGAACCTTTTAGGGTTCCTTTTATGCATACAATTAGATATGTATAAGGTGGGTAGATTCATTAGATTATGAATCACCCCAAACAATAATCTTTTAAGATACAAGAGGGCTAAACACAACAAATGTTAGTACAGTAGATTTGATTTGTTAATGACATTAACAAAGCTTTATAATTTGAGACATACCTTAGTTTTTAGACAAATCTCTTTAACTTCAAAGCTTTGTGATGCCTTCCTTCATATTCTTGGTTCCTATACCGAATCATTTCCTAGAAGTGTGAGTCATGGTCTACTATACCTACAATTCATACTTTCAAGAAAACCGTGATATGAAGAGAATAATTTATTTTTTCAAGTGAGATATTTTATGCAACTCTGAGAGATGGAATTCTAAGATATCAAGGATCAATTTAATTAATAAGAAGACATTTATTTTATAACTATATTACTTTGTAGATTCAAAAGATCAATATTCCCACATGTATGCTATCACAAATTAGACTAGCTATAAGAATAGAAATCTAGTGATTCATGTGTACCTTGCAGTAACATACCTTTGATTTGATAGCTCTAATACTTACTTGGTTCCTTGCACTTCAGATCTTTAGGGAGCCCTTTCATCTAGTTTTAGTCTTCATAGAGCATACTTTGGATTCCTTCAGCGATGGCATAGTTTGAGGAGTATGTTTGATAGATTGGTCACACAATTTCATCATTGAAGGACACTGAATTGAACTCATTGTATTATGGAGGTACCGAGACTGTGATTTTTTGTTGTCATTGAGCTAGAGGTAGCATAAAACCGATTTCTTAGATTGTATCATCGAATTCTTTGCACTGAGATATTTCACCGAAAATCTGTGGTAATTGTATTGTGGGTTCGACACATATCCTTATCACTGTAATTTCTTAACTAATGTAATTATTGTGAGCATATTTCTCCATGTTATATTATTGTGATCTTGAGGTAACACCGAAATATTAATATTGTGATATTTAAGCGTCATCGTCGAAATCATTTTAACTATAATGTCACTGTAATTATACCCTCAATTGTAAACACACCTTTATCATTTACTTCCTTACTGTTGTGGTACTGAAATAGTGTTATAAGAGATAATATGAACCTCCTTTAGAGATATATAGAGCTATACTTCGTTGAATGTTTAACCTTATCATGTATTCAACACTTAGTGCTTCAAACATATCATTGAGCTCGAAGTTTTCTAGGACATTAAACCAATTTCTAAGACAATACAAGAGTTGATCCAAATTTGATTTGTAGACTATTACTTGCTGAACTTTTTCTGAAGATGCACTAATATTGCACCAAGCTTGATCACCCATTCTCTGAATTGTCTCACTATGATTTTGAATCTTTTAAACTTATATTCTAAAGTTAGTCTTTGAGACCTTCTTGACTTGTTCTCATTTATCTTCAAACTGCCTTAGATCATGACCATAGCTCTGAAACCATGTTAGAGAAATGGTATTTAATTAGTTTATCTTATCATGACATTATCTTGTGATTATTATTATGTATTCTTGCGTTATATGTTTTCTTATCATCAAGAATAATTACAAACAAATAGAAGAGGACACAAGATGTAGGCGTGTTTCCAACGAAAAACCCCACTCTTTAGGGAAAACCCAATAAAAATTATTTCTTCAATAGGTTCAAGATGAGACAACCAAGACCCTTAGACTATAGGCTTCCTCCATCAAGTCATCCCTTCATTGTGTTAGCACTGATATATCCCTTGCTTGCACTTGAAACTTCATCCTTCTTCCTCCTGAGATCCAACTTCACTGTGATTACCATAGTAGTAGTTCTAAATAGCACTGAGGCATCATGTCTGGGATAGAATCATCGCACTGAGAAATATAGCACCAAGTATCAAGTATCGAATCATCATCATGAAATAGCACTAAGTATTCATAACATAGATAGCTTCACCAAATAACATCGAGATCCATAGAGACTAGCATTATAGTATCATGTCATAACATCACTTCATTGAGTCGTCATCTTACTTTCCGTTCCTTCCTCTCTGTAACATTGTATCCCATCACCGAGCCACTGTCACAGTTATATCACCGAGCATCATGATTCATATCACAGTTATATCATCGAGCATCATATCACATATATATCCTCATGTTACCGAGACATACCATTGTAGTCTTTTCCAAGCTTCTAAGAGAGATGTCCAAACTGTAGTTGTATACAGTGATCTGAAATTTCAGATAAGTCTGAATTCCTGAGATTGAAATGAAAAACTAAAACCTTGTATATATTGTTGTTTTCCATAATTAATGAGTCGACTTGACAGTATGATGAGTTGTGTCTTAGGAGCCGACATGAAGACGGATTGAGGCCGAATTAAGGAGGCAACTTTGATGACTTGTATCACTTGACTTGAGGGTTGTCTTTGAAGTAGATTTCGAGGATGATGACCTTGAAGAAGATGACTTGATGGAGGATCATTTTGACAACCTAATGTTACATGATTTAAAAGCCCAAAAATTGGATCAATGTAAATTTATAACGACTAACCTAGAAGTCCACAATTGGGACCTTAAACTAAATATGGCCCAAGCATGAAACCCATGCTTTAATTAGTCATTTAATAATAATAATAAATTATTTTGATAAATACATTAATAATGAAGACCAAACCTAGTTACATTCTTCAACAAGCTTGGTATGTATCCTCAACAGTTTTCAAAGATAACAGGATGATATCATCTTCAATATCAGATGTTAAACCATTTATGTATCTCGCAACTTTCTCAACATCATTTTCTACATGGCTAGCTCTAATATTTTACTTATAGAATTCTTTATTGTATTCCTTAACTAACGTCGACTTCTGTCTAAGGTTTTGTAATTGTTTAAAAATATTGATTTGGTAGTCCTTGGGTAAGAATTTACCTTTAAACTTCATCACCATCTTGTCCCAATATTTAGTTTTAGATTTCCCTTTCCTCTTAGTGTAGCTTGTACCTCCTCCCACCATAGGGCTGACCTTTGAGTCTAATTATTGCATACTTGACTCACTTATCTTCATCAACATATTCATAGTCAAAGTATTTATCTAAAGTATTTATCCAATCCATTATCATCAGCAATTAAGTTACCTTCATACAGCGGTACATCCTTTTGGTTTGGCAGACATCTTGGCGAGCATCTTCAGTATTTTCTCTTCTATTGATTCTTCTCTTTCTTCCTCATTGGAAGACTCTTCCTCAGCATCACTGATATCTCCCACGTCATTTCCTTGTCTCTGTGCAGTGTCCATGGTTTCCATTCTCTCTTAAAGTCACCTCACTTCTGCCTACAAAGCCGCATTTGCTATAGGTCTACCTTGACCTGCCACTTGAGTTGATCCTCTCACTTCTCATCATTGGTCTCCCATCTTTACTTTTTATCTAACATTGCTTTAGTGTAGCTCTAATACCACTAATCGATTCCTATGATGTTTTGGTTTTTAAGTTCCTATGGTTATCATATTCTGAAGAGCTTCCCGGATTATCCACAGTATCAAGAAACATTTGTCGGTGTTTCGAATCCCAATGGGGATCCATCTTCAGGACAATTGAATGACGAATTTGAAGTAGGGCCTAAAAACCCTTCTTCAAATTTTTCAATCAATTGTCCTGAAGATGGATCCCCGTTGGGATTCGAAACGTCGACAAATGTTCCTATGATGTTCTCAAGACATTTTTGTTGCAATATTAGGCTACAAGAGCCTTACCATGAAGCAATATATGGACCAATCCATTCTAAAGTGTTAGTTTTCTAATACCCGGTTGTTAATAAGTATTTTGAAATGAGAGAGCTGAAAAATGAATTTTCAAATTCACTTACTAAATATATTGAGTATTCTAAAAGAATAATACCAGTAGAAGAAATATATTATTGAAGGCATAAGCACACAATAAAACAATATGCCGGAAATTTACCTAGGAAAACCTACCAACTTGCGTGTTTTTATTATTTCGCTCAACAAAACTCTTCAAATAATGAATACAAATACAAGGGGAAAATTCGCTTCAATTTATTGACCCTCAACATCACTAGTATGTGCACTCCTTCCCTACTCGACCTCTCTGCATGTGCACTATACGAACTTGCACATGCTAATTCAACCTTTTGTTCAACCTAATTCAACCGTGGAAGAGATGTATGTTGGTTGAAGGAATATATTGAGGCTACTTGGCCTCCATTCCTACCCTAGTGCGTCGATGCGGAAAACACTTCTTTTGTTGAGCTGAACACACAAATCATCTAGTGCATACTAATCCAAGTTTGCACCCTTTTCCTCCTTATAAAGTCAACCTAGGCCCACAAACTCCAAGAATGACTGAGATTAAATCTCAATGAACGGTTGAGATCGATTCACTTTTTTTTTGCTATACAAAAATTAAAATTCTCATAAGTCAAAATAATAAGAAAAAGTAAATTGTGCCTTAGCTTCACTTGTGGGTCCCTTACCAAATTTAGTGTACCTCTAAATTTAGTAGAACCCTTCCTTCTCTATCTAAGTCTAATTAAAACTCCACCTTAGAGAGGAAGGTGTTTTGAACTACACTCGGTTTGTCCCTAAAATGGACAAAGCTCCCTCTAGGCAAATATTTGGTCAATATGTTCATTGTTTGTTCTGTTGTAGGAATGTACTTAAGTCTGATCTTGCCCCTTTGAACACAATCTCTGATATGGTGGTACCAGATCTTGATGTCCTTGGAGCGATCATGGAACACTGGATTTTCAGAGAGCTTAATGCAGCTCTGATTATCACAGTGTATGATTGTAGGCTCCAACCTCTGACTAAAAATCCCAACAAGTAGCTTCCTCAACTAGATAGCTTCACAAGTGTTGAGAAATCATTGTATGTCTATATAAGGTTTTGATTCCTCTTTTCTTGATAATTACTTGTGATTTATGTTGGCTTCTTTTTCTTCTTTATTATGCAGTTATCTTTCATCAAGCAATTACCAAATTAATATGTATGAATATCACAAGAACAAGGAACACACGATATAGGCACTCAGCCAAGGAAAAACCCTATCTAGGGGAAAACCTGGTCCAACTCTTCCACTAGTAGATTCAAATCAAGATGAGACATTCCAAGACCCTTTTGACCTAGACAAATACCTCCAATCACCAAGTCAACCCCTCCTTCAAGCCCCTTCGTCAAGTAGATGTATTCTACCAAAGTCTCCAAGTGTCAGCTTCCCATATGTAACTTCAATCCAGAATTCCCCCCCCCCCCAGCTACATAATTTCGGACCTACAGCTACTTCAAAATTTCAGCCTCCAGCTACTCATCCATAAACCCTAGAAGACTTTGCATGTGTGGGACATACATGCCCAAAACTTCGATTTTGTCTCTTCCTTCAATCGAGTCTTCTTCTTTTATAATTCGCTCTATTTTTCGTCCTCTTTCTCTCGTAGATCGAACTTGTGAACGTGTTCTTCCAAATGAGTTAATTTGCCTCTATTTATATTGCTTCTGTTGGGTTGAATAGCCTTAATCCAAGTCGACTTGGTGAGGAGGTGAAAAATGACACACTTGACTCAGAAATAATATTTTTTACAGGATACAAGTACCCAAGAAGCCTAGTCTAATAAATGTGACAAAGACTCTTGAAAAACCTAGAAGCCTTTAATGGAGGCTTTGACCTAGAAAATTAATAAAAGAGCATGAAACCCATGCTTCAAAATATTTTTTCTTTTACAATAAAAATTATTTTTATCAAATACAATTATGAAGACTGACGTTGTTACATTCTTCAACACTCCCTCTTAACTAGGGAGGTATTCATAACAACATACATACAAAGGTACATGGAAGATCTCAAAATGATATGCTCTATGAAAAGTCATAGCACATGTAGAGCTACAGATTAGATACCTTACCAGGGTATCCAGCCGGATGGGACTAAGGTGTGTTCCAAAATTTAGCCACTCTAGGTATCATCATGCTTTAACTCTAACACCATCCCATGGATCTAGGTGTGTATCCAAGGTCGGAGTTCCAAGACCAACACCATCCTCCCTACTTCGAGATCTAGACATCATCACAGGTCGACCGGATGTCCTCCCAAGCATATTGTCACCCCAATATGTTTCATCTCTCCCTATCTACTAAATCTGTAATATCAACCAATCCAAGCATGCTTCTGAAAATTGAAACTTCTTATTTGGAAGACATTTTTTCAACACATCATCTACTTGTTCATTTGTTGGAATATATTGTAGCTTCACGACCACATCCTGCACCAAAATTCTAATGCAATGGTACTTGTTATTGATATGATTCGTACAAGGTCTTCGGGCATCTTGATGTTGCTTTGATTATCACAATTTATCATTGTAGGATCCAGTGTCCCTCCAAATAAATCTAACAAGAGTTTTCTTAACCAAAATGCTTCTTTTCATACTTCACAAGTAGCAACATATTCAGCTTCAACACTACTTAAAGCAATAGGATCTTGCTTTCTAATCATCAATGAAATCATTGTAGATATCAAAATGAAACAGCCATTGGTAGTGTTTTTTCCATCGGTCTCGCTGCCACCACAAACAGAATCGGCAAAACCTGCTAGTTTAACTTCATTTCCATCATACTTCAGACAGTGATGAATTTTTCCACATAGGTATCTCGAAATATGCTTGGCAGTTACCCAACGACGAGGCTTTAACTAAAATTGACTAAAAACATTCACAACAAAACACATATCAGGACTTGTTTTTACCAAGTACATCAAAGAGCCCACCAACCTACAAAAACTTGTAGGATCAGTGAGACTAGAGTCAGAGCTTCTCAACTTCTTTAAATATGTGATCACGGGAGTAGTCATAGGCTTGGAATCCATCATACCGAAATTTTGTAACATCTTGATTATATACTTTCCTTGACCAAGATACATCTCATTGGTTTTCTTCAAAACTTTCAATCCCAAATAGTAGTGCATGAGTCCCATATATTTCATTTCAAATTCAGTTGCCAACAACTTCTTACATTCTAGAATTTTGCGCTCCACACCTCTAATAAATCAATTATCCACATATAAAAGTATAATAACTAGTTCATTCTTCATTATCTTGATGTAGATGTTTGCATCAGCATAACTTTTGACAAAGCCAATCCTTAAAAGATAGTCATTCATTCTTGCATACCAAGCCCTAGGAGCTTACTTCAAGCCATATAGAGTTTTCTTTAGTCTACAAACATGAGTCTCCTTGCTATTTATCTCAAAGCCTTCTGGTTGTTCAATATATACTTCTTCATCAATGGTTCCATTTAGAAAGGTTGTTTTAACATCCATTTGATGAATATTTCATCCCATAGTTGCAACTAGTGAAACCAAGGATCTAATAGTAGCGTACATGGCAGTGGGAGAAAAGGTTTCTTCATAATATATTCCTTCCTTTTGAGAGAAACCCTTTCCAACAAATCTCGCTTTGTATTTATGCTTCATCCATGGCATGTTTGATCTTGTAAATCCATTTGGAAGTGACAACGGATTTGTCGCTAGGTCTTGGAACGATTTCCCAAACCTCATTCTTCATGATAGATTGGTATTCTTCTTGCATTGCTTTCTTCCATTCTTCTTGATGAGAAGCTTCTTCAAAGGTAGTTGGTTCTGCTTCGATTAACTTTGTCATGTATGTTGCATACCCTGAGTATCTTTTTGGTCTTTTTCTCTCTAAAGGTTGCTTTTGTTGCTCCATGTCCTTCGGCATCTGCAAGTGTAGCTTTTAACCAATTTGGCCTTTATTTGTTTTAGGAATGATTTTAGGTTGGATAGGTTCACTTGAACCTTCTTCCTCTAGGTTTGTAGGTGTCTTTTCATGATGCTCTTCTTCAAATAGTGGTACATCTTCTTCATCGGATTCAATAGGTATATCCTTGGATCTTTTATAGGCATGATTTTTATCAAATATAACATCTTGGCTAATTTCAATTCTTCCTTCTTCTTTGATGTAGAATCTATAAGCCTTTGATGAAAGTCTATAACCAACGGAGATACCTTTTATGCTTGTAGATTATAACTTATTTCGCTTGTCTTTTGAAGCATGAATGTATGCAGGACATCCAAATATTTGTAGATGGTCTACACATGGCTTCTTCCCTAAAAACACTTATTCTAGTGTCATATTGTCAAGGATTCTATGAGGACTTCTATTTTGTATGTATACTACTTTCATAGTTGCTTCTCCCCATAGAAATTTTGGTAGGTCTTGATCAAAAATCATAGTCCTTATGCTTCTTCAATGGTTCTATTCTTTCTTTCTGCTACTCCATTATGTTCGTGGTTGTAGGGAACAATGAGCTCCCTCTTAATGTTTGCAACTTTGCAATATGCTATAAGTTCTTTTAAAGTGTATTCACCTCCATTGTCAGATCTCATAGTTTTTCTCTTTCATTCCGTTAGGGTCTCAATTGTGGATCTAAACTCCTTGAACTTCTCAAATACTTCATCCTTTGTCTTGAGAAGAAATATCCATATCTTTCTAGAGTGATCATCAATGAAGGTCAATTAATATTGGTGGCCTCCAAGAGATCTATTAGACATGGGCCCACATACATCAAAATGAATGAGGTCTAATATCTCCTTAGACCTTGTATCACTTCTTGTAAAGGGTTTCTTAGTATTATTTCCCAAGGCACATCCCTTACATACTCCTTCATGGTCCTCCTTGATGTTGGGGATGCCCTTCACCATTTGACTTTGAGAGGGTATTATCTTGTAGTGAATATGTCCATATCTTCAATGTCAAGGTTTGATGGGAGTAATTTCCATATGAACAAGGGCTTGAGGAGATGGATTTACAACTCTATATAATCTTCCTTCACGAATCCCAATAACCCTTTCTTTTTCAAAACTACAATCCTTGCCCTAAACCAAAACTTTACCATCTACAAAAGCAACTCTATCTCCTTTATCTTCTAAACAAGAAATAGAAAGTAAATTCTTCTTCAAACCTAGGACATAGAGGATGTTTTTGAGGTGTAGCTTTGCTCCACTTTCTAGCTTCAATGATGTAGATCCAAGGCCCTTGAGTGCATAGTTTTTGTTGTCTCCAAGCTCCATTGCATGTGATGATGATACTTTTGATAGAGTATGAAGTTGTCCACTTTCGCATGTCATGTGTCTTGAGGCTCCACTATCAATAATCCATGCATTGTCGTCATCAAGTGTACTTGTAAGTGCAGCCAAGAATCCTCCACTCTTGACTCTCCCTAGAGAGATTGTAGATGATCCTTCCAACCAAGCTTCCTGTAATTTTCATGAGATTGAGCCCCATCTTCAAATAACTTTCCATTGAGAGAGTGATATTTTCTTCCAAGATTGTTTTTCCTTCCTTCAAATGATAGCCAAAAAAGTGATCTTCAACTAGCCCTTTCACCTTAGCTTGGATACCATGCTAAGAAATCATTGTATGTAGATATTAGGCTTTGATTTCTCTTTTCTTGATAATTGTGATTTATGTTGGCTTATTTTTCTTCTTTATTACATTATCTTTCATCAAGCAATTACTAAATTAATATGTATGAATATCACACGAACAAAGAACACATGATATAGGCACTCAGCTAGGGCAAAAACCCCTATCTAGAGAAAAACCCAATCCAACTCTTCCACTAGTAGATTCAAATCAAGATGAGACAATCCAAGACCATTTTGACCTAGACAAAGACCTCCTCCGATCACCAAGTTAGCCCATCCTTCAAGTAGATGTATTATGCTAAAGTCTCCAAGTGCCAGCTTCCCAGATGCAGCTCCAATCCAAAATGTCATCCCCCCCAGCTACAGAATTCCAGACCTACAACTACTTCTCATCCATAAACCCTAGAAGACTTCACATGTGTGGTAGATAGATGCCCAAAACTTCAATTATGTCTCTTCCATCAATTAGGTCTTCTTCTATAATTAGCTCTCTTTTTCGTCCTCTTTCTCTTGTAGAATGAACTTGTGAGTGTGTTCTTCTAAATGAGTCGAGTTGCCTCTATTTATACTGCTTTTGCTAGGTCGAATAGCCCTAATCCAAGTTGACTTCATCAGGACAGGGTCGACTTGGTGAGGAGGTGAAAAATGACACTTTTGACTCAAAAATAAATTTCTTTACATAATACAAATGCCCAAGAAGGGTCTAATAAATGTGACAAGCTCTTGAAAAACCTAGAAGCCTTCAATGGAAGCATTAACCTAGAAAATAAATAAAAAAAGCATGAAACCCATGCTTCAAAATAATTTTTATTTTACAATAAAAAATATTTTCATCAAATACAATTATGAAGACTGACACTAGTTACATTCTTCAACAACAAGTTGTCAGACAGGCCGACATGTATTCAGCCCCGACTAAGTTCAATGCCACTAAACTTTGCTTCATGTTGAACCATGAAACAAATGTTGACCCAACACTGAAGGTGCAACCTAAAGTATTCTTCCTGTCTATGGAACCTCCTTCCCAATCTGCATTTGTGAAGCCTTCCACCTTCACTCCATCGACTTGTTTGTACAACAAACCATAATCCATTGCGCCTCTGAGGTACCTGAGGATATATTTGGCAACAACCCAGTGCACTCTAGTAGGTTCAACTATGAACTACATAGCAAGTGTCAGGTGGCATGTTCGCAAGATACATCAATGACCCAATCAATTGTCTATAAAGTGTGGCATCAACTCGCTTTGCTCCACTAGCGTCCACCTTCCTCCAATTGGTTACTAGAGGCATGGCCATGGGCCTACAATCTTGCATGCAAACCTCTTGAGAATCACCAAAGCATACTTTCCCTATCCCAAGAAATTTTGTCCATTACCCTGCCAAACCCCCAACCCAAGGAACTAGTGCATAAGCCCTATATACTTCATGTCAAACTTTGTTGCAAGATCCTTCTTGTAGTCACTGATGAGCTTCTCGTCCCTTGTCAATATGAGGTCGTCTACGTACAACACAAGAAAGAGAGGCTACCCCATAACCACAATGTAGTATAGGTTAGGGTCAACTTCACTCTTGGTGTAGCCCAATCCCAAAAGATAGTTGTCAATGCAAGAATACCACGCTTGCGAGGCTTGCTTGAGCCCATACATAGCCCTCTTAAGCCTGCACACATGCATCTCCCTGCTATGTGCCTTGAACCCCATTGGCTTCTCAATGTAAATCTCTTCCTCAACAATTCTGTTAATGAAGGATGTCTTCATGTCCAATTGGTGGATCTCCCACTCCATCTGCATTGTTAGTTCCAATATAGTCCTAATGGACGAATAGCGAGCCATAGGTGCAAAAGTCTTGTCGTCGTCAATGTCCTCCACCTTAGAGAACCCTTTGGCTATGAATCTATCCTTGTATTTCTCCACACTCTCGTTAGCTTCGTGCTTAATCTTATAGACCCACCGGGATCCAATCACAGATCTTCCCTTTGGCCTTGACACAATCTCCCAAACATCGTTCTGCATCATGGAAGACTACTACACAATAGCATCACGCCAAACCTGCTAACAGGTTGCCTCCTTGTAAATATAAGGCTCTAAGTCTAAGGACTCAGTCATCAATTCCTTCTTGCAGTCACTGATGATCTTCTCGTCCCCTGTCAATATGAGGTCGTCTACGTACAACACAAGAATGAGAGGCTACACCCTAGCCACAATGTAGTATAGGTTAGGGTCAAATTCACTCTTGGTGTACCCCAATCCCAAAAGATGGTTTTCAATGCAAGAATACCACGCTTGCGGGGCTTGCTTGAGCCCATACAGAGCCCTCTTGAGCCTGCACACATGTCTCCCTACTATGTGCCTCGAACCCCATTGGCTTCTCAATGTAAATCTCTTCCTCAACAGCTCTGTTAATGAAGGAAGTCTTCACATCCAATTGGTGGATCTTCCACCCCATCTGCGTTGTTAGTTCCAATATAGTCCTAATGGACGAATAGCGGGCCACAGGTGCAAAAGTCTCGTTGTAGTCAATGTCCTCCACCTTAGAGAACCCTTTGGCTGCGAATCTATCCTTGTACTTCTCCACACTCCCGTCAGCTTTGTGCTTAATCTTATAGACCTACCAGGATCCAATCACAGATCTTCCCTCTAGCCTTGACACAATCTCCCAAACATTGTTTTGCATGATGGAAGACTACTACACCATAGCATCACACCAAACATGCTGATAGGCTTCCTCCTTGTAAATAGAAGGCTCTAAGTCTAAGGACTCGGTCATCAATTCCTTCTTACAACCACTGATGAGCTTCTCGTCCCCTGTCAACATAAGGCCGTCTATGTGCAACACAAGAATGAGAGGCTACCCCCTAACCACAATGTAGTATAGGTTAGGGTCAATTTCACTCTAAGTTGGTGTAGCCCAATCCCAAAAGATAGTTGTCAATGCAAGAATACCACGCTTGTGAGGCTTGCTTGAGCCCATACAAAGCCCTCTTGAGCCTGCACACATGTGTCTCCCTACTATGTGCCTCGAACCCCATTGGCTTCTCAATGTAAATCTCTTCCTCAATATCTTTTTTAATGAAGGAAGTCTTCACGTCCTCATCTGCATTGTTAGTTCCAATATAGTCCTAATGGACGAATAGAGGGCCACAGGTACAAAAGTCTTGTCGGAGTCAATGTCCTCCACCTGAGAGAACCCTTTGGCTATGACTCTATCCTTCTACTTCTCCACACTCCCGTCAGCTTTGTGCTTAATCTTATATACCCACCAGGTTCCAATCACAGATCTTCCCTATGGCCTTGACACAATCTTCCAAACATCGTTTTGCATGATGGAAGACTACTGCACCATAACATCACGTCAAACTTGCTGACATGCTACTTCCTTGTAAATAGAAGGCTCTAAGTCTAATGACTCAATCATCAATTCCATATAACCTGTGTATCTCGGTGCTTGTTTGCTCTGCCTGAATGTAGAGTTGGGTGCCCCAACATTATCCTGAGCCTCGTGAATCAACTCCTCAATGCTAATACGTACACCCCTTATACCTTGGTCATCTCACTTCCCTTTTTATGTTATAGGCTCCAGCTTCTGGCTCTCTAAAGGCACGTGGCGATCAACCAAATTGCCAAAAATTTGGAAATGAGAAACATCTCGCTTCTTGACGACGAAAGCCTCTTCTGTTGTAACTAGTCCAAGCACCTTATGTGGACTCTTGTTCTGCAAAAACACTGCAGTGTTGCATGCCTTTGTCCAAAGAAATAATGGTAGTCCCCGATCATGCAACATGGCCTTGGCCGCTCCAACAATACTCTGATTCTTGTGCTTTGTCGCCTCATTCTGTTGTGGGTTATAAGGTGTGGTGAGCTCCTTCCCAATGCCCTCCTTGGCACACAAATCCTTGAAGGCATTGGAGATATACTCCCCAACGTTATCTAATATTAGTGCTTTGACCTTAATTCATGTTTGGTTCTCCACCAAGGCTTTGAACTCCAAGAACTTTGAGAACGCTTTGCCTTTCTTCTTCATAAAGAAGATCCACAGCTTCGTCTAATGGTCATCAATGAAGGTGACGTAGTACCTATATCCCAAGAGGGATGGAGAAGAGAATGGACCACAAACGTCTTAATGAACCAAGTCCAAGATGCCCTTGGCTTGGTTTTCATTGTTGGGAAAGGATGTCTTGGCATACTTTCCAAGTGTGCAACCCTTGTGCACATCATGTTGGTTCGTGTTGCACTGTGCCAACCCTGTGGCTATCTCCCTAAGGATTTTCAACGCTCCATGATGCAAATGGCCCATACGCATATGCAATAGCTCCCCAAGTTCTCGACCCTACTCACAGCCCTCTCTACTACTCTATATCGCAGTTGTCTCAAATTGTAGCATGTAGAGGTTCTTCACCCTCACTCCAATCTGCTTCGCTGCTCCAAAAATTAAGGGCTTGAGGAAGGTCTTTCATCTATTGAAGATCATTAGGGGAATTTTGAGGTCTAAAATGGGCCTCCTAAGAAAAATGTACAACCAAAATAAACTTTATAAGAACCAATAGGATTCAAGATGATGATGTCAACCATGGGGGATGATTCACCATTTTGGAGTAAAAAAGTAAGAATATTAAAAAATAATAAAATAATAAAACTACGTTTTCAACTCGTATTTTCAACTTATCTCCCTAAATTTTTACTCAAATTCCGAGCGGGAGTACTCGTTGGATGCAAAATTAATTCTTCATCCAAGGAGTACCCATGTTGCATACTTTTGATGGACCCTACTACACGAAAAATGAGAAATACATGAAGAAACATGATTGCAATCACAGTTTTCGTGTAGCAGGGTCCATCGAAAGTATGCAACATGGGTACTCCTTGGATGAGGAATCAAATTCTGCATCCAACTAGTATTTCCACTCAAAATTTGAGTAAACCCATAGGGAGATAAGTTGAAAATACAAATTGAAAAAATAGTTATTTATTTTTTCCCTCTAAAATTTGATGATGTAATCTAATATTATTTTATTATTTCCACTATTATTTTATAATTTCCTTATGAGGCCCATTTTATACCTCAAAATTCCCCTAATGAACCTCATATCCCTTATTCTCCAAGGTTGAGATTGAAACAAGGTTTTTCTTCAACCTTAGGACGTAGATGACATTTCTAAGGTAGAGAGGATTCTCAAACTCCCTCTTAAACATGACAGTACCCATGCCCTATGCTAGGTACTTGCCATCCTCTCCCATTTCTATGTGAAATTGTATGTCCTTTTCCATTAGCTAACTAAAATCTTCCTTATTCCCAGTGATATGGTGGGATGCTCCACTATCAATGTAACATATGGTGTTGGCTACCGAGTTTTCCATGCAAGTTATAAGCAAGAACTCCCCAAATTTGGAACTAAACTCGTCCACCTGCCATTTGGTCCTTCTTGGACCCTTTCTTCCTCTGAGGACATTTGTTGGTGTAGTGTCTGAACTGATGGCACTAGAAGCATTTTATCTTGCTAAGATCCTTTCTTCTTTTTTTCTTGCCTTTGGAGCTAGACTCGACCCCTCTTGCGCTCTTCTTGCTCTTGACCTCAACCTCTTTGCCAACTAGGGCAAAGCTCTCCTCATCCTCATGTTTAACATGAGTTGAAGATCTTGCTTGCGTTTGCATATTCTCCTGGACACAATCACCACACTACCACTCCCAGTCTGAAAGCTTTTCTCTACCACTCACTGCGTCCTGGAAGTTATCCCACGATTTTTGAAGCCCTAAAAGTACAAGAGTCATCATGTCTGCTTCACATATTGTCTCCCCCACACCAGCCAACTCATCCTTCACCTAGGCAAATCTGGTGAGATAGGAGATTATGGGCTCAAACTTGCCCATCCAGATGTTTCTAAGTTTTTCCGTGAGCACAAGTTTTCTAGCCTCACTTGAACCCTGATATGAGTTCAAAATGGCTCTCTAGATTTCTTTGGCAGTCTTCTTGCCGGAAAGATGTGGTACAATATGGTATTTGACTCCTTCAAAGATAATCCTCCTTGCTCTGGCATCATTCTTGTTATGTTGAGCCAACTGTTGTGGGTAAGTTGGTGTGTCTGGTGGGTTCTCCACAAACTCCTTCACCCCCTACTCCTCTAACACCACAGTAATCCACTCCTTCCATGAGCAGAATTTTGTTGCTCCCTCCAAACTATGCTATGGGCTCAATACCTGGTAAGACATTCTACTGGTCGAATTCTTTAGAAACCCTAGTGTGCTGAAAAAAATTGCAATTTGTGGGTCAAAACCCTAGGTCGTAATACTAGAAACCCTAACGCAAACCTTCAATTGTATTGTGCCTTTTCTCTGCACCTTAAACCTGTTCCTAAGGTCGAAACAAGAGTGTTTCTCTTCACTCAGAGACATGGCTCTGATACCATGTTAGTTTTCTAATACCCAATTGCTAATTTAATAAGTATTCTGAAATGAAATAACTGAAAATTGCACTGTCAAATTCACTTATCAAATATGTTGACTATTCTAACAGAATACTAACAGCACAATACAACAATACAATAAAACATTACACCAGAAATTTCCCTTAGAAACCCCAACTGGGAAACCCTGCCAACTTGTGTGATTTTATTATTCTGCTCAGCAAACATCTTCAAATAATGATTCCAAATCTGAACGAAATTTTCCCTTCAATTCGTTGGCCCTCAACACAGCTGGTCTACACACTCCTTCCCTGCTCGGTCTCAACCATCCTTCTCTAACTCCAGCTAACATAAATAATACAATAATTATAGAACACTGTTTCAGAATTTAATGGTACTCATTTCCAAAACTCCAAACCAAGATTTCGCTTATAAACATTTAACTGGCCTTTACTCTTTACGCAACGATAAGCACAAGCGTTGTATTCACTGCCAAACTAATGCTAAACCAGATTGTGGTGCCGGCATTGGTACAAGGCTAAAACCCAAACTTGTTGCTATTCAAAATTTATAAAGCTGGCACAGAAGTTCACATATACAATTTAAATGTAAATGACAGATGCGCTAAGGAGCAGGATCTGAGGAGAACATATATTACAACACAGGATTGAATCTACCATACAGGATTGACATGGAATTGAGTTGGGATCCGGTGACGGGTTGGCATTGCACGTGAAACCCCAAAGCCCCTTGCGCTGTAGTTCTGACACCAATCAGAACTCATACTATATTTTTACAAATTCTCTGCATGGTGGGATCCCGATCACGTCACTGTGGCTCCTTGGTGGGGCTGCTTCGTTTCTTGAAACTGTTTAGTGGCCCCTCCTCGCGAGACCGCTGAGAACACTGCCGGCTTCGGTCATCTCACCATCGCTATCCCTCCTTTGACTCTGTTTCAAAACTCTGTCAGGGTTCTGTTGTATAATCCGTGACCTTCCGGTGCTGTTACAGAGCGTGGATCTCTTATTTATTTAATAAACTCTGACTCACTGCCAATGAGTCCGAGCCTGGTCTTTGATCAGGCACTATCAATTCTCGTAATTGAACCTCAGTACTCCACCCCTTTATGCTCACACTTGTTGAATCTGGCCTGCAACTAGGTCACACTGCAAACAGAGGAGATAGACTGCCACATACATAAATCTCCACTTACAGAAACAAAAATATGCATAGAAAATCATAGTCCGAATATATATTATAAATCTGAAGACAAATACAATTTGCAGAGTTCCCAACTTCAGATCTCTCATTCGACTCTGCCTTTAGATTACATAAGAGAGGCATAAATGAAATTCTCACTCCAACTGACAATCCAAACCTGCTGCCTGTAATCTCTAACAATTCCTGATTTGGCTAGCTTGTTCCCTATTTCATAACAACTAAAATGACACGATAATTATCCCGAACTATTTCAGATTATTCTAGACTTCATATTCTAAAAACTATTAAATTTATAAAACCAACTCATTAATTTAAGGAACCAACTGCCTTGGTAAATGCTTTTGACCTAAGGGGGTCAAAGGTATAATTAACTTGTAGATGCTCCTGCATCAACCATCGAATCTATAGAATTACAAATTTGCAGAAAATACAGTATGTACTTCAGGATGTTATATTTCATGTCTCAGCAAGGCTACTATTGATGATACAGTTCAAAGATCATGTTCATGGGAATAGCCGTCACTTTACATACAGTACTTTTGCACAATATCGCTTCAAATATTTCATCTTACAATTTCAAAGGGTGATTGAGACAAACACCAAATCTGCAGGTATACACATTTGCAAAATATGTTGTGTTTGAGAATTCTGCTGTGCAAAGTATGAATAGGAATTATGATCTTAATATTCTAATCAACCAAAGAATCGATTCTATGCATTAGTGTGTATGCAACAGAGTGTAATATGTTCATGGCTGAGGCTTCTCATTCTCTCCCAAAGTCCTGTAAGTGAGTTGTTCACTTGGAGACAAAAGGACGTTCTTAAGAACCCACCCTGTTTTTTGCATCTGCTCCAATAATTGGGATATCTCAACATTTACAAATCTCTTGCTCTCCTCGAGTAAATTTTGCCAATCTCCTGGTAGCATTGATTCTGATTTTGAAATGGCACATCCATTACAGGAATTTGACAGATTGTTTTCATTTGAAGTCAATGCTACCCGCATATAACTTGCCTGCAAATAAAAAATTGCAAATCAGCCATCTACGTTGATCACATTGAGTATTGGATATTGAAAATGGAATTTAAAAAAAAACGTTGTATAGAGATTACCAAGAAGCCAACGGAAAGATAAAAAGGGAAAAAAAAAGTATAAATTTTCTGAACAATTGAAAAACATTATCTAAAACAGAGCAAATAATGAATGTAATCTTCCAAAAAGATATAATATGCACAAATACGTCCCATATGGAAAATAATATAACTAATACAGAAACTCATTTCAAGGACAAACTAAGGGAACAATTTCATGAAATAGGATGTGTTAAATTTCCTAATCCGAGAGCCTGATTTATTATTTTCTAGCAGATCAAATCTACTGAATAAAAACATGGCTAGAGTTTTAACTTAACATTTAATAGAAGCAAATTAAATAACCAAACTCAGTCATGTAAGAACACAAATATTCTGCCCAATCAACAATTATTCATTGATAATAACTTCAGAACCTACTCAGCCTCTCTTACTGGGAAAATGGGCCATTGAGGAAATTACATCTACAACAATGAACCTGAATCTTATCTAGCTGATCAAGCCCTAGATCTGTCCTTCGATATGTCTTGGCTGATCTGGATCTCCCTTATTGCTCCTTGCACCTTCCTCAAACCCAGCACACATAAATAGAAGTCTGCCACCCAACCACTGAAATCTCGCTCTCAGTGTGTCTTGTACTCAAGATAATTGTTGCAGGACACGTCCCCCCCCCCAAGCTCCAACCCCCGATCCGCGTCTTGTACGGAAACACGGGTGATCTGTCGTACGAATCGCGTTTTCGAAAAAGGAAATGCGGATTGGGCTTGACAATACAGTTCCTGCCATTTCGGAAACGTCTAGCCCGATCTGCATTTCCGTACGCCAGAACCGCATTTCATACTGCGGATTGGCGTGCATAAATGTGGCGTTTCTGGGTCGGATCCGTACAGATCACATCCGTTTCCATGCGGATCCCAACCAGATCCGAAAGGAGATGGGCGTTTCCACAGGGTTCTAAATATGTTTTTATTTTTCTTTGACTTAAGTTGGGTTGGGGCTTCTTGGACACTCCAAAGGTGCTCCCTTGATGCTCCTTAAATGCTTCCTAGATGCTCCCTCATGGTAATGTTAAATTCTTAAAGTAAAAGTGACATTCTCCTTTATTTTTCATTTTCATCTTTTAAATTTTTAACATTACCATGAAATGACTCAGGATGTTTGAGAGTGGCTCCAACCTCATCGAACTTCATGTGGAGAAAATAGAATTTCATACCCTATTCAAAATTCAACAGACTTAATAGTTTTCAGGAATTCAGGATCAATGGGCTTGTGGCATTTCATTAGATTATATCTAAGTTACCAAGATTCAGATACGGATACAGATCCAGATCCGGATACGGCAAGGATAAGTCAAGTACAAAAAAATTGAAATATAATAATATTTTTTTAGTTTTAAAAAACACTTTAAAGTTCAAAAATTAAATACTCCCTGAAACCATCAAAACTTTTAGAACTGAAACCATTAGATATATATTAAATATGAAGACTGAAACACTGAAATGAAATGATGCATCCTCCCTCATACAAAGTAACAAAAAGCCAAAGGATAATATCATAAATGAGAATAGTAAATACATTTACATATCCTCAAATGGATCTACATTATCTTCTTCATATTGCAACTCTACATCATGAATAGATGATGGGGGTCCTGGAATGTATGAAGTTACATCAATCGGCTGGACTGGTGGTGGAACAATATCTTCAAGTAGGTTGAGGTGAGACATGGCATTCAGTGCCAGGTTCAAGTTAGAGATCTCGGGCTCCACGTCCTACATCTTAGTCGGACCTTTTTTATAATCTGGTTCAACATGTGATAGAAGACGGAGGTTGAAATGAACATACACAAGATCCTTAGCCTTTGCTGCTCCCAGCCTGTTTCGCTTCATTGAATGGATAAAGCCATATGTACTCCAATACCTCTTAGCTGATGAGGAACTAGCAACCTGTGATAACAACCTGGTGGCTAGAGTGGAGAGATGAATGTTATCCCTGCCATGGAAGCCCCACCAAGTAACAAGATCAAGATGTCCTCGATCATCCATAGCTACTGGATCTGAAAAGCTACCAGTAGATTGTACAAATCCTCCAAATTCTTAGTGTACTTCCATTTCAACTCCCATATCTCTATAAATTTTCCTCAAAGTTGTCTTGTATCCTTGTACCGCTTCAGAATCCTTGTTTGGCGTTGTTCTACCAAGTAAAGACAAAATTTTGGAATGATAATATTTATGGTGCAATGCATAGGCCAAAGGTGTAATGGTGTGGTCATTTTGTTCCACCTTTCTGTAACTATGGTCTTCACCAATAATAGAATGTTTCATAAGGGTCATTTTCACTTGCCCTAATAATTTCCCTTATCCTCTCCAACATACTATCAATGTTTTCATAAACTTTCCCCAAGCAAGGTGTATCTGTGTCAAATGCCCTGATCAAGGTCAAGATTAGTTTAGTAAACCGCAAAAATTATTGGACCTTGTCCCACTATGCATCATCAGAAATGATGGACTTGATTTTTTGCCCTCTATCAAAAGTGAAAATCCTCCATGATTCCCAAAGAGGGTCAACGACCATTGCCTGTGATGCTTGTCTCACCTCCACAAGCCTCTTTATGACAAGAGTGTAGGAAGCAAAACGAGTTTCAACAACCTACAAGTTTCAAAAAGTCAAATCTCAAATGAGAAATCATATATAAATTTTTAATTAAAATTAAGAATTTCCAATACAAATAACACTGATTAAAAAAAGAGTACCTTCAGTGGCTCCAACTTTGCAAAACCCTGATATATGGCATGAGACATTGAATGATTGGTTATGAACATTTGAATTTTTTTTGCTGCTACATATATTTCATTAATCCATTAAATCTCACCAATCTTGGCAAGCATAAGGTTCTATGAATGCGCTGCAATGGAGTCCAAAATATGTGATCATATCGACCCTCCACAATCAATCCTGCAACTTTACAAACCTGTGCGTTATCCATAATGACTTGGACAACATTATGTGGCCCCACACTTTCTATTGTCTCAATAAAAATTGTGGATATGAAAGATACATCTTTCTCTATTCCACTGGAATCGATAGCCTTCAAAAACATTTTCCCTTGGGGGCATACTGCAACAACATTAATTAATGGATGGTTTCTTTGGTCTCTCCATCCATCAGAAATGATGGACACCCCTGTTTCTTCCCATGTATCCCGGATTTCCTGTAGTTGTCTATCCACGGATTGTCTCTCTGATGCCAACAAAGTTGTGAGAACATTTTCATATCCAGGGCTTTTGTACCATTTTGGTGCTTCCCTAACTGCCTTAATCATTTGTTGCCAATAAGGGGAACGCACCAAATTGAATTCTAACTCATTTGCATAGATGCAACGAGCCACATGTTCATCGGCTATGTATCTACCTTGATTATTGAAATTTTCTTCAAGAGGGCCTAGAGTGGGCCTTTTATTAGTTGTGGCAGCAAGCCTAGATGGAAATGGAGGCCTAGTTGTAAAGCTTTGCACAGGGTGTTTTCCCTTAGCAAGCTTCCTATCAGCAGCTTCTTGCAAAAATGCATAGAATTTTATTTTTCCAGGACTCAAACCATGGCCAAGTTTGCCATTTGTATCTTTCAGCCAATGCATACTTGCACCCCTATCTTAGTTTGACCAGTGAGATGGGCCTTCACTCTAATATATGAACCATTTTTGATATCTTGGCATTAATTTCACTTCCATTTAAATGAATCACCTCCGGGATTTTTTCCAATAATCTCTGCATCCTGCCATAGAGGAGATTTTTGGTTTGTTTTGATGATTTCCCCTTCACTCTGCTCATGTTGTGATGGTTCCATAATGATAATGGTTTATAGGTTACCTTACTGCATATAAAATTCAAATAAATAATATATTATCAATACACAATTAAAAATGAAAATACACTTGTGACTATATGGAAATAAGCAAACCCCAATGTGACAAACAGAAATAAGAAATGGCAAACAAAATCAAGCAACCCGAAAATTACAATATACCTAGGGCTATATGGATTAACGTCCTAGACTATATGAATAAGGTTTATAAATTAAAATTGTTAATAGGCTAGTGTATTAACTTATTTAATATTAAGTTATATAATAATAAATATTATGATGCTACCAACAATTAAGCAATTAGAATTTAGATGGTAAATTGAAAATCATAAATCTAAAATCTTATTCATATATATTCAATGTTCATATTCATATATTTTTAATATATTAATAATTTAATATTAGTAACCTAGACCATATTCATATATATTTATAATATTAAATTATTAGTAACCTAGACCATATTCATATATATTTTTAATATGTTAATATTATTAAGTTATTAACCAAAGAAATGGAAATGGGAGTTCTATATAGTATAGACATTTCCAATGGTAATTTATTTCAGAAATATTGTATACTAAGCGAGTAGGGACAATAATCAACTTTGAAGTTTGCGTTACTATGTTGGAGCATGGATAGTGGAAACTCTACCTTGGTCCGCCGCGTGCTAATGATGTTGCGGTGTTCACTGCCTTTGAAGTCGGTCGATGCTGCGATGAATAACGATGCATGGTGTTCACTGCCGATTCGATCATTGTTCCGTATTGCGGTGATGAACGATGACTGCATGCCTGCCGAGTCGGACGGTGTTCACTGCCTGCGTGTTGCGGTGCCTGCCTGCTTGTTGTGTGCTGTTGTGTGAATACCAACAGTCGGTGATGCCTTCATGTCTGCCTATGCTCTTGTTGTGTGTTGCGGTGTGAACAGTCGGTGTTGCCTGTTGTGTGTTCCGATGTGAACAGTCGTTGTTGCCTTCTATGTGTTGCGGTGTGAACAGTCGGTGTTGCTTGCTATGTGTTGCGGTGTGCATAACAATGAATAGTCGGTGCTCATGTGAATAATAACAGTGAACAGTGAATAGTCGGTGTGAGTTGAATAAGTTTATAACCGTGCGGCCAAAATGACTTTTAACGAAAAGCGAAAACCTAAATAGAAACATAAAAGTTAAAAAGTTGCATTTGAAATATAACTTTGGAAGGTTCCAGCTTTCGATTTCTCCTCAACCGCGAGATTTGTTTCTGTTGCCAAGATCTGTTTCCTAAATTTATTGAACTAGCTTCATGGCGTACTTTTACCGTATTTCGGCAGATCCGACCATCTTGGCCCTCCCCCTGCCGGATCCGGTAACTTAGGATTATATCATGTATGAGTGTATGTGATTTGCATTTAATCAAGAGAATCAAGCCCTATATGTACCCTTGTGTCAGTGGTGTTAATTGTTGAACTCCTTTGTCGTGCCGTTAGCAAATAATTAACATTCAATCAAGGCAAAATCATCAATCAAGCATGTTAAGCTTTTTCTACCATATTTTAAGGCTTGGATTAATCATTAGGTAGTTTGATCAAAATTGGGCAATGTCGACTAATATCCTAGACCAAGGTTGCTGGGAAGCGTCCCCCCGATCCCGCTCCCAAAAAATGCTCCATTCGGGAGCGCTTTGGGAGCGCTTGGGAGCGCGCTTCCGAGCTTGAAAAAACACTCCCTGTTTTCTAGGGAGTGTTTCAGGGAGCGAACGCTCCCCAAACGTTCCCGCCATTAAAAAAACGAATCGGGAGCGTTTTTTAAATGGCGGGAGCGCTCGGGGAGCGTTCGCTCCCGAACGCTCCCTCGCAAAGAAACGCTCCCCGGCGCGGAAAAAAATAAATCGGCGGTGAATTTTTTTGGGAGGGCGGGTAATAAAAAGCCCTCCCGTCCTCATTGTTGTTATTGTTGTTTGTGAATGAGCTTGAGAGAAAGGAGAGAGCTTGAGAGCAAGGAGAGAAGGAGAGAGCAAGGAGCAAGCTGCAAGAGAGCAAGAGGAGAAAGCAAGGAGCTTGAAGAGAGCAACGAGGAGGATTGAAGGAGTTAGGACTCAGGACAAAGAGGTAGGACTCTCTAATCTAGGTTTTTTTTTTTATATGTTGCATTTTTAAGTTGTTCAAAAATGAAAACTTGAATTTTTTTCACAATGTTGCATTTTAATGTGTTGAAAAGTGAAAAATTGAATTTTTTTTTTTTTTTAATGTTGCATTTTTTCCTATTCCCATTTGGCATTCCTCCATTTTTTTGCAGACTAGAAACTTGAAACAGCATGGCTATATGGCTTGGGGTTTTCTTCATGTTGGTTCCTTTCTTTGTAATAATGGTGTTGGAGAGTAGAAGAAAGAGGCCCATTAGAGAAGAGGAGGATGAAGAAGTGGGTTATAGTGGATTTGATGAAAATCCTGAAGAGGAGGAATATGCTGAGGAGGAAGGGCAGAGTGGAGAACATGAGGCCACAAAGACCCCAACTAAACAAGACCAAAGTCAAACACCATTGTGGAAATATGTTCAGAGGCAGGAAGGAGGGAAAGGTGGTGGAACCACTAAATTTCTTTACCCCCATTGCAATAAAGAATACACAGGTTCATACACCCGTGCCAGAAGGCACCATTGTGGGAAAATGCCAGGGGATGGAGATAAAAATTTAGGAATCAAAATTTGTGTAAGTGTGCCAACAACAGAGAGAGAGAGAAATACAGAAAGGAAGAAGAGGCTACCCAACAGAGATCTAAAAGATCTAGGGGTTTCATTGATTCTTATGCACCATCAGGTCCATCACATCATGGACAAAGAAGTCCATCAACTTCCACCCATGGCAGTGGATATGGAGGCACACCTAGACTAAACATCTCCTTAAGGCGTAGAACCATATCCGATTTCCTTGACGAAGGGTCTAGGAATGATGTGGATTCAAAAAATTTCCGGTTTCTCTATGCATGTGGGGTACCATTCAATGTTCTTCGCTCACCTTATTGGCATGAAATGGTTTCTGCCATTAATGATGCCCCCAAAGGATACAGGAGCCCTAGGTATGACAAGGCCAGAACTGTGGGACTTGATCATGAAAAAGCTAAAATAAGTCATTCTTTGAATAGAATGACAAGTTCTTGGAATAAGCATGGGGTGTCCATTGTATCTGATGGATGGACCAATGTAAAAGGAAAGCCATTGATAAGTGTTTTGGTTGTGTCTGTTAGTGGTACAATATTCCTTTCAGCATATGATTATTCAGACAAATTCAAGACCGACATTAACATTGCAGAACTAGTGCTTGAAAAAATTGAAAGTATTGGGCCATACAATGTCGTCCAAGTCATCACTGATAATGCTGCTAATTGTAAGGCAGTGGGAGCATTTACTGAGGATAAATACCCCAACATATTTTGTTCTGGGTGTTTGGTTCACACAATGAACCTTTTGATGCATGATATAATTAAAAACAAACAACCTCAATACAAATGGCTTGGTGATTTGTACAAGAGAGGTAAAAAAATGATAAAATTTATTACAAATCATAGTAATACCCATGGGCTTTTCCGTACTCACTCAAAATTGGAGTTGTTGAAGATAGCAAAGACTAGATTTGCTAGCTATTACCTCACCTTCAGGCGCCTTTTGAAGGTAAGAGAGTCATTAGCAGCCATGGTATCAATTCCACACTGGCAGGTATTAAAGGACAGGGCAGCAACAATAGTTGACAAGAAAGGTTTTGAATAGGTGGAGGAGACCACTCTTGATCCTTTGTTTTGGGCACGTGTGAGGGAAATTTTGAATTTCACCAAGCCCATTTATCACATGATTCGTTTTTCAGATACAGATAAACCAGTGTGATTGTGGAGGTGTATGAGCAGATGGATAGCATGTTGGGGCAAATAAAAGATGTTGTTAAGGAAACGATCCCAACTTGTATGCAATGATTCATGACTGTGTGTGTGCACGGTGGAATAAACTTAATGTTCCACTACATGCCTTAGCATATATCCTTATGCCAAAATACTACTCTCCATCTTGGTTGGGCCAACCTGCACCTGGAGGTGGGGTTAGGATCAAACCTCACACAGATCCAGAGGTACAAGAGGGATACATGAAAGCATTAGACAAGTTGGTCCCCGACAGGGAGGAGTGTGCTAAATTGCGCCTTGAATTAGGTAGATACTTCAGTTGCACTGGTAACTTTGGTTCTTTCCATGCAATGGAAGATAGAGACAGATTTGATGCTCTCACATGGTGGGAAGCATATGGCGGCATGGGACTTTTGCCAAAGTTGGCAAAAAAAGTTCTCTCACAAGTTGTAAATACTTCTTCTGCAGAGAGGTGTTGGAGCACCTACAACTTCATACATAATGTGAGAAGAAACAGGCTGAATGAAAACCGAGCAGAAAGCTTGGTTTATGTGCATTACAACTTGAGGTTGTTGAGTCATTATTATGATTGGGCATATGAGGATCAATCATATAAATTTTGGGACAACAACCCAGAGGACGATAATTTGGAGGACGACACTATACATATGGAAGAATTGGAAGCAGAACTGTTGAGGGATGATGATGAAGCAACAACAACCATGCCATTGCCACACCCAGGGCCAGTCTCACCATCCAGTAGTAGTGCGGGTGCCAGTGCTAGTGTTCGATTTCCAGCTATTGTTCCTTTGCAGATCCAGCCTCCACCTACATCCTCATGTGGCCCTCTGCCTTCTAGTTATGGTCGTGGTACTCCTGAGAGTACTAGAAGACCACCATTGCCTCATGGTTCTCACCATTTCCTCGTGGCTCGGGCGTGGCAAGGGGCCACCAATAGATAAAATAGATTTATTGTTTACAGTTTACTAGTCTTTTCTATTTTCTATTATAACACAATTGAAACTTGAAACTTGATTCTTTCATATTTATTATGATAATTTTTGTAAACAATATATGACAATTTAAATTTGAAGTTTGCATTTGAAAAGTGAAACTTTGAAGTTGGCATTTATAAGTTTATAAGTCATTATGAATTATGAATATGATGCTTCATGAAAGTTGAAAGTTGTTTCATTGCATTTCATTTTATAACATTTCATTTCATGTTAAATATTCTTTGTTGTAATGGTTATTGGTTACACTTAGCTTACAAGTACAACTATGGTGATCAATGAATCAATGATGATAAATGATATATATCAATGATGATAAATGTTATATATTGAAATTTGAAATCAATGAATCAATAATGATAAATGTTATATATCAATGATGATGAATGTTACATATTGAATTTTGAAACTTGAAACTTTAAGATTGATGATTCATGAGACTCAAGCGTCAATATGTTGTATGTTTCCAACTTATGGGCGTGGTTGATGAAGATTATAACTTCTAGATGATTGATGTTATATGGTTCAATCTATGTTTTTATGTTTTTATGTCTAATTCATCATTCTACATACTTTTGTTGACATATATAATTTTATTAAAATATATATATATATATATTTAAAAAAAATCTCCTCCCCCAAAACGCTCCGACTCGCAGCTTTTGCACGGTGCCTGCCTCAAGCCCCCGCTTTCTCGCTCCTGCTCTCGCTCCCAAGTAACCATGTCCTAGACAATCGAGGTAGAGGCAAAGGTTAGACAAGAGGAGTAGAATCTAGATTCTAGATGGTTGATGCTCAAATAATTAATCATTAATGTACAATGGATGTCATATCTATCTTGTTTATGTAAAAATATGCATGTTTCCATATCTTCTACAACTAAATTGGTGTTTTGGATGTTTTTTTTAATATAAATGCAAAAAACTAAATATATATATATAGTAGACGCTTTTGAGACGCTTCGCTTCCTAGATTTTTGGGAAATGACGCTTTCTCGTCCCCGCTTCATCCCTGCTTCGTGCAACATTGCTCAAGATGTATTGTGTGTCATCTCCCTTAGCTTAGCATTTCTTTATAATCTTGAGATATGACCGAATCCACAGCCCTAATCTCCAAAGTGATTGACGGTTGAGATTAGATCTCACCTCACTTGAGATCAATGGTAGAGATTCATATAATTCACAAATGCAAAAACCTTCGCATTTCATTAGATTAGCCCACTTTTATCTTATAAAACAAATTACGTCAATCACTAAAGTAATTGCTAAGGCTAAGGGTGTATTAGGTGACTTCCACACACCTAGACACTTATGCCTATGTAGAAGTACCTGCCTGAGCTACAAACATCAACAAGATGCATCATGAAGAGATGAATGAAACATTGTATTTCTCAAAGAGTCAAATCTATAGTAGAAGATGTTTGGAACATAAATCACTACATAATTGTGAAAGGAAAAGATTCTCTTCATGAAAAAAATGAAGTGTAAAGCCCTGGTCACAGAGGAACCAAATTTTTGACAGATGTAGAAAGATTGGCATATCCTTGAATCCTGCTAAATCTGTATTTGGAGTAACTAAAGGGAAGTTACTTAGTCACATCATTTCGAAAGATGGAATCAAGATAGACCCTAAAAGGGTTGAGGCAATCAAAAAGATTCCTCTCCCTCATAATCTTAAATTCCTTCAATCTTTCCTTGGAAAGACCAACTTTCTTAGGAGGTTTATTCCAAATTATGCAGAAAGAGCTAAGCTTATTCAAAGTATTCTGAAGAAAGATGCTAAATTTTCATGGAAAGAAGACGGTAAAAAGGATTTTAAGGAAAGCAAGGGTGCAATTGCAAAAGCTTAGGTAGATGCTGCTACAGCAAGCTCATCAGGTAGCTACAAATTCTCAAATTCTTTAGAATAATCAGATGAGCTTGCTACAGAAGCTCTTTGCCTTGCCACATCTGATGAGCTAGTTACAGAAGCTAGTTGCCCTGCCACTACAACCCGTGGTTGTTGAGGTACCTTTTCAGCATTGGGGTCTAGATTTCATTGGAATTTTTCATAAAAATTCTAGCAATGGCTACTCGTGGATTTTAATTGCTACTGATTATTTCACTAAATGTGTTGAAGCCATTCCTGCTAAGAATGTCACTGAAAAGGTCATTGTGGATTTCACTGAAAATCGTATTATTACTAAATTTGGTGTCCCAATTGAAACAAACACAGATAATGCCAAAGCTTTTACTTCTTCAAAGTTTTCATCTTTTTGTTTTGAGTATGGCATTATCTTATCTCATTCATCTAGTTACTGCCATCAAGGTGATGGTCTTGCAGAATCAAGTAATAAAAATCTTATAACCATTATCAAGAAGATAGTAGGAGATAATAAGCAATCTTGGGATAGCAAAATCAAGTTTGCTTTATGAGCAGATAGAATTACAAAGAAAAAAGCTATTGGTAAAAGTCCTTTTGAATTGGTTTATGGTTTGGATGTAACTCTACCTAGGCACCTTAAGTTGTCAGCGTATCAAATTGTGGAGTTAGATGAAACTCGAAGAAAACATTTTGATAACATGTGTAAAAAACAATCTAACATAAAGAAAAACTTTGATAAATCTTATCGATCTAGATCTTTGCAGGTTAGAGATATGGTCCTACTCTGGGATCGCAGAAATGAGAAACCAGGAAACCAGAGGAAGTTTGTCAGTTTGTGGCTGGGAACTTATATTATCAGAGACATCGCTGGACAGAATTCATTCCACTTGAGCACATTGGATGGTGAACCACTTGACTTACCTGCAAATGGCCAAATGCTCAAGTTGTTCCTCAAAGATGACATATGATGCCATAGGGCATCCTTTGTATTGTATTTCTAACCCTACACCTTGTCATTTTAACATTTCATTTCTATTTTTAGAGTAGATTAGCTTTTCATGATTGTAGAATTGTTACTAGTTACATAGCTTCTATTTCATGTATTTAATGTTATATGATGATTTTTGGATGGACGCTACTTATATGATTTTGTGTGTTGCTTGGATGCAAATTATGGATTCTCACATTCCTTCGGTGAAGCAACGTGTCCCCAAGTAGAGCCAGATGTTGACCACTCAGTGTCAACAACCCTATAGCAGTACACCCCTTTTTCCGCAAAAGGGATGTCATCATTCATACCATCCAGGATTCATCAACAGTCTTCAGTTTGTTAAAGATGTAAACCCATTCTGCATGTTTATAATGTAAATGATCTTAGTAAGACCATCATGTATGTAACAACCTAGGTAAGCCTATTATTTTGGTGACGATTTCTATCCTATGAGGTTTTTTGTCTCACTAATTCATCTGTGTTTCTAGACACAAATGATCAATGGAGTTTTTCCCTCCAACCTCACCCCAAAGCTAGGGTGGATTTTGTCATCAAGATATTAGGTGAGTCAGAGTGTTTTTTATCGAGTCTTTGTAAAATGATTTGGAAATAATCTTGGCTAATTGGCTAGATTATTTTATTACGAATCACTTGGTCTACTAAATCAAATTTTGAGTCGCAAAATTAGGCAGATATTTGAGGGTCTATAATGAAAGGGTGTTCCCCCTTCATGGGTTAAATGCATTTATGTAAATAATATTTTAGCCATGGTGCTAAAATATTAGAGGGTTAGAAAAAATTATTAATCCCCTCATGTGTCAATTAATTAAATTTCCTAGCAAAAATAAACAAAAAATACTAGGCCAAAAATTTAATTAATTAGAATCAAAGTCAAGTCTCAGGAAAAATAAATTCTCCAAATGAAAAACTTCATGGGTTCTAGAAGAATTAGATTTTGGAGGTCCTCTACCAAGGGAATACTGAAAATTTCAAGATATTTTGGACCCTTGGGCCTTGGTGGTTAAGTCAAAGCCAATTTTTTGAGGAAATTAACTCAAAATAATTAATTTTGGGTTAATTAAAAATTAATTAAATAAAAAATTCGACTTTTTCCTCATAAAATAAACAATTTCAAAGATGATGATTACAAGATAATTGAATCTTTATGAACGCTTGATATTACTTTGACGAGGATCAAGCCAGCAAGTCGTTGGAGAATTTATCTATAAATTAGAGGTCATTTTTTCATTCAAAGGATTTGATCATTGAGTCATGTACTTGCTCTTAAATCACTCTTGTAATCTTTTTTCTGAAATAATAATAACGCAAAGTCTTTGGGGTTTACATTGATGGTGGTGTTCCTCTTCTACATCTTATGGTAATATTATTTTTATTGTTCTGCTCATATTTATTTTAAGTTGTTGGTTAATTTCCTTCATGGAACAATCTATTGCACAGGTATCTTGCATAGGTTGTTGGGATTGAAATAGCATTTTAATTTGATAGAGTTATCAAGTATCTCTAATTCTTGAAAATTTATATTGTTATTTCACGTCTCTATTAATCTGAAAGTTTAATCTGAAGTGCACAGAAATCATTCGAATTTAAAAAATTGGGCATTTAGGGAAGTCCTCGACTGGACTAGCTGACTCCCAAGGCATAAGATCTGAAGAGCCTTCCTGAATTTAAACTCGTAGATTTATTTGACAATCTTCCTTTATGTAGTGTCTTTTGGGGCTAGTACCTCATCTTTTAAATTAATTGTCTTTTATAAATTTGTGCTCAAATAGATAACACTAGCTAGGAAGAGCTTAAATCTTCAGATCTGGGAGCAGAGTTGGACTCATACTCCTCAAATCTGATAGATTTGTCATTTAAGTGTATAGATCTGAAAAAATTAAATTAAAAATGTTTTTTCTAACTTGGGATTTGGGATTGATTTCAGATTTTTGTATATGTATTGGCTTTTGGGTTTTTTCTTTTCATTTGTGCAAGTGTAGATCTTAGGGTATGCAGAGATATTTTCAAGATTTGAGACAGATCTGGGCCCTGGAGGGCAAGATTTTGTCTCAGGAAAAATTTCAGTCAAGATCAATGTTTTAAAACTCCGACTCGAGTTCGAAACCAGCCGAGGGTCGACTCCGACTCGGTATTGACTCGGCCTAGTTGATTTCAATGACTTGGTCTTCCTAAAAAATACATTAAATATTTATTTTTTTATAAAAAAACATTATTTTAAAAATTTTCCTTCATGTTTCCATACACAAAGCATTAGAATATTGAGAGAAGACAACATATGATCAAAGTAGGCTCATGAATATATCCATTATATGAAAATGGCACCCAGTGCACTATCCAATACATGTAATATATAGAGATCAAAACAAAAACACATAACCAAGGAGGCTCTAAATGGTCTCAACAACAAAACATCACGAGTCACTACTGCTAAACAAGGCAAGATCATCTGGCTCAAACTCTGAATCAAAGTCAGACCGGGAAACCCATGGCTCCTCCAACTCTAACTCTTCACAAACTCCTCACAAATGCTCACACAAATGCAATGAGACAGTTGTGAGTAAATGTGAGGGGGTTGGGTCACTTTTATAGGCTTGGGAGAGGGGTAGAGTCATTAAGAAAAAAACCAAAAAACTTTGAGTTTGAAGTCCGAATTGTCGTCTTTTTTCCTCGCGGACTAGCTCGTCCGATTTAAGACAGGCTCAGTCAAATTAGTGTCCGGCTCGGCCGGTTCAGTAACAAACCGGCCACTAGACCGGTTTTGTACCAAGCCGACTCGAGCAAGGGTCCATCTCGGTTGGCTCGACCGATTCCTAATCGATTTAGCCGATTTTTAAAACACTATTCAAGATCATTCAATTAAAATTTTCTTCAGATTTGGTTTTTTTTTCATAAAAATTCTGGGGTTATTTGAAATAAAAAAATTGGACTGAAATTTTTTTAATTTTTTTGCAAGGCTTTTCACTCTTCAAAAAAAAAATTCTGAGGTCGAAACCCCCTCTGCCAGCCCTCTCAGCCTGCATTTGACCCGTGTCCCTCTTCCCCGCGGCCTGCAATCTGTAGCTTCTCCTTCTTGCTACGTCCTCCCTCTACAAAACCTTGCTCCTCTACCCGCACTTCCTCCTGCGGCCCACGTCCTCAACTCCCCGTCTGCGTCCTCTCCTCGCATGGCTCCCTCTTATCCCGCGGCTCCCTCTGCTTTGAAAACCTTCCTCGTTGCTTTGCTTAGCCCTAACCCTCTCTACCCGCATCCCATTCTCCTTCCTCCTCTCTCACAGCTACTATTTTGTGTTCCCTTTCCCCACGTTCATTCCTCTCGGCCCCGCTCGTCCCTCATCCTTCATCTCCCTTCGCGTTTCTTCCTAACCCTCGCCCTCCGCTTTTGTCCTCGCCTTCCTGCATCTCGACTCTCGTCCCTTTCTTCCCTTTTCCCTTCTAACCCTCAACCTCCTCTGCTCGCGATTTCTTTCAGTCCTCCCTTCGCTTCCATCCCTTCCCTATCGGCCTTTTTTAATTTTCCCTTCCTTTCACCCTTAACGCATTTCAATTTCACCTTTTTGGTATGCCCTTTGGGCCTTAAAAAAATATTAAAAAAATTATTTAATTCCCATTTAAAAATATATATATTATTTTCTAAAAGCACTATCACATTCAATTTCAAAAACTTAAAAAGAAAATTATTTGCAATACAAATTTAATAAACTTCAAAATTTTGAGGGTGGTTTTTGGGCTATAAGATTTTTTTAAAATTCTGAATTTTTGAGAGGGATTGTAGCCATTTATTTTGGAAATATTTTCTGAGTTTGAATGCAGGATAAAAGATAAGTTTCTGGGTTTGAAGTCATTACAAAAATCAGTTAATTCCAGAATTATTTGAAGGGGTGTTTGTTCATTAATTTTGAATTAATTAGCATCTAAATTTCACTATTGTACTAAATATTAAATCATTGAAATTTAAGTGCTTAGGCTTTCATTATTTGCATCTTTCAGCAATTTTTTGTGATCATTGACGTTTGAATGCTTGATATCTAGATCGCTCACATAAATTCATTGTCTAAAAGGGAAATTAACTCTAAGTTTGGATCTATTTACTTGAATTATTGGACATTTCTCGAATAATTAGTTTTTGGGAATTTTTCAAGTAATTGTGATCAACATTTTTATTCAGTACTCTATCGTGGAATTGTGGAAAATTGTATATCTTTCGGTTCTTGAAATTGAGTATTTTTTAATAGCTGCATAATTGGGAATTTTCATTGAATTTTCGCTTAAGTACTTAGTTTTTAACTCAGAATAAATCGTAATCTAAGAGCTTAAATCTTTACCATTTCGCTTCATATTTTAATCATTCCTTGCATTTACATTTTAAGCTTAGTTGTGCATATTAAAAATTCACCTCCAAGCATAAGCTTGGCTAATAGATGTTTAGGAAAAACTTTCTCATTTAGCTTGAGGGATCTCGGCAGCTCTTCGGTAGTTAACACGGTGACCTTGCAATCGTCAAAGCCACAGTGTCTGTAGCGTCGGAGGTAGCAGGTGATAGGAGCACAATAGAAGGTATCGTTAATCAGGCCCTAGGTTGCTTCTTGTTGGCCTCCTTCCCACAACTTACCTTAGAGCTCAGCTTCAAAACAGTTAAGGGAAAGCTAAATCTAGAATGGGAATTTTAATAAAATTAACCACGACTTCTGCATTTCACCTAGTTGTAAGAATTGCATTTCATATATGCTAGTTGATCATTCATTAAACTAGCATTTGTTATTCTTGTGACTTGATAAACCATTTATTTTGCAAGTCTTTTTATTCTGAGCACTGTAGTTAAAGGCATTGGTCTCATAACATTAAGTCTGGTTTGTCTAAATCTAATTGAATATCTAAAACATTGCTCAATTAATCCCGCTTGCATTTAATTTAAGTCAATAAGATAACTCTCATTGCATCTCCTAGAACTTGTTGGTTCCCGACAAGTTTTCCTTCATCATCCATCTTTCACCCTTTAGGGACTACCCCCCTTAGCTTGCCTAGGAGATAGCTCGAACAGAGTGGACAATGTTTAGAGTGATAGCCTTTGTCCTAAGCATTGTGGCCTTTGGTGTACACTTTGAGTGACAACATGACCTAACCTCTCAAAGTTCCAGGTTACTCAAACCATTTTTCAATACAAGTCATCCTCATAGATATGCTCTCTGATGCAGGAGCATCGGAGCACCTTAATTAAAATTCAAATTCAATGTTGTGAAAGACGAGACGTGGACAACCGTTTGTAAATGGGAGCAAATTCCGTGAAACAGAGCTGAAATGAAGGAAGCGATAAGTGTCTAGAAGACCTGATTTATTGTAATTATCTGCCATGTAATCAAACAAAGAGATTTCAAGGGTTTAGTTGAGCGATTGTGGGGGAAGAACTCGTGGATCTTAGATGATCCACTCGCTTGTAATTTCTTTATAAATGTGAGTCTGTATGTCCAGATAGAGGACGGCAGAGTGCAATGTAGCCTGAGGGCGAAATTTGTGATTCAGGCGTGAGTGGCCTTAGCCTGTATTTGAGCTCGAACAATAATGAAATCTTGTATTTTTAAGTATCCAGGATAATCTGGAACTTACAGTATTTGTGCGTTGTTTTATTTCGAATTCTCGAAATATTTGTGTGTTCTTTCTGTAAATTAATAGACTGTGTGAGTGTGAGTGAGAGAATGAAGTTCCTATGAACTTCGCGTAGAACAAAAGCTATGGCCGAGACAGAAGGATGAAGAGACGAAGAAGAGCCGCATGAAGGATGAATGGACGGTCATGATTAGATCGCGGATCTGAAGGGGAAGAGATTGATGGTCAAGATGACATCGCAAGCTAAACAAAATAACTTGCAATGCGATAAGGAGAAGGACCACGTGTTGGCATTGCACATTATCGCACATCGCATGATTTATGGTTTAATCGTTATCAGTATAGAGTTAAACTTGCGGGCAAGCGATTTGCGATAAGTTGTAAATGTTGCGATTTGTGATTGCTTCCGATTAGTCACCATGTTGTGGGACCCTAAAACCACAATTCCGCGTGTATGTAAGTGGTTTGAGTTTATGTGTGATCTGTTTTAAAGCGACCGTTGTTGATTGCTTCCGTATGTATGTTTAATAAAACTCCAATATTGTTATCCACTGCGAGTAAAGGGATTTTATGTGGGCCCATAACCCACAGGTACACGATAAGATGTTAAATTGTAGTTTCGTGCTGCATCACTCTCTAAGAGATGTCATTTAATTACTTAAAGGAGATTTAGGAAAACCACAAATATATGGTCTTTGATCAAGAGTTTGGGCAATATTTTTACATCTTTCAAACAACTAATGGATCAAGATGTTAAAAGATAAAAAGACTCTTGGACTAGGAATTAGTTGTCAAGAAACCATTCATCGATCAAAATGATTACCAATACATAAATGAGAGAACATATTCATTTTAGGCCCTAGGGTCTGTTTTTGTAAATTTTCGTAGATGTTCTATGCTTGATGCAACTTTACTTTTATCTCCAATATCAAACAACAATCACATAAACAAGCAAGTAAAATGTTGATAGAACATACCAATAGATCGACAGAAGACAAGCCAAAAATACACTTAACTTGATCAGCAAAATATATGTGTTGTGGTGCGTTACGGCGGTCAACAGGATGCTTCAACCAGCAAAGTCTTAGAACAGACAGCCAACTAGAATGTGTCACACAACCCTCCCAGACAGCTCTATATCAGTCAACCCAAAGTCAACAAAAGTCAACGCAGCCAGGTCAAAGTCAACATCCAGCCTCAATTTCTATGCCAATAAATGCGGACTGCAGAAATCGGATTTTTGAGAGAGTTTAGGGGCAGTTTGACCATGCATTGACCAAAGTCAACGCTGGTCAAATCTGCGCTGAAACCCTAGGTCAAAACAGAAATTCCTTTACTACGATTTTCCCACGTGTGAGAGAAGAAGAGCCTCCAAGGTGATCGAACCAATCAAATGATGAGAGAGAATGTGTGATGATATGATGGATGAAAATGACCTCTAACGTTGACCTATATATATCCATCAATGAGGGTGTGTGACACATCTGATGGGGCTTCAAGCCTACACTTCAATTCTGGCCGACCTTGCACATAAGTGGAATTAATTCAAAATAAATGTTCTGCTCATCGGATCAAGATGATCTTTAGATTGATCTTGCACCTCTCCAAAAGAGGAGTCCAATAAAAATATTGGCATCTTCATTTGAGCATCACAACATGGAGTTTGGACCTAGTTGTCCAAAATTAACACTCCCTCTCAACTAGGGATAACTCCATCCACCTATGCCATCCAAACATCGTGTGTTATCCCGTCGTTACTTGCTTTGCTGGCTTCTTTATTTCAGAACAAAAGGTGAGTCATAAAAACATCACTCACAGCTGACAAATTCAGCTCAGAGGTCTGAAACCTCTATAGGACTCAAAGGAGTCACATACCAACCCGAAGTTGGTTTACTTGACCCGAAATCAGCTGGAGGTCTGAAACCTCACTTGGAATCATGAGAGTCATATACTAACCCGAAGTTAGTTTAACTAACCCGAAGTCAATTGGAGCTCCGAAATCTCACTAGACTTGATCCCAGATCAAGTGGTTGGACACGTGCCATCCTAGACATAGAGAGTACAGCAATCTTCGATGCATCCATCGTTCTTTGCTACTGGTCTCTAGCTTTTCCCACCTCACTGGCCAAATGAGAGGTACTTCCCACGAGTCCGGGACTCAATGGTTAGGATGCATACGGGGCATAGATCATGAGAGGTGAACCAACTCAATATCATAACGATGGGGTAGAAACACACCATCAAGGCTCGGCAAGCCTAGCCCTGTGGTTGCTTATAGCTCTGAGAAGCTATCCCCAAAGCCCCCTGGAGCTCCCAAAGCTCATCGTCCAACAGGACCCTCAGAATAGGGTCGTTCCACGATTCCAAGATTCTCACGGAAGGTTAGGAACATGACCTTCCCCAAGGGCATTGTGAGAATATCTGCGGCCTACTCATCAACTCCTATATGATCGAGCCTTACGGCGCCTCGCTGTACCATATCCCGGATAAAGTGGTACCAGCCTTCAACATGCTTGGATTGATCGTGGAACACCGTGATCTGGGAACAAACAAATCCCCCTCTAGTTATCACAAAGGATAACATTGGCATCTAGCACATGCTCGAACAACTCACTAAAGAGCTTTCGCAACCAAGTGACTTCACAACAAAGCACATGCCGCACGTACCCGGCCTTGCCGTGCCTGCCACCGACTTCCCCGCTCGCCCGCGCACCACGTGTGAAGCAGCATCCAGATGTGCTCTTGCGATCCATCACACTACCAGCCCAATCGGCATCAGTATATCCATGGAATGTCATGCTCCTGGCGATGTATCTCAGCCCATGGTCTATCGTGCCCTAGAGATATCTCAAGAGTTTCTTATAGCACCAACCCAGTGAATGTTATGAGGATCAACCATGTGTTGACTCAAAGTGTTCATTGCACAACATACATCTAGACGTGTGTTCACTAAGAACATCAGGGCCCCTACGAGTTGACAATACTCAGTAGGATTTGCTAGCACGGGCCCAGCAGCGCTGCCACTCAGCTTCTTAAAGTTGAGCTCCATCGGTGTCAACACGGACTTACGGTCCACCATTTCAAATCTTTCCAATAGCTTCACAATGTATTTTCCTTGAGAAAGGAAAATCTCACCAGGTCTCTGCCAGACCTCCAGGCCTAGGAAGTAATGCATCAATCCTACGTTCTTCATCTCGAACTCAGAAGCAAGCTCCCTCTTACACTGATGAATGAGAGGGTCAGCACCTGTCAGGAAGAGGTTGTCCACATACAGCCCCAGAATGAGAGGCTTTTCTCTATCAACCTTGCAGTAGAGGTTCGGATCAACATTACTACAAGTGAAGCCCAGCTTCATCAGGTAGCTATCTATCCTCTCGTACCAAGCCTTGGGGGCTTGCTTCAACCCATAGGGGGCTTTCTACAACCTGCATACATGGGTGTCCCGATCCTGCACTTCAAACCCCAGAGGTTGCTCCACATAGACCTCTTCCTTCATCGCACCATGCAGAAATGTGGTCTTCACATCCATCTGATGAAGATTCCATCCTTGCATAGCAGCAAGGGCTATGATAGATCGGATGGTGGTATATTGAGCCACAGGGGCAAATATATCATCATAGTATATGCCTTCCTTTTGAGAGAACCCACGGGCAATGAATCTTGCCTTGAACCTTTCAGCACTACCATCAAATCCATGCTTGATCTTATAGAGCCATTTCGAGGTGACAACTGCTTTGTACTCTGGTCTCGGAACCACATCCCATACATCATTCTTCATAATGGACTCATACTCTTCGTGCATAGCATCCTTCCAGACTTGATGCTTTACGGCTTCTTCAAAAGATCTAGGCTCAGATTGTACGATTGTACTCATGGCTGCTAGATACCCTTGGTATCTATTCGACTTCTTGCTTTCCTGGAATGTCCCCCTTGGGCCATATGTCTCTCAGCATCCTCGAGAGTATCTTTGAGCCATAAGGGTCTTCTCTTCATTGAAGGAGGTGGATCAATCGGGTCCATCGGTCCTTCAACATCAGGCATCGTCTCATCCTTCGGTTCTTCCAGATTTCCAAACCTTACTTCATGATCTTCCTCAGAGCTAGGAAGATTTATCACTTTCCTGAGGGAAGCATCTTCATCGTGGGATATCTCCAATTCTCTTTCAGCACAACCCAGACATACACCTTCATGATCATTTTTAATTCAGGCATCCTCGTCACCACCTTCCTTGCTTCGGGAAGGGCTTTGTAGTGAAGGTGTCCAAACCTCCGGTGCCATAGTTCAGTCTGTCGGATAGTATCACATTTCATCGCTCCCAGTGGACTTCCTCCAACTTGGTAGAGTGTATCAACTCTAAACCCAATCATGATAGCTTCCTTGAAACTCTTCTTCCAGATGCGCACCTTCCCATCAACGAATGCCACATTGAAACCTTCGTCTCCATGCCCGAAATAGACACAAAGTTCTTCTTCAAATCAGGTACATATAGTACATCTTGCAAGTGGAGGACTTGACCTTGAGATAAGTGGAGGGTCACAGTCCCTGTCCCTTTCACGAGATATGTAGCATTATCTCCAAGGATAATTTTCAGATTAACATCCTTCTCAACCATATCAGAAAGTGCTTCCTAAACCCAATGAGGTGCCTTGAGGCACCACTATCTATCAACCAGACATCCATAGTGTCAGGTGGAGATGCAGCAAAGAGGGCAGATATAAGAATGAATTCATTTCTTTTATCATCAACAACATTAGATTTCTCATACCTGGAATTTCTCGACCTTTTGAAAGGTTGCTCATTTCCATTGCAACCAGAAGGAGCCTTCCTCTTTCCTTTGAACCTCGTGTTCCTTTGATTACCATTCCTCCTGTTGTTGTTGTTATCATCATCCTTGGGTGAATCCCTTCTATTAGGGCATTCTCTAGCATAGTGGTCGGTCTCGTTACATGTGTAACATCTTCCTTTCTTTCCTTGGGCCCTTGCTCTTCCTTGGTTCCTTGGACCACGAAAGTTCTTCTTCTTAGCACGAGTAGTGAAGCCAGCATTTCCTTTCATTTTCATATTCCTTCATTCTTGATTCCTCTTGTACGCATCTCGATAATACTTCGTCAAAATCAAGTATCACATTGTTATTTAGAATGGTAGTATTGAATATATGCCATTCGGAGGAGAGATCTCCAAGTGCGGTGAGAACCATTTCTCGATCAGCGATTGTCTCCCTAATGGCCAGAAGATTATTTATGATTTCGGTCAACTTCAAAAAATAGGATTGAACGGATTCATCCCTGCCTTTCTTCAGATTCTTCAATTGGTTCTTAAAGAAAAGGACTTGATTTGCATTGTTGGCCTTGAACATGTTGACCAACTTATCATACATCTCCTTGAATGTGTGTAGCTCAGAGATGTAGGCAACCAGACTCTTATGAATTGAGTCCCTGATCATCAGCTTTGCTTTGATTTCCCCCTTCTTATTTTTTGACTTGGTGGCAGCAAGTGCAGATGATGGAGGCTCTTGGATTTTACCCTGCACATAGTCCATGACATCTTGGTCTTCCAACATAAGATCCAAAGTCATCTTCCAAGCATGGAAGTCTTCCTTTCCAGTCAATTTGTCATCAGCTTTGAAGCCATTGTAGTTTGAGGTAGCCATGCTCTTCTTCGGTGATTGCTACAAACTTGGGCTTTGTCTTCACCTTAGCTCTGATTCCATGTAAATTTTCGTAGATGTTCTATGCTTGATGCAACTTTACTTTTATCTCTAATATAAGACAGCAACCACATAAACAAGAAAGTAAAATGCTGATAGAACATACCAATAGATCGACAGAAGACAAGCTAAAAATACACTTAACTTGATCAGCAAAATATATGTGTTGTGGTGCGTTACGGCGGTCAACGGGATGCTTCAACCAGCAAAGTCTCAGAATGGTCAGCCAACCAGAATGTGCCACACAACCCTCCCGGACAGCTCTATATCAGTCAACCCAAAGTCAACAAAAGTCAACGTTGTCCTAGTCAACGGTCAACGCAAAAACAGCAGCAACAAAAGTCAACGCATCCAGGTCAAAGTCAAAGTCCAGCCTCGATTTCTGTGCCAATAAATGCAGACTGCAGAAATCAGATTTTTGAGAGAGTTTAGGGTCAGTTTGACCATGCGTTGACCAAAGTCAACACTGGTCAAGTCTGCGCTAAAACCTTAGGTCAAAACAGAAATTCCTTTGCTGTGATTTTCCCACGCATGAGAGAAGAAGAGCCTCCAAGGTGATCGAACCAATCAGATGATGAGAGAGAATGTGTGATGATGTGATGAATGAAAATGACCTCCAACGTTGACCTATATATATCCATCAGTGAGGGTGTGTGACACATCTGCTAGGGCTTCAAGCCTACATTTCAATTCTGGCCGACCTTGCACATAAGTGGAATTAATTCAAAATAAATGTTCTGCTCATCGGATCAAGATGATCTTTAGATCGATCTTGCACCTCTCCAAAAGAGGAGTCCAATAAAAATATTGGCATCTAAATCTGAGCATCACAACATGGAGTTTGGACCTAGTTGTCCAAAATTAACAGTTTTACAACATGCATTTCATAAGGGTGATAGTCCCCCTTCTTTTATTAGTAATTTTTCTACTAAGCTCTTTTCCTTTTAAACTGTTTTTTACATTTTTGGGGTGCTAGGAGGAGGCAATTGATAACTACCCAAGAGTTGACACTCTGCAGCGTTATCAATAATAATTACGTACTATTAAAACTCACATAATTAACTTTGGCCCATCATTATTAGGTGGAGCTACTCTAGGGTTAGTATTGTTGTTGGAAGTTCATACATATCAAAATTAATCCCACATCATGCAGACGAGACATGCTCCTTTGCTCTCTAAAACCTGTTCTTTTGCTTCACTCAGCAGTAATGCTTCTTTCTATCAGGTTATTGTTTATTTGTGCAATTATTTTCACTAAATCAATGATAAGACATTGTTTAGTGGATATGCTGAAACATGTATTATATTTATACTTTAGTACACTTGTGTCCTTTTTGGTTGAGTTTGTATACTTTAGTACACTTGGTGAAATATGATCCTTCAACAACAGTTTTATACTCCTATATATAGCTAATACAACTTAGTATAGCATATGTACAGTTCTGGAAATTTACTTTGTAATTTGCATACTTGCTATTAGGTTTCCCTTCCTGTATATAAGGGATCCTACATTGTTGCTCTCCACCCATATCAATTGGTATCAGAGCCTTAAAGATTAGGCCTTTTCAAGTAATTTGGAAGGGCGTCAACCTCAACACCTGTTTTCATGTTGTCAGCATGCATATAACTTATTATTGATCAGGTCCCTCTCTTAATTTTATGCTTTTCCATAAATGTTCTGCAAAATACTGAGCAATTTTCTCCAATAGTTATGGCTTTTATTCACAAATTGTGGTTCCATTGATTTTCAGTGTAGCCCATGGTTGTGGCATCCTATTACTGGGTGTTGTAAAATTCTGGGGGTGTCACATTGAGAAACAAATTTCTAGCACCGAGTTTTTAGTCAAACATGCAACTAGTTACTAACTATCAAAAACTCATGATTTGATCCTGCATTAATGATTTTATTATTGCAGGACCCCATCACCGTCACTTATTTTCTGACTTTGGTTCAACAAACAATGACATTTTGGTTCGTGCTATGGCTCCCCACAATTCTTCCATTGATTCTTTGTCAAGGGACCTAGATTGTCACTATTGCATGTGACTTGCTAGTTTTGGTTCAAGCTCAATATCAAGTGTCATTATGTCCTGCACTATGACTCCTCAATTCTTCTATAGACCTTGAATACAATAAAGACTTAAACATTGCTCAATTTCTGACAAAGAAAATGTAGGAAGCAACAACCATTGTTAGTGCACAGCTAACTTATTGCACGTCATCAACAACAAAATGAGTTTCGAATAAAAATGATGAAATGAATTTCAAATAAAAATAATGCAAGACATGATGGGAATGTTTTAACATCTAATCACCACACTTGCAACAACCCAATATCCTCTATGGTAACCCCCTTGCCCAGAAATCGTTCAAGTTGGACAAAATATATCTATATCTAAATTCCACGACTACTTGAATGGGGACAAACTTGACTCCTGGTTTCACAGTTTGGAAACTTATTGCGAGGCCTAGACAAATCTCCAAGAGGAAAATAAGATTCTACTTGTTGAAGTTCACATGGAAGAGCAACCTCACATGGTGCAGTGACAAGCCAAGTAACTGATAACCACAAACCAACCTCTAATCAACAACTTGGATGATTTCAATGGTGCCATGACAAGTGGTTCTACACCATAAGGTACAAGGAGCTTCAACTCTGGTAAATCCAAAAAAAAACCATCCAAACATTTATAGAAGTCTTCGGCAAGTTTCTCATCAAGCTCAAGTTAAGTGACCCTAAAGACACGCTTCATGGTAAATTATTTTTTATTTTGCTCTCTCATCTTAGGAAGGAGTTAAGAACACCTTTCAACTTGCTTCGAAAATGAAATACTAACCCTGTCCATCCATAGAAACACACACTCTCCTCAACCATTTTCCACTTTCAAGGGCCAATCCAACAGTAGTGAACAAATCTCGAACTCTCCTAGAAGAACATCTATTCTTGGGACACTAAAGCAGATAGAGGTGTTCTTATCACAAATGATATGGAAGCTCTGATGATAAATTTAAGGTTCTATAAGCCAAAGTTTCCAAGAAGGTGCATTCCCTTGTCACTAAGCAATGACAATCGTCTAGAGATATAAACATTGATGCTAACAATCCCACTTCTACTAATTTTCATCAAGCCTTGATGGCCACAAATCACACCAACAATGATGAAGAAGCTTCATTCCTTGGTGGTTAGGTAGTTTCGAGCCTTGACAAAACCAAAACCCTGGCCCTGTGATCAAGGCTTGGTCATCTTGCCATGTGTCTAGTGGTATGAAGGTAAAGCCAATATGGTAGGTAATGTCTAACAAGTGGAAGGAGGTTTCTTTCCTTGCTCATGTAGACAAGGCAGGGAGCGGATGGACATGTGCCCTAAGTTGCAAGTGAAATCATACAAAGATGTGGTGGTTCACTCATTTGATCAATGAACCCTCGCCTTGGGTATTTACTATAGATAATTGATACAGTGGCTTAGGACTTCATCTTTTGGAAGCTCTATTATCCTGGAATGTGCGAAGGATGATGAGTCAGAAGTGTATTGTTCATGGTGTTTTGCAAAGATTTGGAGCGGATGCGATTCTCTTGCAAGAGGTTAAATCGGTTAGTTTTGATCTTTTGAATTGGATGAACTATTGTTGAAAAGGCCCTTTTTAGGCTTCTAATCATTGTCAAGGGAGTGGTGTGTTAAATCTCCTAATACTATCCCAGATTTATTTTCTCGCAAAAAAAATTATTCCCATAAATTTATATTACTATCCAAATAAATTAGGATCAGAGAAGCTCATAGGGATGTGCATGGAGGATCTTGCTTCGAAGTTCGAGATGAAGGACATCGACTTGATGCATTACTTTTTGGGATTGGAGGTGTGGCAACATCCTAGAGAGATTTTCCTTGGGAAGGGAAGGTATGCAGTTGAGATTTTGAAGAGATTCAAGATGGAGGATTGCATGCCTATGTCTACACCTGATCACTTACTTGAAGAAGTTGAGTGCCTCTGAGGGTGATTTGGTGGATCCCACAATGTATAGGCAGTCGATAGTTTCCTTGATGTATCTAGTCAACATTAGGTAGGATATTTGTTCTTCTGTGAACAAATTTAGCCAATTCATTTTGGAGCCAAGATAGGTTCATTGGGTGGCAACAAAGCATGTGTTGAGGTACCTACGAGGTACAGTGGATTTTGGGCTCAGATATGTTGGAGTAGGTGCAATGTAGTTGCATGGGTACATAGACTCTGACTTGGTTGGGAGTATTGTAGACAGAAAATACAAATATGGATGTTGTTTCAGCTTAGGGCAGTCGTGATCTTGTGGTACAGTGAGAAGCAGCAATCAGTGGCACTTAGTTCAGCAGAGGCAGAGTACATGGCAACGAGTATGGTGATTTGAGAGGCTATATGGCTTCGCAAGATGCTTGTAGGATTATTTGGTTTGAAGATAGGCCCAACAGTGATTCACTGTGACAATCAGAGTTGCATTAAACTCTCTAAGAATCTTGTGTTTCATGATCAATCCAAGCAAATCGAGATCAGAGACAAAGTCCACAGAGATGTTGTGAGATTGCAGTACATTTCTACAAAGGAGCAAGTGGCAGATATTCTCACTAAGCCTATAGTGAAAGGGAAGTTTGTGAAGTACAAAGACAAGTTGGGGGTAGTGGAGAAACCCTTCCTTTCTAGGAGGGAAAACCCCTTCAAACATGACACCACCATGACATGTGTCAGACATGAGTTTGACTCATGACTTGGGTACAGGACACAAGTCAAACTTGTGTATGGCACGTGCCAAGGTCATGTCCTGATTTATGACATGTGTCCCCCACAAAGTGCCCTCCATATGGTTTATAACTCAACTCTGTCTTGATTTTCCGCTCACTCACTCGTTGTTTTGGAGCTATGGGAGCATTTGGGGTGTGATCAAGAGAGAGAAATGAGTTTTAGAGAATATTCGAAGTGCGGGTGACTGCATTTTACAATCCAAAAATTTTCATCTTTTGCTATAACAGACCATTTTTGCTACAGCAATTATTTTTTCTTACAGTTGTTTATTTTTCCTTCATATCACAACAATCATGGTTCAATCAAGGGCAGCTAAAAAAGGGAAAAAGAAGGGAATGAATGCCCCCACTGAGAATGTCCCCCCCTCCTTTAATTTCAGCAAGGTCTACAAGTGTTCCATCTGTTAGAACTGGGGAGCAACAGCAACTTCAAATGTTGAAAGAAAAATTATTTTAGCAAGACAGCGGGCTCAAGAACAAAAGCATACCTTTTGGAAGTATGTTAGAACACATCAAGGGCCAAGGAGCAAGTTAAAGTGAGGAGGAAATGTTATTTGGACTACTGACAATCATGACTCGTGAGCTATGAGATTCTTCCATCTCAACCTATGGTTCTAGTATCTACCCTGTTTTGTATTTGCCATTGACATTAAAACCTATAGTAGCAATGATTTAGTTAGTATCTATGTAATACATTTTGATTTTGATGACTTAATGAGAAAACTATAGTTTATGGTTTTAATTTCTTGTTTGTTTTTCAATTTATGGTCATTGATATAGTAGTAAGTATTAGTTCTATCATTGTATGTATAATGTATGAATGAATTTGCACCATCATGATATGTAAATGTTTTAATTTCTAAATTGAATCTTTATCTATATTCCATTTTTTTGTATGTAATTCATATATATATATATATATATATATATATATATATATATATATATAATGTGTCCTATTCTAGGGATCGCCATGTCATGTGCTGGATACCCGTATTTGTGTGTCCTTTTTCATCATGTCAAGTGACTTTGGTATTTTGTAAATGTTCTAGTTTCTAAAAATATTTGGATATTTATGTCTATTTCATTTTTGTATTTGTAATTTGTGATTTTTAATTTATATAATGTGTCCTCCATGTCATGTTTTCGTGGTTGACATGTTCCATGTGAAACACTCATATTTCCATGTCCTAAAGTGTGTAGTTAGATTATTTCCTTCAAGGAGAGTATACACTAACAAGAGGAAGGTTGTGTATTCCTGGATGCTCACAACATGAGAGTTTAATAAATATTTGCATGGTGGAGGATTTGCAAGTCACTTTGGGAGAGATAAGACTCAAACCTTGCTTGAAGAAAGGTATTATTGGCCCATCTTGACAAAGGAAGTTAATGATTTGTTGTGAGTTGCCAAATTTGTCCAGTGATAGAGCGAATGAGTTAGAACACAAGTTTGTATATCTCACTACTTATGCTAAAGGTATCATGGGATGGATTACCGAGAATAGAAAGAGGACATGACTCAATGTTTGTAATGGTTGGTTGTTTTTCCAAGATAGCACATATGTTACCTTGTAAAAAGACCAATGATGCAACTTATGATGCATAGCTCTTTTTCAAGGAGATGGTGAAGATACATGGATTGTTGAAGACAATTAATTCAAACAAGGATACAAGGTTCCATGGTCATTTCTAAAAGGCAATGTGGAAGAGATAGTGCTTGCAATAAAGTTTGGCACACCATCCATAAATAGATGGAAAAAATAAAGTCGTGAATAGAGTTTTGGAAAATATTCAAAGATGTTTCTTAGGTAGCAGGACAAGATGGTGACTAACTCCTTGGCACCAATGCCCAATTTGCTTATAATAGCACAACAAATAAATTGTTAGGATTTTCAACTTTCTGAATTGTGTATGGATGCAATGTGAAAGGTGCACCGTACATATTTGTTACTTTTCCTATTTGGATGCAAGTGATTAGTCATTCACAAAGATTCCTTGTGTTGATCATTTGGTTGACCACTATCAAAAACATTGTTGGTCCCATCCAAGAATTCTTTGTCACATAGCTCAAGCAACAAAAGAATTTATCAACTTTGAAGCCCTCAAAATTCCTAGTGTACTATCACTCCACTTCTTAGGTCAAGCATATTGTTCTCAATCTTAAAGCATTGTTACCAAGCATACCTTTCTATCATAGATCATTACCCTAAAATGATGAAATTCTATGATAGGTACAAGATCTCTTACAAAATGGACATGTTACCCCTCATGTCAGTAGGGGTACATACAAAATTTTGCAGCATATTTCACCACCATTGTAAGCCCAAGGTCACAAGTCAAAATCATTGTAACAACCATGTGATGCTTTGTATTAGGCATCTTAAGGTTGTGTCTTATTGTTTGCATCTTCTTGTGTTGGTCAAACCATGGTTGGTCCGTTGGAGTTCATCTCGGGTTCCTTTCGTCCTATATAGGAATGGAGGGCTTTAGGTGGGCTTACTTGAGGATTATGGTTATATTAGAGCCTGCTATTTAGGGTTGATCGCCAATGTATGGGCCAATCCAGCCAACGTCAAGGTGTACCTATGTCTTATCGCATGGGTAGAATCTATAGAGTCTGTAGGCAACCTTGGCTTTGGTGCAGTATCCCTTAGACAATTCTCATGCATGGTAGTCTCACATAGACAAATTTCACAATTCCTAATGCAATTCATAATTCCCAATGCAAGGTGGTCCCAGAGGTCAAAAGGTCAAATTGATCTTAGTTTGTTCAGCTTGATGAGAGGAGCCATGCCATGTAGAATTTTTCCAAAGAGTGAAAGCAATGGCTAGTTACAACTTGATCAAAGTTAGTCTAACAAGTCATACAGGTTTTCAGGTGGAGAAATTGGGTCAACGTTGGGCAATTTGGTACATGAATTATGTCAAAAGTCATCTACAGAAAGAGAGGAACAAAACCCAAGTGTCAGAATTTCCAGATTCCTCAAGGCATTAGAGAAACAGCGAATTGAACTCATGATGTGGGGAGGACAATGTTGATGTGGCAATGCTAGGAAGGATATGGAGATTTGGAGGCACACCCAATTAAAATTAGGGCTAGTTTCAGCAAACCCACATATCAGATTGGAAAAATTCACTAATGTGTTAGAGATCTAGGGCACAAATGGTTGAGTCAAATTTACTATGGGGTATAAAGTCAAGTGAACTAGTTGTTGGAGAGTCAACTAGCTGTTAGAAAAGTATAACTAACCATTAGAGGTACCTTGGACTGTGAAGTGAGGGGAAGGACCAATAAAGTAGCCATTATAAAGTCAAATAACCAAATCAAAGACCAAGTCGAGTCCTCCAAAGCAAGTTGAATTATTCATGGACCAAGTCGAGCTACGACATGACAAAAAAGAGGGACGTTGGGTAACTAAGTGCTACTATTCTTCATCATTGACCATTCTACGGCATTAGCAAAGACAATCTTGGACCAACTTGAGCATTGTGAACCAATCTGACCCCTTGGTGGGCAAATTAATTCTTATAATGTAATGTTTCATGAAAAATACTAAGTCTCCAACATGTGGCTGACTAGTAAAAAGACATCTCAATAAACAAACTAGTCTCCAATAGAAATAGCTCTACAAAAGATAAAATCTCCACAAATCACAAATAACAAAGGCTAAGTCGATCTCTTCTAAAGAGGTCAAAATCCCCACAAGTGACGATGAACAAATGAATGGAGTGATCCTCCTTTTATGAGTATTATTATGCCCTTAATAGTTGTTCCTTTCAGATAGAGAATTGTGCCCTAATCCATAGAAGAAGTACCTTGCTTAGCCTTTCTTTATATCACCCTGAGCCAATTGATTTAGAATATCCTTTAGGTGATAAACTTGGAAGCCTCTCGTGTGGTGAAATTCCATTAAAGACAAAGACCAAGTCGAGTCCTCCAAAGCAAGTTGAATTATTCATGGACCAAGTCGAGCTATGACATGGACAAAAGAGAGGGACGTTGGGTAACTTAGTGCTACTATTCTTCATCATTGACCATTCTAGGGCATTAGCAAAGACAATCTTGGACCAACTTGAGCATTGTGAACCAATCCGACCCCTTGGTGGGCAAATTAATTCTTATAATGTAATCTTTTTATGAAAAATACTAAGTCTCCAACATGTGGATGACTAGTAAAAAGACATCTCCAATAAACAAACTAGTCTCCAATAGCAATAGCTCTACAAAAGATAAAATCTCCACAAGTCACAAGTAACAAAGGCTAAGTCGAGCGCTTCTAAAGAGGTCGAAACCCACACAAGTGATGATGAACAAATGAATGGAGTGATCCTCCTTTAATGAGTATTATTATGCCCTTAATAGTTGTTCCTTTCAGATAGAGAATTGTGCCCTAGTCCATAGAAGAAGTACCTTGCTTAGCCTTTCTCCATATCACCTTGAGCCAATTGATTTAGAATATCATTTGGGTGATAAACTAGGAAGCCTTCCGTGTGGTGAAATTCCATTAAAGAGCAGGAGGTGGAGTGTTAAGATGATAGTGGAAACCACCTCATTGTTGCATCTTGGTCTAGCGCCTGCTAGATTTAATTCAACAATAAGCAAATTTTCTTTCTAAACCCCTTAACCAGCAATCTAAACTGAAAAGAACAACATTAACGGTTAGGATTTTCTCTACATCATTTTTTAATACCTATACGTTATATTTAACATCAATTGGTGTAGTTTTTCTTGTTGTTTTAGTTCTCTATTTCAAATTCATACACAAAAACAACAAGAAAAACCCAAAAATTAACTCCTCCACCAATTCTTGACCCCATTTAAGGCACAAGTCTTACTTGGAGTTTGTTGAGGTATCAATTGGGAATCCTCCCTTGGCCTTTTTGGAGGAAGTTGGGCATAAGGTTTGAGGGTTTCGGCTGAGGTCACAATGGGTTCCAACCCTATGTGAGCCAATCCTAGCAAGTTGCACAGACCTTAACAACACTGTTAATTGGATCGGTAATAGGACATATCCACTAAAGTGCCTCACCCTACGAAAATCAACACATGCACATGTCAAATAAATACAATCCTTAGCATATGGGCTTTGAATATCATATCTTGAACAAGATCATAATGAAGCAACAATCCTCAATTCCCTAGATCACTGAATCTCTTGACTCACTAAAGGGTGGGAATTTCTTCATCAAAATCAACTTGAAATTTAGCTTTCCCTAGGTTTTTTTTATCCTTAGGATGTCTAGAAGAGCACATTTGAAGCCCAGTATGGGCGTGGTTGGTGATGCTTTTGTTTTAAGTGCCACTTAACCAATGCTCCTACAACATTTGTGTGACTTATGGATGATGTTTTGTGATCATTCTCAAGAAAAAAATGTATTGTTTACCTTGATGACCTGTTGAATTTTTGTAGAATATGGGAAGAACGCCTATAACATCTCCTCTTATAGTTCTAAAGACCCACTACAACATGCAAATTTTCACCAACTCAAAGAAATCTTGCTTCGCCATGAAGTGCACCTATAGAAATGTCACTTTGCTATGGAGTGCACCCAATACCTTGTTGAAAAGTGTAACTAGGTTCGGTCTTCATAATAACATGTGTAATTGTGATTTTATGTAAATGATGAAAAGAAGAAAATAAAATTATTATTGTAATGCTTGTCTCATGGGTTTCATGAGCAAGGAATTTTATTTTTAGTGATGGCTCCTGTTGTGAGCCTTTAGGATTTGTCATCTAGTTATAAAAGTCAATTTGAGTCTATGTCATGTATGAAGGACCCTTCTTGGGCATGTTACATTTTATATGAGTCATTAAATAAGTATGAAGCCCTCCAAAGACAAGCACAAGACCTCTCCTTCAAGTCTGCCTCAAAAGAATAATTCAAAAGGACACGTCGGTTCACTCACACTTCATGTCAGCTTATTATGGAGCCTCCAACCATTATAAATAGGGCAGCTCGGCATCATTTCAGGCAAAGAATTTCGATCAACTTCCAAAATTAGAAGAAGTACAAAAGGGTAACAAAAGGCAGCCTAACAACCAGCGAGTGAAAGAAGAAGAAGATCGAATTATTTCAGATCTGTTTTGGGATCTATCTTGTCACATGTGCGAGGTAAGGAGGTAGCATCTGTTGCAGAAGAAGTCGAGGATATTGCTAAAGGATCCAAGGTTAGTAAGGTCAATTGAGAAGCCAAAGTCATCAAGCCGAAGTATATGAGAGAGTTGCTCCTCCATGCAAAGTGGTGACAAAAAGCAGAAGTTGGTTATTATACTTCTCATATGCTGCAATTAAGGGTCGAAATAAGGTGCAGGTTTGAAGCAGAAGGAATTCGAAGTTGAAGGGTAGCAGAAAAGGAGGAAGGAGCAGAAGTTTGGCTAGTCTTGACTTGGGCTCGGAATAGAAGCAATGAAAGGGAACTTGTGTCTTGGTCTTGGAGAGGCAAATAGGTCAAGGGTCTTCGTCTTGGTATTCGTCAATTGAAGTCTCTATAAGAAGAAGAATTTGTTCGGGTTTTCCTATCAAGCGAGAGAGGTTTTGGCCATGGTTAATCGTCTATATTTTGTCTCTTGTCTCTTTATGGCTTATGCATTGGTAGTTGTTTGATGAAGAAAGCATTATAATAATATAAACAAGAGAAGATCCTTATCTAGGAAGTAAAAATCATTCGCAAGCAGTTATCATAATAGAGAAATCACCTAACCTTGATGCCCTAGATTTCTCAACATGGTATCAGAGCTAAGGTGACAAAGTCAAGGAAGGGCATCTTATCAAAGGACACTCAAGGATCAAATATCGAGAAAGACATCAAAGTAAAATTGAAGGATATCAAAGTGAAGTAAAGATCTACAACAAAGTATCAAAACCCTAGATCGAAGAAGAAGTCTACACCCAAAAAAGTCTTGGGATCCTCTAGTCATCATGAAAAGGCCACAAAGACCCTCATCAAGTTGAAGAGATCTACAAATCAAGGTAGCTTGAAGTCTATACATCCAAGAGAAGCACTTCAAGGACAAAGATCACATTCCTAGGATCTGCACTCAATCATCACTAAAGGAGTCGAAAAATCTTGAACGCTAAGTTATCCAAAGGAGGCTAGATCAAGGGGACGTTGTCATCATCTTCAGAAGGTTATAATTTATAAGGCAATTTCCCTCTCATTGAAGCAAGGTTCTTCCCATTGAAGGACGCTATCAAGAAGCCGTCATTAATCTCCATCAACTAAGTGATCTCCCTCTTTGAAGGGTCAAGGATCATTCTTGAAGAAATCTAACTTCATCAAGGAGAAGGTTTCTATCATATCATTATCAAATTCAAGGAAGCAACAAGTGGAAGAAGCATCTGAACAAGTAAGTATATGACCTTATCTGAATTTGTCAAAATTTCTTTTTGCAAGGAAAGCAACAAATTGGTTGGGGCTTCAAACTATCTTGCATGGAAGAAAAGGACAGATTTGAATCTCATTGAAAATGAGGTCATGGATCGCGTCAAAGGATCTATTGCCCAACCAGGAAAAGAAGATGCTCAATAAATTGCAAAGTTTATGAAAGGGGAAATTAGGGCTCAGAGTATTCTCATTGAATCCATCAAGGATCCCCTCATTACATATGTATCAAAACTTGAAAATTCAAAAGAAATATATGACAAACTGGTGGAGTATTTCGTAAGCACTGCAAGGCAAGTTATCTCTCTAAGGCAAGAACTCTACAAATTGAAGATGTCAAAAGAAGAAGGTATAGCCTCATACTTTATGAGGAAATCTGAAATCGGGGATCAACTTCAAGATCTGGGAGAAGTAATGTCTGACAGGGAAATGATTACAGTAGTACTAAATGCACTACCAGAAGAGTGGGGTAATTTTACTTCAAGCATTTATTGGAAGAAAGAAGCTACTCCATTCCATGAACTGTGGTCACTATGCAAGAGTGAAGAATCAAGGCTAAAGGAAAAATCTGATGTGGGATCGAGTGAGCAAAACTAGGCATATGCTGCAATGACAAAAAGAAAGGGAAAATTTGGAAAGTTTGGTCCTAAAAAAAAAAGGACATGGCTAAGATTCAATGCTATGGGTGTCAAGAATATGGGCACTATAAAAGAGATTGTCCTAAGCTCAAGAAGGATAATAACAAAAGTGGAAGAGAAGAAGCCCATATCATCGAGGAAGTGGAGGAAGCTGAAAAGAAGAAGTCCAAGAAACAGGAAGTAAGAGATCTCTACTATGACTAAGATCATCTTTCTCACCGAAGTTCTTTTCATAGTTCCTAAGTCTTATGTTGTAAGATATGGTTATCATGATGGGATGCATCATGGCATCATAGAAGCATTGAAAGCAAGAACTCGAGGCATCATCATAGAGAAGCATGAAAGATGGTTGAAATTGAAATCTATGGCAGTCAACTATGAAGGATATAGCTCTTGGAAACCTCATTGGAAACATAAGTGGAACTTGTGGAAAAGAAAAGGTCATCCAGTACAAGGCTCATCATACATCAATCAAAAGGAAACATACGTTGGATGGGGATACTCAAAATCCTCAAGATTCTCTAATAGAATTTTCATCGGAAGGTTCACCCATCTAGAGAAGAGGCAAGTGTTTCATCAAGAATTCCAAACTTGTGGAATTCATGGGATGATGGTATGATGACATAAAAGGTAAAGCATATCAAGGGATTGAAGCTCTTTCAATCAAGGAAGTGGTTGCAGGAAGTTTGGATGACCCAAAGGAAAATGAAGTATGTATACTTATATTCAATATTGAAGAGTCATGTCCTATGGTTGCAGGTAATATGGATCAATGCTCTATCTGGAGAGCATGATCAAAGGAAAAAGGATCTCCTCCTCAGAAAGGATGCAAGAAGGCATGAGTCACACTTTGTCTAGATAAAATCAACATAATATTTCCTCATCCGGAATATGAGGTGGCTGACAAAATTGGAGGAACTATGAGAAAAAGTTCCTGAAATAAAATTTGTGAAGAAGGAAAGGAAGAGATCATGGAATGTGCAACTATGAAGGCAAACATCATCCGAGAACTGAAAGATTTGACTATGATATCTCCCAAAAAGATATGAAGACTCTAAGGAAGTTTGAAAAAGACGGACAATGAATATATTTTGGAGATGTGTCAATATGTATGTAGGATGTTGATGCAAACTGGAAGATGTCATGATGAAAGACCATCACAAAGGTAATTTTGATTTAATGTTCATTCCTTTATTTTTTAATAAATATCTAGATGGGCTTATGCAAGGTTGTCGAGGAAAGAACTATGGATGCCTTCCACAGCTGATGACCATGAAGTATGATGAAATATCCTTAAGGAAAAATGGCATGAAGAAGGCAGCATGGCATGAAGGAAGGCCAGATATGGACAGATGGATCACTTTCCAATGATAAGAATGATGACATGGCTCAAGGATGAAAGTGATGGATGGTATGTGCCCTAAGAAGAAGTCCCAAAGTATGAAGACTCTTGAATAACGAAAAGAAGTTCATGACATCGTGAGGATTTCTTCAAGCAGCTAGCTGTCCCATCATCTCCACCTGAGGAGTTGTTGTAGGTCCCTCATTAAGAGGGAGCCTGGAAACAATTTTCTTACTTGGTAGAAACTTGGAAGCAAAATTCCTAAGCCAAGAGGGAGCTTAGGTACATTCCTTCCATAGGAATGAGTACATCCCTTTATTGGAATAGATATGTCCTCCCTAATTATGAGGGAGAGATAGGCATCATTCTTGTCTTCACTTGGGAAGACGGAATGGAGGATTGGGTAAACATCTAGCATCCAATGCTCTTTGAGGATGTGTTAGGGCATCCAAGATAAGAGTAGTCGTAGAGAACTAAAATTCTTTGAGGACTAGGAATCCAAGATAAGAATAGTCCTGGTGGAACACACTCTGAGAGCCCCGGTGGGGTATGTTCCGAGAGAGACAAAGATGAGGGTGTTTATACATCATTGGTCTCGCAAACATTGTTCTTTGATCTTGTGGAGAGATAGAGTTGTTAGTCAAGGCCTTGCTATGTAACAATGTTGTTTGGTATGATGCTAAACAGATGAGTTACCAATCCGAATCTTCTTATGAGAATTCTTCACATTGAGAATGACCAAGTACCATTATGAATACCTCCCTAGTTAAGAGGGAGTGTTGAAAAGTGTAACTAAGTTCGGTCTTCATAATGACATGTGTAATTGTGATTTTATGTAATTGATGAAAATAAAATAAAATTATTATTGTAATGCTTGTCTCATGGGTTTCATGAGCAAGGAATTTTATTTTTAGTGATGGCTCTTGTTGTGAGCCTTTAGGATTTGTCATCTAGTCATAAAAGTCAATTTGAGTTTATGTCATGTATGAAGGACCCTTCTAGGGCATGTTACATTTTCTATGAGTCATTAAATAAGTATGAAGCCCTCCAAAGACAAGCACAAGATCTCTCCTTCAAGTCTGCTTCAAAAGAATAATTTAAAAGGACACGTCGGTTCACTCACACTTCATGTCAGCTTATTATGGAGCCTCCAACCACTATAAATAGGGCAACTCAGCATCATTTCAGGTAGAGAATTTCGGTCAAGGTTTGAAATTGCAAGAAGTACGAAAGGATAACAGAAGGCAGCCTAACAACCAGCGAGTGAAAGAAGAAGATCGAACTATTTTAGAACTGTTTTAGGATCTATCTTGTGACACGTGCGACGTAAGGAGGCAACATCTATTGCAGAAGAAGCCAAGGATATTGCTAAAGGATCCATGGTCAGTAAGGTCAATTGAGAAGCCGAAGTATATGAGAGAGTCGCTCCTCCATGTGAAGTGGTGACAAAGTGCAGAAGTTGGTTATTATACTTCTCACATGCTGCGATTAGGGCCGAAATAAGGTGTAGGTCTGAAGCAGAAAGAAGCCGAAGTTGAAGGATAGCCGAGAAGGAGAAAGGAGCAGAAGTTTGACTAGTGTTGACTTGGGCTCGGAAGAGAAGCATTGAAAGAGAACTTGTGTCTTGGTCTTGGAGAGGCAAATAGGTCAAGGGTCTTCGTCTTAGTATTCGTCAATTGAAGTCTCTATAAGAAGAAGAATTTCTTTGGGTTTTCCTCTCAAGCAGGAGAGGTTTTGGCCCTGGTAGATCTCCTAAATTATGTGTCTCTTGTCCCTTTATGGTTTATGCATTGGTAGTCGTTTGATGAAGAACACATTATAATAATATAAGCAAGAGAAGATCCCGATCTAAGAAATAAATACTAAAAATCATTCGCAAGCAGTTATCATAATAGAGAAACCACCTAACCTTAATGCCCTAGATTTCTCAACATACCTTAACTTCAATATGGATGACAACATAATACATGTGAATCCCAAGAAGATGTAGATCATTTAAAATTGGCCTACCTTGACCAATCTAATGAACTTGAGAAGGTTTATAGGCTTGGCCAACTTCTACGAAATATTCGTGTTTGACATCTCCCACAATCATTAGGGGAATTTTGAGGTCTAAAATGGGCCTCCTAAGGAAATAATAAAATAATAGCTAAACCAATAAAATAATATTTATGAATTTGCAATTCATTTTTTGCACCACAATCCATGTAACCATAGTTAAATTCAATTCAAAAGTTGTTCCAAAATAAAATTAATAAAAAAATTGTATTGATGTGACTATAAATAAGAATGATCTTTTCAAGAAAAAATCATTATCATTGAACAACTAATGGATTTGTCCTTTGTACTTAAATAACTTAAAATAAAATTTAAATTTAAATTTATAAATTCTTATTTATATTATATGCCATTCATTAAAATTTATATTATTTAAATTGTATAATAACATGTAATTAATATACTATATAAAAAATAATATAATATAATAAATGTATAGGGATATTCATTGTTTCATTCAAGAAATATGAAATGACAATAATATATTTTTATTCAAAAAGTGTAAAATGGCATTTATTATGAGTACTTTACTTTGACTTTAAAAGTACTTAGAGCACTACTATGGTTAACCATGAGTTTTTATCCACTATTGAGGATGTGACAAGTAAGTACCTTTAACTCAAGTAATGCCACCTCAACCATTAGGGATGATGTCATCCCCTAAAATGTGATTGGTTCTCATAAAGTGAATTTTGATTGTACATTTTCCTTAGGAGGCCCATTTTAGACCTCAAAATTCCCCTAATGGCACACCCCCATCATTTTGTTGACACGGAATGTCAAGAACCATTTTGGGGTCCCCATTCTTTACATGCAAATTTTCACCAACCCAGATAAATGTTGCTTCGCCATGAAGTGCACCTACAGAAATGTCACTTTGCCATGGAGTGTGCCCAATACCTTAACTTCAATGTGGATGAGAATGTAGTACATGTGGATTCCAAGAAGATGCAGATCATTGAAAATTGGTCTAGCTTAACCAATCTAATGAAGTTGAGAAGGTTTATAGGCTTAGCCAACTTCTACAAAAGATTCATGTTTGACATCTCCCACAATGCACACCGCCATCATTTTATTGTATCAAAAACCCTTACTTGGGTAAAGAGCAAGTGGTCTTGCTCTAAAAATTTAATTGAAAATGGAAGATTCATTCAATTGGAGGTATCGAATGAAACCAACCTACAACTAGGTGATTAAAGTCAATCATCCCCTTGTTGAGGCTTCCTCCCTGATGTAATGAGGCTCCTTCCCATTTTGCGGTTGAGACAAAGGCTTCAATCTAAAATCAAATGTACTAAAACTTTTGAAGATGGTTAGATCTAGGTTCAGAAAATAACACAAGTTAAGAGAGGTGATTTCCATATTTTATAAATTAACAAGAAAAATACACAATATTTCTCTTAAATACTTTGAATAAATCTAGAACAAAATGCCAAAGGGAAAAGAATCATACCCTTTGGCCATTTTTAACTTAACCTTTCTTCTTCAAGACTCCTGGGCTACTAGATCTCCTCCATAAATTAGGAAAATTGCACACAAAATTAAATAAAGTACCAAAGGGAAGTGATATGTGAACTTCTCTTTATTTTCCGACAAGAAAAAATGTGTTAAACAACCTCCTTTTATAGGAGAGGTGTCCAAATACAATCCTGATTCCATATAATACCATGAGCTTTTACAAAACCACGTGCCAAAACAAGTGGTTACCCAACCAATACCTATCTTCCTCTTATCGACATGTATGAGAGAACTTTAATGATTTGATTTGGTCAACACGAGTGAAGTGCTCTATTAAATGGTTAATAAAACCCACGGATGAAGGTCAAAAGTGGGTCAAACCACCTAAATTCTCATAAGTATACGACAAATCATTCACACGTGTGGGAAATAAAAAGTACAAGTACACCTCATATTATTGCACAAACTAGCAAGACTAGTAGATATGTAAAAGCCAGAGGACACTGTTACCCACCACTTCGTGGGTGATAGCCCTAGGATAAATTTTTCTCCATGATGGACCCTCAGTCAGCAGCCAGCAGTCCCTTGCAGCCTTCTTCTAACTCGTCGTGCCATTTCTCCGCCACCTAAGCCAGCCATGTGGTCCCTCACCCACCTGTATTGAACGTATGTTTGAAGGTGGGCCTCCCAAATCTAAAGGTATGTCTTGCCATTTAGTAATTGAGTATTGAGTTTACTTATCATGGATACTTATGGGCATAGATTGATGGGGGGATTTGGCAGAAAGAGTGGGCTTAGTTTGTGCTCATGTCCCCCTGACATCTTTTGGATGTTACCCTTGGATCTTAGTCCCGTGGGATCTTCTTTATTGACCATTTGGTTCTTGGGAGGTACTACTTGGGAAACCCCGACTTTGGGTGTGTGTTCCCACTCCTTTATCCGCATATATTACTCTCTTTCCACTCACTATACCCCCATTCATCATTTCTCCCACCTGGGTCCACATAGGGTCAGCTTCCCTGTCCCCTTGCCCCCACCTTGGGTTAGGCTTGGAATGATGCCCCAGAGGTTGAAGCAGCTAAAAGAAAAAGTAAATGCATAAATGGCCACATTCAACAGGAAATTGTACCACAAAATGCAAAATATGGTCGGGAAAAAAATAATTAGCACATGGAAAAAAACCAATACATGTTCTCTACCCCAATCCATGGTCATCACCCTGGTTCCATAGGCCCTAAATGAGCCTCCTTTATCGTTCAAGAACCCATGATTGTCCCAACCCCTAGAGGGCAATGAACTGTCTTACCTAAAGGGGGTGATCACTGATATATCTTATACATCATGCTCTTATCCTTTGAGCCTCGAGCAGTTAATCAAAGAAAATTCATAAAAGGAAAAAGGCATATAAAGAAGGGTGGAAAAATCAAGGTCGGGGTACCTCATGTACCACGATTGCTCCCTCCTACACATTATATACTTAGGTGTGGGATTCCCCTTATCTAGTTGCCCCTATGCCCCAATATGTGGCCCAGGATTTCCCCTCTCATTCCCTACTCCATTGCACTTATTTATCACTTGCCACCACCATTAGAGGGATGTACCTTGGACATACTATCCCCCTTTTAAGGGTTGAAACCACTTAATAAGGTACTTGGTTAACCCCCTTTGGAGCTTGGAGACACTAGCACATGCCAAATCCCACTACGGAAGGGCATGCCATTGTGAAGTGCTTGCAAACTCTTTTACACGATTATCCTAAAGACTGGTTGTACTGGAAGGCTAGGGGACGCATTGGATCTTATACAGGATTACAGGTAGTTTCCATTTGGGTTCAGTCTTCCTATACAGGGTCCTAACCGCCAGAGGGCTACATTGGCACATATAGGGTGTGTGTAGAGAGCTATGGACCTCCACAGCAGCAGACAACACTCCACGGATCCCCACCGATGTTCAGAGACTACTAGCGATCCACTATTGGGATGATGATGATGTGCTTGGTACATTATGCCAAGCAAGCCCCACACTCTTGGCAGGTGCCCCGGGACTTATACGATGTCATGGCAACATTCATTCCATCACTCCACCCCTTGCAAAGGATCTACAGGCATTTTCGACTCATAAGGAAACCCATGGGGTCATTTATGTGCCCCCACATCCACTGGGAGCACAAGGGGCCACCCCCTTGTCCATCATATTTTGAGGAGTTTATTCATCATTGTGGCACTTATAGAGATTATTAGGCCTTTTAAGGGCCTCACGACATGCACATATTATTAATTGACCTCCAAAGAGGCTTATTATTCCATTTTGTGAGCTAGTTTGATGGGCTCGTCACCAAAATTTGTTTTATTTGCACATTATTTTATTATTAGGGGCCAATGTAGGCTCATAAGCTAATTTGAACTCCTAAAAGGGGTATAAATTGATGTTAGTTGGATTAATTTGTATCATCACTTCACTTGGGATCTCTTTATCTTTAGAGAACTTCGCATTTCTTCTTGGAGGATTATTTTGATTGATGGATGAATTTTGATGTATGGATTTGGGTCATTTTTTATCTTGGAGCTTTGTTTTTGCAAATGTGATGCTGGTTGGATATACTCTCTAACACTGTAAGTAAATTTTAATGATATATTCTTTTTGATGTATATTGTTGAACTTCGCTATAATTAGGGCTAATTGTTGCATGATTGGAATGTGGAATTAAGTGTCTATTTAGCTCATTTAATGTATGGGCCATTGTTAGATGAATGAAATGTCCCAAAGATTGTTTTGTCTGGATAAGCTTGCACCATTTGTATGAAGTATAAATGCTTGAAGGTCACTTTTCTTCTCTTTCCCTTAACATTGGACGAAGTTGACTTTCCGAGCCTCCTTGATCAAGAAACCAAATTCTTAATCATTATCATCCTTGACTCCATATCCCCAAGGGAATCAGGCACTGGTCCCTCAAAAGGGTGGTCATTTTCCCCTTATTTTTAAACTTTTTTCCCTTTTACATAGGTCTAGCTCTAATAGGTCACCTGGGGCATCAATTTCCCAGGAATTTACCCACAGGAAAACTTCAATCTCCTAGAGGCTACTGCGCTAGTGGGTCCCCTCACACTCCTCCAAATTTGAGGCAATTCTGATGGTGGAACCTCCAGGAATCTCAAGCCCTAGGTCTAAGACCAAGTTTTGCCTAGGTATCCCCAAGGCTAGAACTTAGCAGGATCAATTTGACTTGTTGAAGCAAAAATTCTTGTTTGATCCTTTCCCCTCACCTTGTCCCGGATAGGAGTATCATTGGTTGCTATATTCCATCCCCGAACCTAGGCTGCATCCACTTGGTCCCGTGTGGTACCGTTTATTGTCAAAGATTATTCATCAAGGACTATTTGGGAATCCAAGTTCTTATAGGATTTTATGGATCATGAAGTACATCTACAAGTTGTACCCTTCACCCTTGCCCTCCAATCCTCACCCCTTTTCCCCTAGAAGATCAAGTCCCTTGCTTAAAAGGCAAGCGAGTCTCACTCTTTATTCTATCCTAAGGGAAAGTGTTTCCTGGATCTCTTCATACCTATTCATTGATATATCCTTCATAAGTGGCTTCCCAAAACATTGGGACTCCTCCCATTGGTGAAAGTCTGTAAAGAGTAGGGAGCCTTAGTTGTGATGACAGTGGGCTAAGTCTCCATCGTTGCACTTGACCTAGCAGTTTCCCTTATAGGAACCCCTCTTAGGACTCCTGTTGGTTTGAGTGCTAACAGGCACAATAACGCTAAGGACAAAGGCCCATTGTCACCGCAACATAAGTTCTATTGAAAAGTGTAACTAGGATCGGTCTTCATAATGACTATGTAATTATGAATTTATGGAATGAAGAAGACAAAGATAATAAAATGCATTTTGTAAAGCTTGACTCATGGGTTTCATGAGCAAGTAGGTTTTATTATAGGTCAAAGACTTCTTCTTGATGTCTTTTAGGAATTTGTCATCTTGTCATAAATGTATAAAATAGAGTCATGTATGTGAAGTCATGTTACACTTGTGTAAAGGAAAAATTATATGCTCCAAGACCTTGTCATCTTGCTCCACGAAGTCAGCTCCAAATGTGTTGGAAATACTCCTTAACAAGTCGGCCCTCGAGCAGTTGTTCTAGTCGGCTTACCTACAGGAAGATATGTTGGCCTAGAAGAGGGATGAAGTCCTTATATATAGAAAGGGTTTGCGGCCTCATTTGACGCTCACAGTTTCAGACATCTCTGAAGTAATACAGTGCAGATCTCAGTGCGTAAGAGTAAGGGTTATACAGTGAAGAAAGAAGGCTTAAACTAGTGCGTAAAGGGTCCCATAAATCTCGGATATATCTCCTCGGCAATCAAAGTAAAGATCGAAGCAAAACGCAGTATTAGTTCAGCTCAGTCAAGGGTATATTCAAGTGTTTATTAGTGTTGGAAGATAACCGAGAATAGGAGACATTTGAAGAAACTAAGACTACACATATGTGTAGGACTATGTCAAGAACTAAAGGGATAAGAGACCTATTCTAAGGGTTGCTTCAGGCTTACACAATTTGGAAGAAAGATGTTGGAGTGAGTCTCTCTTGGAGGCCAAGGATCAAAGAAAGAACAAAAGGGAATTACATTATTTAAGGGCTAGGGATCAAGTTCGCTAAAGCTGGTGCAGAACGGTGCAAAGCAATGCAGAACAGTGCAAAAAAGAAAGAAGATACAAGGAAGGAGTGAGAAGGTCTTTGAGCATACATAGGTCAAAAGTCTGTGTCATGATTACAATACTTGTCAACTGAAAGATTATAAGAAGAATTACTTGCGAGTTTTCCTCCCCAAGAGGGAGAGGTTTTGGCCTTGGCTTGAAGAGCCAAAATATTGTGTCTTTTGTAGTTTGATAATTAACTTGATGAAAAACCTAATAAGCTAATGAAGAGAAGATCCAAGTAAAAGAAATAAGATTTACAAGTAATTGTCAAGTAGAGAATTGAATTAAACTACGCCCTATCAAATTCTCAACATGGTTTTAAAGCTAAGGTGCTGGAAAGGGATATTTGACTAAAAGACACTCAAGTACCGAGAAGATCAAGGATCAGTTTCTAGAAGGCAAAGGTCTACATTGAAAGAATCAATCTTCAAATTCCAAAAGAGCAGGTCGTAAATTGGAAAGGCATCTCAAGAAGATCAAGGACACCATCACCATCAATAATGTTTGGTGTTAAAATCAAATCAACATTGTTGGAGTCACCATCAAGCCTCCATCATCAAGAATTAAAGGTAATTGTTGGCTCTCCTGAAGAAGCCAATCAAGAAGGAAGCTCCTACTATATTTTACATCATAATCAACAAGGAAGCTAACATGCACTCCAGTACCTTAAATTCCTCATCTAAATCTATCAAAATGACTCTTTGCAAAGAAAGCAAAAAATTCTCTGGGACTACAAATTTTCTTGCATGGAAGAAAAGGACAGATTTAAATTTGATTGAAAATGAAGTTATGGATTAAATTAAAGGGACAGTGACTAAACTCTCCAAGGAAGACACTCAAGCTTATGCCAAATACATGAAGGGAGACATAAGAGCCCAAATGATTCTTATAGAATCCATAACGGACTTTCTTATTTCCTATGTATCCAAATTGGAATCATCAAAAGAAATATATGAGAAATTGGTACTGGTAGAGCTATTTTCTGTAAGTACTGCAAGAGAAGTAATATCTCTAAGACAAGAACTATATAAGTTGAAAATGTCAAGAGAGGAAGGAATAACTTCATACTTTATGAATTCCGAAATGTGAAATCAACTACAGGAAATGGGAGAAGTAATGTCTGACAAAGAAATGACTATAGTGATGTTGAATGCTCTACTAGAGGGATGGGGAAACTTCACTTCTAGTATCTATGGGAAAAAAGAAGTTGTTAGCGTTAGAATATGCATCCTGCCATCAGTGATCAATATCATTCCTTCATTTTTCATTTTAGGTGTCTCACTCAGAAATTTTTATATCATTCCATTAGGTCATGCTAAAAATTGTTTCACTGATGGTAGCCTCCCTCAATAAAACTTCACTCTCCCCCAGAGATTCACATTGTTGACTCACTTCCATGTCTCCTTGAGCATAATAACACCTATGAAAAGCTCATTTCACCATGTCTTGTCTCAGTTAAAGTCAACCATGGAAATCAGGTTATTTAAAGTCTCATTAAGTCATTAGGGTTTTGTCCTTCAAGGTCCAAAAATGCATTATTCCATCTCAATAAAGTCAGCAAACAGAAGAGAGTGACTCGATGACATTCTATTTCATCTACAGAAGATCACCACTATGTAAATATTATATTTTTAAGTTGTGATTTTTATTTCATATGATTTTCATATCAAAATGTCATTTTGATATGAAATCAAAAATGTAATTTATTTTTTATTTCAAATGTAATTTTATGTATTTTATATGTAATAAATCATTCCCTAGCTGCCAACTCAACCATTCATGCCAAACTGAAGGAAAGAAAAGCCAAACTCCATCAGCTGATCAACTTGCAAAACAAAAAGTCGGATGTCAAAGAGCATCAGTGTAAAAATTTGAAAAGTGAAAAGTGAACATAAGGAAAGTGGATTTTTAAGTCATAAATCAAATCCACTAGAGTATAAAAGTCCTCAACACTTCAAGACAAAGCCCATTTGTGTCATGCAGCCTCAAGCAAACCTCAGCAAGGGAGAAATTTTGAATTTCAGAGTGTAACTGTGCAAATCAAAGCTGGTCGTTGTGCGTTCTCCTGGTCGATGCGCGTTCAGCAGAGACGTTGCGCGTTTGGTCGAAATCCATAGTGCAATTTTCAACGGTGTTGCGCGTTCAGAAAGGCCATTGCGCATTCAGTAGGGTCGTTGCACGTTCACCCAGGAAGTGCCAAAAAACCTGTGTTAGCCTGCCACTCCACCAAATGATGCCAAATCTTTGCACAATGGTTCTTCAAGCTTTCATTTACCAGTAAGTAACCAAGCCATCATCTCTTTGATGTATTTTTGTGCTTCAAGTTAATTCAAAACCTACTTCTAAAGTAAGAAACCCTAGTACTTATTAAAATCTAATTCACACCCTAAAGCTAATCCCTAAACTATTATACACTCCCCCTCACATTCCTAAAACCATTCTCCCTTTTCCCTATCCCCATTCCCTAAAAAATCTCATCCCTAATAGCCCTAAGTCCTAGGGTTTCACTTACCTAGGCTCCCTTCATATTCCCATTTCCTTCATTTCCTAGCACTTCCCTTCACTTCATATTCCTTCACTTCATTCCATCATCCCGAGGGTTTTTGACACCAACCATGGTTGAAGAGGGGAACAGAAGTTCTAGTGAGGAAGAAAGACGAGAGAAATCCATATAAGGGAGGGAAAGTCATCAGACATGAACCAGCAAATACCAGAGAGCTTATGGCATCTCCCCTCACTGTGGCATGCTTTAAACATGTAGGTTGTTTCGAGTTTTGTGAAAAAGTGCAAAAAAATCCAGTACCATCCTATGTTGACAAGATTGTTCATTTCTAACCTTCATGACAAACAGGTCACCCTTGCCGGGATCAATTTCACTATGTCCACTGACATTATTGCAGCTACTGCGGGGATCCCAAATGTAGGGGAAAGATGCTTTAAACAAGGAAATCTAAATCATTATTATAATGAGCCTTATCTTAAACCAAGGTACAAGAATGACAAAAAGATGATTTTTCCTTTCTCCAACCTCCTTGACAGATATGTACCCATGATGAAAATCATCATAAAATACTTCACCTGTGAGGGAAGGTTTTCTAGACTCTACTTCTATCATATTTGGCTCCTCATGCACTTCACTAGGATCAGAATGCTTCATATACCCTATTATCTCTACCGGAGCATTGATAAGATAGCATTTATTGCCCAAAAGAGAGATTATTATCAACAAATGCAAAGTCTCTTTCACCACTCCCTTATCAAAATGACAGTCATGCATCAACTTGATCAGTTAAACATTCCATGGGACACCTTCATATCCAATGAGATTTTCACTGCCCCACCTATTCAGCATGGCCAGAATCCACCTTCATCATCTCATCCTTCCTCATCTATCCCTTCATCTCAGCCTATTGTTCATACATCATTACCAGATCAGCTCCCTTCACCTCATTCACCTCCATCTCACATTGACCCTTCTTCTTCACTTTTTTATAACCCTTCATCGTCATCACATCATGATTTTGATTCATCAAGCAGTGATGAAGACATTGAGGCAAAATGGACTAGTTTGGCTGAGGTTGAGCCATTGCCCAAAACTTACCAGAGAGGCTATAGGCATGTGTTTGCTTCACTTGGAGTGAAAGGGGCCATGCCCTCTTCATCAACACAGCGAGTAGATAAAGGTAAGGAAAAGGTGATAGAGTCAGTCATTTATGATGAGGACAATCATGAAACAGAGCAAGAATTTCAGTTGATTGACCTAGATAAGGAGGATGAAGACAAAATCACAAATGCAACAATCAAAGGTAAAGAGGCTAAAATTAGTGAGCTCCAAGCTAGTCTTGAGAGAACTAAATATGTGATTCAATTCCTTGAGCATGAAATCAACAGTTGAAGACCAAATAGGTCATCAATGAGGTGAAATGCATCAAAGCACGGAAAGAGGTAGAGAAGGCTAAAGCCTTACTTGAGGAAACATTAGAAAAGTTTGGTGAACTTGATGATGATGAGGATCAGCCTCCAAGATAGAGACCTAGGACTAGAGGGCTGAAATGAGCTCTAGCCCTAGAGAGACAAAGGGAAGTTGAGCTAGCAGACCAGCTTACACTAAATGAACATCTTGCCCAAGAAAGCAGTAAGAACAGGGAACCATGGCTTGATAGAGCCAATCTACACTTGGAGAAGTTGCTAGAGAAGGCCAGCAAGGATAATGACTTGTTGAGGACAAAGGTCAAACTTCATGCCCGGAAAGAGAGAATTGCATTGGCCAAGCTCAAAAGAGCCAATGCCAAAATTGAAAATTTGACCAAGCAAGAAGAGAAAGAAGTTAGACATACTCGCTGAGGTGACACTCCAAGCCTCAAGCACATGATCAGCAAGTATCCCAACAATTTTGACAAAATTTTGGCAAACTTAGCATTTTGTACCTTTCTGTGTTTTTTTGGTTATTTTATACACAGAAAATTTGCTAAATGCGCAGCGCCTTGGACGCTACACTCTTTTTTGGGGCATCTAATGGACAAATGGCCACCACCAGCAGATTTGTAATGGTGAGGACATCAACCCTATGAAGTTTCTAATTTTTTGGAGGAGAACCGGTCCATCAAAAAGTCAAAAAACTATCAAAAAACCATATTTCTGCCTGGTCGCAGCGCGTTTACTAGTCTTGGGAGAAGTGGTTTTTGACATGGCAAATCGGCATCATTTTGAAAACTAAAGGTTGTTCTGGAAAGTAGACTCGAAGGGCTTTCCAACGAGCCATCATGGAGCAGATTTGGACACCGTGAAGGCACTCAAATTCAGCCTTGAACAGAGGGCATAATTTCTTCCTGTTCGCTGCGCGTTTTACAAGGAAATTGTGCTTTTGCAGTCATCAGAAATTTTCTGAGTTTCACTCCAGTTTTGATTGCTACCTTGGGAAATGTTGAATTTACCTATGTAAATGATGAAGATGAATGTAGTTATTATGTTTTTACTATTTACTAGGGTAAATACATTAGGTAAATCAAGCATATGAGGTGTAATGAATCAGTTCACTTGAGATAAGAATGAGTCACTTTTATCATCCTATACTCTAGCTATCAGTTCAGCTTTTTGTGTAATATCTCCCTCACCTCATGGATTCGACCCCTGAGGATGAGTGGAGGTGCTTTTCATGTCTATTTAGCTCAGTTTTTCACATGATTCAAAGGTTGGAAACAGTTTCATTTTGCTAGTTGATCAAGGGAACTTGTACTCAGTTTTGGCTAAGCTAATAAAGAGGAGTCGCAACTACATTTATGGAATAGTTGTGGTATTGAATGTCTTTCATTGTTTCTTCTTCAGTCACATATGTTTGAATGTATTTTTCATCTTCACTTTCATGTCTATGTTATGATCTTTTATAAGTGTGAAATTCAGAATACATGCTTGCACATGCTCTATTCCGGGTAACTGATCATATTTTGTTTCATTATCTTCTGTCTAAGAGAAATACATCTCTTATGCTTCCCTCAATCTCCTTACATTTTCTAAACCATTCCATAACCATTATCTTCAAGTGACTGACATTATACCTACCTTGCCCCATTGATCCCTGCAACCCTAACTCCATTTGCCCTGACCTAGCTTTCCTTGACCTAATTCCTTCATCCACTGATTTACCCAACCAAATCAATTCAAAACAACCCCCCTGCACTCTATACCTAGCCTAAAACCTTAATTGCTCCAACCCTCCTCGCTGTGACCCTTTTGGAGAGAGCCCTCTCCGGCTTGATAGGGCTAGCTATCAAGTCAAAAGCTTGGTTTGTAGTTACCTCTGTTGGGATTCCTTCCTCAGCCTTAGGAATCTAGTGGAGTGATAACAGAAGCAACACCATTCCAAGATCTGTGGTCTCTATGTAAGATAGAAGAGACTAGACTAAAAGCCAAAATTAATACTAGAACAAATGAAGAAAATCAAGCCTATGCTACCATGACAGGGAGGAAAGGAAATTTAGTAAATATGGTTCTCATACGAAAAGAAAGAACATGGATAAGATACGATGCTATGTATGTCATGAGTTTGGGCACTATAGAAAGGATTGTCCCAAACTCGCCAAGGATAAGAGGAAAAAGGAGGAAGCCCATGTTGCCGGAGAAATAGAAGAACCTGATTCAAAAAAATCTAAGAAAGAAGAAGTGAAAGATCTCTATTATGATTGAGATCATCTTCCTCTTTAAGAGATATCCGTTGGTTGTAAAAGAGTATTGCATATTAGATAGATGCATCAATTTAAATTAGTATCAATGTAGAAGCATGACAAGCAAGAAGTACTAGTCATAGGAGAATGTCTAAAAACATTAAACATTTATGCTATAAAATAAAATGACTTCTAGAACCTCATTGTATATAGATAGTCATCTGGGTCATGGTTCATTGTTCAGTAATCTATATGGAAACAAGTGCAGACATTTTTCTAATGAAATCCTTTGGGATTTAATGGTTAAAAAGTAAGCAAAAGGTTTCATCAAGAATTCTAATAATTCTGGGATTAGGATACAATGACATATTAATGAAGCAGGTCAAGGGAATAAAACTCTTCACTCCAAGGAAATCTGTTGCAGGATGACTCAAAAGAAATAAAGTATATATATATATATATATATATATGCTGACACTGGATGCTATGTAGATAGGCCATATGGTTGCAAATAAAAGAAGTATGATCAAAGAAAGAAGGAACTCTTCCAATACACAGGTTGCTAAAAGGCATGATCTACACTAGATGAAATCAACTTAATATGTCCTCATATGGAATATGAGGTGATTGTACATTATTAAGGAACTGCACAATGGAAGTTCCTAGGAATAAAATAAAACTTTGTGGAGAAAGAAAAAGAAAGAGATCGTGGGAAGTACAATCATGAAAAGAAGCAGTCAACATCCAAGGTAATCAAGAAGACTTGACTAGAAAAACTCCTGGGAAGATATGTAGACTCTAATAAAACTCTAGAAAGGATGAAGACCCTTAGCAGTACATATCTTTTGGAAATGTGTCAACATATACAAAGGATATCGATGCCTACAACAAGGATGTCATGATGAAAGATCACCAACTGAGGTATCTTTTGATTTAAGTATTCATATTTATAATTGAATAACATCTGATGAGCTTATGCAGGGCTGCCAAATGGAAGTAAATGACTTCCACAAGTTGATAACCATATGGCAGGATGAAAGATCCTTGGAAGATATATGGTTTGAAAGAAAGCAGCATAACATGAAGCTAGACCAGATGGAAAGATTGATGGATCACTTTCTGATAAAAGACAAGGTTCTTGGATGAAATTTGTTGGCCTGTGACTAGACACAAAGTGGTGAAGGAGAAAGGAAGGGAAATCCTAACTGTCAAAGAGCTTCAAATGAATCTATCTGCCTTTTAATTCAGTTGAAAGAGGAAAGTGTCGTTGATTAGCCATCACCCAAAGCAAGTGTGATGGTGAGCGAAATCCATACTTCCCTCATTCATTCCATCTACCCCCTTCCTACCCTTCATTTGTCCTAATTCTGAACTCCAACGCTCTAAATACATTTATCCCTTTTCTTTTCTTTTCTTTTTATTTTTCCCTAAGTCATTCCCTTTTTATTTCATGACCGCACACTCAAATTTCTTTTTGCATCGGCCAAATCCCAAAATCCTTTAATTGTCGTCTCCTACAAACCTTCCGAAATGCGATATGCAATGAAGTGGGACCCATTCACCCGCCACACTTCCTTTCATTTCATTTCTCTTAAAAAATCATTAAACCTCACCTTTCTGCCTTTCCGCTTTATCATTCTACCTTACCTTTTTCATCGCCATATCATTGTTTTCACTTACCGTCCACCTTCCCGATTCCCCGATTGCGATTAAAGTGGGGCCATTTCTCCCTGGCACATCACCCTTTCACCCCCCATCCATCGCACATCGCTAAATATAAACTTCGCAGATCGGCGATTATAACTTTTCGCGCTTCGCACAGTTTGTAACTCACCTTTTAAGCGCCCGCAAAGTATTATGTTTAAATTGCAATGCGGGGCTCCACCTCCATCTGCCACGTCACCTTCCCCGCTCTCGCACTTCGCACTTCGCAAGTTTTAACGTATAACCTCCGCCTGCTCCCACATAAAACTTGCGACCTGCGATCTGCGAGCGCAATCCCACCACTGTCCATGCCACGTCAACTTCCCCACACTTAGTGCATCGCACAATAGCAACACACATGAACATCAAGATTTAAGGTGGAAACCCAATTCGGGAGAAAACCACCGCTGCTGTCGTCTCTGTCTTCAATATTTATTATATGGAAAATTGATTACAATTTTGTACTAATGCAGACTCATATTAGTACGCAAGCATCTACCTGCAGAAGGCTGCAACCTTCTCTCGTTTTCCAACTGCTACTGGAAGGGAGCTACAACCCCCTGAACTCGTTTACCAGCCACTACTGGAAGGGAGCTTCAACCCCCTGATCAGACCACCAGCTTTCACTGGCAGGAAGCTTCTACTTCCATACTGAAGGCTTCACCCTCAGAAACACTGCAGACCATGTTTCATCAATTTTCACACTGGATCAAACAACTTCAACGCATCTCTTCATAGAACAATAATAATAACCTTCACCCAATACGTCAATCAGAACAGTGAGATCACTGTAACCAGAATTCAGAAATAACCCAGACTTCAAAATCAATATGCAAAATCAAACTTAACCCTGAACATTCATCATCTTAAAATGCATACGCTACTTTGCTTCACTGAACCCGCATGTATACGTGCTTTCCTTAACACCAACCTGCGTATAGATCTAAGAATACTATTTTTCATAATATGATCTGTCTCAGATCCAAATCTGATTCTTTCAGTCAGACATTTTTTCAGAAATACAGAACCCTTAAACAGTCAGTCATCATTAACCATGTTTACTCCCTTATTAACCATGTTTACTCCCTTATTGATCAGATTTGGACATATTCAACTTAGCAACATGTACAATATTCAAGCAACCCAGATCTACATGAAGACTTCATTGACAGACAGCATAAATAATAGCAGCAATAACATAAAACCTCTGCAATAAGCTTCAAAAAACCCTAACTTCCATACGCGCCTTTTCTGAAGAAAACCTGTGTATATACGCGCTTTTACTGAGACGAACTAGCATATAGATCTGTAAATATTAATTCAGCAGAATGTTTTCAGATATATAGAACTTACCCAGATTTCTTCACTCCACTTCAGCGAACATGCGCCAGGTCTCAGATCTAATCATCTCTTCAATGGATCATGCAAGAATATAGTCATTTCAAGTCTAGAGATCTTGATCCATCAATCTATCCAAGGGTGCATCATAACTTCAGATTTACCAATAAAACAGAGTTCATCCTATGCAGCTATACTTCAGAGAGAAATATTAGAGATAGCCCTTACACATGCACACTTGCACTATGATCTTCTTCTCCTTATATAGATTTAGCCTTTACCAATACCATGAGTCAAAACCACACAACTGCTGATGGTATTTTTGGAGGGAATCAAATAGACAATACAGCGCTCAATACTGTGGGCTAATACCATGGTAATGCCCCTTGGTATCATAATTTTAGAGCGCAAAAGGCATACGTGACTTGGATCGTTCTTATCCGCATTTATACACGACTTTTCTTCATAAAAACTGCGTATATACTAATTATGAATGTATACGCGGGTTGCCTTCATAAAAGTAGCGTATACATTGCATCCATACGCGGGTTTCCTTCATCAAACCTGTGTATACATTGAGAAATATTTCCTGTTTCATTTCTCTGGCACTTACTGGAATTCCTTTCTCTGTCACATCTGAACTAACCTGTAGAAACATCATTTACATCTTTAACACATAGGTTGCTTATCATAAGCAACTCATCAAGTAGGTTTCCATCAAGGACAACTTCATCAAGTAGGTTGCCATCAAGGACAACATATTTCATCATATTGCCAACAATCTCCCCCTTTAGACTTGATGGAAACCATGATAAATACATTAATCATAACCATTATTCAAACACCAAAATACTCTCCCCCTTTGACATCAAGGGCAAAGGGCGGATCAATACCGAAACAAGGTTTCTATTTCCTTGTATAAAGAAAAGCTCTACAGATCTTATGTGCACTGTATTGACCATGCTCCCCCTGAGTTCATGCTGAATCTTCAGACATATTTTTCAATGAAGTACATGACTCTATAACTCAACCGAGTATGACCTTTCCTATCACCAAGGACTCATACTTACATTAATGATCCAACCAAGTGGAATTACATATTTGAATGAACTACCCAACCAAGTGGGTTTACAAATTTTGACTCAACTACCCAATCAAGTGGGTTTACAATTTGACAAAGTCCTTACATGACTGAATATAACATTTTACATCATGAGTTTCAACATTTTCTTTTGCATAAAATTACAGAAATGGCTTTTCATAACCAGGACCAAAAGATCTCAAGAGAGAAATCATAAATCAAAAACCAAATCAGAATGCCAACAATGCATGCTCTTCAACAGGGCAGGTGCTCCCCCTAAGCTTGTGCATCCTAAACACTTTCAACAACCAATTCATCAAAGCATCTATATCAAGGAGATAAATATCAGAGAATGATGAATATTGGATCAAAACAGAGATTACCCAACAACACCACATCTGGTTTGAATGCTGACCCAGAGAATATCTGTTAGCAAAACCCATATGCGGTTTCATGCACAGAAAATCGCGTATATACGCGATTCTCCTTTATGAAACCCGCGTATCAAATTTAATCTTCTGAAATTACGCAGATTTGATCAGAGATGCAGAGACAACTCCCAGCTTTTGTCTGAGATATTCGAATGCTTCTCTGGGAAGAGGTTTAGTAAATATATCAGCGACTTGTTCTTTGGAAGGAACATATTTCAATTTAACCTTTTGTTCAAGCACTTGTTCATGTAGGAAGTGATACTTGATAGGAATGTGCTTGGTCTTGGAATGCATAATAGGATTCTTTGAGATACTAATGGCACTTGTATTATCACATAAAATGGAGATGGGAGGTGAACATTTGATTTGAATGTCTTGTAACGTCTGCATCATCCAAAGTAGTTGTGTGCAACATGATGTGGCAGCCACATATTCTGCTTCTACTGTAGATAAGGCAATAGAACTTTGTTTCTTGCTGAACCAAGATGCTAATTGGGGCCCCATATAGAATGCACCACCACTAGTGCTTTTTCGATCATCAAAATTTCCAGCCCAATCCACATCTGTGTAAGCATGAAGAGTGAGATCAGCATTCTTTGGATACCATAGACCAAAGTCTTGAGTCCCTTGTAGATATTTGAATATTCTTTTTACAGCCTGAAGGTGCGACTCTTTTGGATTAGCTTGGAATCGTCCAACAATCCCAACTGCATGCATAATGTTCTTGTCCCAGTTAGATAAAGCAGACTTCCAATCATGGATCTGTATTTTGGTTGATTCATCGTGGGAGAATCATTGTGAGAACTAAGGTTACACCTAGTTACCATTGGTGTACTTACAGGTTTGCAGTCTTCCATTCCATACTTCTTCAGAATTTGCTTAAGATATTTTGCTTGTGATAAAAATATCCCATCTATTGCTTGTTGCACTTGTAAGCCAAGAAAAAATGTTAGTTCCCCAAGTAAAGACATTCAAATTCTTGTTGCATAACAAAAGCAAATTTCTGACTCATGGACTCTTCATTACTCCCAAAAATGATGTCATCAACATATGCAACTACTATCAATAGTTTATCATTTTCAATTTTTGTGTATAAGTTGCTATCAGCAGATCCCTTTGAAAAAACTTGTTGATGAAGATATTTGTCAAGACGATAGTACCATGCCCTTGAGGCTTGTTTGAGACCATATAAAGCCTTTTTAAGTTTGCAAACAAGTTTTCATCATTTCCTAAAATGAATCCTTCTAGTTGTTCTATATAAACTTCTTCTTCTAGATCACCATTGAGGAAAGCAGATTTAACATCCATTTGATAAACTTTGAATTGTTGAAAGCTTGAAAAGGCAAGAAACATTCTTATGGCTTCAAGTCTAGCTATAGGAGCAAATGTTTCTTCAAAGTCTATACCTTCTTGTTGAGCATACCCTTTACAAACAAGTCTAGCTTTGTTTCTAATAACATCTCCATTTTCATTTAACTTGTTTTTGAATATCCATTTTGTTCCAATAACATTTTTATCATGAGGTCTTGGAACTAATTCGCAAGTGTGATTCTTTTCAATCTGATCAAGTTCTTCATTCATGGCTTGAATCCAACATTCATATTTGCTAGCTTGATTGACATTTTGTGGTTCAATAGTGGATAGAAATGCCAGATAGCTAGGAGATCCTACAAGAGTTCTTCTTGTTTGGACACATGATCCCTTTTCTCCCAAAATTTGAGATTCTGGATGATTCTTTTGAACATACCTAGATGGAGCTTTTTCAGATAGATCATCTTTTGTTGCTTCATAGGGTTCCCCTTCCATGTTGTTGCTATTTGATGTAGGAGGATATACATCATCATCATCTTCATTTGTTGTTGGTATTTCCCTTTTAGGAGCTGAGAGAGACTCATCAATTACAACATCAGTGCATTCAACAATCTTCCGAAGTCTTTTATTGTAACATTTATATGCTTTACTTCTAGAAGAATAGCCAAGAAATATTCCTTCATCTGCTCTAGGTTCAAACTTACCAAGTTTTTCATCATTGTTCTTGATAAAATATTTGCTTCCAAAAACTCTAAAATGCTTTACAGTTGGAAGATTACCATACCAGAGCTCATAAGGAGTTTTATCACTGTTCACACGAACATGAGCCTTGTTAAGAATATTTACTGCGGTATGTGTTGCTTCTCCCCAAAAGGTATCAAGTGTTCCAGAATCATCAAGCATAGCACGAGCCATTTGTTGAACTGTTCTATTCATTCTTTCTGCCACGCCATTTTGTTGTGGGGTTCCAGCTACAGAAAACAGTCTTTTTATGCCATGTTGTTCACAGAAATCAAAGAATTCATCTAATATATATTCCCCTCCTCGGTCAGATCTAAGACATTTGATTTTTAGATCTAATTCATTTTCAACCAGGGCTTTAAAGATCTGAAATTTTTCAAATGCTTCATCTTTGTGTTTTAGTAAACCAATCCAACACATTCTAGAGAAGTCATCAATAAAAAGAAAATAGTATTGTTCTCCACAGGGTGACTTTTTTCTCATAGGTTCAAGAGGCTTACTTGTTGATCCTTTTTTGCCATTGAATTGTACTCTGGTTTGCTTACCGAATTGGCAAGATTTGCATATGGTACTTTCAGGCGGAGTGATGCTGGGAAGATCACGAACCACTTTGAGTCTGTTAGATTTGTTGATTTGAGAGAAACTCAAATGCCCCAATCTTCTGTGCCATAACCAATTTTCTGAAGATTTACCCAAGTAACATTGTTCTTTGCAACCTTTCAATACATACAGAATGCTTGGTGTTCTAGTTCCTTTTATTACTGTTTTCCCTGTGTCAAGTTCACGTACCACACATTCTTTTGAACTAAAGACAACTGCATTTCCTTGATCACATACTTGACTCACACTTAACAAGTTATGTTTTAATCCATCCACATACATAACATTGTTAGCTTTTACCTTTTCTTTTAGAAAAACATAACATTTTCCTTTAAGGACAGCAGGAGTATCATTTCCAAAGGTAACATTCTTTTCTCTTTCTAGAGCATTGTATGCAAGGAGTTTATTTCTATCACCTATCATGTGCTTTGAGCATCCGCTATCAATGTACCATTGATTTTCTTCCCCTTCTGCAAATAAGGCTATGCCACAGTTCCCAACCTGTATGTCCTTCTTTCTCCATACCTTGGAATTTGAAGGTACATGCTCTTTTGATTGAAGTTTGCTCCTGCATTCAGATTCTTCATGACCAAAGATATTGCAATAAGCATATTCAATTTCATTTTGAAGAGGAGAAAAATTGTTATAAGTATTCTTCCTTATTCCAGTCTCATTTCTTTTCTTTCTTGCTTCTCTGGTCATGATGGTTTTGTATGCAACACATTGAACAGCTTTATGACCAAAATTATGACATGAGAAACATTGCCCATTAAAGAAGAAAATTCTGCGATTATGAAACCTTCTATTTGTGTTTACCTGTTGATTGGTATTTCTCTAATTGATATTTCTATTGTTGTTCTTTGTATTGAAGTGGTCATGCTTTACCTGTGAAGTTTCTTTATTCTCTTGCTGAGTGACGGAATGTTGTAGGCTGGCTTTAGCTGCATTTAGATAGCTTGATACTGAAGACTGAGAGGATTCTCCGATATATCCAAGACCTGTCTCTACAAAAGGATAGCGTTGAACCTTGATAATTTCATCTAAGGTTTCAGTTTCTTTAGCAAATCTAAGATTTAAACTTTTCTCTTTCTCAATTTCCTTTCTTAGACTTACTATTTCACATTCTAATTTCTCATTGTGCTTCTCCTTTTCTATAAGCTGATTCTTTAGAGTATCTATGGCAATTTTGTTTTCTTCCAAACATATTTTGAGCTGATTAATTTCTTCAATAAAATCATTTTCTTCTAGTGCATCCATAAAGGTATCTTTAGCCTCAGTAGAGTCTTTTTCAAAATCCATGAGTAGTCTAACATCTTTATCAGATTCTCCTTCTTCACTATTTGACAGCCCATCACTATCTTCATGAGTATAATAACTTTTTCTATTGATAAACTGATTCTTATTTCCTTTTGCCACTTCCTTTCCTTTTTCATGTTTTTCTTTATCGGGACACTTAGCAGCGTAATGACCAACTCTTCCACAAGCAAAACATTTAAAAGGAAGCTTGCCTCTGAACCTTCCAGTGCCAAGTTGTAGCTTCTTTACAAAATTTATCTCATCTTCTTCTGAAACATACCCTGATCCTTCTTGTTCTTCTACTTCTTTTCCTTTTGCAGCAGCTCTAAGGACAGCATCTTTGACTTCAGATGGACCTCCTTTTCGCATTTCACAAGCAGTCAAAATACCATGAAGTTGAACAATAGTAAGAGTTTGTAGATCCCGCATCTCTTCAATAGCAGACACTTTTGACTTGAATTTGGGAGTTAGAGATCTTAAAACCTTTTCTACCAGAGTAGTGTTAGTTATGGTTTCACCCAGATTTCTCATACGATTTACAATATCATCTAGACGTAAAAAGAAACTGGCAATGCTTTCCTCATTATGCATCCTGAGATTTTCATATTGAATTCTGAGAGTTTGGAGTTTAGCACTTTTTACCTTGGTATCACCTTCATAGCTTAGAATGATTTTGTCCCATATCTCCTTTGTTGTATTCAACTGCATGACTTTGACAAATTCTAATTCAGTCAGACTTCCCAATAATGCATTGACCGCCTTTGCATTGGTTTCATATTTCTTTCTTTCTGCTGCATCTATTGGAACTGATGCTGGATATTGATAACCTCCTTCAACTATAGCCCATACATCTGCTCCAAGAGACTGAAGATAGGATCTTGTCCTTTGTCTTCCAAAAGATTAAATTGTTTCTGTTGAAGAGAGGAGGCCTAATAGATGTTGTCCCATCTTGATTGCTCATCTTAGCTGATCTTCCTTCTAGCGATTAAGCTTCTTCAGAAGAACCTGGCTCTGATACCAATTGTTGGGAAAAACACTAAAAGGGGGGGGTGAATCAGTATTTAGAGCTTACTGAAATCTTTTACTTTTTCTTTGCTGAATTCCATACGCAGCTTTTATGAACCCAACTTGCATATACACGCGCATATACCAAAAGAGACTAGCGTATACTGATATAATTTTATTGTTTAGAAACACTTCTCAGAAACAATCTTTAACTCAGTTTATCAGTCAGGCATCTGTTAGATAATCAGCAAATATGTGCAGTAACAGCGGAATAAAACATCACACAATAGCAACACATATGAACACCAAGATTTAAGGTGGAAACCCAATTCGGGAGAAAACCACCACTGCTGTCGTCTCTGTCTTCAATATTTATTATATGGAAAATTGATTACAATTTTATACTGATGCAGACTCATATCAGCATGCAGGCATCTACCTGCAGAAGGCTGCAACCTTCTCTCGTTTTCCAGCTGCTACTGGAAGGGAGCTACAACCCCTTGAACTCGTTTACCAGCCACTACTGGAAGGGAGCTTCAACCCCTTGATCAGACCACCAGCTTTTACTGGCAGGAGCTTCTACTTCCATACTAAAGGCTTCAACCCTCAGAAACACTGTAGACCACGTTTCATCAATTTTCACACTGGATCAAACAGCTTCAACACATCTCTTCATAGAACAATAATAATAACCTTCACCCAATACTTCAATCAGAACAGTGAGATCACTATAACCAGAATTCAGAAAAAACCCAAACTTCAGAATCAGTATGCAAAATCAAACTTAACCCTGAACATTCATCATCTTAAAATGCATACGCTACTTTGCTTCACCGAACTTGCATGTATACGCGCTTTCCTTAACACCAACCTACGTATAGATCTGAGAATACTGTTTTTCAGAATATGATCTGTCTCAGATCCAGATCTGAGAATACTGTTTTTCAGAATATGATCTGTCTCGGATCCAGATTTGAGTCTTTCAGTCAGACATCTTTTTAGAAATGCAGAACCCTTATACAGTCAGTCATCATTAACCATGTTTACTCCCTTATTGATCAGATTTGGCCATATTCAACTTATCAACATGTACAGTATTCAAGCAACCCAGATCTACATGAAGACTTCATTGACAGACAGCATAAATAATAGCTGCAATAACAGAAAACCTCTGCAATAAGCTTCAGAAAACCCTAACTTCCATACGCACCTTTTCTGAAGAAAACCCACATATATACGCGCTTTTACTGAGAGGAACTAGTGTATAGATTTGTAAATATTAATTCAGCAGAATGTTTTCAGATCTATAGAACTTACCTAGATTTCTTCACTCCACTTCAGCAAACATGCGCCAGGTCTCAGATCTAATCATCTCTTCAATGGATCATGCAAGAATATAGTCATTTCAGGTCTAGAGATCTTGATCCATCAATCTATCCAAGGGTGCATCATAACTTCAGATTTATCAATAAAACAGAGTTCATCCTATGCAGATATACTTCAGAGAGAAATATTAGAGATAGCCCTTACACATGCACACTTGCACTATGATCTTCTTCTCCTTATATAGATTTAGCCTTTACCAATACCATGAGTCAAAACCACACAACTGTTGATGGTATTTTTGGACGGAATCAAATAAACAATACAGCGCTCAATACTATGGGCTAATACCATGGTAATGCCCCTTGGTATCATAATTTTAGAGCGCAAAAGGCATACGCGAATTGGTTCGTTCTTATCTGTGTGTATACGCGACTTTTCTCCATAAAAACTACATATATACTAATTCTTATACACGGGTTGCCCTCATAAAAGTAGCGTATACATTGCATCCATACGCGGGTTTCCTTCATCAAACCTATGTATACATTGAGAAATATTTCCTGTTTCATTTCTCTGGCACTTACTGGAATTCCTTTCTCTGTCACATTTGAACTGACTTGTAAAAACATCATTTTTACATCTTTAACACATAGGTTGTTTATCATAGACAACTCATCAAGTAGGTTTCCATCAAGGACAACTTCATCAAGTAGGTTGCCATCAAGGACAACATATTTCATCATATTTCCAACAGAGTCCTTAGAGGACAAGGGCTCACAGGAGCAAGCCACGGTGATGTTGTGAGGTTTTCCCACCACCTCTTTTCCACAGTTTGAAGAAATTACAGATTCTCCTATATGTATTGTTTCTCATGATACAACACAACAAAATATTTTTGCCGGATACATAGAAATTAAAAAGGAAAAACGAAGCATTAAAGGCCACCACTTATTCAGAGTTTTGGAAGCAATCTTCCACTACACATCATGGGCTTCTGTTTGCACTTGATACCGAAAAGGAGCAGTTTCAATTAGCTTTCTTGGAACCTAAAGTTCCAGTTCCTAGGAGTGCAGAAGATTACAAGACATCAATTTTTGCTTTTGACACCAAGAAAATTCATGCCATTGGTCAAATTGACCTGCATAAGCAGGCTGGTGAAATGATATATTCCACATTAACAAGTTCAGCCATGGCAGCCTCCAAACTGCAAGCTTCCCTAAACAATATTCATACACAGTTGAAAATGGAAAGAATGTCATCTCTGGACAAAGATACCAGAATCAAAGCTCTTGAAGATCTAGTGATCAAACTAGGATATGATCCTAGTAATATCAAAGCAGCTGAAGAGATGACTAAAAATAAGAATGTTGACATTCAAGCACTGAGGAAGCAACTTAAACTTCCTACAATTGAACATCCACAAGCTAATGAATTTGGTCAACTTGAAAAGGAAAAAGAAAATATGTTCAAATTGATAGTTGAACAAGATATCCAAATTCAGAAAATGGAAGCCAACATGGAATCACTCCTAAAAGAAAAAGAGCAGCAACTCAGCATTTCAACAGCCATTCCTATAGCTACTACTTCTACAGCAGGTACTTCAACAATAGCGACACCTTCAGCAACAACAATTGTAGTGGACACACAGTCCAATGATGCAACAATGGACTTGTCAAAAGCCATGGGAGAAAATTGTCTCTAAAGGATCAAGAGATTGAAAATTTTAAGATGCAACAACAAAAGATTCAAGGACAAATGATTAAGTCTGATAATGCATATTTGGCTGAGATTCAAAAGAATTATAAGTTAACTCAGCAATTAGGAATTTATGAGAATGAGTCTTTAATTGCACAAACTATTGCTCAAGCCAAAGAGAATATTTGGATTGATATTAATGAATCAATCACTGACTTATGATCTTCTATTGAGATCATCTTTGAACAGGAAAATTTACTACAGAGATCAAAAGCAGTGGCAGAAATAAAGAGAGACCTCAACCGCAAACTAGGAGATGCTACAAGGATAATAAAAGTGTTAAACTCCAAGACAAAGGATGAGCTTGAAGAATTCAGCATTGAAGACAGAACTGAAGCTATCTTGGAGGCAAGAAAAGTTCTCACCAAGAGAAACCTAATGCTACAGCTTGAGAACAAGTGCCAGAATTTGGAGGTATAGATTAAAAAATTTCACGGAAATATAATATTTTGCATCAGAAAGGACTTCCAGGTTTATAGGACATAGGTGGCAAATTGATTCCACTTGAAACTTATCAGCATAAGTTACATGAAAAAGCAGTGGATAAAAGTAAATTTGACAAAATCAGAGGCAGCATAACTGGTAAAGCTTTTATTGAAGGTTTAAATTTTGATTTGCTGATTCAGCATGAGGTTAAACAATTGTTCATAACTCGACCTACATATGAAAAGTATACTGAAGTCAATGAGCCATATAGAAAATTGTTGAAATTTTCTATCCTGGATGAAAAAATATGGGACAAACAGTGTGAACTCATCGAATAGGAATAGAATGCAGAAGTTTAGGAGAAGATAGCAAAATTTCAAAGAAAGTGAACAGAAAAGCAAGTTTCAACTACAGTCATCAACAACAGCCCTCAAATCAGTTAAGATCCTCTATTTTTCAGTTCTATGTTTGTAAATATCCCAGTTATTTTGGATGATATTATTTTTGTTATAAATTTCAGTTCAATTCTAGATATGCTTGAATCGAACTCTGTAAATATTTTGTAATTCTAAGAGAACAGGGTTGAACCCTTGTGATGAATCATTAGACATGCTTGTAACTTTCCAAAGTATTTCAAGAGTTAATAGAAGGATTCTGGACTTATTATGAGCAGCTCCTGTATCTTTGTGAGTTCTTATAGTTATTCATGTTGATTTTTTGTAGCATCGGATGTGCTCTAAGCCCCAAATTTTGTGGAGAGGCTTAGACACGTGCATTACAGATAACCCATAAATTGTTTTGGGAAATTCCTTCCAGAAACAGTTTTATAAGAAAAATTAATTATTTTCAATAAGGACCCCAAGTCTAACTTACGAAATTAAAATAATTAATCAGTATTAATGTAAACTGTAGATGAAACTTCCAGAAAAAGAAGATTAAGTCTAATTTAATCTTAGTTGTTGATTGGAGATCTAATCTCGGTCGTTGATTTGTCAACGAGAATAATATAAAGGAAGGCTTGAGGGTCATTTGTAAGATACACCGAGAGAATTTAGAGATTGAATTTTTCTGACGGAGCAGTGCTCGTACGAAAATCAGATCTAAGTTATTCTTGATTGCAGTGAAGGGCAATAATTTCGGTTGGAGATTTTCCTGAGCCGAAGAATACACAGCATAGAAGGCAGAGAGCAGATCAGCAAAGGCTGCGTAGCAGCTACGCAGAGCCAGCGCAGTTCCACGCAAAGGTATCGCTAAAGCCTAAAGGGAATTCGAGATTCAGTTGAAGGTCAGCCATATCCAGTGCCGGAGAGCCGGGGTGTGAGACCGGAAGAGGCCAAAAGGCCAGATCCAGCCAACAAAAAACCAGTCATGCAGAAGCCACGCAGTCCCCACGCAGAGTGACACAGAGATTGCGCAGCATAGGGGAGGGCTTGTAGATCTGGGGTTGTTGGTCTATCGGACTTCCAGATCAGTGTGAGATTTTTTCTCACTAACTTTTTTTCAATCATATTCTCTGCAGGGATTGCCAGAAAGGCATCCCAGATTTGTATTTAGAAATTTACTGCATAATATATAAACCCTCAAATCTATTGCACCGGTTTTCCCGCATTGGGTTTTTCAGGGGATGTTTGTCCAAAAATAACGTTGTCCTGTGTTTGCATTATTCTTTCTTGCTCAGTTTCCTTTTCACAAATGTATTTTAATGAGTGAAGGCTGCTTCAGTATTTCCAGAAGTAATCTGTTAATAACTTCTTAAATCTGAATTTACAAGTAGGAGAAGTAGTTCAGTTGTAGCATTAGGGATTCTTAGATCTAACATTTTAGAATCTTCGCGTGGTTTCAGAGCTTGCATTGTGAAACAAGAAGAGCAGATCTAAAGCGTGATGGAGGCCGAAAAGCTGCAGAAAGCAGCAGTTCAAATACCCAAAGGGATTGTGCAGTCCAGGCCTGGAGTGCTGAAGTTTCTGGGTAGATCTCTCTCTGATTGAGTCGACAGAGAGATAAGATATTCAAATAGGAATTTTGCCGAGCCAGAGGGAGCAGCCCAGAGCTGGTGGGACGCAGTTCTGCACGCAGAGTTTTGATTTTTGTCTGGCAGAAAGTGTCAGAAGAGGAAGAAGCAGCACAGTGAGGGAATTTTCTCTCTTAAGAGGTTCCTAGCCAGGGAATTTTAGTTCTTCAAGATCTGAGCAACAGATCCAGGCAGCAGATCTACGAGCTCCATAAGGAGTGCGTAAGTCTGTCCAGTGTTACGCAGAGGGGGAAGAAGAGCAGATTCGACAGATTTGACGACCATGGCAGCTCACGGGCTTAGAGATCAAGACCAGTTGGAGGGAGCCTCAAACTACGGGATCTGGAAGGCAAGGATCACTTGTCTTCTAGATGAATTCGATCTCAAGATTTTCATGGAGAACATGGTAATTGTCCCTACAGATCCAAATCTGTTGAAGCAGTACAAGGCTAATATGGCGAAGGCGAAAAGGCTAATCCTTGATGGAGTCAAGGATCACATTGTGTCCCATATAGTTGGCAAAGATACTACCAGGAAAATGTGGGAAGCCTTGGCCACGCTGTATGAGGGATCTTCCGAGTAGCGGAAGATGTACCTTGAGCAACAACTGAGGATGGCGCAGATGCGGAAATGGAAACGCATTGATCCGTCCCTCTCAAGACTTCAGGAGATTCATGACCAACTTGCAGCAGTAGGGACTACCCCTTCTCCTACAAAGATGGTGATATTTGCATTAAATGCAGTCACTAATGATTGGCAAGTATTTGTCTAGAGCATCCTGGGCAGAGCAACCTTGCCAGGTTGGGTGGAGATGTGGGTTGCTCTTCAGCAAGAAGAGCTAAGGAGAGACTTGGTCAAATGCAAACTTGATGGCAATAGTGGCAATGGATCGAAGGTGAAGGAGGAGGGAGGAATGCAGCCCTTGCATCCAAAGGGCAGCAGGAGCTACGGAGACGTAAGAAAGACGTCTCGAAGATCAAATGCTTCAAGTTTGGTGAACTTGGTCACTATGCTTCCCAGTGTTCTTTGAAGCATAAGGACAAGGACGAGAAGCATGATCTAAAGGCTACAACCGCGAAGATCGATGAGGATGAGTACGCCATGGGTGCTCATGCATCTCCAGGAGGGAGATGAGTTTAGCAAAACTGCACTTGGGCATGATCCTGTAAGAGTCCACCTCTCAAATCACAACCTTGCTACAAGTGCCCATAATCAGCAGTCGCAAGCTGGAGGATTTTTCAGCCGGTGCAGAGGAGTGTAGAGATGACAGTTCCAATGGATAGCAGCGCTAACTTCTGAGTAGCGGAGAACAGAGTTGCAGCAACGCAGCGCAGTGCAACAGAGGGATGGCGCAATAGCTATCAGCAGTCAGTGGTTTCAGCACCGAGATGCATCTTGAACAGTTGTTCAGATTTTTGGACGTTTTCAGTGGCTTCTCTCAGCAACTGAGTTGCAGTGCAGAGTTAGCAGTGGCAGTGCTAGCAGCAGATGCAGCATTTGAGAGAGAATTGCAGTACGGATGCAGTGTTGATCGTGGAAGGGTCAGAAGCAGTGCAGTGATTGATGGGCAGCATGTCAGACATCATCAACCTAGAGGGAGATGCTTCATAGTCAGAGCAGTGTGCAGCAGAGCATATATGTTAGAGCACATTCCTCGCTAAGAGGGAGTGCTGATTTTTGGTAGCATCGTATGTGCTCTAAACCCCAAATTTTGTGGAGAGGCTTAAGACACGTGCATTACAGATAACCCAGAAATTATTTTCGGAAATTCCTTCCACAAACAGTTTTATAAGTAAAATTAATTATTTTTAATAAGGACCCTAAGTCTAACTTAGGAAATTAAAATAATTAATCAGTATTAATGTAAATTGTGGATGAAACTTCCAGAAAAAGCAAATCAAGTCTAATTTAATCTTAGTCATTGATTGGAGATCTAATCTCGGTCGTTGATTTGTCAACGAGAAGACTATAAAGGAAGGGTTGACTGTCATTTGTAAGATACACAGAGAGAATCTAGAGATCGAATTTTTCTGACCGAGCTGTGGTCAGACAAAAATCAGATCTAAGTTATTCTTGATTGCAGTGAGGGGCAGTAATTCTGGTTGGAAACTTTCCTGAGTCGAAGAGTACACAACAGTGAAGGTAGAGAGCAGATCAACAGAGGCCACATAGCAACTTCACAGAGCCAGCGCAGTCCCACGCAGAGGCGCACTGCAGCCTCAAGGGAATTCAAGGTTCAGCTAAGGGTCAGCCAGATCCAGTGCCGAAGAGCCAGGGTGTGAGACCGGAAGAGGCCAGAAGGGCAGATACAGCAAGCAGAAGACCAGTGATGCAAAAGCCATGCAGTCCCCACGCAGAGTGACACAGAGACTAACCAGTGACTGCGTAGTGCAATGGAGGGCTTGCAGACCTGGGGTTGTTGGTCAGTCGGGCTTCTAGATCAATGTGAGATTTTTTCTCACTAACTTTTTGTCAGTCATATTTTTTGCAGGGATTTCCAGAAAGGCATCCCATCTTTGTATTCATAAATTTACTACATGATATATAAACCCTCAGATGTGTTGCTCGGTTTTCCCGCATTGGGTTTTTCCAGGGACGTTTGTCCAAAAATAACAGTGTCCTGTGTTTGCATTATTCTTTCTTACTCAGTTTCCTTTTCACAAATGTATTTTAATCAGCGAAGGTTGCTTCAGTAACTCTTTTGTATTTCCAAAAGTAATGTGTTAATAACTTGTTAAATCTGAATTTACAAGTAGGAGAAGTAGTTCAGTCGTAGCAGTAGGGATTCTTAGATCTGGGATCTTGGAATTTTCACAATGCATTTATGTTTCATATTAATTTTTCTCTGCGCATGTTCAAAGTTATATAGAAGTTTTGGTAAGATAAGATTGAATGTCAATCTCTCTGAAAGCCTCTGCAAAGTCATAATCATTTAAAGAGATTAATTAACTGGAACTGTCTATTTTAGTTAATTCCTCTACATCTTTTAATTATTGCCTTCTGTTATCTTTTGGATATGTTTGTTTGGTTGTAGAAGATTTCTATACGCATCTACTATAAATGACAAATTAAATATTCAATCTGAGTGCTTAGGGAATTATATTTTTTTTTAAGTTCTTCATTTCACATCATTTTAAAAGCTTAATTTTGTTTAGGGTGAAGAATCGGCCCTTCTATTTTCTCAGAAGTAATTAAGACTTACATCTATTTAAAGATTTAAAGCATTGGTCTTCCACATAAAATCAAAACCTCATTTTAGATGCTTTGACACAGTTCCTTTGCCTAGAATTGTCTACAAAGGACAATAGGCTGGAAGAACAAAGCAAAGCAAGACTCATGCTTGACGATGATGAGCATGATGGACAAAGGGAACTATAAGGACCATGATGGACAAGTTTCTAGCAAATAATTTCACTCTAGAACACATTGATGATAGAAATATGAAGTAGAACCTTGATGCAATATGAAGATAAAACATGCAAAGGAATGCTAACTTCAGAGGGAGCAAGTAGCATTTTAATATGACACTCTGACTAGAGGATAAATCTGATATTGTTGATCTGAATGGGATATGACTTGGCTCCCTGGTAAGGCATATTGCAAAAGCATGTGAGGAGGCTGGAAGGAGAATTCATTTGATGATAATGATCAACATTAGACATGGTCTCCTGAAGAAAGAAAGAGTTGACAATGAAAAATCCAAGGAATAATGTAGCTCGTTGATTAGTTCGGCACTTTAATTGAAAAGTGAAAGCATGGAGAAAGTTTTTCTTTGTACAATATGGAGATGGACCATGCGGAAGGATGTTGATCTCAAAGGAAACAAGTAAGCAAAATTTGACAAGAGGCCACCATGTTGAGGTAATCATGATATTTATGTTTTGATATTGGTTATCTAGTTGATATATGGTTTTGCTACTTTGAAGAATGTTGCAGAAATTCATAATGGCAATTAAGGATTCGAAGAATACATGGATTGAGTGCATGGTTTTGGTAATCCTTGAAGGATTACATGTTCAAGATGTCTACATCATCTTGGAATTGAAAGGTAGCAGTAAAAAGGGTAACCCGATGTTTTTATGATGATGAAGATCACTTTCATGATGAGAAGAAGCTATGCCTAGCGCTACTTGAATTGGATCAATATAATGCCTTTGTTAACAAAGGAAAGGGATATGAAAGGTTGATGGCCCGAATCCTGTCACAATTTGGTTCCAAGAAAATGAAAGCTCCATTTGATGAGATGTGAAGAAAAGGAGGAACCATGCAGCTACCTGAAAATATCCATGAAGAAGTAGTAGTATGTACTAATGAAGACACACTAAAAGAACTTGTGTTTATAACTTCTCAATTAAAAGGAAGTAAGATATCCCCTCTATGCTTAAGAGGGAGTAAGAAGTCTCCTTAAATGTTTAAAAAGGAGCAAGGATCTATTCCCTAATTAAGAGGGAATGAGGATCTCCTCTCTGGTTGAGAGTGAGATGGACATTATATTCTCTTCTTCATGTGTCATGCACTAGGCCAGGACTAACAGTCATATGTCTAGTGAAGGCCATGGAGGGAGAATGGCGTCTAGAGGATTGGATAAGCATCTGAGATTGATACTCCTTGAGGATAAAGAATCCAAGATAGGAAGTGGACCGACAGTCTTTGAGGATTGAACATGTATCCAAGATAAGAGTGATCGAAGAAGACTGGTATTCTTTGAGGATGGGTAATCCAAGATGAGAATAGTCCTGAAAGGACATACTTAGTGAACATCTGAATGGGGTTTGTGTCTTAAGAGGTAGTGTGGTGTCTCGCGTAAAGCCTCCCAGCATTATGCTCTGATGTAAATAGAGCTTGTCAGTTAAAGGCCTTATTATATTGAAAATGCTAGTTTTGATGTTGATGCTTAAAGATGGCTTATCAATCTGACTCTTCTTATGAGAATATTTCAGTTTGAGAGTATCCACGATTCCACGTACCGGGTGTACAATTATGAATATCTCCCTAGTTAAGAGGGAGTGTTGGAGAACGTTACTAGTTTCGGTCTTTATAATTTGTACCATTATGTAGTTCATGTAAAAAGGAAAAGAAAATAAAAGAAAAAGAAAAATTGTTATTATTATTTTTCTAGAAAAGCATGTTCTTCCTGCTTCTAGGTTTTGAGTCAAAGAGTCAAAGTCCCATTTTGGACCTATTGTAAAAGTAAAATAAAAATAAATTTTTAAATGTAATTTTGGGGCAGAAACCCCTCTAGGTGACCTGTCGACCTACATGTCAAGTCGACCTTGCCCCAATGGACATATCTATTTGCAACCCTCTAAACAATACAAATAGAGGGAAGATGAAGCTTATTTTGATACACACGATGATTTGTGATCTGAAATATCGAAGAGAGGGCAAAAAAGGGGTGGAGGGCCGAAGTCTGAAAGAAAGTTCTTCTTGAGCTAGGGTTTGTGGAAAATTTTCCTTGGTACTTCTCCTGTTGCTGGTCTCTTGTTGATGGATCTGTTGGAAAGAAGAAAGGCTTCACTTGGCATCTAGAGGTGGAAGTTTTATGTGGTTTTAAGTCTTGGATATCTCATTTGATCTGATTCTAGAAATGAATTTTCTGGGTTTTCCCCTTGGAGGGGCTTTGCCCTAGCTTGGAGCCTATATCTTGTGTTCTATTGTCTTATGTGATCTTCATGTTTTATGGTAATTGCTTGATGAAGAGAGAAAACATAATAATAAAAATGCTAACAGACTCACAAGTAATTATCAGGTAATAGAAATCTATTGATAAGATGAAAAACCTCCTGATTTCCAACACTTTTAAACTCCACTGACTACATCAGGTCCCCAAATATCTACAAAAACCTTAACCCTTGGCTATACCTACTACGTTGGGCAATGCTGAGTTACATTTATTGCAAATGCCAAAACTATTGTTTCAGAACACTTGAAATAAAGGCATATAATCACAGATATCACTGTACATTAATCCATGCAAGTCGTATCTTCAATTTGGAATCTACATATATTTGAACTGGGCAGATGCTAAGTTGTCTCCATACCTGGAGTATCCCCTTAACAATGTCTGCTGCAGCTGCATTTTCATGCAAACACAGCAATAATCCCATCTGCAATAGAACAAAATTAAGATTGGAAACCCCAAAATGTAATAAGTCCAAAGAATTTCAACTATTACGTAACAAAAAGGCAGTCAAGGAATTTCATAGATGATGACCTTTGGCTTCCTTATGAAACCATAAAAAGACTCCAAGCAGAGAAAGTATCTATCTTCATTCCTCAGAGACTGCATAATATATACCATAACCTCTGGCTTTTGCTCCCTTAGATTTACAAAACCAATTCTCACTGGCCATTTCCTGTTCCCTATTATTCAACCTAAAAATGTCAGCTCAATCACAACTATATACTTCTCACTTCAGAACCACTCACACTCAGACTAGCACTTCTGAGATAGGAAACTTGAAACTAAGTAATTTCAAAGAATCTGTCTTTGAAATAACAACTAACATGCAGCAAGCAGATAATGACCAATAAAGGAAAATATTATATCCACTAACCCGATGTTCCAAATAATTGCATGCCTTCTGCAGTACTCACTTCTGCGGTAGATAGAACAGTCCTTGAACGAATCCATTTATCTGCTATAATTTCAAGCCTGGCCTGCATATGAGTTGCCACTCTTTATACTATCCTACTTACTGACTGCAGTTGGTTGCAAGGTAAGATATCGTGAAATGCTTTTCCTATAAACATCTCAATTTGGCATATAATACTTTCCAAAGTAAATGTCGCAAAATATCCCTGAACGGAAAACAGAGATCTAATACTTCAAAATTATGGATAATGACCTCACCTTATTTAATGTTGAGAGATGGATATATTTGAGCCCCTGGTAGATTGCAAATATATCTATTGCGGAAAAAACTGGATATATAATAAAAGGAAGAGCCAATTCCATTCTGACAGTACATAAAGAAGTGCAAGGAAAATCCATAAGTTATATTAATCAAACGAGAAAGTTATTTTTTTTCCAGTAACAACTATAAAGAACATTTCAGCCACCTATGGTTCGAATTTTTCCTGGCATATGACAAAAGAATAAAGATAAGAAATGTTTCCAATACTGAGAGCTAGGCCATCTAAATTGTTTTAAACAAAGACAGGATAACCTCATAGAAAGAGGGAGCAAATATCGTAGTTCTTTCTTTTCATGATTAACCACATTTTTGTTTTCAAAGAATGTTTCTCACATTAACATCAAAAATACCAAATACAAAGTCAGCCCACATCTATCTAAGGACAACCAAAATATCCCTCAGATAGATTCAGCCCTAAAATCACAATTTGGGAGAAGTTCAAACTCCAAATATTATGTTAATCATTTTTTTTGTAATGATATTTTGGGTTGACCAGAGTGTACTAGTTTGTGGCCTTGAAATGATTAACATAATATCCGAACATCCCAAAAGCTGCAAAGAACATCAGCACTACTAGGAATACAAATTCAGGAACATGGGAAACAGATTACCGAAGGTCCAGCAGAGAACACAGACCTGGCTTCTCCACCATAGATGCTTCTACAGCTAGAACCATTTTTCACCAGGATATGGGTGACTAGAATGTTATATAAAATGGCTAACTGTTCTCTAGTCTTCGCCTCACTTTGTCTCAGTTTATTCCAGTTAGGTGAAGCCACTACTAGGCCCTGAGACCCACCACCTGTGGGTAGTATGCACATGAGAAAAAAATTCTCCTAGATGGTCCTCGATCGGCATCCAACAGCCCCTTGCAACTACCAAATAGCTCGATGTGCCATTATCTCCGCCACTTGAGCCAGCCATGTGGTCTCTCGCTCATCTGTCATGATCGCATGTTTGAAGGTGGGCCTCCCGAACCCAAAGGTATAGCTTTTCATTAGTATAGTTGAGTAATTTTCCTTACTTATCATGGACACTTTGGGGCATGGATTGTTGGGGGGATTCGGAGGAAAGAGTCTGCTAGGTTTGTACTCTTGTCTCCTCCACTCGATTTGGTGGTTACCATTGTATCCTAGTCCCGTGGGATCTCCTTTATTGTCCATTAGCTTTAGGGCTGGCACTACATGGGAAATCCCGACTTTGGTTGCATGGTCCCGCTTCCCGACACCATATACATCACTCCCTTCCACTCAATTAACCCCATTCATCACTTTTCCCATCCAGGTCCACATGTGTCCACTGGGTCTACATAGGGTTAGCCTCCCCCTCCCCTTGTCCACACTTTGGGTGGAGCCTGAAACGATGCTAGGACGTTGATGCAACTAAAAAGAAAATAAAAAGCATAATTTTGCCATTTACAATAGGAAATGTACCACAAAATGAAAAATATGGCTGGGACATACAAATTTAGCACGTGGGCAAAAGCCAAACATGAGCTCTACCCTTATTTATGGCCATCACCCTGGTTCCTATGGACCCTAAATGAGCCCCCTCCACATAAAGGAACCCTTAATTGTCCCAACCACTAGTGGGAAATGAAATGCCCCACCTTAAAAATGGGGTAAGTACTGTTATATCCTACACACCATGCTCTCATCCCCTAGATTCCTAAGCATTTATGAAGAAAAATCAATCAAAGGAAAAAGGCATATGAAGAAGGGTGGAAAAACAAAGTCTGGGGTAACTCATGAGCCACAATTTGCTCCCTCCTACACTCATATACCCAGGTGTGGGCTTCCCTTATTATAGCTACCCTTGTACCATGGCATGTGGCTTGGATCATTCCACTTGACCCCCACTCTGTTCCATCACTATATCATTTGTCGCCTACCACCTGATGGATGTACCTTGGACATGTCACCCCCTTTAAAGGTTGAAAAGACCTAATAGGGTCCTTGATTAACCCCCTTACTAAGCTTGGAAACACTTTTACATGCCAAAGCCCACTATGGAAGGGCATGCCACCATAAAGTGCCCTATTGATTCCATGACTTGTAAGCTCTTTTACTTGATAATTCTAATGATTTGTTGCATTGGAGGGCAAGGGGATGCATTGGATCTTGTGCAATATTATAGGTGGGTCTCCATTTGGGGCTTGGTCTCCCTATTCGAGGTCCTAGCCCTCCAGAATGCCACAATGGCACTTGTAGGGTGAGTGTTGAGAGCCATGGGCCTCCATCATAGCAGAGAGTACCTCATGGATTCACAACGCCACTCATTGATTGCTCGTATCCCACCTTTTGGATGAGGATGATGCACTTGGTTCACCATGCCCAGCTGGCTCCACACTTGCACCATACACTTGGCAGATGTTCCAGGGTCTAGATGAGGATGTACCTCACTACAAGAGACAAAGGGAGGGCTTATGTCATCATCCTAGCACTTACAAATGGTTTACAGGCATTTTCGATCCACTTGGAGATCCATGAGGATGTCCTTGTGCCCTCCCACCCACTTGGGAGCACCATAGTGACTTGCTTGGAAAACAAGGGGCCAACCCCTTGTCCACAATGTTTGGAGTCCATTTTCTCACCATGGCACACTTTGGATTCTGGACTTCATTAGGCAGCTAAAAGAAAAAGTAAAAGCATCTAAAAGAAAAAGAAAAAGCATAAATGGCCACATTCAACAGGAAAATGTACCACAAGATGCAAAAGATGGTCAGAACAAACATAATTAGCATGTGGGCAAAAGTCAATACATGAGCTCTACCCCATACCCATGGCCATCACCCTGGTTCCATAGGCCCTAGATGAGCCTCCTTTGTCATTTAGGAAACCATGATTGTCCCAAGTTCCAACCCCTGAAGGGCAATGAACCACCCTACCAAAAAGGGGGTAATCAATGTTATATCTTACACATCATGCTCTTATCCTTTGAGCCCCGAGTAGTTAATCAAAGAAAAATCATAAAAGGCAATAGGCATATAAAAAAGGGTGGAAAAATCAAGGTCGGGGTACCTCATGTACCACGATTTCTCCCTCCTACACATTACATACCCAGGTGTGGGCTTCTCTTTCTCTAGCTATCCTTGTGCCCTTGATATGTGGCCCAAGATTGCCCCTATCATTCCCTATTCCATTTCACGTCTTTATCATATGCCACCACCATTTGAGGGATGTACCTTGGACATACTATCCCCTCTAAAGGTAGAAACCAGCTAATAAGGTACCTGGCCAACCCCCTTTGGAGTTTGGAGACATTAGCACATGCCAAAGCCCACTATGGAAGGGCATGCCATTATGAAGTGTCCACTTGTTGTCCATCGTTTGTAAGCTCTTTTACCCAATTACTTTAATGACTTGTTGGACTGGAAGGCTAGGGACGCATTGGATCTTATGCAGGATTGCAGATGGTGTTCATTTGGTTTGGTCTCCCTATACGGGGTCCTAACCCTCCATAGGGCTACATTGGCACATATAGGGTGTGTGTAGAGAGCCATGGGCCTCCACAGCAATAGACAACACTCTATGGATCCCCAAAGATGTTCAAATATTGCTAGAGATCCACCTTTTGGACAAGGAAGATGCACTATGCCCAGCTGGCCCCACAGGTGCACCACACACTTGGCAGGTGTCCCCGGACTTGTACGATGACATGGCAGCATTCATTCCATCATCTAAGCCCTTACAGATGGTCTACAAGAATCTTCGACTCATATGGAGACCCATGAGGTCATTGGTGTGCCCCCACACCCACTGGGAGCACCACAGGTTTATTGTTTGGAGAACAAGGGGCCACCCCTTTGTCCATCACTTTTGAGAATCTTATTCATCATTATGGCACTTATGGACCTCATCAAGCCTCTTGGAAGGCCTTACCACATGCATAAATTATTCTTTGACCTCTTAAGAGGCTTATTATTTTATTTGTGAGCTAGTTTGGTGGGCTTGTCACCAAAAGTTAGTTAATTTGCACATTATTTTATGTTTAAGGGCTAATGTAGGCCCATTAGGTAATTCGAACTCCTAATGAGTGTATAAATAGGATTTGGATGGATTCATTTGTATCATCTCTTGGATCTAGATCATTCTCTCCTTGGAGAACTTCGCACTTTTTCCTTGGTGGATATTTTTGGATAATGGATGAATTTTGATGTATGGATTGGGCTCTTCTTGTCTTGGAGCTTCTTATATTGCAAATGTGTTGATGATTGGATATATTCTCTTACATGTAAGTGCAATTTTAACGCTATTTTCTTTGGTAGATATTTTTGGATAATGGATGAATTTTGATGTATGGATTAGGCTCTTCTTGTCTTGGAGCTTCTTATATTGCAAATGTGTTGATGGTTGGATATATTCTCTTACATGTAAGTGCAATTTTAACGCTATTTTCTTTCATTTTGCTGCATACATTGGTTATGATATTTTCCTATTTTAGGGCTAATTGTTGCATGCATTTATGGCATCAATGTGGAATTATGTTTCTATTTAGCTTATCTCTATGTATGGGTCATGTTTGATGAATGAATTGTCCTAGAGAACGTGTTATCTCAATAAGCCTCTTCCATTTGCAACGAAGTATAAATGATTTTAAGGTCACTTTTCTTCTCTTTCCCTTAACATTGGACAATCTTCATAATTCTCCTTGACTCCATATCCCCAAGGGGAATTAGGCACTGATCCATCAAAGGGTGGTCATTTAAACCATATTCTTTCACCTTTTCCTCCCTCTTCTAGGTATAAACACGCTCAGCGACGTAGGGCATCAATTTCCCGGCAAACTAGCCCTAGAAAAATTTCGATCTCCTATACCCTACTGCGTTGGTGTGTCCTCAAGGTCTCCTCTGAATTTGAAGAGATTCCAACGGTGGGATTCCAAGATATCCCAAGCTGTAGGTCTAAGATCAAATTTTTCCCTAGTGTTACCAAGACTAGTACCTTATCAGATCAATTTGACATCTTTCGGTGAAAATTCTTGTTTGATCCTTTCCCATTGCTTTGGTCAGGTTAAGAATATCATCGGTTGCTAGATTCCATCCCCTTAACCTGGGTTGGATCCACTTAGCCCCGTGTGGTCCCATTTCTTATTAAAGACAATTCATCAAGGGAAACTCACGAATCCAAGTTCTATAAGGATTTTAGGGATTAGGAAACTCCTTTTCAAATCATATTCCTTTAACCTAACCCTCAAATCCTCACCTCCTTTCCCTAGAAAGTCTTGTACCTTGCTTCAAGAGCAAGCAAGCTCCATTCTTAATCATATCCTAGGGAAAGGGTCTTTAAAGTCACTTCACATCTATTTGTTAATCCATCCTTTATAAGTGACTTCATCCTTACTAGGTCTCCTCCCATTGGTGAGTTCGTAAAGAGCAGGGAGTCTTCGTTGTAGTGACAGTGGGCTAAGTCTCCATTGTTGCCCTTGACCTAGCAGTTTCCCTCTTGGGAGTCCCTTTTAGGTCCCCTGCTGGCTTGAGTGGTAACGTTTATGGCACCATTGTCTAGGACACGAAACGTGTGTTTGTTCCCCATATGACATATTGACATATTATTATTGGCGACACCATTAGAAAAACGAAGTCCTGGTTCTTCATTCAACCTCAAAGTTAATGCTTGTAGGGTGAAGCAAGCATTTATCAAGGCACCTACGTTCACCCTGGCGACTCCATCTTCAATTCTAATGTGTAAAAATCCCGACAAATGGCCCATTTCGAGCTCCCTCCTTCTCCTTATGATAGTCTTAGTACTAAAGAAGTTCTAAAGCACCCTGAAATCAAGAAACGGATGAGAGGTTAGATGCCTAAATTCAAAGGAAGTCCAAATCAAGATCCCAATGTCCATCTTGACAAATTCTCTTAGGCTTTAGCCCCGACAAGAATTGAAAATGAGGACACAATCATGAGATTGTTGGCCTTATCATTTGTAGGCCAAGCTAAAGATTGGTATGATAGCCTCGCCCTAGGTTGCGGGGAAGCTTCAAACCCCCTTCGTTCCCGTTTCCGAAACGCACTCCGTGCGGGAGCGTTTTGGAAGCGACCGCGTCTCAAAACGCTTCCCCGAGGGGGAGTCGCCGGGAGCGCGTCGAACTCCGTTAAACACCGCCGTAGCTGCCAGAAGCGCCGGGAGCAGCTCCTCGAGCGCTTCCGACGTTTAAAACGTCTTTAAACAACCCGACACATGGGGGCCCCCGCCGGTGGGAATGTTCTTTTTTGGAGCATTTTTGGCCGTCTGGAGCGAACGCTCCCTGAGCGCTTCCGACGTTTAAAAAACGCTTCGGGAGCGTTTTTTAAACGCGGGAAGCGTTCGGGGAGCGTTCGCTCCCGAACGCTCCCCAGCAAAAAAAACGTTTCCCGCCGCGCGGAAATTTTTTTATGAGAAAAATCGATTTTTTTAAAAGGGGGGGGGGGGTTTCATTTTAGTTTTTATTGTTTGTTAACTGTTGAGAGAGCGAGAGCACGAGTTGAAGGAGAGCAAGGAAGGAGAGCAAGGAGCAAGGCAACAGGAGGATTGCAAGAAAGAGGTAGGCCTTCTAATCCAATTTAGTATTTTCTAGGATGAATTTGTAGATTGTTAAATTGTTTAAAAATGAAAACTTGAATTTTTCTTGAATGTTACATTTTATTGGATTTAGAACTTAAAAAATGAATTGTTTTTTTCCTATGCTGCATTTCCTATTCCCATTTGGCATTTTTCCATTTGTTTTGCAGGCTAGAAACTTGAAACTTGTTTCCATCATGGCTATATGGCTAGGGATTTTCCTCATTTTGGTTCCTTTCTTTGTGATAATGGTGTTGGAGAGTGCTAGAAGAAAGAGGCAAATCAGAGAAGAGGAGGATGAAGAGGAGGGTTATGGTGGATCTGAAGAAAATCCTGAAGAGGAGGAGGATTATGCTGAGGAGGAAGTGGGGAGTGGAGAACTTGAGAACATAGATTCCCCAACTAAACAAGACCAAACTCCTTTGTGGAAATATGTTCAGAAAATGGAAGGAGGGAAAGGTGGTGGAACCACTAAATTTATTGCCCCCATTGCAATAAACAATACCATGGTTCATACACCCGTGCGAGAAGGCACCTTTGTGGGATAATGCCAGGGGATGGAACTAAAAATATTGGAATCAAAGTTTGTGCTTTTGTGCCAGCACCACAGAGAGAGATATATAGGAAGGAAGAGGGGGTTGCCCTACAGAGATCATCTAAAAGATCTAGGGGTTTCGTTGATTCAGGCCCAACACATCATGGACAAACAAGTGCAACTTCCACCCATGCCAGTGGTTTTGGAAGCATTGGCACTGGATTAAGGCGTAGAACCATATCCGATTTCCTAGACGAAGGGTGTAGGAATGATGTGGATTCAAAAGTTTACTGGTTTCTATATGCATGTGGGGTGCCATTCAATGTTCTTCGCTCACCTTATTGGCATGAAATGGTTTCTGCCATTAATGATGCCCCCAAAGGATACAAAAGCCCTGGGTATGACAAGGCCAGAACCGTGGGTCTTAATCATGAAAGAGCTAAAATAAACAATTCTTTGGCTAGAATGACAAGTTCGTGGAATGAGCATGGGCTGTCCATTGTCTCTGATGGATGGACCAATGTAAAAGGAAAACCATTGATAAATGTTTTGGTTGTGTCGGTTAGTGGTGCAATCTTCCTGGCAGCATATGATTATTCAGATAAATTCAAAACCGGCATTAACATTGCAGAACCATTACTTGATATAATTGAAAAGACTAGGCCATACAATGTCATACAGGTCATCACTGATAATGCTGCTAACCGTAAGGCAGCAGGAGCAATTATTGAGGATAAATACCCCAACATTTTTTGGTCTGGGTGTTTGGTTCACACAATGAACCTTTTGATGCATGATATCATCAAAAACAAACAACCTCAATTCAAATGGCTTGGTGATTTGTACAAGAGAGGTAAACAAATGATAAAATTTATTACAAATCATAGCAATACCCATGGGCTTTTCCATACTCACTCCAAATTGGAGTTGTTGAAAATAGCAAAAACTAGATTTGCTAGCTATTACCTCACCTTCAGGCGCCTTTTGAAGGTAAGAGAGTCATTGGCTGCAATGGTATCAAGCCCACACTGGCAGCTATTAAAGGACTGGGCGGCAACAATAGTTGACAGGCAAGGTTTCGAACATGTGGAGGAGACCGCCCTTGACCATCTGTTTTGGGCACGTGTGAGGGAAATTTTGAGTTTTACCAAGCCCATTTATAACATGATTCGCTTTGCAGATACTGATAAACCAGTGATTGGAGAGGTTTATGAGAAAATGGATAGCATGTTGGGGCAAATAAAAGATATTGTTAAGGATAATGATCCCAACTTGTATGCTATGATTCATGACTGTGTGTGTGCACGGTGGAATAAACTCAATGTTCCACTACATGTTTTGGCATATATCCTTACGCCAAAATATTACTCTCCATCTTGGTTGGGCCAACTTGCACCTGGAGGTGGGGTTAGGGTGAAACCTCACACAGATCCAGAGGTACAAGAAGGGTACATGAAGGCATTGGACAAATTGGTACCTGACAGGGAAGAGTGTGCTAGATTGCGCCTTGAATTAGGCAAATACTTCAGTTGCACTGCTAACTTTGGTTCTTTCCATGCAATGGAAGGCAGGGACAGATTTGATGCTCTCACATGGTGGGAAGCATATGGCGGCATGGGACTTTTGCCAAAGTTGGCTAAAAAAGTTCTCTCACAAGTTGTGAACACTTCTTCTGCAGAGAGGTGTTGGAGCACTTACAGCTTTATACACAATGTGAGAAGAAACAGGCTGAATGAAAACCGAGCTGAAAGCTTGGTTTATGTGCATTATAACTTGAGGTTGTTGAGCCATTATTGTGATCGGGCAAATGAGGATCAATCATACAGAGTCTAGGACAACAACCCAGAGGATGATAATTTGGAGGACGACACGTTACATCTGGAAGAATTGGAAGCAGAACTTTATAGGGATGATGATGAAGCATCAGCAGCACCGCCACACACAGGGCCAGTCCCACCATCTACTGGTAGCAGTGCGGGTGCCAGTGCCAGTGCCACTCCTCGATATCACACTGTTGTTCCTTTGCAGATCCAGCCTCCACCTTCTAGTCGTGGTCGTGGTACTCCTGAGAGTACTAGAAGACCAACATTTCCTCGTGGCTCACAAAAATTAGACATTTCTCGTGGGCGTGGCAAGGGGCCAGCCAGATAAAATAGATTTGTTGTTTACTAGTCTTTTTTATTTGTTGTTGACAGTTGAACAGTTGAAACTTGACTCTTTCTGATTTCATATATTTAATGACAATTTAAGTTTGAAGTTTGAATTTGAAAGGTGAAACTTTGAAGTTGGCATTTATAAGTTTACTGTTTACAAGTCATTATGAATTATGAATATGATGCTTCATGAAAGTTATATGGTGATCGATGAATCAATGATGATAAATGTTATATAATATCAATGATGATAAATGTTACATATTGAATTTTGAAATCAATGAATCAATGATGATAAATGATATATATCAATGATGATAAATGTTATATATCAATGATGATAAATGTATATTGAATTTTGAAATCAATGAATCAATGATGATAAATGTTAGATATTGAAATTTGAAATCAATGATGTAAAATGTTATATATCAATGATGATAAATGTTATATATTGAATTTTGAAAGCTTGAAACCTTCAGATTGATGATTTGCGAGACTCAAGAGTCAATATGTTGCATGCTTCCAACTCGTGGGCGTGGTTGATGAAGATTATAACTTCTAGATGATTGATGTTATATGATTCAATCTATGTTTTTATGTTTTTTATGTCTAATTCATCATTCTACATGTTTTTGTTGACATATATGCATAAAAATATAAAAAATATAATATATATATATATATATATATATATATATATATATATATATATATATATATATATATATAAACGCTCCCGAAAACGCTCCGGACCGGAAGCTTTTAAAAATGGCGCTCCGCGCTCCCGCTCCCGAAAACGCTCCGGACCGGAAGCTTTTAAAAATGGCGCTCCGCGCTCCCGCTCCCGCTTCCAAGTAACCTTGGCCTCGCCCATGAGATTGCCATTGATTATGAATATTTTGAAGATGTTTTCTTAGAAAGATCGGGTGGCACCCCTCATGAAGAATGGATGGCTCGTAGATACCCCTCTGAGGCAAAGCTACGTGATGAAAGGAATAATCTTGAAAAGAGTATTGGTAAAGGTGTGGAAGACTCCTCAGGTTCCCCTTTAAAGAACCCTCCTCCCATTACATGTGACAAGACCTTGGAAAAGGGGGTTGGTGAAAGCTCTGTAATCTAGGTGATGATCAATCTTTGTCAGGTCCACATAACGAACCAAACGACTTTAAGAACATGTGTGTTGAGAAAAATGAGTCTATAAAGAGTAAAGTTGAGACTAACCTTACCTTTCTCAAGGATAGTACTCCCGATGATTTTCCTTTTGAAAACCTTGAGGAAGGTGGTCTCATTAGCCCCATAGAGGATGACATTGAAGATTATTTCCATATTGAAAAAGAGAAATGGGAAATTGTTGGTCCTCAATTTGACTGTGCTCCCGTTTATGACAACGACAAGGAGGATGAGGTTGAGAGCGGTCCTCCCTTTTCTCCTGGGCATTATTTATGAGGACATATCTATCAATACCTTTGGGAAGGAGAATTATCATTTTCCCTTGCATGAAAAGGAGCAATTGGGGATGATTGATTCTCCTTTTTAGGAAGACCCTGTCTTTGAGACCAACAATGATAGGATTTATAAGGCCCTTGCTCATAACTACCTTCCTTATGATTCTGGGAGTATATTCAAATCACTTGAGCCTCTAGAGTTGGATTTTCAGGAAAAGGATCCCGTTGAGATTTCACCTTCCCCTTTGCCCTTTTCTATTGTTCATCATCTTAAGTCTCCATCAAGTGATCCCCTCACACCTTGTCATATGATCTCAAGTAACCATGAGCCCAATTATAATGTCAAGGAAGAGCTCCTCATCGACTATACTTTACCTCCTTGGATGCACCCTCAAGGTTTTGATCACTACATGGCCTCCCCTCTCCGATGTGACCATTACATTGAGCAACCTAGTTGTCGCATTCCTTCTTTCCCTCACCTTTCGTCCCCCTCTCATCACCACCTTGTGGCATCTACAAAGCATGATATTATGAGCAATGACTGTGATAAGGGTTTCTTAAGGATAATCGTTCATTCCACCATCGTGTACTTAGAAGGAAGGACCCACATCTCTAAAGTGACTCATGTTCTTTCTCTTACTAATTTCTCTTACCTCACATGGAAGCTATATTTTCCCACCTCCCACCCGCATCATCCTCCATGTGTTTGGGCTCGCATTCCCTTTGGGATTTTCTCCATGAGTAGTCATATAGGCAGGCACATTTATATTGATTTGATGATATGTTGGTTGCACTGGCTATTTGATTACACTTGATATTGGCTTCGTCGTATGCATGTTGGAGTAGGATGCATTGCATGCTGATTTTTTGCATTAGAACTAATCTCATATGATATTTCTCATGATAGATTAGTTGCATTTAGATTAGCTGCACTTGGATTAAAAATTGCATATTTTTATTACTTGTTGATTTTATGGCATGACATTAAGCATGGGTGATCATAAGACACCGAGAAAAATAGCAATCTTTTGGTCACCGTAGAGAAAGGGTGGTCATTTAAACCATATTATTTCACCTTTTCCTCCCTTTGCTAGGTCTAGCCATGCTCAACCACCTAGGGCATCAATTTCATGGCAAACTAGCCCTAGAAAAATTTCAATCTCCTAAACCCTACTGCATTGGTATGTCCTCGAGGTCTCCTCCGAATTTGAAGAGATTCTGACGGTGGGATTCCAAGATATCCCAAGCCCTAGGTCTAAGATCAAATTTTGCCCTAATGTTCCCAAGGATAGTACCTCATATGATCAATTTGACATCTTTAGGTGAAAAGTCTTGTTTGATCATTTTCCCTTGCCTTGGTCAGGATAAGAATATCATCAGTTGCTAGATTCCATCCCCTTAACCTAGGTTGGGTCCACGTGGCCCCGTGTGGTCCCATTTCTAATTAAAGACAATTCATCAATGGCAACTCAGGAATCCAAGCTCTATAAGGATTTCATTGATTGGGAAACTCCTTTTCAAGTCATATTTCTTTAAGCTAACCCTCAAATCCTCACCTCCTTTCCCTAGAAAGTCTTGTACCTTGCTTAAAGAGCAAGCAAGCTCCATTCTTAATCATATCCTAGGGAAAGGGTCATTTAGGTCACTTCACATCTGTTTGTCGATCCATCCTTTACAAGTGACTTCCTAATTACTGGGTCTCCTCCCATCGGTGAAAGTCCGTAAAGAGCAGGGAGTCTTAGCTATGGTGACAGTGGGATAAGTCTCCATCGTTGCCCTTGATCTAGCAGTTGCCCTCTAAGGAGTCCCTTTTAGGTCCCCTGTTAGTTTGAGTGGTAACAGGCCCATAAAAAGTTAAAAACAAATCGCTTTAGGGCACTGTATGGCCAATTTACATCGCCACCCTTAAAACATTTCCTGTCTCATACAATCACGGCCAAACCTAGCCCTGGCAATCCAGTATGAACCTAATACCTATAATTCAAAGATTGGTTTTCTTCAAAGTTTATGCTCTGATACCATGTTAGTTTTTCTTACCCTAGCAATCAAATAATTAGTTCTGAGTAGAATTACATCTACTAAATAAAAACACAGCTAGGGTATTAACCAAAATAATTACAGAGAAAAGCAAAATGTAACAATATCAATCTCGAAAATGATAGATTTTGCCCAATTTGAGCTCTTCATTAAGCTTTGAACTTACTTGGACTCCCTTCCTAGGAAAATGGCCCAACTGAGGAATTACATACAACATTGGAACTGATCAAAGTAATCAACTCTCCTTGGCTTATTTGGATCTCCTTGTTGCCCCTTCCTCAGACCCAACACATTCACTAAGAAGCCTCTCTCAATCTTGTGTTGTTGTATATGGTTTCTTCTCCTTTTCCCCAGCCTCAGTTTAGCCTTTATAACTTTACATTGAGCTTAATCCCTAACCCTAATATCTAAAGTGATTGACAACCAAGATTAGATCTCGCCTCACTTGAGATCAAGGGTTGAGATTAAAACATAATCAATAAAGTAATTTACTTTAATTTTCCTAAGTTTACTTTAGCTCAATAAGCCAACAATATAATTATGTGCTTTTCCAAAGTCTAACTTAGGCTAAGTTACAAATGCAACTTGCGCACAGTAATGCAAGGGTCTAAGGAGACTTTGGGCGACTTCTACACACCTAGACACTAGGCCTTTGCAAAAGTACCTTCCCGAGCTATAAACATCAACAGGTTGATATGGCTAAACGAATGATAAAATCAAAGAAAGCCATAATAAAAGAATAAGGAAAAATGTTAAAGATGGTTGGGGCTAAAATTAGCACATGAGCAAAATCCTAACATGGGCTATACCCCCCTCATTAGCCATCACCTGATTCCTAGAACACTTGATGCTCCACACATAAAAAGGAACCCTTGCCAAATACACCTTGAGACCATTCTCTTCCAACGCCAAGATAATTGTTGAGAAATCTAGGGCAGACAGTTAAGGTGATTATTAAATTGATTTCTCTATAATTCTTGACATTTCTTGTGAGTTACATTAGAGCAAGCCCCGGAAGTGATGACTGATGCTATGTGATTCATTTCACTAGTTTCAATCCCACTTGTTCACCCCTGTGAGCATCACCCGATGCAATGAGTGCTAAGTGGACTATTCAAAAATAATGAGAAATTAGTCAATTACGACTACCTCTCATGGAAATGGCCATAGATGAATGACTTACTTAACGCAGTTGAATCCCAAAAATGATATCTAGCATTAGCATTATTATTTAGTTTTGTTCATCATCAAGACAAATGCCAATAAGAAGATCACAATGCAAACACAACAACACCAGATGTAGGCTGCTAGCCAGGGCCAAAACCTCTCCTAGAGAGGAAAACTCACAAAAATCTCTTCTTATAGAATATCAATGAAGAATTCCAAGACCTTGACCTTGACCCAAGACCAAACCTTCCAAGAGATGAGTGAGCCAAACCCTTAAACAACTTCTCTGCAAAACAAGACTGAGGAAACCTTAGGTTCTCCTCAAAAACTCGCACGTGTGGGCAACAAGGATAGAGATTTCCTTCCTTTAACCAATTTGCTGATTTTCAAAGAACTTCGTTGGCTTCCATGAGAACTTCTCTCTCCTTTCTTCCTTGCCCAGACTTCGTTAGAAAAACAAAGATAATGCACTTGATCGATGTGTTCCAAATGAGGTGAGGTTCCTCTTTATATAGGCTTTCAAAAGAGCGAATCAGACCTCCTTGGGTCGACATGAAGAGAGTTGGATGACTCATCACTTAGAAGCTTCTATACATCACATTATACAATAACAATTTTCCTTCTTTGTTACATGAGCCTTCAAGGGGCTAGAAAATCATGACTTTGACCTTTTGACTTGTCAACAAGGCCCCTAGAGCACTCAATGGGTGCTTTGACCTAGGACCACAACCTGATGGCAAAGAAACCCATGTCAATAAAATAATTTTTCTTTTTACAAATAAAATTTCTTTTCTTTTCTTTTTGTTGATTTTTGGGTAGCATCAGATGTGCTCTAGCTTCGAAACTTTGTGGAGGGGCTATAAGACATGAGATCTCCAAGACCCATAAATCGTTTGGAGAAATTCCACCCGAAGCTTAAGTTATTCAAATAATTAATTATTTTAATGGAGACCCTAAGCCTAACTTAGGGAAATTAAATAATTAAAGTGAAATAATTTAGACATGTGGGTGAGAATGTTCTAAGTAACGAGGATTGAGTCTTTTCTAATCTTAGCCGTTGATTACAGATTAAATCACGGCAGCTGAATGTTCAATAGGGAAAGTATTAAAGGAATGCTTGGAGTCAGTTGGAGAATACACACATAGTGGCAACACTTGAGCTAAGTCGAAATTTTGGGGCGCGATTTGCTGAGAATTTTCGAGTAAGCTTGCAATGCATCGAGGGGCAGTTTGGCAGTGGGATTTCTGATCCAAGGCCGAGAATATTATAGCAGAGAGGCAAATCAACACCAGAGAGGCAACGCAAGCCCAGGAGGGGTGACGCAGAGCCAGCGCAGAGGCTCACGCAGGCCCATAGGGGTGACGCAAGCCTACAAGAGTTGACGCAAAGCCATTAGAGGCAGCGATGGGGTTTTAGTGGGCCAGAACGGGTTCGTATTTAGCAGATCGTAAAGGGTACGGAGCCACATTGAAGGGTGATGCAGTCTCAGCGCATAGCTTGCTGGGGAATGCATAGGCACCTGTGGGATTCTTCACTCTGAGCTGAATCAGTCATAATATCTGTCTCTAAAGATAGAGGTACTTTTGTATGGATTTTCTTTGTTGGGTAAACCACTACTGGTACCCTAGTTTGTATTCAAAATTTGCATAATAATAAAAACCCTCGAGAGTTGCTGCACCGGTTTTTCCGGGGACATTTGTTCGAAAAATATTGTGTGTCCTTTACCAAATGTGCTTATTTCTTCAATACTTGATCCGTATATTTGTGTAGGCAGCAGTGTATCTACTTCGATGTTTTTCATGTATTATTCAGAAAAATAACTCGTTAAATTAATAAAACAAGTAGGAGACATAAATGAGATTACTGTTGTAGGGTTTCTGTTTAGTAAATTCAGAAATTTTCACACTTTTGACAAGTATATCAATAATTACATCAAGGCATGACTTGCGTACAATTATGAAGACCAACATTAGTTACATTTCAACACTCCCTCTTAACTAGGGAGGTATTCATAATTGACCACAGGTACAAGGACAATACTTCCATTGAATTATTCTCATAAGAAGAGTCGGATTGGTAATCCATCTTAAACATCAACATTATGACCAATATACAACCAGCATTGTCGACATAGCAAGGCCTTGACTAACACGCTCTATCTCTCAATAGATTAGAGCACAATGTTGGGAGGTTGACACCACACTACCTCTTAAGGCACATCCCCCATCTAGATGTTCACAAGGTATGTCCTTCTAAGACAATATCTGTCCCGGATTAACACATCCTCAAGGAATTTCCTCTTCAACTACTCTTACATATTGGATGCCCTACCTCATCCTCAAAGAGTATCGGTCACCAGACTACTTCCTATGTCGGATTTCACATCCTCAAGGAGTATTTATCTCAGATGCATACCCAATCCTCCAAACGCCATTCTCTCCTCATGGCATTCACTAAGATTTACGGTTGTTAGTCCTGGTCTAGTGCATGACACATGAAGCGGAGAATTATATCTGTCACTCCCTCTCAAGCAGGGAGGAACTCCCTCTCAACTAGGGAGAAGTGTCAATCATCAGCTACTATGATAGTAGCTCTCAGGGCTTTATTATCATCACAAGTGCGAGCTTTCTTTGAATCTTACAAGCCTCTCTATATATAGCTTCATCATCATGGAGCATTTCTTCTTCATGACTTCTTCATAGGGCATAGGTCATCTTCTTCATCACTTCCCGTCAACAAACCATAGTGTTGAACTAGCAATCATGTCATCCTTTTCTTCCTTAGAAAGTGATCTTTTAGTCCACATCTAGTTATCCTTCATACAGCTACCTCTTTCAAGTCGTGCTTCTTTCAGGATCTTCCATCCAATCACATGAGTACTTAGTTGTAGGTGATATTCTACAACCTTCTTTTGGTAACCCTGTTTCAACTCCAAATGAGTTCAAATATCAAAATGAACATCAAATTTAAAGTTACCTTTTCATGATGGCCCTTTGTTATGTCATCTTCATCACTTGCATATTCACAAGTTAATCATTATCGAGCTCGAACATGGCTTCCTCTTATCAAGACATGATCATCAAACTATTTGCAACCTGCTATCATATCTGATATCATGATGTACATCAGCTCCTTGGACTAAGTACCAAGGCAGCAACCTAAAGTGGATCTTCTCCACATAGTTGGATCGTGCAAAGCATATCATGTCTTCATCAACTTCATGGTTTTTAATTTATTTTTTTTCATCAGAGTCTTTAGCGGAACATATCTCAGCCAGTCATCTAGCACTGCTCCTCATTTCCCAGATGAGGTCCATCATGCTGCCACTGAACCAGCAAGCTTGCCTACTCCAAAAACAGTGATATAATCATAGTCATTCTTCCCAGGGTGAAGAACTCATTTCATGTCATCACTATCATCTAGCTGACTACTATATCATGAATTCTTTTGTATGCTTCCATTAACTCTTCCAGGCATCCACGGTTGCACAATTATATCATGGATCTATCAGAGTGCCCAAGGATCCAAGGGTCCTTACGGTTCCCTCCTCCTATCATGCTTGCCAAAAGCAGAGGATTTGCCCATCTTTCTTTACTTCCTGTACCTGTAGCATTTATTGACAAGTACACCCAAGCAAAGTATACAATTACAAAAGCATGATGTCAATCTGTCAATCTAAGGTTACCACGAGACTTACAGGTTGTATTTCTAGGGTTTTCAAGTTCCAACCCTAGATCAAGAGTTCCATATCTTAACAACCTTATCCATGCTTACTTGACATGAGCCCTAGATTGTACACAAACCCTAAAGACCAAGGGATAGGACTTCTTTGAGGGAACAGAGTTAGGTTTCTCTGTGACTAGGGTTTTACTAGTGTCAACAATTTTAACAACAAACCCTATACAATCAGTCAACCCTACAATAATTCATGTTGGATCATTAACAAAAAATAGGCCATACATACCTCATGGTTACATACCTGTAGTGGCCTGCAATTTCGGATGCCCTCGTTTCTTTATTGTTTTTCCTTCAAGATGTGCATCAACTCAAGATATCCTTCTCTGTATTTGTTTTATCTTTTCCTGCTCCATCATACTACTACTCTTCTGCTTGTTTATAGTGATGCACAAATCTCAGAGAGTTGTTTGTAGTGATATACCATTTACCCCAGAATTTCTAGAAGTTTCCAGGATGTCAGTCAACGAAAATTCTTTTGTTGTCAGCAACGATATCCCTTTCCCATGATAGAACAGATTTCCTTTCTTCACAAAATTGTGACCCTACATATAGCCTCTTGGACTACAATTTTTCATTTATGTTAATAGACTGTTGATCCTTTGTATCCACCTTAAAATGGACAGGTCCACAGAACTGCTTGCAGCAGGTGTGACAATATTTCGTATACCCAAAAGTTGACTTACACAGAATTGTTGATCACTGTCGCAATGATATAACCTTTCCACTGCCTCTTAACCACTATCTCTTCAAAATATATAACCCTTTTTCATTTTTGTTAATCATTTTAGATCACATTGGACTGACAGATATAGGTGTAGCAATATTCCAAAACTCTTGCAATGCTTGTCAGCAATCTCTCAAAATTACCTTATACTTATGATGTCACTGTCACAATAATGTGATCTTACCTACTGCCTGCGGCTTCCCTTAACTCTAAATGTGGCCAAATAAATTTTTGGACCCTTGATCAATGTTACCACAAGTCGGCTTACTGATTTACGGTGAAATCGAACAGTATCTATATATATGTGTGCCAACCTTATTACTGATGTCTGTACAGATCCTTCATACTTATATTTATTCATGTCAGCAAACTCTCAGCAATGGTGACTATATTTCTGAGATATGCCTGGAACAACTCGATCTAGGTCTCCTTACAGGACTGAGGAATATCTTTGTAGCCAATATGAAGGAGATCTCGACTCCTTCCTATATGATGACTGTAGCGGCTAGCCTCTAATTTGTATCTCTAAAGACTGATTCAATCTTCAAAACCTGACTTTCCACCGAATGCTTAGAATCTCGATTTGAATGTGTAGAGATTGGATCTTGCTTTTCCTAGTTCAAGACCTTTGGTACTTATGACAGGAGTCGGAGATAAGACTTATGCTCAAAAATTGATCATGGATCAAATATTTGCACAGGAGAAGAGTGATGCTTCTTCTAGGGATTACAAATGATATTAGTGCATCAAAATAGGTTTTTTTCTAGAGCTTCCGATTTGCAACATTAGTATCACAGAAACCTTGATTCTTGATAGAGGGTTTGCCTCCTCTTCTAAGACTGTTGGAGAATATAGTAGATAGGCTTTTGATGCCTTCCAATACCCAGAATAATTTGCAACAGAAATAAATTATACATACCAGAGATAGCTTAAGAAGTTTGGAGGACTTTGTAGACCTCGTGGAGATACTTCTTACCTTTGCTCATATACCAAAGAATGCGGCTTTCTTAGGGTTGTTTGGTAAGGGTATCGACCTCCACAAATGACCTTCACATATCCTTGTTCTGATGAAGTTGTTCTGCGACCTTGTGACAGAGATTTGGGCTAACAGACATACCCAAAAATCTTCAATCTGTTTGCTAAGGAGTGCGGATTTGAGAGACTTGTAGGATGAGTCCTTTGATCAGAACTAGAAAACGATCTCGCCCTAGCACTGTGTAATGTGACTTTGTTTCTGCAATTAGTGCTAGATGAATTGCTCAGAAAACTAAACTTGATGCCTCCACAAATTCGGTTAAGGTTTTTCGCTTTCCTTGAGAGGAGATGATGCCAAATTGACCTTCTCTCTAACCTTTGATCAAAGCCTTAGCTCTGATACCATGTTGAGAAATCTAGGGCAGACAATTAGGGGGATTACTAAATTGATTTCTTTGTAATTCTTGACATTTTCTTGTGATTAGCAGTATTATTTAGATTTGTTCATCATCAAGACAAATGCCAATAAAGAAGATCACAATGCAAACACAAAAACACCAAATGCAAGCTGCTAGCCAGGGCCAAAACCTCTCCTAGAGAGGAAAAAACACAAAACACTCTTCTTATAGAATCTCAATGAATACTTCCAAGACCTTTACCTTGACCCAAGACCAAAACTCCCAAGAGATGACCCAGCCAAACCCGTTTAACTTCTCTACAAAACAAGACGGAGCAAGCTCTAGGTTCTCCTCCAAAAATCGCACATGTGGGCAACAAGGACAGAGATTTCCTTCCTTAACCAATTCGTTGATTTTCAAAGAACTTCGCTGGCTTCCATGAGAAATTCGCTCTCCTTCTTTCTTCTGTGCCCATACTTTGCAAGGAAAACAGAGGTACTTCACTTGATCGATGTCTTCCAAATGAGGTGAGGTTCCTCTTTATATAGAATTTCAAAAGAGCAAATTAGGCCTCCTTGGACTGACATGAAGAAGGTTGGCCGACTCATCCCTTGGAGGCTTCTAGACATCACATTATACAATAATAATTTTCCTTCACTATTACATGAGCCTTCAAAGGGCTAGAACATCATGACTTTGACCTTTTGACTTGTCAACAAGACACCTAGAGAACTCAAATGGTGCTTTGACCTGGGACCACAACATGATGGGCAAGAAACCCATGTCAATAAAATAATTTTTCTTTTTACAAATAAATTTTCTTTTCTTTTCTTTTGACAAGTACATCAATAATTACATCAAGTCATGACTCAAGTACAATTATGAAGACCGACACTAGCTACATTTCAACAATTTTATAAACCCTCGCTATTTCTTCTTATGCCCTGCACTGATTTACTCTCGTAAACTCCCTACGCTTTAGATCTGCTTTGATACCATGTGAAATTTCTTTAATTGCAAATACTATAAATTATTCGTCTATCTTATGAAAATTATTTGTCTTCGGAAATAACGAATAAAATCACTACTGCAATCTTCACAAATAATAACAGGAGCTAAGATAATAATGCACACACAAAAATGTAGACACCGATATTTTTGGGCAACTGTCCTTTGAAAAACCCTTGTGTGGGAAAAACTAGTGCAGCAGATGAGGGTTTTATTATTAACAATTTTCAACAATGTGAGAATTACATAGACTACTTGCGTCTTACTGGAAAAGCTCCAGAAATATCTCTTCTCCACCTCTACTAGCCAAATTGAACCTCTGCTAGCAAACTCGACCCTTCTCCATGCAATTCACACCTCCCCTAGCAACACACATTGCAAAACTGGAAATGCGCACGGCCTCTTCTAGAACCCGCATTGCCTCCAAAAATTCGTTCCGACAATATCCTCTGCCTCTCGCAACTCGCTCTTCCTCCGGCCAATGTTCCAAACATTGACATCGGGATACAATCGGCAAGGGTCTGGAAAACCAAAAAATTGTAAAAAACACGAAAATTTCGGTAAAAATCAGCAAACAACAGCAAAATTAAGATAACACCAAAATGTTCCTAAAAATCGACAAACATTGGCTAGGCCAAAAAATCGTGAAATCAGGATAAAATCAAGATGTTTGCAACACTACCTCTAGAAATTGTCTTTGGAAGCTGGAAATCAAACTGTTGCGCAACAACTCACACTGGCTTATGAAGCCTCTCTACAAACTTAATTCGACCTACTCCCTTCCTCTCAAAATAACTGGAATCTTTGTGAAGAATTTCTCCAAAAATTCTCTCAATTTTCCTGTTGAAACCCCGCTACTAGTGTCCTCCATGTTATCATTGTGCCTTTGCTCTCACTGTGTCTCCAAAAGCCCCAACGATTTGCTCTTATAATCTCTTGTTGACAAATCAACGGCCACGATCAAATCTCAAACGATGGCTAAGATCATCTTGATCCCATCACATGACTTTTCTAGAAGTCACTAGAGCAAAATTGATTTTGTCTCCATTAATTTGATTTAATTAACCACTTTTCCTAAGTTAGACTTAGGAAAATAATTAAAAATTGGCTACTTAATCTAATTAAGACAATTTCCATAGAAACTTTTATGGGTATTGGAGATAATTAGTCCCCATGTGTTCCTTAGCCTCATAGACACCAATAAAGACTAGAAAACCTATCGGAGCTACAAAAAACTAACAGGTTCCAAGTGTGCAGTGGTAGATGTCGGACAGATTTGTTATTAATATCAAAGCAAGGCACCATAAAGAGACAGAATGTAGAGATCATGATCATACAAATATTGATAGGTTGCAAGTTAAGATTCATCTAAAGTTGGTTACTCATTAACTAAAAGTGATTATGTTATGTCACAAGAGTAGCAATGTGAATGTGAATATCATGGTCATAAAAGTTGCACTCTATGTTCAGACTTGTGAAGACTTATGAAATCCATCTCTTTGTTGTTATACAAGCCAACCTCTTCTTGATGCCACTTCTGCTTGAGATTATCACACCTCTAACAATGACATGCAAACTCAGTCTATTGCTACATCTACTTTTGTCTGCGATTTAGCAAGCTCTCCCAGACCTGATAATATATAAGCATGGTTAGTCATTTGTTGATACAAAAACGTTTTCCTAGGAAATACAAAGCATAAATATCAGGTCAACAAAATCTAGATGTCTGGTAACTTAACAGGTTAATCACATATTTTATAAAGAAATCCATTACATTAACAAGTCAATTCTCCCTCAAAATAAATGACGGTTCAAGCTACAGGTCGGCTCCAAAATATGCTTAGGACGTATATGAATATATTTTTGACTCGTCATTTGTGCAACATGGTCAAACAAGTATTTTAGAAGCAAATGATCTGAAGAAAAATAGTCGAAGGTCAAGAAGAGAACATCTAAAAAAACAATTCGGTGACACTGTAGAAATTTCACCCCCACTCTGGTTTTCAGTTTCATCTTAACACTCCCATTTAGTTAAATTCCCTTTCCCATAGTCATACATTCAAAATTCAAGAAATGAAATAAATTTCTGAAAACACAAATTTGGGAATTTCACAAATGCTGGAAATGCAGAAATAAAAACACAGGAAAATAGACAGCCACATACAGAAAAATAACACTGTGATTTTTGGTCAATATGACCTTGGAAAAACCCCCTACAACTCTTGGGGAAAACCACTTTGAGAGCTCTTCTTTATTTTTGAAAAAACGCATTTACAGTGAAACAGAAATACACAGAAAAATTCCAACAACCACAAATTTACCTATCTCGAATTTCGTGCTTAGCCACCACCTTGGAAAACATGCCAACAACACAACAAAATTTTTACGGCATTAAATGTTGTACAGACAGCCTAGAAAACTATGTCGGAACAGCTGTATGAACTACCTTGAAATCTGTGCCAAAACCAGTTGTGCGGATTTCTCGAAATTCGTGCCCAGAAAAGTGTTGAATGCTGCCTCGATTTTTGTGCATGAAAAACAGTTGTACGATCCTCGAAAATCGTGCCTCAACTACTGCAATAAATGTTGCCTTCTCTATCCTCAATTTTCGTGCCAAGCTGCATCAAAAATCGTGCCTCTATCATGTTGTATGAATTGCTGAAATAAATGCCTTGGGATTCGTGCTAAGGTTTTGCTCTTCTTCTCCCTGCTTAGAAATTCTCCTTGCTCTCTCTTGCTCCTTCTCTCAATCTGCTCATGAAAAGAATGAATGACCTTTTCTCTTCTTTTCTCCTTTTACCCTAACCCTAAGTGACTTTTGGGGAATCCCTAAATCCAATGGTTGAGATAGCTTTAGATCAAGGGCTGAGATTAAATGTGCATTTAATTCTCACTTTCTATTTTATAATTCACCCCACTTAAATAAAGACCCACTTGGCCTTTTATTTCCATAGTCACTTTTTCACTTTCTAATTTTTCATTGACTTTAATAAAGTCACTTAAAAATTAGATTGTAACTTTACCACTTATAGAGTCACTTTAAAATTAGACTTGACTTTATCCCTTATAAAGTCACTTTAGGAGAAAAGTACAAATATTTGTGGACACTTTTCCCTAGGCCAAAGATCAAAGACTTAGGGAACCACTTGTCCTCTGGTACCCAAATTTTAACACTCCCTCTTACAGAGGAAAGTGTTCCTTACCACTCCCATCTTGTCTCTGAAATAGACATGATTGCCCCGTGGTAAGGCTTTGGTCAAAATGTCCGCTACCTGCTCATCTGTGGAAACATACTCAAGCTTTACAGCTCCCTTCTGGACATAGTCTCTAATGAAGTGATATTTGATCCCGATATGCTTTGACCTGTCATGAAAAACTGGATTCTCCGTGTTTTTAATGCAACTCTGATTATCACAGTAAATCACTGAAGGTCTCAATGCCTGACCAAATAGACCAAACAACATCTTGCGAAGCCATATGGCCTCACAACTAGCCAAATTGGCCGCCATGTACTCTGCTTCCGCTGAACTCAATGCAACTGACTATTGCTTCTGGCTGAACCACGACACAACTGCCGAACCCAACCCAAAACAACACCCTGAAGTGCTCTTCCTATCAAAAGCACAACCTGCCCAATCTGAATCAGTGTACCCTGCCAACCTCACTCCATCTCCCTGTCTATAATCCAGACCAAAATCCATTGTCCCCTGCAAGTAACAAAATATGTGTTTTGCAGCAACCCAGTGCACTCTCCTGGGCTCACACATGAACTAACTCATCGTGTTAACTGCAAAACATATATCTGGTCGAGTGTTGACCAAATACATCAAAGAACCAATCAGTTGTCTATACAAAGTAGGATCTACCAACTCGGAATTTGAAGCGTGAAGCTTCTTCCAGTTAGTGATCATAGGTGTGGACATGGGTTTGCAATCTTCCATGTGAAATCTGCTAAGAATGTCCACAATATACTTCCCCTGTCCCAGGAAGAAATGCCCCTCCTCCTGCCACACCTCCAATCCCAAAAAGTAATGCATCAAGCCAATGTCCTTCATCTCGAACTCTGAAGCAAGATCTCTCTTGCAGCCCTCAATGAGTCTCTCTGCACCTGTAATGACCAAGTCATCCACATACAACACCAGAATGAGAGGCTCCTCACCTACCACAATAAAGTATAGGTTCGGATCAACATCACTCTTTGTGAAACCCAACTCCTACAAGTACGTATCAATCCTCAAGTACCAAGCTCTAGGAGCTTGCTTCAGGCCATAGAGTGCCTTCTTCAATTTGCATACATGGGACTCCTTCCCATGCACCTCAAAGCCCTGCGGTTGCTCAATATAAACCTCCTCCTATATGAAGCCATTGAGAAATGCGGTCCTCACATCCATCTGGTGGATCTTCCAACCCATCTCTGCTGCTATCGATATAATGGAGCGAATGGAAGTATATCGAGCTACGGGAGCGAAGGTCTCCTCATAGTCAACTCCCTCTACCTATGAGAACCCTCTCGCCACAAACCGAGCCTTGAACTTCTCGATGCTGCCATGTCTAGGAAAAACAACAGCTACGGTCAGATAGAAGCAGTTTATCATAGAGGGTATTGCCTAAAACAGAGTAATTACCTTGGGAAAATCAGCACTAAGGAAAGGCATTTGCTGTTTTAGCATTTTCAGAAAATAATTATGAAAATGTCTGTGCTGTTGGATGTGAGTATTTATGGAAGTTTGTCAGTCCATCTATGGCTACTCCAACAAACTTAAAGAGAAATCAGTCCTTGAATTGGAAAACAGTGATTTATTGGAAGTTGTATACAGGAACAGACTTGAAATTAGTATAATCCCCTTAGAGATCAGCACAGGATGGAAATATTCTAGCAGAATTTATCATGAGAATTATGTGAAAAGCGAGTTAGTCGAAGGAAAGTGACCTTTTTCTAGCTGTTTAGTTGTCTGGCAGCAAGACAACTGCAATCTTCTGCGTGATATCAGCACTGAGAGATTTTTTTTAGTAGGTATCATCGTTAAATTTAGTAAACGGTGCTTTTTTCCACAGAAAAATCATCCAAACAGCACATTAAACCACAGCTGGCATGCACCCAGAGCTGGTATGTTTTTTTTCCTCTTTCTACAGACAGTTAGGGCTTCTATCATTACATGTGGAGAAGACAGTGGGGGGGGAGGGGGAGGTTAGACAGTATTTTTCTGAGCATTGACGGCAGCAGAATTCTCATCATCTTCCCACCTTCCAGATCCAACCACTTCCATCGGCACGACAGCATGCTACTAGACCTATTGCAGACTGTCATGTGTTGTAACTTGTCATTATAAAGCAATTCAGTCCCTTGCATAACAAATTGATTTGGATTGACTATGCCTTGTTACTGGCTGGAGGGTGGAGTGCTTGGTTATACTGGGAAAAAAACAACATGCCAACCAACCCCAACACTAATCAAGTCAACCCTGGCCAAAGCCTTAGTTGCCCAATTCAAAGACATTGTTCACATAAAAGCTAATGAACTCATGACAAATAGCACCAAATTAAAAAAATATGAGTAAGCTTAGAAGAGATAAGCTCATAACTGATATAAGACAGCGGCAACATGGACTAGAATGAATATATAGCACAAAAACATCAACAGAGAGAGAGATAGAGAGCAACCTTGGATTGTTTTTGCATAGTAAATTCAAACATGCCGCAAGTGCAAGACCAATGTTGTCAAAACATACTGTTTGTATCTGTTTTCCAAAGTGTTGATAGGAGCTCAACAATTAGCAGAGAACTTTAACAGACAGAAAATCAAACCAAACATGCATGAAGTTAATAAGCACAATGAATTGTCAGAGGGTGAACTTTACCTGGGACTTAGCAGAAACATCCCCCAAATTATCAGCAACAGTGAAACTTTGGTGTATTGCAGACTGGGAAAAAGGGAAAAGAAAAATTCTTATAACATTTGATGAAGCTCCAATAACCACTGATTTACCTTCAGGCCTCGACACTACCTCCCAAACATCGTTCTTCATAATCGAAGAATACTCATCCTGCAAGGCCTCTCTCCAGGACACCCTTTGGCTAATTTGCCTCCTCATAGCTAGAGGCTCGGGAATCAACGATGTTAGTGATCAATACCATAGCTACAGAACCGCTCAGGTGGTTTTCTCTCTCTAACCTGTCTTTTTGGGCCAGCAACAGATGTGGCCTTTCTCATGGTGTCCTGAAGCCACTTGGGCTTCCTCTTCCCTGAGCACACTTCTCCCACCGGAGTGAAAGAATCCTCATCATCATCAGAAGCCTGAACTCCTGAAGGCCTGCCAACTAACCTCAAGCCTGAACCTGTGCGTGTAGATGTTAAAGTACTGTGTGAACTGTCCATCAGTGGACTACCCTATGAACTGCTCTGCATGTTGCCCGAAGCACCACCCATCTGACTCTGAGAGCCACTGCTCACTGATGGACCTGACACTGTAATCGATGTACCTCCTGATCCCTATCCACTGGATCCCTGTGACTGACTCAGCTTCTCCTGAGGGTCTGGTGAATCCAGATACTCAAACTCCAGTGACCTCCTAAAAGCTCTCTCCTCGAACTTCACATCCCGCTTGACAACCACTTTCCTCTTCGCGGGAATATAAATCTGAAAGGCTTTCGAGGTCTCGCTATAACCCACAAAGATGCCCTTGTCTGCAGTGGGCTCTAGCTTGGTCCTCTTCTCCTTGGGAACATAGGAGTATGTAATGCACCCAAAGATACGAAAGTGACCAACATTAGGCTTCTTCCCAGAAAAAGCCTCCTCCAGATTCACATTGCCCAAAGCACGATGTGGACTCCTATTCTGCAATTACACAACAGTGTTGCAAGCCGCTGCCCACAAAAACAAAGGTAACCCCTGATCATGAAGCATGGCTTTGGCAACCCCAACGATGGATCTGTTCTTCCTCTCCGCAACCACATTCTGTTGGGGGTTGTAATGCACTGTGAACTCCCCCCTGATGCCTACCTCCGCACAATAATCAACAAACTCACCAAGGGTATACTCCCCTCCATTGTCTGACCTGAGGACCTTGATCTTCCGACCTGTCTAGGTCTCCACAAGAGCTTTGAACTCTTGAAACCACTTGAAGACCTCACTCTTGGTCTTCAACAAATAAATTCAGGTCTTCCTAGAGTGATCATCAATGAATAACACATAATACTCATCGCCACTCAAGGATCCATGAGACATCCGACTACTCACATCGGTATGAATCAAGTCAAGGATCCCTGTCGATCTGTTGTCACTGCTGGAAAAAGGGGATTTGGAAAACTTCCACATAGCACATCCTCTGCACACATCAACGTGATCAGAACTAAAATCTGGCACACTTGTGGCGATCTCCCACAATGTCCTCAAGGCCCCATGATACATGTGCCCCATCCTACAGTGCCAAATCTCGACAAGTTTGAACTGCTATATATGCTGTCGGTACTGCTACTCAATGCCATCAGAGGCAGGAATGAGAACTTGTACACCTTGGCATGGCACACACCAATCACTCTAGTTGAATCAATTGGAGTGCCCCTAGGATATATAAGCACCTGCCCTCTCTTGAACAACACCTCATACCCTCTGTCCTCCAATGCTGAGACGGATATTAAGTTCTTCTTCATTCCATGCACATATAGAACATCTGACACTTTCAAGGGAGATTTGGGTTCCCTATCCAATGTCAATGTCCCCACACTGACTGCTCTAACAACGCTGTCATCTCCGAGTACTATTGAAGCCTTCCTTGGACCAGACCTAAGGAAGATTTGGAGCAGTCTTGTAATCATGTTGAAGCAGTCCTTTGAAAGCAATCTTTGAAGTGTCTTGAAATTGTCCTACTTTGACCAGATTTGAAGGAGGACTTGATCAGATTTATGGTGATCTTTGAAGAGTTTCTGAAGCTTTGAAGTATTACTTGAATGGAGCATCCCTAGAACCCTTCTTTGTGCAGACTCAAAGACAATTGTTGTGCATGGCATGATGATTTTCTAGAGCGTCCTTTGAGCACACCTGGAGAGCTTCTTTAGGAACATTTTCTGTGAAGAGTTAGAGTGAATCCATGACATGTGTTAATCCAAGTCAAAGGCATCACTTGTGGCAAACCTTGGCGGCTGACCTTGGATATTCTGAAGCAGAGTTTTGAGCAGACCTAGAGAACCCTCTTGATGCAACCTTGAATTGTTCTTGAGCAGACCTTAGACCAGCTTGATCAAAGACTAATAAAGCAGCTTCTAGAGACCCATTGTTGCAGACATAAAGTTGACTTGGAGAACTTGCTGAAGCTGATCTTGAAGACCCTTTGAAGACATCTGTAGAAGCATTTTTTGGAGACCCCTTGTTGCAGACATGAAGCAGATCTGGAGAACTTATTTAAACTGATCTGGAGAACTTGCTGAAGCTGATCTTGAAGACCCCTTGGAGACATCCTTGAAGCATTGTTAGAGCAGTTCTTGAAGCATTATTGGAGTTTTGTTGGAGACCTCTTTCTAGACTTGTTCAAGAAGCTTTTGGAATTCTTGAAGAAGTATAGAAGCCACCTTGCAGAATTGAAGTAAATTGAGAGGGTTGGAGCCCTAGAGGATTAGTGCCCTCATACAAGGTTTGAGCTTCGATTTATTTTTGAGGATTGGAGTCCTCATAAGAGATTGGAGGCTCGTTGAGACCGGGTCAGAGCCTGTATTGATATTTGAGGATTGGAGTCCTCATTCAAGGTTGGAGCCTTGTAGAAATTAGAATTTTATTGTACTGGTTGGAGCCTGAATTGTTGTAGAGGATTGGAGTCCTCACTGTTTTTATTAATAAAATTAATTTTCTTATTCTTCATCTTGTGTTCTGTTAAAATTTAACTGGCATAATATAACAATTGAAACGAAATACTGATTCACCCTCCCTCTCAATATTTCCAACTGTAGAGTGATTTCTAGGATTCATGAGTCAAGTAGAGTATCACGCAGGTGGATTGTTCTCTTGGTGTGATACATGGCAGCTTGTTGGAGAGTTCCCACTAGTGTGAGGTTCTGAATTTGTTTTGGGCTAAAATCCTAAATTGAGTTTCCTAAACCCAATTCGGCTTGCTAGGTTCACTTGCCTTCCTTGCTAATTTGATATTTTATAGACCTTAACTCATGTTGCCAATTTTACATGGACAAAGCCTAACGCAATTTGTAAACTTGAGCAAGTCCAAAACCCTAATTCCCATTGCTAATTCAACCCAAGAAAGAATTGCTCATGCTAATTTTATCAAGCGCAAAACTAGTTCAATTTTCTTCGGATAATTAGTATTGTACTAAATTGCCAAGCCAAAACCCCAAGTCATCCATACTAACAATTCTAATTCTACCAAGTAAAAAGCCTTAAAAAAGGTGGTTGCAGCCAAATTTGTCAAACAGAAAAGCCAGTAGATTGCCTTTTGTCATAATTACATATTTTGCTCATTTAGTTAGGCTTTTGAGACCTTACATAACTGTTTTATCCACTCATTGCATGAATGGCCTTAAAAGCCAGTTCAACCCCCTTAAACAATGATAGAATGGGAGATACTGTTAGAACCTCATCTTCAAAGAGAATTCATGGGGGTATAATCTGGCCTCATTTTAGGCAAAGAAACTACCCACAAGTCCAAGATCAGTTAACAATGGTGAGAATAGCAGCATGTCAAATGCTGTAATTCTGAAAACATGGCCAAACTTACCAGAAAACAGCACTGGAAGTGACTATTTTAAGCAGATTTTAAGCCATGTCTAGGAAAAACAACAGCTACGGTCAGATAGAAGCAGTTTATCATAGAGGGTATTGCCTAAAACAGAGTAATTACCTTGGGAAAATCAGCACTAAGGAAAGGCATTTGCTGTTTTAGCATTTTCAGAAAATAATTATGAAAATGTCTGTGCTGTTGGATGTGAGTATTTATGGAAGTTTGTCAGTCCATCTATGGCTACTCCAACAAACTTAAAGAGAAATCAGTCCTTGAATTGGAAAACAGTGATTTATTGGAAGTTGTATACAGGAACAGACTTGAAATTAGTATAATCCCCTTAGAGATCAGCACAGGATGGAAATATTCTAGCAGAATTTATCATGAGAATTATGTGAAAAGCGAGTTAGTCGAAGGAAAGTGACCTTTTTCTAGCTGTTTAGTTGTCTGGCAGCAAGACAACTGCAATCTTCTGCGTGATATCAGCACTGAGAGATTTTTTTTAGTAGGTATCATCGTTAAATTTAGTAAACGGTGCTTTTTTCCACAGAAAAATCATCCAAACAGCACATTAAACCACAGCTGGCATGCACCCAGAGCTGGTATGTTTTTTTTCCTCTTTCTACAGACAGTTAGGGCTTCTATCATTACATGTGGAGAAGACAGTGGGGGGGGAGGGGGAGGTTAGACAGTATTTTTCTGAGCATTGACGGCAGCAGAATTCTCATCATCTTCCCACCTTCCAGATCCAACCACTTCCATCGGCACGACAGCATGCTACTAGACCTATTGCAGACTGTCATGTGTTGTAACTTGTCATTATAAAGCAATTCAGTCCCTTGCATAACAAATTGATTTGGATTGACTATGCCTTGTTACTGGCTGGAGGGTGGAGTGCTTGGTTATACTGGGAAAAAAACAACATGCCAACCAACCCCAACACTAATCAAGTCAACCCTGGCCAAAGCCTTAGTTGCCCAATTCAAAGACATTGTTCACATAAAAGCTAATGAACTCATGACAAATAGCACCAAATTAAAAAAATATGAGTAAGCTTAGAAGAGATAAGCTCATAACTGATATAAGACAGCGGCAACATGGACTAGAATGAATATATAGCACAAAAACATCAACAGAGAGAGAGATAGAGAGCAACCTTGGATTGTTTTTGCATAGTAAATTCAAACATGCCGCAAGTGCAAGACCAATGTTGTCAAAACATACTGTTTGTATCTGTTTTCCAAAGTGTTGATAGGAGCTCAACAATTAGCAGAGAACTTTAACAGACAGAAAATCAAACCAAACATGCATGAAGTTAATAAGCACAATGAATTGTCAGAGGGTGAACTTTACCTGGGACTTAGCAGAAACATCCCCCAAATTATCAGCAACAGTGAAACTTTGGTGTATTGCAGACTGGGAAAAAGGGAAAAGAAAAATTCTTATAACATTTGATGAAGCTCCAATAACAGTGTGAAAAGAAAAAGTGTAAACATCAGATTCTTCAATGCCAACTCTTATCAGTTTACACAATCTATATATTTCTAATCATAGAGAAAGAATCCAAGATTCACCTTCAATATAGTAGAGGAAAATTTAACAAGATCACATTTTCACACCAATGTCATAAATATGATTTCTTGCCTGAATTGATGGTTATGTATCCTGAGCTTGCACTAAATGCCGCTTGACAATTTAAATTACTGTGACTGAAACTCATCAACAATCTCTACAACAGAAAAACAATTATAAAAGTAGAATCTCGAAAAAACTTCCTATAGAATGTAACCTGTGTAAGGAAACCAAGACACACACACACACCAGTTCATTTTTGACCTCCAAGAGTGGGTTAGCTCAATCAGTTGAACCACCCACCCAAGGCATGTTTCCGACGGGGAGGCCATAGGTCATTGTTTCAAATCTGGTTAAGTCCCTGGGGTTACTAGCCACCATTGTCACTTGCAATTAATATGCGCTCCACCAGGATATTACGGGGATGAGGAGGGATATTCTACAGTTTTCCTTGGAAAGAAAAAAATATCCCAGTCCATGAATGACTTCCTTGATATATTCTTCAGAATATCATTTGGAACATTGGATCTACATTGGGACAATGTTTACCACGCTGGTTGAGATTCAGTTATTTGCTTTCTTATGTTTCAGAGCATATAATGTTCGTAAAAGCAAATGTAATAAAACATAAAATTCCATACCAGTCCGTCTCATAAACCATTACTCTTCCATGGTAGTTCTTCTGAAATATTACGTGTCTTTTTGTGCAGTATTTGCAACTACATATAACAAATGAATGGAGCCCCAATTTCCTGAGAGACAGAAAAAAAACTACAAAGAAAGCATGTCTAAGTCAAATCACACTCAATTTGACCATACAAAAGGTTCAACTATCAGACAAACTTCCACTTACCCAGTCTATTCAACAAGGATGCCCCTTGGCCTCTTATTTATATCCAATGTTCCACCAAGTTTCCAGGAAGTGGGGACGGGGAAGCGGGGATACGCAGGAGCGGCCTATGCAAAAGCTCCCCACCAACTTTTAGGAAATGTGGGGGGACGTCGGGGCCTTTTATACAAGGGACCTAACAAAAATTGTAAAATAAAAATACTATTGTGATATTGTCTGAGATATAAGAAGGAAATAAGCCATGTTTGTTTCAGGCTTTTTTATTTCCTCTTGGTGAATGCAGAGATGGGCTGAGTAATCCAGATGCCAGAGGGCTTGATGGATCAAATCAAATGCTTTTTCCTGTTGTGGATTTTTCATCTTTGGGCGATTTTAGTGAGCAGCCAATATCAGTCAAGGAAGATGTTGCTGGACAGAAAGATTCCAGATCATCACAAGCAGGCAGTCAGTCTTCGGGTCCTTCAAGTGGAGAAGTTGACTCGCTTCCAAAAGCTGAAACTATGTTGATGTTTGTTCCAGAGTATACACCAGCTGAGGCTCCTAGGAGTGAACTTAGTTCATCTGTTTTCAGAAGTCCATATATTCCTGCATCTAGAAAAATTCCAACTGTGGAATCAAGTATTAATGCATATGTCTACAGTGCTACACCACCACATTCTCCTTACCTTGAAATCTTTGACAAAAATTCTGAATATTATTGTAAAGGAAATGACAATTGTAAAGGGAAGGATGATTACAAGCATGTTCAGTCGGGAAAGCAGTTGTATGAGAAGCCATTTGTTACTCATTCTAATACTTCTGTGGTGCGAAGGAGAGATTCAATATTTCCATCCATTACTCAATCAGTTACTACAAAATATGGAAGGTGTGCCAATGTTCCACTAAGTTTATAATATTTTATAAAAAAAAATTGGAATTCGACTTTATTAAAATTATTTGACCTTAATTTTTTGGGAAACAAAGGAAACGTTTCCATTTTTGGGAGGAAACGACCCCCTTTGGAGTTTCTGTGCATCCTGTTTTTGGGAACGCTGGGAAACGACCCCCAGACGATGCCACGTCCCCGGAGCGCAAGGTAGCGAGGAATCGCAATTCCCAGGTGAGGGGATGCATCCCCATGGAACAATGTTTATATCTTATTGCAGCTGATGCTCTAGAATATTTACTTGAAGCTTCTGAAGTACAAGAACAAATAAGAGGGATATCTTTTCCTAGTGGCACACAGATATTAAATGTTCATTTTGTCAATGATTCATCTCACTCTATAATTATCCCATCCCACAAATCCATCAATGCACAATACATTTCCTTGATACTTTTGCTACAGTGGTTGGAGCTATTATCGGTGTTACCGCAAAATCTAGCAACCTACTGCAAAGCCTCACTAGGCAACCTAGCTCTTAGGGAAACAAAAATATTAGCCACCATTGTCACCTCAGTGGCCCCTCTTCTGTTGTCTTGTGGTCAGAATGTTATCCCCACAAAGGAGGCTTCCCTAGCAAGACTTAAATGATAGATGACTTAGGATTACTAAGACAAATGATTCTCTAAGGATCTTGCTAGCAATATCACCTAGAAAGATCCTAATAAAGCAAGGCTCAAGGATGATAAGAGCTTAATGCTTATGGAAGAAGGTGTTGGAAAAGCCTTGGAGGCCAAGATAAAATTTACAAGTGTTCAAGCAAGCTTTCAACCAACCCCAATAAATTAAGATAAAAAGTTGTTATAAGTTAGGATTTCAATGATGGGCAGATTTACAGCATGCAAAACCATATAACAGCCAAGAAATAGCCTACAAAGGATAAGATTAACAAAAGCTTGAAGGCTATAAGGGAGGTAAGCAAAAGACAGGTCAACAAAAAGTTTGCACAAAACAACAATATAAACCTATGATGTTAGCCCTAATTTTGATAGTAGAACATGTAATAAATGATAGATTATGTTTTCAAACATTAATAAGTGCAATTCCTACCTAAAGTACAATGACATATAGGTATAAAATGCTATTAGATGCAGAATTTGACCAAACCCTAACCCTAGCTATCATAAAAAGGAGAAAATAGAGAAATTTTGAGTAATCAACACAACTAGACTAGTGCCTTTATTCAATTGGGCAATGAGTCAAATAGATCAAGATCAAAGAATGAGGACCTTGGATGAAGAAGAGTGGTAGACAATTTGCTTCACATAGAAACCCTAGCAACTTCTTTCATAGGAGATTTAAGGTCAAAGGATGCATGAAAACAAGTTCCTTTGATGGATTCTTGAATGACAAATTTTGCATAAACATGTACAAACAAGAGTTCACAAGAGATATTGCACTTTTTAATATGGCACAAGATAAACCCTAATTTCAGAAATTACGTGCAGAATGGAAGAAAATAGCATTAAACTTACTAAGGAATGATGTCAAAAGGAAGCGAAGGTAGCTCAAACAAATTGGTAATTATATCCACCCGATCATCATATGACGTGCATGGTTGGACAAAATCATCATTAGCATTGATATCAACATCATGGATTGGATCCCAGTCAAAATGATAACAATTCACATCCCACTTCCCCTCTTCCACATGTAGAAAACCATCAATGTTATTCTCTCAATGGATCACCCTTTTCAAGGGTTTCACAATATGTACTATTAAACTCAATATCCATGGAAAGGATGGAGCTTGCCTCATCTTCATGTGGCAAGGCATCATTTTCAGCTAGACTTTCTTCATTAACACTAGACTCCTTTCTTGGAATAATGATTCTCTTCAAGGTATCCTTACATATGCTCCTCCTAATGATCCGGAAGGGTCTCTTCCTCTTGCTCATGGTAATCTTCTTCATCAGACTCCTCTTCAATATCTTCAAATAGATATATGATATTTTCTCTTCCATGGGCCTTGATTTAGTCTTGAGGGTCATCTTCATAGTTCTAATCTTGATCCCCAATACTTGAGAAATTCTTCAATAAAATCCCTTATAAAAGATATGTTCTTCCAGTGCAAATACTTAAACCACTCTTTTTAATTTTCTTCAAAAGATTCCACAAACAATCTCAACAATGCATCTTCATGAATCACGTTTATTGAAGTATATTTCATGAATCTTACCACATGATCAATAGCTAAAGAAGCTATACCAATAAACTTGGGACAATTTTCATAGCAATATGGGCAAATATGCTTTGCATATCCAGGAACATCATGAATACCCAAGGCAAGCTATTTCTTATGCAAATCCAAATGATCCATTTCTTATCCCATATAATTTTCATAATATGCAGATATGGAGTCGTCGGGGTGAATTAAAAATGCCTTAATAAGTGCTTGCTCCACCTTACAAGCATAAAATATTTGAAGCTCAATGAAGAGCCAGGGCTTCATTCTTTCAATAAAGACGCCAGATGAGAAGTTCTATCTTAGGCTTTGGGATGTTCTCATCAAAATATCTGAAAGCATAGACACCAAATCACGAATAGGTGGGCTCAACTCCTGCCCAACAACGGTGCCAAAGACGTTGCCACAAAATCTAGCAAGCCTAGTGCAAAGCCCCACTAGGTAGAACCAAACGTTAGGGCAACAAGAGAAATGGTTGCCATTGTCACCTCAGCAATTATCCTGCTCTTCAATGGTATTTGACCACAAGGGAGGCTTCCCTAAACTCACCTAAAGGATATCCAATGATAATGACTCAAGGTGATTGATATGAGATCTGCAAAAAGGATACAGTATTGGCAGAGCCTAGAAGTCCTAAATATTCTATGCCAAAGTTCAAGTATTATATTCCAAAGCCCAATTGGAGGGTTGTTATAAGTTAGGGTTTTGTACATTTGCAATGATAAGGTAAACAATACCTTATAACAGGCAAAAAAAAAGCTTTTCAATGGATAATAAATAAAGGAAACAAGATCTTCCAATAAACACCAGGGATTTAGCATTTTAATGGATCTTTGTGGCTACAATCATGCATGAACATAAAATAAATGGTGACATCAGCCCTAAAGAGGAAGGTTTAAAAACTTAAAAAATACAAAAATAATCATTTTAACTTTAACATGCAACAATGCTAGATTTTGCTATTATATAATTATTAAGTGCAATTCCTACTTTCAGAACCATAAACATCCAACATAAATTTACTTTCTAATTTTTTAGATAAAACCCTAGCCTTAACCCTAGGTATCTAGAAAAAAAAAGGAAAAATTTAATAAATAAGGAGGTTGATCAACACTTTAATGACTAGTGCCTTGTCCTGAAAGGGCTTGATGGAGTCTTCTTGGACAAAATTCAATGAGAATGGGATGAAGATCAACTCTCAAGGGGTCTTTGTTGTTGTGATAACACCACCTGACAAAACCCTCTCAAGATCAAGTGAAGCCATTAATCATTAGAGACAATCACCATAAAATATCATAGTGGAGCATACCTAATGTTAGGGGAACAAAAATATTTCACACAAAATTCACTTTCAAATGTCTAACTAGATCAGGGCTTATAAACAAATTACCTCAATTCTATCAGGGATAGTTAGGGCAATAACCATATTAGGTGTTTCCAGCCCCAAGGGGAGTGACATGTCCCAGTTTAGCCCATCAATCCATAGGTGTCTGTGATAATGATGGTTGTGGAGTGCAAAAAACTTCAAGGCAAGTGTCATAGCCATGCAACCAACTAATTGGGTCCAGCATCCTGAATTTATAGATGTAAGGAGAGAACAATTGTGGAGGAATGAGTTACCCCTTGGCCTTCTTTTTCCACCCCTTTGGTGTGCCTTTTACTTTTTATGTTTTGTCTTTATTAAGTGTAGAGCTTAGTAGCCCAAGCTTACTTTTGAGATTTTCCATTACCCCTTTAAGATGACACAGTTTATCGCTTATCACGATTGGGATATACCAAAGTTCCTTTCTTTAGATGAAGCATTAAATGCTTGAGGAACTCAGTGATGGCTAATGAGTGGGGTGGAGTTCATGCTAGGCTTTTGCCCACATGCTAAATAATGTCCCAACCATATTTTACATTTTACATTTTTCTTTCATTGTGGATTTCTATGCTTTTTCCTTTCTTTTAGTTGCATTAACCTCCAGGGCAAAGTTTCCAAGCCCAGACACAAAGATGTCGATGAAGGGTGCCAATCCCAATGACCAATGACCATCAGCCTGAAGAATGGAGATGAATAAGGGGGCAGATCTAAAGTGGTAAATGCCCATCCTAAAACCCTAAGGCCTTAGAACATGTCCCACTACACTACAGTCAAATATTAACCTCCCACGTGAAGGGAACAAGAATATAGTCAAGTTCAGTCAATTATCTAGTTTTGCTCCATGATTCATATTTGTATGCCCATAAAAATGAAAGCCCGTGATTTCAAAAATGGTTAAAGTACCTGCAGATGGATGACCCACCTTCCTTCAAGAAGAAATGTTGAATAAGAGAGAAATATTATCAGAACAATAAGTGGAGAAGCATAGCATAATGTTATGTGTGGATATATATGGTTGTTGGCTAGTTGGTTGTCCAAAGAGGAGAAAAAAATTCTCCTTGGGGTTACCCACTTTTTGGTGGGTAACAAGACCCACTTGGGAAGCTTTTCTTGGTGCCCTTAAGGGAGGAATTCTACCTTGTAGGGAACCATGATGACCAATACACAAGATGGACAACCCTGTGATAGGAGAGAGACCAAATGGTGCCAAACTACACCAATATTTTCCGTACCTTGCGCTCAAAGATGGGTATCAAAGACTTCGAACGACACTTGGTTCTAAAGTACCACAGTGGTCTACATAAATACATCCAAATGGAGATGGATTTCTTGGACATATCCTAGCTAGGAGTTATTACTTTGGTGGCTCAGGGACAAATTCCCTCCTTTGGACAACCTTCCTCATCAAGAAAGACCCCTACTAGCCCTTGGAAGAATTTAATTCGATCAAGGAAAAATATTATAATGAGAAACCAACCCACAAGTACACAAAAGTTCAAGTCGGCCTGGGCAAGCTAATTCAACCACCTAAGAGTCATATAAATAGAGCATATGTCACATCACTTTGGAGCATCACATCAAGCATCTCTCTTCTCTTAATTGGTTCGACTTGATCTCAAATTCCAGGGGTCCAAGCTCACACGTGCAAAGAGGAAGAAGACATTTTTGTGATGCGTTGACTTTTCTAATTAGGGCACCTTTGACCAACGTTGAATCTTGGGGTTTTGGACTTATTTGACTTGGCTTTGACTTGGGTTCTTGGATCAGTTTTGGAGGCCGAATTCATAGGCAAGGAGAGCGAAGTTTTTTGGGATCTTTGACCTTGGTTGATCGCAGATTTGAAGCTGCCATTTGACCATAGGGTTGACCTTGAAGTTGACCGATTTCTGAAGCATATTTTGAGACTGTTTTGACCATGTTTGACTGAGCTAAAGAGGCTGAGTTTTCTGCTGCCAAGACCAAATCTTTTGAAGGCACTTTGACTGTTGAACGTTGACTGGTTAGGGAATATTTGACTGTTGTTGACTTTGACCAAAAATTGCAGACTTTGACTTTGGATCAGATTTTACTTTTGGGCTCATCTCTCATTGGATATTGGTTAGTTGAATTGGATAGCCAAAGTTGTTGACATTTGACTCATTGTTGATGAATTGGAACATTGTATCTCTCTGTTGAACATTTGATGACAATCTAATAGAAGAAGAATTTTGAAAGGGTTTTTCCTTTGTCTTTGACCAAATATTGTGTCTCTTGTTATTGTTCTTGGTTGTCTTCTATATTTCATTTGAATTATTGTTCTATCTACAATTGCTTATTGTCATTGGAAGATTGAATTTATTGGTAAAGTGATTTCTAATTGAAGAAGAATTGTTGTAAGTGATTGTGTTAAGCATAGAACACTGGAAATTTAACAAGAGCCACTTATCAATATGCTATCAAAACCAGTGTTGAAAATATCGAGGAGAGTCCTTAAAACATCTTATTGGCAATATCCGCGAAAATATCGGCAAACATAAAAATTAATTTTTTCATATTTTAAAACATTAGCCGATATTTTCAAAATTTGGCGATATTTAGCAATATTTTCAAAATATCGCGATATTTTGCCGAGATTTTCAAAATATCGCGATATTTACCTACTGAAATATCGTTTCCCTGAAAATATCGCGATATTTGTGATATTTCGTGAAATATCACCGATATTATCAACATTGATCAAAACATAGCAGAAACTGAAGCAGAGCAATAAGCGGGAGTTCTAGTCAACATATCCAATGCATCAAAAGCTTGGAAACAGCAGCCCAAACTCACAGAACAAGGGACAAAGGAAGGAACCAACCTCAAGAAAACCAGCTCAAGTCACAGGCAAAGAAGGGTAATGGAAAATTGAAATGACACTAAAGTGATGTGAGTTCCACAAAAGCCCCTGGCACAACAATGATGAGTGTTGCTCGAAACAATCATTGTTGCGGAGCCTAAAGAATAGGAAACAGAATATGGTTCCAATTATGATTTGGAACGGGATAAAGGAAAGCGAATAACTGATGTTGAACCCAGTGCTACCATCACAACCACAAAAATCCATCAAGAAGAGTCAAAGGAGCCTGAAGAGCGGGGGGCACCTCTTCCATTCACAAATGTGGGTGAAGGGGACCCCACCACATTTCATCATTGACAGTGGGAGCCAGAAGAACCTGATCTTAACTGGGGTCATCACAAGATTGAAGTTGATGACATTGCCACCATACACTATTAGTTGGTTGAGTCGTGGACAAGACATCTATGTCAACGAGCAATAATGCCTACCCTATGCCGTCAAGCCCTTCAAAAATGAGGAACTCTATGATGTTGCCTCACTCAAAGATTGCGATGTTCTTTTAGGACAACCTTATATGTGGAAACATCATGTTGTTTGTAAGTCTCATCCTCGTCGTGTCATTGTTACTCTAGGAGGTCGGCTCTACAAGGTACCAGAGGTAGTTCCAACTTACTACAATTTCATTGATCTTAGTAAAACAATGCCAAAAGGTAATCTCTTTGAATATAAAGTTTTTCCTCTTCATGGTTTGGTCAGAAGGTGAAAGGAAGGTCACTACAACCACCACAACTTCAACGTGGGACCTCTCTACACAACAAAATCAAGTGGACAAGATTGTAGAGACAAACAAAGATATATTTTCCCTACCCATGGTGGTGCCTCTGCACTACTAGGTCAAACACTCAATTGATTTGTTACTCAGTGATCCTATACCTAATGGCTTAACATATAGATGCTCTCTCTTAGAGAATGAGGAAATAAAATGTCAAATTCATGAGCTCATCCAAAAGGGCCACATTTCACCAAGCTCCTCACCTTGCGGGAGTCCAATTATGTTGGTGCAGAGGACGGATGGGACATGGAGACTCTATATTGATTATAGAACCTTGATCAAAATCATTGTCAACCAAAGATACCCAATCACCCATATTGATGATTTCATAATCCACTTAAGGGTTCCAAGTGCTTCAGCAAGATCGATTTGAAGTCAAGTTGCCACCAAGTTCCAACTAAATAAATTGTTGTATGGAAGATAGCCTTCAAATCTAAAGAAGGCCTTTTTGAGTGGTTGGTCATGCCCTTTGGCTTAACTAATGCTCCAACAACACTCATGAGGATGATGGATGATATCTTGTAGTCGTTTACAAACTCTTTTGTGGCTGTATATTTGGATGACATCCTCATCTTCAGCAAAATCTAGGTATAACATTTACAGTGCATTCAACAAATCCTAAGCACCCTGCAACAAGATAAGTTGTATACCAATCTAGAGAAATAGTCATTTGGCATGCAAAGAATTCAATATTTGAGCTACATTGTGCATGAACATGAGGTACATGTGGACTCATCCAAGATCCAAGTCATTTAGGATTGGCCAACCACAACAACTCTAACAGATCTTTGTAGCTTCTTGGGCCTTACTAAAGTCTACCGAAGGTTCGTGTTGGTGTTCTCTCATATATCGCTTGGCCCTTAAATCATGCCAGCAAGGGTGGAGCTAATGCAAAGATTCCTTGATCTAAGTCACAACAAAGATCGTTTGAGGATCTAAAACAGTGCCTTTTCATTGCACCAGTCCTCACCCTACCAAACCTACAATAGCCATTTGAGATTTGAGACAAATGCCTTCGACTATGCTATCAATGAAGTCCTCACTCAACAAGGACATTCATTGATTTATCACAATGAAACACTCTCTGACTTAATAACACTACAAGCAATTGTAAAATTGAAATTTGTTGTGAGCTATTCGCGCATTGTGAAATCTACTACTTTATTACATTGTTGTGTATTCTATAACATGTATGTCTGGAATTGAAAGAAATACTGTGAAATTTGGTACAATTTATCTTGTGTTCCTATCAGTGTTGATAATATCGACGATATTTCGCGAAATATCACAAATATCGTGATATTTTCAAGGAAACGATATTTCGGCAGGTAAATATCACGATATTTTGAAAATCTAGGCAAAATAACGCGATATTTTGAAAATCTCAGCTAAATATTGCCAAATTTTGAAAATATCGGCTAATGTTTAAAATCTAAAAATTTTGATTTTTTTATGTTTGCCGATATTTCCAATATTTTGCCGATATTGCCGATAAGATTTTTTCAGGACCCTCGCTGATATTTTCCCGATGCCGATATTTTTAACACTGGTTCCTATAACCCTAAGGGAAAAATTTCCCTAGGGAGACTACAAATCTCATATGTGATTGTTTTCTTATAGTTCATGAACGTTTGAATAAGTAAAAATTGACTTCCACTGATTCACCCCCCTAGTATAAGGGTGTGCTCAATAGCAAAGAGAAAGCAAGTAGTCGGGGAAGAGGCTTTCCCCGACTACATGCAGTTCAAGACAGTATTTTGTATGTTTTTGTATAGTCATACCCATCGTACAGACCATGGTTTAAAAAACTGGCCAAATCCAAACCCGACCCAGTTAAACTAGCCTATTGGATAGGACCAGGGATCGACCTAGTGAACCAGTTTGTATTGGGGAACAACTCAGATTCAGATCAACTCAGATTCAATGAACCTATTTAAAAAAACAAACATAAAAATTACATAAAATAATTAATTTTTAATGAAAAAAATTATTTGGGTGATTCCAAACTATTAGAGACAAAATATGCAAAGTTTGTTCATCTATATACAATATAAGGGTGAATATATCAAAATGACACCAAGTGCAATACATATCAGCAAAAATAAACATAATCAATCTCTAAATGGTCTCTAGAGTCTAAAAATTGTGCTACAAGCTACTAGGCCACTGGCCTACAACAAATCATTAATCAATATGATCACTCATCAAACACATCTGATGTGTGAGATTAATCTAAAGGTCAGAGCACAGAACAGTGAACTAGATCAATTGTAACCAGTGTTGATAATATCGGTGATATTTCGCGAAATATCGCAAATATCACGATATTTTGAAAATCTCGGCAAAATATCACGATGTTTTGAAAATATCGGCTAACTATCGCCAAATTTTGAAAATATCGGCTAATGTTTAAAAATCTGAAAATTTTGTTTTTTATGTTTGCCGATATTTCCAATATTTTGCCGATATTTTCACTGATATTGCCAATAAGATGTTTTCAGGACCCTCGCCAATATTTTTCCGATACTGACATTTTCAACACTGATTGTAATTTGTAACCCCCTGGGAAGCAATGGTCACTGTTCACACCAGATTTACTTTTGTAAATATGAGGGTTAATTCAGGCATATATTCATGGATATCATTCAAGGTGAGCCAAACTTCATAGTTCACCATTCGACATCAATGGTTCACGAGTACTTTAGTCATATAGGTAAATGGTTTTAGAGTCTTGTTCTAGCCTTACTTTATTCCATAGTTGTATATGAGTTATCAAGACTTTGGAGTGTTCAGATTAGTGTTTTAGGGAAATAGCACGTCCTCTACTATTATTAGCAGAGTTTTCAGTTTAAGCTTCCACCATTCTATCCATAGCAATTTTTCCCATGCATCAGTTTCAGGCATATGGTCTGTGAACTACTCAGCCAGTTCATGATGGGACTGGCCAATTTGGACTGGTTGGTACCAAACTGGTCCACCGGTCCAGGTTGTTCACCAGATTGAACCCTGGCCCTATTCAACCGGCTGGTTTGACCGATTCCAATTCAGACCAGGCTGGTTTTTAAAACCATGATGAATAAGTTAAAGTTAGTTAATAAAGTTCATCAATCCAAATGTCATTATAAACCTTCATGCCTTTTTTACATATTTTGTGCTTCTCCTTCGATCTTGGAAAGCAGAAGAGGGCAAGAAATGAACTGAATTTCCAGCTTATGCTTGTTTTTCTCCTTCACTTTAGGTTGACTTGGCGTATTTAGTGCATCCGTTGTATTTCTGACTAGAAGAGTTCCCATTGCAACATAGGACATAGCATCCCATCTCTCTCAATCCTTTTTTCTTCCGAAATTAAAATTTTATTTAGTATTTGCAGTATTGCTCATACCACTTTTTCAATGGCTTATGGTCCTTAACTCTGGATGTGACAAAAGCTCGGTAAATGATGAAATTTTTCCCCTTACGACAAGAAAAGTTTAAGTACTAAACAATTTAAATTTGATTGTTCTGTACCTAGACTTCCTTAAACAGATTTCAATCACCTTTCTTTTGTAAACAAGCATGTCGTTTATGAATGAAAAACTAAGATACAAGGACTGTTGTAGAAGATGCTACAGCTTGTAATATTAGTTACACAACAATTCTGGTCTTCTCTTCATCTTGGTGAGAGCATATATAACCTCATGCCTAACCATATTTCAATGTGACTTTTCTGGCCCAAAAGAGTCGTATCACTATTTCTATTTATAACAAACTTCCAACCATACCACAAAATGGAAAAAGATAAAAATGTATATACCAAGAAAAGTTTTAACTAATTATGCTTTCCACATGTACAAAGCAAAAAACCTTACACTGGTACCGATATAGGCTGCCAGGCTTATGGACTTAGCAATATTGGCCATTGATGCAAGCAGCAGAAAGTTTCTTGGAAAAACAGGAGTCAACAGCTCTACACCGACACTGAGACTGAACAAAACCGCTGTCGAAAACCTCACTCTCTGCACAAGTAACCAGTATTAGTTGCAAGTCGAGACTTAGATCTTGTGCCACGGCAGAATAATTGATATCAACGCAACAAACCTTTAGGTCAGCATCAAACGCAGGACCAAGAATTGCTGTGTAAATAAATCTGCTGAGCCGTCCAAGCCCGTCTTTGAGCACCCAATTTAAAGTTGCGGTAGAAGTGAGAGACCGTTTTGCTCCTATTCCTATGGCCTGTAGCATCGCCTGTCTTCAATTCGCACAACATCATAGTTCCATCAATATCGAAACAATAATTCATCAAAATTAGAATTGAAAGTCATCGTTTCCTTCACAAACGTTTGTACTTAAAAAAACTATCTTTTGTACTTTTAAAAAACTATCTTCATATCTCGGTGTCTCTTTTTCAGACAATAACCATGACGAACACATGTAACAAAAGGACTGAATATATATATATGGAGAGAGAGCGAGCTGATAATCATATTGATATCCAAAACAGCAATGATACAGCCTTGGCATCCTATGCATGGTTCATATACACTGAATATCAAAAGGGAATTAGTCTCTGCTTTATGCAGTGGACTTTGCAAGCCACAGCGAAAACATGAGTGCTTAATAAGCATGAAGTTACATTTGAGACTTGAGATTTGCCGATTCGAAATCAAAATCAAACATATTGCGAAAGTTGTCTAAAACATAAAAAACAAACAATAACGACCCACCTGCGTCGCTTGAAATTGTATAGCTGAGCTGAATATGCGGTGCACAAACTTCCACTTCAGATAATATATGTAATTTGATTGTACTTGTTGCGGAACAAAAAGGGTCATGACCACAGACCTCAGCCATTTTAAATGATCTTTGAGAAACTTCCTCAAACTTTTTGTGCGATGCCTCCTTGAATTTTTCATTAAGAGAAGGCGTTGTCCATCCCAAACATACCGCAAAGAGACCCCTCTGTTCTGCACTAAAATGGGTAGATGCAGCGGCTCATTCTCCTTATGTTTATGTTCTTGCTTGGGCCAATCTGGAAAGGTATCTGTCCTGCATGCCTGTAGATTTAATTTGAAGGGTTTTCTCTGAGTCTGTGAATATTTCACTTTCTGTTTGTGACAATACAGACAGGTCTGAAGATTTGGATTGAAGGAATTTCTATTAGACAATGAATATTCCACTTTCGTCTTTTCCTTCCATGAATCTGTAGGAATTCCCTCGTGAAATACAGGTGACTTAACATGGAACACACCATGTTGCATTTGTTAAATTACAGGTGTTTCAATCAAATCCAAAATTGAGCAGAGCGCTGCCCCCCTCTTTGGGTTACAACGAATGGTTAAGGGTACGATTCTTTAATAATATCCAAAATCGAACATAACACTTTCCCTTCTGTGGGCTACCACGAATGGTAAAGACTACAGTTTGACAGGAGTTCAAAGTTCACATCAGAAAAACAGAAATTCCATGCAACGCTGAGAAAATGAGGGAGGGAATGCCCAAAACATAGCTGAGGGAGTCTTGGTTTCAGAATTAAGACTTAAACGAATTTGCATTGCAGAGGTATGTTTTGCAATTTGAGCTGCTCTCATTTATCATCGACCAGAGTTTATCTGCTAAAGCTTGCGGTAAAATAATTTTGAATTGAATTGCGTGACGGAAACACTATGCAGACGCGGAAACAAAGATTCGCCATTATCTGACCAGAGTGAGTTGCTTGTCATAAGTGGGCAACTCTAGCAACACAATTTGTAGATAAAGAATTAAAACGCTTTATTGATTTAGTCAACCGGGAAACAAAGGAAACTGATTTTTAATTATACCTTCATATTTTTGAAGGCATTGATGTTTGTTATGACATCTTATTAGGGTTTGATGGGTTGTTTCAACAAAAGTAAAATATCTATTAGTTTGGTCATAATAATGTCTGAAGTTTTATTTAACTTAGACGGGTTGCTACAAAAAGTTAAAAGGTTTTTGGTCAATCTTATAAGAATCACAACATTTCAAAGTGTTTTTTTTTTTCGGGTTACCAAACGTTTGGAATTTGAAAACCACCATCCCATCGCATCACAAATATAAATTCACTCATTGAAAAATTTGAATGGAAAATATAGTTATTTTAGAAATCCAAAATTTATCTTTATCAAAATTAATAAATATAAAATAATTAAAATTTATTATTTATTAAATTTTAATTATATTTCTAGCTAGGCTTATTTAAAATCAGGGTTTTAGAATATCAATTTAATTATCAAATCTTTCGGTGAAAATCACAATGGAGAATTTTGTGTCTACGCGTTTCGAACCAGCCAGTGTGGTTCATATTCCTAATATCAATTTAATTAATATAGTTATTTAAATTTAAGGTGTAGTTTAATTTATAGATAAAGTAGTATTTTTTCTAGTTAATTTTAATCAAAATTTGGTAAATATTTTGTAAAATTTGAAGTATCTAAGGGTTTTTCAAGGTGTTGAATCAATTTATGCACTCAAAAATTTATTTTAAACCACAAAAAATAACAATCATGTTTGAAATTGTATCATTGAATTTTGGTGTATCATTGAATTCTGGTGAAACATGTTTGAAATTGTATCATTGAATTCTGATGAAAAATGATATTTAGTCTATATAAGTTAGACTATGCCTAAATTCCCATGAAAAGGGATATTTATTCTATAAGTTAGACTATGCCTAAATTTAAGGCATTGTTTATAGATGCCATAAATTCCTCAGAACGTTACTTTTATTGCTGAAATCCGGTAAAACAAAATGAAAAATCAAACTGTTGGAGTGTTTGAATCGTGTTTTTTTATGGCGAAAATGGATTCAACATGATCACGAGTGGGGCACTCAAAATCTTAAAGTTTGACAGTTGTAATTTTCAAAAATTTATGTTTTGTCATAATCTTGCCCAAATTGGTGAGGTTTTTTTAGACTACAACCTTTATTGACAACAATTTCTGATAAGTATAAAAACACTTACTTCATGGTACTTTTCTCATTATTAAGATTTTAAAAAATTATAAAATGAATTAAACATACATATATTTGAAAAAAGATATAACAAAATTCTTAATCATGAAGATTCACCCCAGTTGACCATGGAAATTCTTAACTTGTAAAGAGGCTTTGTTACAATATTGTAACTCAATATGATGTATCAATATGACATGCTAAAAAAATCATAAATGGTTTCATATAACACTTGTTCATGTGATATTTTTTTAATTAATCAATTTAGTTAAAAAGGGAAAAAATGACATATCTACTTTTGAAATAAATGGAGACCTTTGATTTGTGACTACTATTAAGAATATTCTAAAATATTTCATGGAGGTTAAATCCCTACCATCCACCTAATAAATATTGGTAATTAAATTAAAATTTCGGAATTCATATTCTAAAATTGGCATTCCTGTCCTTAATTATGAACATGAGTTATGGTTTTATGAGCATGGGATATTGATAAACCATGGTGCTTTCCCATAATATTGTAACAAAGCTTATAAGAATCTTTATGGTAAAGTGGGTGTGAATAGACATGGTTAAGAATCTTGTTGCATGTATGTTTTTTTTTTAATTTACATATGTTTAGCTCATATATTAATTATTTGTATACTTAACACTAATAATAATAATTTAAAATAAAATGATAATTTAGTTAGTTTTTATGAGTTTTTTAAAATGTGGGAGTCATTTAATTTATATGTTTGTGTTAGGATGGTAAGGATTTAACCTATACATGATATTCTAGAATATTTTTAGTAGTAATCACATATCAAATGTTGAAATTTATTTCAAAAATTGTTATGTTCTTCCTATCATTTTAATTAAATTGATTAATTAAAAGAAAAATGTCATATGAAAAAAGTGCCATATGAAATGAGTTATAGGTTGTTGGGCATGTGCATTTATAAGCCATGGTATTGGCTTATAGTATTGTAACAAATTCTATTTATTGCACCAACCCTCTCTCGCCTAATATGGTTGAGATGTAATGTAATGTCATGTTTAACATTTTGACTAAGTCAAAAAAAAAAAAAAAAAAAAAAAAAAAAAAATTAAAATAAAATAAAGGGGTAGTCTAACTTATATATGAAATAGTCTTTTTCACTAGAATCCGGCCATACAATTTCAAGCAAGATTGTGATTTTTTGTTTTTTTAAAATATGTTTTTGAATGCATAAATGGATTTAGCACCCTAAAAATCCCCTAAGACACTCAAATTCTACATATTAAACAAATTAAACTCAAGTTTTTAAAACTATTTTGACTAAAATTGACTAGAAAAAATGCTCTGAAAAAGGTCATTTGTCTATAAATTGAACTACATCAAAAATAAAATAAAAAACACAAAATTAATAACTATATTTATAATTTAATTATAATTCCCCGCGGAGGGTGTCTCAGTGTGTCAGATCTAGTTGCTTGTCACTGTCATGATGAGGACGAGGACATTTAGGATCAGAGGCTACCTCTATGCACTGGTACATCTCGTTAAATTATCACAGGAGGGAAGAATTAGCATTCCCTTGGTACTTGTACGTTATCACTTGTATGGCATGTTGGTTGATGATTTCAATTAATTATTACCTAGAGAGGTTCCTTGCGTTTATGGCAGGAAGTGGAATCATGGTGTGGTGATGCCCTTCTTTAGGTGCCTCTTTGTTCCTAGTGAGCAGTATTATATTCCCATCATTGTGGTTAGATATACCTACCCATGGTCGCCATGCCTACGGTTCTCATAGTTTCCATGCATCCCTTGGTTTGTCTGACTCTCGGAATTTATTGTTTCTCTCAGAGATAGAGAGTTTGTGTCTCCATGCATCTCTCGATGGGTCCTCATCACCCTCCTGTGTTTGCATGGTATCTTTGGGGCTTCAGTTGGACTACAAAGTTCACTTTAATGGCTCACCTCTCTTGTAGAATTATATGCCTTTTATCAGTCTGCAGATTTCTCTAGCTAGGCTTCAAGCTCAAACTTGCTCCATAGTGGGTCTTCACAGGATTTATTTCCGTATTTTTGAATTTGACCCAATTTTAATTGTCAAAGAAATCATTGTGTTTAACATCCTTTGGATGGCAGCCTCCAAAGGTTGGTTTGCGAGAATTCTAAGTGTTAATCAGTCTTTGTTTATGCCTTAGTGTTTCTTCCAGAAGTTCGCTTCCCCCAATAGTTGTCTAGTTTGCTCTTGGTTGGTCGTGGACACCACGGTGGTCGCATGCTACAATTGGCAGTCAGAGGCTCTAGTAGTCGAGCGTTGGTTCAAGGACTCAGGCAGGCGGATCTTTAAAGGTTGTGGCTCAAGAGTTCGTGGCCAATTATCGAAGCTTCTAGGCATAGCTAAGAAGCTCAAGCACTCTGGTTGGTATAATTATGCAGCACGAGATTTGTGGCTCCAGGTTACTTGCAACCCATTGAAGGAGATACTCAGCATAACCAATTGGAAATCCAAGTCACAATGTGATGACTCTCTAAGCTAAGCATTGTTTATAGATAGTTTATTTTTTCATAATAGCATATGGAAGCTCTTTGTTTTGGATTGTATGGCTTTGTAGAACAGGGTCGTTGTGCCTACCACCTCTTGGCACTCTTTGTAAATTTTGGCAACATTTTCTTTTTTTTATGACCTAGTTAAGTTGGCCTTATGTAACCTTAAGTTCGTCATTTTTTTCTACTGGGTTGGTTTTCCATCGAGTAGGCCAATAGCACAAAGAATTCTTTTGTAATGCACTATTTAGTTAATGAAATGTCGAACCTTACACAAAAAAAAGAATTATAATTAATAATTAAATCAACCTAGATCCATCAGCTCCCGATCTATCAAGGACCGAGAGGGATCAAATCTCTTGAGATGTAAACCTATTTTAGAGTGAAAAGGGATTTGGTCCCTTTAGGCGCTTGGTAGATCCGGAGTTAAGATGGATCTTGGTAGATTAAGAATCTTCATAGTAAAGTAGATGTGAATCTCCATGGTTAAGAATCTTGTTGCATGTTTTTTTAAAGTATATATGTTTAACTGACATATTAATTATTTTTGTAATTAATAATAATAGTAATACTTTAAAATAGAATTATAATTTAGTTAATTTTTATTATTTATTCTTTTCTTATTTTGGCAATGTGAGATGTATCATGAAGTAAGTGTTTTGATGCTTGTCATAAATTAATGTCATCTTCATCTACCAATCATTTAATTTATATAGCTAAGCTATTAAATATAACAAAGTATATAAGTTTCCACACTTTTTTCCCCAAGGAAAAATCATAATTTCCATTAATAAATAGTGAAAATTACATGTTATATCAGCCACATATAGCCATTGCTAGAAAACCAGTTGGTACATATCAACTATTCAGTATGATCAATATATATCTGGGTATATACATGTTTCAGATAATGATGCAGTGTCTATCAAAATACTCTATGTATATCATAAAGAAAAAAAAAATGCAAAAAATATTGTAGAAAGTATGGATCTTGTTGAATATTCTCCCGCTCCTCGATGAATGGCCTGTGGTAATATTGATGGAATTCATGGTCCTGTTGTACCTGGATCATCCACTGCCCAAATTGTAGGAGCGCGGCTTCTTTGGAAAGTCCGTCGGAAACTTGGCTCCTTTCCTTGTAAAATGTGATTGCAAGAAATATAGTCAAATTGGGTCTTGAGTGCAGATATCTCCTCTAGTATGCCTCTGAGTGTGTGCATGTGGCATTGTGAAATTGAATTGAACCAATTTATAACTATCTTAGAGTCTCCATAAATCTAAATATGTCTACAATTCTAATCAAGTGCAAAAACCATCAGTAAACGAAGGCAGTTTAGTTCAGCGTAGTTGTTGATTCCCTACCCAAACCCATCTTGAGTTTGAAAAAATGTGAATCTAAGATATACATGATTACCCCCACCTCCACATCCATCTGCTTGTGCAAATCTGTCAAAATAAGCCCATGGGTGTGTTTTATCAATGTTCTCAGGTATAATATGTCTCACACGGGTGGAAAGTTCCTCATCTGGTATCAAGTTGAAGATCCCCTGTATTTGTGCACAGCAGAGCTGCTAGTCTATTGTGGAGTCTTGCAATATTTGTTTGTTCTGGATGATCCATATGCCCCAGCAGATTATCACCAAAATATTTTGATGCTTATGCTTTTCTGCCGATTGCCACCATTGTTGCCAGGTAGCACTAAATGTCTCGCCTTGCCACCTATTTGAGATATTAAGCATTTGGTAGAGTTGTTTCCAAACATGCTGAGTGATGGGGCAGGATATAAAGAGATGAGAGATTGTTTCAGCCATATTTTTACATAGGAATTATCTGGATGGACCATGAAAAGTGTGTCTCATAAGATTATCATCTGTGGGTACTTTGTTGTTTAATAGGCACCATAGAAATAGTTTGGATTTTGGAGGGGCTTTAACCTTCTAGAGGGGTCGCCACCACCATTCTTTATTGAAAATTTCTTGTTCAACACGAATGAATAGATAGCCTTCCTTGGGAGTGTAACACCCATGTTTTGAAATGGCCCAAATTTTTTCACGATCAGTGATCCTAACGTCTGATTCTGCTAGAGCATTTGTGTACATGGCCCATTCTCTATGAAATTGTAAGGGAATCCTCAATGTAGTAGCAAATTTATAGGCTTGTTTGTAAACTGATGTGTTTTCTTCATCAGCAATTTGTGACATATACTTGATACCCAAAGTGTCTAGGTGAGATCTGAGCTCCTGAGATAATAGATGGGAATTTCCACTTCTTGACCATGCATCATATCCAATACACACATTTTCACCTGATTATATGCACCATGCCAAACCTTGTTTGATGACATTGATAAAGTGTATAACACCTCTCCAAATGTTGGACATGTCCGACCTAAGTCTGATATTGTTGCGCAAACATTACAAATATGTGAGAGGGTAAATGTATTATTGATAAACAACTTCATGCCAAAGTCCTGTAGATTTGAGGAGTTGTCATCCTAATTTGGTTGCAAGAGCTTTTGAAAAATTGTTGATGTCTTTCATCCCCTAGCCTCCCCATTTCTTGGGCTGTGTAATATGCTCCCATTTAACCCATGAAAAAGTTCTCCCTTCATAACCTCCCCTCCAAAGGAAACATCGACAGATTTTTTGTATTCTGTTAGTGATACCTCTGGTTATCCAAGCAAGAGACATCTAGAAAACGGGAGTAGCTTCCAGGACTGATTTGATTAAGACCAATATGCCCTCCCTTGAGAGCCATTTTTGTTGCCATATGTTAATCTTGGCTTCTAATTTTGCAATGAGCCATGTCCAATCCGAAATACGGTAATTTTTGGGTTTTAGATGGAATCCCAGATACTTTATACCTTCCTTTAGGTCGATAGGTCTATATAAGAAATGTTGTAATGTGATTCTCTATTCATGTCGCGGGCAGTTGATAGTCATGATAGTTGATTTATCCATGTTCGATACCATCCCAGTGCCTTTACAAAAAGTTGTTAAAATATGAAAAAAATTTGTTGTGTCTTTATTGGAGCCATCCAGGAAAATTAAAACATCATCTACAAATAATAGATGAGATATGACAATGGCATCAAAGATTCTTACCCCATTGATATCTCTAGCTCTTCGCGCATCCTCTATAAGTCTACTCAGTCCTTCCATGATGTGCATAAATAGCAGAGGGGATAATGGACAACCCCATCTCAAACCTCTGCTAGCATGAAAGAAATTTGAGGCCACACCATTAATGAGGATACTATATGAGATAGTTGTGACACGACACATGATCTAGTTGATGAATGAGTGGGGTATGCCAATAGGAGTGAGAATGAGTCAAAGGTATTTCCAACATGTTTGGTCAAAAGCCTTTGATAGGTCTATCTTGAGGATGATGTTTTGTAGATGCTTGAGTTTTATGGAGTGAAGTCCTTCCTGAGCGGTACCTATGGCCTCATGTATCTGCCTATGAGAGAGAAAGGAAAATTTCACTTTGGATATATGGCAAGATAGAATAGGTTTAATTCGATTTGCAATGATTTTGGAGATAACCTTGTATATACAGTTGCAAAGGGATATAGGCCTAAAGTCATCAAATGTCTGGGGATTTTCTGATTTTGGAATAAGAGCAATGAATGTGGAGTTGAACGGACCATACATGCGACCTTTTGTTCTGCAGTCCTCCACCACCCTGAGAATGTCTTGTCCAATTAATTCAAAGAAGGTGAGATAAAATTATATGGGCCAGTCATTTGGCCCAGGGATTTTATGTTTCTGAAACCATTTTAGAACCGCTTCGATTTCCCCCAATGTGACATGATTGTTTAATATTTCAATGTCCTCCTCATCAAAAAATCCCAAGAAGATTTTGGCCATGTTTAGAATGTGCTCGATGGTGGCTTCACAAGAAGCTGTGAAGAGGTGACTAAAATGTCTAACCCCCATATCCACAATCTGATGAAAACATGTAGCCTCTTTTCCCAAACAATCCTTTAATGACCAAATAGAGTTTGTGATTTTTTGCCCTTTTGCGCACTATTGGAAAATTTTCGTGTTTTCATCCCCAGCTTGTAGCCAAATGGCTCTACTTCTGAGTCTCCATTCCTCTTCCTTCTGTTTAAGGATCTTAATATTTTCAGCTTCCAGTCGGTTCAAGGTGAGCTTGTTCTCAATAGAAAGGAAACCTATGTTATTGGAGTTCATCATGGCTGCAATTTCATATTCAAGTTGCAACAACAAAGTCTCATCCTTCTTTCCTTTCTCCTTGATCCATGATATAGTTCTCTGCTTGAGCTTCAATATATTATCTGCAAACACTTTTGTTGGGTCCCTGTCCATGGCATGGCTACAATTCGTCCAAGTTACCTTGACCAGTTGGTGGAATTGTGCTTCTTTTAGCCATTATGAGTTAAATTTGAAAGGAGCCTTTGGTTTAGGGGTTGGGTCGACGATCTCCAGAAAGATGGGAGAGTGATCAAATATCCCTCCATTTCCCACCCATTGTCCAATTCCCTTAAATCTATCCACCATAGGGGCATTGATGAGGAATCGATCAAATCTTTTAGCGAGCATAACATCCCTAATACGCCAATTTCTCCAAGTGGGTTGGATCCTAGCCATAATATCTATGTTCAGATAGTTATAAAGATCCAAGAAATTTTCAAAAAATTATGTGAGAGAGTTGATTTGGGCATGGTTCCCCCATGATTTAGCGTGTCCAAGAGAAAAATTGAGGTCTCCTCCCAAAATAATATTATCAGATGCCATGGGTGAAGATCCTAATAGCGATTCCCAGAAAAAATCTCTATTGTGGCATGGGCCATATATATTAATCAGACACATATTCATATTGAGCTCCACTATGTAAAATTCTGAGGCTAATACCCCTTCTCTGCCCCAACTATTGACAATTCGCATTGTTTTGTTGTTAAATCCCATTGTGCATCCTCTTGATCTGCCTCGCGCATCCAAATAAAGTCCATCCAGATAAGAGTGAGTGGAGGAATTTACAAATCTGAACTCCCTCTCCCATAGTTTCTTGTAGAAATATGGCATCTAACTTCTTGGATTCCACCAATCTTCTAAGGGCCAATTTTTTGTCTAGGTTGGCCAAGCCCCTATAGTTGAATGATAAGCACTTCATGAGGAAACTGATCCAAGGTTTTTTCTTGCTCCAATAACCCTATCAATAGGAATCTGTTTTCCATATGCAACATCAATTCTGGCTTGTAAAATAGATTTGGATATGTAGGAGTGTCTGCCTCTGGTGGTACACGAGGCCTTGGAGGGGGGGGGGGGGGGGGGGTAGGGATGCTTCACCTATGCCGAAACCAGAGGTTGTGTTCATAATGAAAGTTCCCCTAGATCGTAATTTGTATCAGTGAGAGGTGTTGGAGTTAGATGAGGTTTCACCGGTTAATGATATATGAGCATTAGAGTGTTGTGTGGCTATGATAGGGACAGGGATGCCAGGCGGGGCAGGTGCTATGGAGCAGGCGATGGATTACATAGTACAAGATGAAACAGGTAAATCCATAGAATAAATAGTTGCAGATGCTAAATATGGACTTAAATTGAGTGATGTAAATAAAAGAGGGGAGGAGAAATATGTACTCGGAAGTGGATAAACTCTAGAAGAGTTTGATTTGGAGACCCTTAATGAAGGTGATATAGTTGCCGAATGGTGGAGGTGGTCGCTTGACTTCTTTTGTTCCGAGTGTGTACTAGACTGTGGAGCTAATGTAGGTGTTCTACATCCTTTCTTTGACATCTGTGTGCATTTATATGCCATTGTGGTTACCATATCTTTGTTCGCACTGCCATGCATCGAACATTCCTTGTACATGTGCCCAACCTGATGACATCGTCTGCAACAGAAGGGGACACCCCCATAATCCAAGATCTGCAGCTTGGAGTGGCCCTGATATTATAAATTCATGCTTTCAACCATGTCGTCCCTGGTATCCAGGTGAACAAGTATACCGGTAATGGCCATATTGCCAGACTCCAAATAGGATCGATCATGATCCAGATATGTGCCCAAATAATTTCCAATGGTGCGAAAGACATATTCAGACCAATAATGTATGGGTAAACCAGGAATTCGCACCTAAATAGGTCCCACAACTAAATTTTCTATTTTAGGGTCAAATAGTGGACATCATCTCCTCAGAAGGACCTGTGCCAGCTCAATATGCCAATATTTTGACAGTGCCCAAGTTGCCTGCTCCGGGTGATGAAATATAAGGGAAAACTAGTCGCGGGCCATTGTGATAACTGAAGGAAGTTGTTCCAGAGCATTACCCCAAATCTCCAGTACCCATTTCTTTAAACACGAGGATGTGTAGGTTCTGCCCTTAACCCTACCCACCAGGACGAAGTTTGATATGTTAGCAACCTGACCCATTGAAATGCCTTCCCCAAATACCAACTTTCTTCCTCGCTCTCTGACTTTGGTGCAAAGGGATTTTTTCCCCAAATTTTTGGGCGCAGCTTCCACAAGTCTCGTTGATCTGGTGGGTTGAACTTCCTCCAAGTCTGATACCCTTATGTCTTCCTAGCTAGGGATATTTAGAGGGGCACCTTCAAAACAACCAGAGAGTTGTCATGGATTAGGGGGTTGTAATACCAATTTAGGAGGGAGTGAAACCCTTATATTCCCACTGTTTGAGTGTATGGCATTTCCGACTCCAGATATTATATAATCTGGCTCCGATAACACAACATCAACGCTCGAAACTGATGCTAGGGTTTGATCCTAAGCCCAATTTTGAATTTCAAAAGGAGAGGGTATAGTGAAGGATGGTTGTGCCGAAAACTCAATAAAGAAATGACCGTCAAAAGATGTGTGATCAAGGAAGTATTGTTCTAATCCTAATCTAGTGAAATTAACATCACTAACCTCCATAGCGACAGGTAATGAGGTTAAGTGTAGGTCAGGTGGTGCGGTGTCAGCCGACGTGAGAGGAAAATGAAGCTGAGGTGGATCCTTAGCCCATATAGACATGGAGTCAAGGGAATTAGAGGAATAATCAACGAGTTCTTCCTCCATAACGGTCAGGAGATAACAGGTTCGAGATTGGTAGATGAATTGCTGGCTACGGGGAGTTCCAATGCTGATGAGATAGGAAATATGCTGCAGCCCTAACGCATCATTAAAAACATTGTCTGGTCTAAGCTGAAGACCTTCATAGAACCACCATTAACCAAACCCTAAACTGATGTCGGTTCGCTCGCAACCACAGAACATCAAAGCCATGATTTTCACTCCTCCTTATCATATAAGTTTCCACACTTAGTTATATTATTATAACAATATTTTTTTTTGGAAATGAATTATTTTAAATTTTCAAGTTTTTTAATTGTGAGTGGACACTTCATTCATTATTGGAACATAAAAAATAAATACAATTTTAACTTTAGGGATATTGGACTTCTATGTTTCAATCAAACTACAACCCAATTATGTTATGTAAACATTTTGATTTGGTCAAAATAGAATAAAATAAAAATAACCCTATGTTAAAAAAAAATCTAGGTTATTATTTTTTTAATCAATTTTTGCTACGCAATTTGAAGTAAAAATAAAAATAACCCTATGTTAAAATAAAAATTCTCTGTTATTTTTTTTAATTAATTTTTGTTGGGTAGTTAAGGTATTACAGGTGGTTTTTGAGCTCTAGTTTAGGAGAACCCATGGTATTCATGTGGAATATAGCTTATTTAAAGGGGGCAATTAAACCAACCTAGATCTATTTGAGAGGGATCAAATATCTTCAGATGTGAATATCTTAAGATGTAGAAAACTCTTGGTAGATCCGGAGTTAAGATGGATCTAGGTTGGTTTAACTTATATGGTTGGAATAATTTTTACGCCGTAAGGCATTCTTATTTGAAAACAACTTCCCTAGTTGCCAATGTGTCCATGTTTGAGCCATTGGATATTGGATCAAATGTTAGACGATTGAAATGTTTTAGGCCTTTAGATCCACAAGTAAATAGTTATATATATATATTTTTTATAATGTTAGTTTTTTCTTTTCTTTTAATAAGTTAGAATGGTTTTAGGTGTATAATAGAAATGTTGTAATGTCATGTTTAACATTTTGACTATATCAAATTATACAAAATAAAGATAAAAGTAAATTAAATAAAAAGATTGACATAATGTAATGAACATTTTAACTAGGTCAAAATACAATAAAAAATAATAATAATAAAATAAAATAATAATAAGCTATAAAAATAGTTCTTATTTGAAAACAACTTCCCTAGCTGCCAATGTGTCCATGTATGAGCCATTGGATCAAATGTTAGACGATTGACATGTTTTAGGCCATTAGATCCACAAGTATATATATATCTGTGTGTGTGTGTGTGTATTTTTATAATGTTAGTTTTTTTTTTTTTCCTTTTTAATGAGTTAGAATAATATTAGGTGTATAATAGAAATGTTGTAATGTCATGTTTAACATTTGACTATGCCAAATTACACAAAGTAAAGATAAAAGTAAATTAAATAAAAAGATTGACATAATGTATTGAACATTTTAACTAGATCAAAATACAATAAAAAATAAAAATAATAAAATATAATAATAAGAAGCTATAAACACAACTCATCGTATTGACCCATGGTATTCATGTGGAATATATTTAATTTAAAGGGCGAAATTATTATTTGAAAACAAATTCCCTAGCTGCCAATGTGTCCATGTCTGAGCCATTGAATCAAATGTTAGATGATTGAAATGTTTTAGGCCATTAGATCCACAAGTAAATAGTTTTATATATATTTTTTTTTATAATGTTAGTTTTTTTTTCTTTTTCTTTCTAATAAGTTAGATTGATTTTAGGTGTATAATAGAAATGTTGTAATGTCATGTTTAACATTTTGACTATGCCAAATTACACAAAATAAAGATAAAAGTAAATTAAATAAAAAGATTGACATAATGTAATGAACATTTTAACTAGGTTAAAATACAATAAAAAAATAATAATAAGCTATAAAAATAGCCCATATTAACCCATGGTATTCATGTGGAATATATTTTATTTAAAGGGCGAAATTAAGATGGCCTAGATCAATCTTGACTCTCGATCTACCAAGAGCCAAGATGGATCAAATGTCTTCATATGCAAACCTCTTTTAGAGTGAAAAGAGAATTCATCCCTCACATAAATAATATAGATCTAAACTAATTACTTAATGCAATTATTTTTAATTGTTTATAGCCATTATTCTTTTAAAATTTTACTTAATAAAATGTATCTAAATTTTCATACATCCAAATATACATAGTTTTTCTTGTTCTATATTAATTTTGTTACAACTATCTTATTATTCCAAAAAGACATGGTTTTTTTTGTTATATATTATTTATGTTACAACTGTTTTATTATTCATGAATAGTATTTCTTAATATATAAAAAATTAAATTAATAATGAAAATTTTTAAAATATGTGAAATTATTTCACACGACATGATTTATCTTGAGCAATAATGATGAATGTAATAGTTTGTAACTACATACATACTCTTTCCAAAAAAAAATTGGTAATGAATATCAAATTTCTTTTATTAAAAAAAAAACTATATACATATCTTTAATTACCTAATTGTAGCTAAAAAATATTACATCATATTAGATCACAAAATATATCTAATGCTATAAGGATCTCAGATGATAACAATGTTTTGAATTATGATAACTAGGTGACAACCAAAAATAAGTTTTAGCCACGAGAAAAAAAGAATCACAACAACTCACATAATATATCCAAGGTTGCAACGAACCCCATACATAGTGATGGAAATCATGGGAATTTTAGTGAACATAGAACACCACCCTAAAAATTATATACTCTTGATCAATTTAGAATAGCCAAAGATGTCTAGATTGGATGTCTAGGTGGGTGGTACAATAATTGAGGATGTTTCTTAAAGGATAAGGAAATTTCGATACTCTATCCTTCCACCAAAGCTATAAAAAGTGAGACTTGTATATTATAGTTTTACAAAATTGACACTATGTGATTAAGAATAAGTTACAAACATTAGGTGTTTAAAAAGTAATAGAGGAAGGTACACAAGGGCCATGATAATTAATGTGATTCTTTGTACTATTTTTATTTAAAATAATAATTTGTATTTGTATTTTTTTATATGAATATTGTTAAATGCGTTGTAATATTTTTATTTAAAATAGTAATTTATATTTGTATTTTTAAAAATTAATATTGCTAAATGTGTAATTGAGTAAAATGTATTAAATTGATATTCTAATTTTTAAGATATATTTATTTAAAAAATTCAAAGTATGGTGAGTTTTGTTTTATTAAGCTTTGAGTCTAGATGTGCAGAGAATGAATCTATCTCATGTCCCAAACAAGATTCTTCTTTCTCTATTATTCTAGCTTGCACCTTGACACTCCTCTCCTCCTCCTTGCACAAATTTAAACTATGAGGCACAAGGTAGTTGTTGCATATAGAAACATTTAGATATGATAAGAAAAATGTGATACTCTATTGTAATTTTCTTTACAAATGTGATGGCAAGTGTGCTCTAAATGTTGACAATTTCATGGTTAATGTAGTATAAGCTACATGCAAATTTACAGTCTTGTATAGAAGATCAAGAAAGCTATGCCCAATATCCAACACCTTAGAGCAAAACATGTTCACCAATTCAACAATTGCCTATGCCTAATATCCAACACCGTAGAGAAAGACATGTTCACCAATTCAACAGTTGCCCATGCCCAATATCCAACACCATAGAGAAAGACATGTTCACCAATTCAACAGCTGCTTCCAAATCTCTCTCAATGCTAGAGTTGTTTTCTCAATAAACTTGTTTTTACTGCTCTTGAACTGATTAAAGCCATCATTGTTTCATATAGGAGCATTTCGTTCTGATAAGAAAATTGTGATATTGTCTGTTATCCCTTTTTAGTTTTTTAATGATTCAATTAAGATTAACATTTGTATGTTGTCATGAGGAGATTTTTTTATTTTCATGTCAATTACCTTTTATAACTCTAGGAAGTTCTTAATATTGCCTTTGTTTTTAATAAATGGAACTCAATTATATATTTAAAAATATGATTAGGTAAGAGAATTTTAGGATTATAATTTTTTTTTTCCAAGTTGACAATGTGAATGTTTATTTACCTAAAGTTGGCTCCCATGTTCAATACCTCCCCATGGGGTTTGAAGATATCAGGTAATGGAAATTCAACGACATATAAAACAAATAATTTATACATCAAAAAATCAGTTCTATATATTATAGTAGTTCTAGCTTGAGCAATCTTTTAATTTGGCATTCAATTCTTTATTAATAAAGTTGTTTTACTTAGTAGGCAGTACAATAATTTTGTAATCAAATAATAGGAGAAAACATATTCACAATATAATTTAGTTGAATAAATAGATGTGTGTAAAATAGTTTAATAAGAAACTAGATTTGTAATTATAAAATATAAAACTATAACTTAAAATTGTGAAATTACTTTGTATTTTTTGTTTCTTATGTATATAGAGAAAGAATAAACCAAGTTTGGAGTTAAGAAAAAAACCCATAACATAAAGAACAATATCTCCTTCCAAAAATGTCTCTATATTAAAATGGCATTCACTTTCTTGTATACCAAGGCTATTGTTATTCATATACAATATAAAATTTCTGACAAGCATGAAATTAGCGCTCGGATATGTAGATGAACTTGGAGTAAACTCTATTTCTGTTAATAAAAATTCTCTTTATCTACATCTATGCTAGATAGATTGTACTTGAATGTATTTAAAATATCTTATTTGATTTACATGCTCATTTCATGCTTGTTTAAGAGGAGTATTAATCACCAAAGGATTTTCACCCCCAATTTCCTATTTCAATATCTATAACAATTTTTTTATATATGTGAACAGATTATGTTGGTTTAGATATATGTTTTCACCCACAATTTCCTATTTCAATATCTATAACACAAATTTTTGGTTGATAACTCTTATCATTAATATTTTTGAAACCTCCACGACCTGCTTCCATGGAAGAAAAAATTGCCTGTCATTCCTTCACGATGGCTCCTTCTCTGCAACAACTTATTTCTTCTAGGCTACTCTTTCCTATGGTATTGCCTTACGGCGTTGCTTTTGCAACATGTAGTGCAATTGCTAGTTAATAATATTTGAATAATTTTATATCCTTTATGCATATGATTTATATTTTCATAATATTTATTTTTAATCTTTTTAACCTTTTCCTTTTTCTCTCATAACATCTAATTTTACACAATAATTTTTATGTTAACTTTTTAATCTCCATTTACATGTTTTAACCATTTTCATCTTAGTGGGTTATTTTGTCCTCTTAATAAAAAGTTCGATTTTTCCTTTGGAAAAAAAAATCAACCATTTTCATTTTTACCTTATTTTTATTTTCATTTTTCAAAAACTATAACTTTTTTTGTTCATTTTTCAAAGACTATCACCCCTTTTATTCTTAATTATAGGTGGAACATCCACTTGATATATTAAAAAATTCAAACACAACTAACTAATTTCCAAAAACTCTTACAACAAATATAACTAGTACAACCATGTAAATTAAATGGTTGATAAACATATATACTCATCAATCTATAATAAACATTAAAATGTTTACTTCATTATAGATCTCATTGTTTTAAATAAATATTTATTTCTTTATATTAAATTATCATTATTAATTATAAAAAAAATTCATATATAAGTTAAACATTTTAAAAAGTATGGAACAAGATCTTTAACCATGGAGATTTCCCCCCACTTTGTTGTGGAGATTCTTAATCTGTAAATAAGTTTAATCATGGCTTATCAATATCACATGCCCAAAAAAACCATAACTCAATTCATATGACACTTGTTCATATAATATTTTTTTTTAATTAATTAGTTTAATTAAAAGAGAAAAAAAAGAGCATAGCTATTTTGGAGATAAATCTCAATCTTTGATTTGTGTATAACCACTTTGGAGATAAATCTCAACTTTTTTTTTTTCACGGGAACGGTTATGGATTGTATTAAATGTTGGCCTAATTGCCAGAATTCAGATTACATTGAGGAGGGGCAGTGCCCAGAAGATATCAATAGCCAGAATTGCAATGGCGTTTGTGAACAGCTTCCAGCTTTTTATGTCTACAGCTATGCAATCGATTTCTGTGATTTCCCCAAGCTTGAAAGTACAAACAAACTGATTCAAAAGCAAGCAGTAAAACATTTCAACTGACAGATTATGGTATTGGATCCCATGTTTCATCCCCGTCTCTTGTCATTACCCCAATAAAGAGAAGGGCATCTTTATTAGCTTCAAGATCTGCGTCTTTGTTGTTATCCCTCAACACATGGAAGAAATTTAGGTTTTGAAAGGATTTCCCCAAGCTTCTGATTCTAGATATCAATCTTGCCAATCTTAGATCCTGAGGGGAAGAATTTGACACCATGGTTTTTATAACCACTTGGGAATCCCCGAAAATATTAGCCTCCTTGATCCCTAAGTTCAGGAGTAACTTAAGTCCTTGAAAGAGGGCCAAAGCCTCAGCTTGGATGCTGGAGTTGATCCTCAGACCCCAGGCAAAGCGGTGGATCAATAGACCTTCAGCATTTTTAGCAATTCCTCTTGCCCCAGCGCTTCTGGGATTTCCCTTTGATGCCCCATCGAAGATGAGAGAGTGCACCTTTTGAGTGGAGATCCAGTCTTGAAAATCATCATTGTTTTTCCCCCTTATTTACCAGTCTTCAGAGGGGGAAGTATTGCTGATGGCTTGATGAAATTGCAGATTTAGGGAGGCACCCCAAACAGAATCAATCTGGTTTAGATTTGATGCATCTTTTTGATCTCCCAAACTCTCTTTTAGCTGGAATTTGATCTTGGCCATGACCACTTTGACATCGTGCTGAGTGTCTCTGAAGATTCTGCTATTTCGCTCTAGCCAGATCTGCCAACAGCAGATTTTAGGGAGAGAGGACCAGGGGACTTTGATCACTTTGTTTTTGGGAGGTGGACCGGGATAATTGCTCTGCCAATTTGCAAAGAGTTCAGTAATAGAAGAGGGAAGAACAAAGCTGGGGTTCCAATCATCCATTAGCTCTTTCCAAACCTGCTCAGCAAATTTGCAATTTAACATTAGATGCGTGGCACATTCCACAGTCTCTCTGCACAAAGAGCACCTGGACGGATCATAAAAACCACGTTTCTGCAATTTATCATCAGTAAGGATTTTTTTGTGGCATAAGATCCAACAAAACATGTCAATTTTAGGCAGAGAATGAATACGCCAAATCGCTGCCCAGGGAGCAGGGTCCGGAGGGACGTGTGGTCTCAGAACGAGCATGGCGTAGCCTTGAGCTACAGTGTAACCTGCAGCCAGCGTACCCCAGCCATGCGTGTCTCTTTTGCGCATATTTGTGGGAGCTATTCCATTCAACATGGAGCGGAGAGTGTTGCAGTCCTGGAGAAGCTCCGGGGGCACATCCAAAAAATCCCAGCCTGTCCAACGAGATCCAGTCCAAGTGGAGATGTCCCACAAAGTAGATTTCCCAGCAGTGGTCATCCAGCATCTCAGCGCATTCAGGGAGGGGCAGTCACCAATCGGGTCACGATTCATAATACGATCTGTCCAGATATTGATTTTCTTGCCATTTCCAGGAATCCAGTAAGCGTTGGAGGTGATAAGTGGAGCAGCTTTGGCGCAGAGCCTTGCAAAGGGGGAGACGCCTTGTGGGAGAGGGCCATCCAAGCTTTTGAGTCTCATACCTTTGAAATATTTCTTCCAAAGTGCTAATTGGGCCCAGCCAGGCTTGGGCGCGGTGATTTTCCAGAGAAGTTTGGCTCCCATGGCAATATTATGAAGGGAAAGGTCCTTGAAATTTAAACCCCCTTCCCTCAGAGGTTTGGAGACAATCTCCCAATTAACCAGAGGGAATTTTTTCTCGTTGTTTTTGCCCCCCTTCCAAAAAAAGTGCCGAATGTGCTGATCCATTCTCTTAATGATGCCAACAGGAGCCAGAAGAACAGAAAACTGAAAAAGGGGAAGACTGCATAGGACAGATTTGATGAGAACTGATTTGCCCGCAATATTAAGCCAGTTGAAACACCAAGCCTGAAGCTTGGTTTTGAATTTTTCCACTTGAGGGAGCCAATCCCGACTGAAGGCTCGCTTGAGGAAGATAGGGAGCCCAAGGTATTTGAAAGAAGTCCAAGTTGAAGAGGCTGCGAAGCCAAAACATCTTGCAATGTAACTGAGCAAGTTGGGCGAAGTATTCCAACTATAAATATGACATTTCCCCTTGTTGAGACTGCTTCCCGACGCTAAACAATACTCGTTTATAGCTTCTTTGAATTTTTTGGCCGAATGAATTGAAGCAGCCCCCAGAAGAAAAGTATCATCTGCAAATAGGGCATGATTAATACTGTTGACTCCTCTTGCGATACAAAGACCTGAGATCTCTTGCTCTTGCATTTTTTTGTTTAGATGAAAACTTAAAACAGAGGCTTGGAGGACAAACAATAGAGGAGAAAGAGGGCAGCCCTGCCTTAGCCCTCTTCAAGCTTTGAAAAAGCCAGCAGCTCTGCCATTTACAAGGGGAGCAATCCATGGCTCCGAAATGCAGGCCTGAATCCAGTTTATAAATTTCTCACCAAATCCAAATTTTTTCAGAACATTCAAGAGAAAACTATGCCTAACACGATCAAAGGCATTAGCTAAGTCCAATTTGATAACCATACCTTTTTCCTTGCGCTGCTGGCTTGAGAGAATTACCTCTTGAACTAAAGTGAAATTGTCCACAAGCTGTCTACCATGAATAAAGCCCCCTTGATTTTCTGGGATTATTGCGTGGAGAAGATATTTCATCCTGTTAGCTATTACTTTGGTGATTAACTTATAACCAGTATTGCAAAGAGAGATGGGACGAAATCTGTTGAAGGATCTGGCACCTTTCTCCTAGGGGATGAGAGCAAGGAACGCAAATTTTGTACTACCCCCAATTTTCTGACAGTTCTGGGATTTTTGAACCATTTTATATAGATCGTTTTCCACAATGTGCCAGCAGGATTGGATAAATCTGGCTGAGAACCCATCAGGACCCGGGGCTTTGTCTGGGTCCATGGAAAAGAGAGCATTCTTGACCTCAGCCTTTGTGACTTTAGCTTCAAGCAGGAGGCTCATCTCAGCAGTGATTGAAGAGGGGATCCCGTCCAAAAGATCATTGTTATGGACCAATTTCACATCCTCAAAGTCCTTATGAATGGAGTTATCTTCCTCGACCTCAGTAATGGAATTGAAGCATTTTCTGGCTTGAGATTGTTTGTGAAAGAAAGAGGTATTTCTGTCTCCCGCTTTGAGCCAAAGGCAGCGAGATTTAATCCTCCAAAATTCTTCTTCAGCCAGACAGGCTTTATGGAAGCTCTGTTGGAGCTGAACCTCCTTATCTAGAATTTCTCTGGTAACATATGCCTCTTCTGAGAGCAGATGGTGGGCTTCAAGTTGGTTTTGAAGATTTTTCCTTTCAGCTGCTGGATTAGGAAGAGTTTTGGCCCAGCTCTTTAGGGCAGCTTTCGTTCTTTTGAGCTTTTCCTCCCACATGTAGAAAGGAGATCCATTGACTGGCTGAGACCAACATTCCTTGACAATCTGCAAAAAGTTGGGTTCCCTGACCCAAATGGGGCTAAATCTGAAGGGGATGGGTCCAAGATCAGGGAGAGCCCAGAGGTCTAGCTTGATAGGATTGTGATCAGATATGCTACAAGGAATAATTTGCATACTGGCATCTAATCCGAGCAGAAGAAAGGAACTTTGGACTAAAAATCTATCCATTCTAGCTGCAATATGTCCAGGACCAACTCTTTTGTTCGACCAAGTAAACTTACCGGAAGAGGGCTTGATGTCCAGTAAGTCCCAATCATGGATAAGATCCTCTGCCCATTCCCTCGCCGGATCTCGCACAATGCAACCTCCTCGCTTTTCTGAGGAGAGGAGAGTGAGATTGAGATCCCCTGCAATGATGATATTGTCAAGGTTCCCTATATCTGCTTGGCTTCTTATGGAGTCCCAACAGACCTTCTTTTCTGTAGCATTGACCGGCACATAGACATTGAAGAGACAAAAAAATTCTTTGGTGACTAAGTGCTGCATTTTTAGAAGCAGCCAGTGAGTGCTAGAAGTTTCAGAGACTAACGAAAACTTACTTTCATTCCAAAGGGTGCCCAACCCTCCAGATGCTCCTCGGGCTGAGACATCTTTGACTCTACATTTACTCCAGATTATTTTGCTTGTCTGGAGGAATATTGAGTCCTCCAGCTTGGTCTCCTGGATAAGGAGTATGTCCGGGGCTTCTATTCTTATTAGGTTTCTTATGGCCTCTTCCTTGACTTTGCTCCCCATACCCCTACAATTCCAGGAGACTATTTTCATTATTTACCTTTGTTTAGCTGGGCTCCCTTGGAGCCTTGAGGATGGTTTCTCTCCATCTTTGGCTTTTTTGCTAACAACTTTTCCAGCGTTGGTTGGCTGCCCTGTAACTTGTCCTTGAAATTTTCCTGCTCTCTTTTCTCCTGATCTGTTTTGCGGCCTCTTGCGGATATCCTAACATAGGCTTGGGAGTCACCTATTTCTCCTTCCTCCTCCGAGTCTTCCGTCTCATGCTCCTCTTCCTCGGCTTCAACAGGGGTTTCTTTTGAGCTTTCTGCAATAGTTGCATCCTTGGAAGAGGCAGAAGGATTGCCTTTGTCCGGAGTCCCTACCTTTTGGGCCTCGACCTCCTGGGTGTCCTCTTGTTGCAAGTTGAGAAGTTCAAACTTGTTTTTTGTGGCGGCCTTGGGCGGGATTTGCTGAGCAGAGGCCTGATGAGGACCTTTGCCATTAGGGCCTCCCGTCTTCCTGTGAGAAGTTTTGGGGCGCTTGACTTGATTCCAACCATCCTCCTTCCCCTGCTCTGCCTCAATGTTGGACGGGAAGCCTCTGGCGAAGTGGCCATAGACATGGCATTTTCGGCATTTGAAGGGTAGCTATTCATAGTCCAGTTTCTACACATGCGACCAGTTTCCGACATTGATTTTGATGGCCTCTGGCAGCCCAACTTCCAGATCTACTTCCACGCAGATCCTGGCGCAGTCATATTGGTCCTTGTTGTTTGCTCGATCAATGAAATTCCCAAGGGAATTTCCAATATGCATTAGTGAGTCCCAATTCCAGCAGTGAACTGGGAGATTTGGGAGTCTTACCCACACTGGGACTGCTTTGGGCACATCCACTGCAGGATCAAAATCCGGAGTCCACTTATTTAGATATAAACCCTGAGGGCCCATGAAGTAGGGGCTGTTTTGGAATATCAGATCTTTGTCATCCTTTGAAGAGAACTCGAAGAGAAAGAATCCTCTCCCCAAAAAATAAGAAGTAACACTTTCTTTGATCAACGGCACCCAGTTTCTGTTTACCCAGCTCTCAGTCATTTTGGGTGATGGCCATAGTCCGGTGAACTGGCCTACGAGAGCTCGTTCTTCCAGAGATAAGGCAACCTGAATCGGGGTTTCTGTAGGCAGGGAGATCTCTGGTATATCGTCTAATTTCTTAACAAACTTCGCAACTTCTGAATGTTTCTTCTTAGGAAGACCTGCCAAAAGACGATTGAAGGCCTCAGTAGTCGAGGGTGGCGGAGGAGGGGGAGGCGCATGGGGAGTGCCCTGCACCTCCATGGGCGCAAGCCCTAGAACGAGCGCAGCTGGTCGCAGTCTGTAGCAGCAGGGTCCAGAGCGCGCGCAGTTTTCCTTGATAAATCTCAACTTTTGATTGTGTATACAATTATGAATATTTTAAAATATTTCATGAAAGTTAAATCTCTACCATCCACCTAATATTTATTGATAATTAAATTAATATTGTGGAAACCTTATTCCAAAATAAATATGCCAACTAATTTTAAGTAATACAACCATATCAATTTTAAGTGTAATTTTTTTCCAAAAAAACATTGTTACAAATTCTACATAATATGAGAATTGTTGCATATTTTGCATTGTTTATTGTTTATTTGAGCTAATACCTACATTTTCTTATTATATGCGACCAAATCTAGAAAGCCATACTTTATATATTGTATTTTGTAAATAATAATAATAATAGGGCATTATTTATTATTTTTGTATTCAATTAAGAGTGATATATTTATATTTAAAAAATATACATATAAATATTTTGTGCTCTATTTACACTATCAACTTAACTTAATTAAAATTATAATATTGAGAAAAAATAAATAGAAGATGAAAAACTTATTTTGACCTTGAAAACAATAATTAATTAATGGACCTTTAGCCATAGGATTAAAATAAACTCTTTTTAGGGACTCTCGTTATTTGTGTAAGTTTGGGATACAACATCTCTATCGTGAAGAAAGACTGAACAAATCCAAAAGCATTGTATAATTCATAATCTTAAAATGACTAGCATTACTCTCTATTCTATCCTCCACATAAAAGCAATTATTTCCACATTGAGAGTGTAGTTATCATTAGTTACTCCATGTACAAGAACAAGATAAACAACATGGAAGACAAGGTTTCCCAAGATAGCCTCAATCTGAAGTCAAAAGCACATGTGACTAAGTATTGGTCAATTCCTAATATGCACTATGTTTCACCTTTATGGAGTTAAACGGGTTGAAGATGAAAATTCATTTCTTTTAGAATGTCCTACATATGTTCACATTAGATCTTAATTTTGCAATATTTTTTATGATATGAACCTTCCTAACCATTTAACCCATCAAAACTATATAGTTTTAGGAACTCTCTTCAAGCTTTTCTAGCATAGAAATAAAATACTAAAACAAACCAATTAATCCATTATTTTTTTTTCTTGAGATGATCAAAGTTTATCATAGTGGATAATAATAATCTCATTTTCATCACAGTGTAAGCATTGGTATTTTTTTTTAATGTTTATATTTCTTAGACCAAGCTCATTACAAAATTAAAATAATAGCAATATAAATTAATTGTGTTATATTTTAATACGTTTTTAATGGGAAATTGGAGCCATGTATTTGTAAGACCCATTTTAGTAGAAAAATCTATTTTGGTGATTTGGGCTTTTGAAACTTTCAAAACCCACTTCAGACATTAAAATACTATTTATGGGATCAAAATTTTGTAACAAAAATTTTCCAACCCTCTAATGTTATTCTGCTCATTAACAACTTCCAATGGTCCAAAGATCACCTTAACCAGAGCTTGTATGAAGAAGTTGTATGTCCTACAAATTAACATATACTTTAGCTACCATAGTGCCTCCAAATGGATGTGGCATCAAGTCCCATTACTCACACATGTGGATTTAGTTGCATATGTCCTTTCAAGAAGATTATTGAGGGTCCAAAACCCTAACCCTAATTAGGAGTTGAGGCGTGGAAAAATTTAACCCTAGCCCTGGATGATTATTAAGATATGTTAAATACTCAAACTTAAGGAAATGGAGGGGTTTCATTCTTAACATATTGATTTATTCTCCATTGACAAGCAAAAAAAAGGAGTGGGCGATTATGAGCAAAGCATACGAAGTAGAACACCTTGTGACAACTATTCATGGCAAGGTATCTATCACAACTTCATAGTGAGTCCATCTTTCTTTGTATTGCATTTAATATCTTAAAAAAAAAGAGCAAGGATAGTCCTCACCTTTTGGCTAGGTTTTCTCATATTGCATTTCCCAAGGCTGCCTTGTGTTCATTGTGTGGATGGCATGGCCATTTTATTTTTGTATCTTCTTTATATGTATGTATGTGTGTATGTATGTATGTATGTATAGAAAGAAAGGTTCAAAGATGATACTTGAAGATTCAATTCCAAAGATGAGTGGCGAGATGAGTGGCACATCTTCTAGGGACTCCACTTCTCTATTTAAGGCTAATATAAAGAGCCATTTTAAGAGATATTTTTCTAATTCCAAATAATAAGTTGGGTATTTTCCTTTAAACTTCTTGTTACCTAGTTCTACAGTAAATTTCTGCTAGTTACAGTAAAACTCTACTATTATGGTGTCAAATCAAAGATATGATGAGGCAGTTATTTATGAAAATATTCAAGTTACTCTTGTTGTGGATATAAATGAATTTAGTCCTAACCCTATTTGGTGTATGCCTAAACTTCTTATGTCTAAATTTTATGAAAGAAAGTTCCTTGATCTCAAAGGTATTCAAAGATTCTAATAAACTTCATATATTATATGTGTTTCCTTGCATAAACATGCCTACCAATTCCCCTTGCTTAAACATGAAAATATTAAATTTGGTCTCAAGAAAGGATGTCATTATGTCCATATTGGTCTCATTCAATTCAAAATCAATCCTCTTGTTAGACCTAGCCTAAATATTTATAGTCTATGTTGTATCATTAATTCAAGAAATTTAAACTTTAAAGATGCATTTTTAGTTGGATTTTAGGCCACTCTAACTAATGGTCTTGTATGGACATTAGTATTTCCAAATTTTTTCCTCTGCTTCACTAACCCGCATACAAGCCTATATCCATTAAATGGTTTCAACATGGAGAGTCAATCCCATGTCTCTCAACTCCAAACATCTATCAACCTTAGGTACATGTCACCACCATGATTACATTTATTGCCTAACACATAGAAGAAACTATGGTGGTAGGAGAAGGTAAAGTGAATCCCATAATCCCTACATTTACACTACTGACACTACCACCTGATTGGAACCAAGAATATAGAAGCTTGAAAATTAGTAGCATTCCTAAAGAACCCAAGAGAATAATTATTTCAACATCTAACTCCAATCCAAAGTTTGTAAGATTATTAAGATCTCTCTCCAAATGAAATCTATCCTCCTCCATACCAATAAATAGATCTATTGTGCAAATGTGTGACCACCAAGGAAGTGCAATAAAATGTAAACGAATGTAGACAACACATACTTGATATAAGAAGGTATCAACAGATACACCACCAAGGTTATTCCACAAATGAGAAAGGGAGAATTGCTAGCCTTGAATCAATTAGTAGATCCCTTTCAGGTTGCAAATATTGTATAGAGTTTATTGACCCAGTGATCAAAATTATTTAGCCATCAATCCCAAGGGAAAATGATTCGGGTATCACTCCTAAGAGGCTTTCTGAAAGAGGACTTAGTCATAATAATACTCAACTCATAATGTTTTACCAAAACATGATAGTTGAGATGCAATTTTTTTCCTTTAAAAAGAAACAGGGGGACCATATCTCAATGGAGCAAAAACAAAGGAGTTACTATAATTACCAACTATTTTGTTTGCCCCAAAATGTTGATGATTTAGCTAGAGATTTATTAATAATGAAACAGCATATATCTACTATTCATGAAGGAATGTGGAAAGGTAAATTAGGATCATTTAGTGAAGATGGAATTGATACCATGGTCATTACCTATATTTCTCACATTATCCCGATAAAAAAAATTATTGACGAGATAAAAGGCCATGTGATACCTCCTTCTCTTCTCCCCTTTGTGTATAGATATGATGAGCATGGTCCTAGCAAATTTTGGACATGAAAATCAGGTTCTTCTGACCTAGTGCTTAACATTTTATTTATTGAAGAGGATATGGACAATGAAGTGGAATACTTAGAGTTCACAAAAAAATAATACAATGTATCCAAACCAAAAGGGGTTGTCTCTACATTACAACATAAGTGGATGGAAATGAAATAGAAAACCTCAAATTTCAATCATAAAAAAAAAGAATTATAATCAACGTGAACATACAAGAGAATATATGGGATACTAGTTCATTGAACCTCTCGCTCCATCACCCTCTAATAAAATAAGAATGCCACCTCTAGAGATTACTAATACTACAAAAAAACCTACCATTTCAAGCCTAAATCACTCATGACCTATGTTTGGCTTCAACTCTGAATCCCTACAAAAATAATTGTTAGGTCCCTATATTACTAGTATAGTCCCTTATTGTTATTAGTGTGACCCCCTTATTGTTATTATTGTACCCTTGTAACCCTCATTTTGTTATTATTGTGCCCCTAAATTATTATTGTTAGGTCGGCTAGGATTACATTGTGGCCCACTAGGATTACATTATGGCCACATGGACTCCTATATATAGAAAGGAGGTTTTGTAAATTGTATAATCCAAGAATTGTTCATTTATGTAATGTATTGGAGGTTTCCCCCTCGAAGTGGCTTATTTCTAAGGTGTTGATATCTCTTTTATTCTATTTTTGGAGCTAGTTACTCAACATTTGGTATCAGAGCTTTGGATTCTAGGGTTTCGCTGCTCCAAACAGGTCATCGTGGCATTTTCGCTATAACTTTTTTTCTACGAAGTTTCAGAAGCTGAAATTTTTAGGGTGCGAAGCCGAAATCCTGAGGAAGATTTCCTAAAAATTTCAAAGCTTGGTTCGCAATATTTTCAGAGATATCATCTGTGGAAGTTAGGTCTTTTTTCAGGCTCCTAAACAGGTCATCGTGGCATTTGCGCTATAATTTTTTTTCTACGAAGGTTCAAAATATGAAATTCGTATGGTGCGAAGCTAAAATCCTGAGGAAATGCGTCAAAAAATTTCAGAGCTTGGTTCGCAACATTTTTGGAGATATGATCTGTGGAAGGTAGTGCTTTTTCAGGCTCCTGAATTTCATCTCAAATAGGTGATCGTGGGAAAAGTTCAATAACTCTCTCTCTGGGCATCGGATTGGAGTGCCGTAAAAAGTGGTCGCAAGTACACGGACTATAGTTTCTTGGCTATAAATTTTAGAGACAAAGGACGAAACAGTGACACATGGCAAGTCGTACAAGTTCACTCTACTGAACCAGTCCAGAATTAGGTCATTGTGGGAGATTGGACACAACTTTGTCTTGGAGAATCCAAATCAGGTCAGACCTGTGGCATTCGAAAGATAATTCAGAGGGCTACCTTGATACTGAAATTCAAATATTTAAGTGCTGCAATCATAGAGATTATCCAATTTCAATATCGAGCTCCTCAAAAGCAAGAAAAAGGTGTGTATATATTTTTTTCTTTCCAAATTGCATAAGTCTTCTTTGAAGAATCAATTTGAATTGATTCCAAGGGCATATTGTAGAATATATAGCAGTATTGGATTCTAAAAGATGCCCTGTAAAAATAATTCAACACCCATTAAGCCTTCAGAAGGCTGTACTATGACTCATGAAGATGAAGAATTGCAACATGATCTATCAAAATTACAAGAGCAAGTGCAACAAATTTCACTGTCGCAAAGAGCAACAAAAAATGAAATGGAAGTTTTGAAGAAACGCGTGGAAGTGAAGATGGACGGTTTGAAGAAATGCATGGAAGCTAAGATGGATGGTGTGGAAGCTAAGATGGATGGCATGGAAGATGGCATGGAAGCTAAGATGGATGACATGAAAGACAACATGGAAAACATGAAGAATGATCTCAAAGCAGACATCGAAGGTTTGACAAAGTTGATACAAGAAATGTTTCCTAATGGTGAAAAGATAGTAGAAGAACCTCATGATGAGAACAAAATAAATTTTAATCGTGATTTCATAAACTCTAATGTTGGCGGGAAGAACCACCATATTCCAAAGATGGATATGAGGAATTTTGATGGAAAGGATCTTGTAACATGGATACTACAGATGGAGCAATATTTTGATCTCCATAATGTGCAAAACACACAAAAGGTACGCATTGCAACTTTACATTTAGAACAAAATACATTTGTATGGTATCAATGGCTTTGCTCCCGTAAAAAAATTGTCACTTGGTCGATTTTTACGGAAGAAATGATAGCACATTATGAGGATACAAAGAGCAACACCTTCTTTAGCCAATTGATAAATCTCAAACAAAAGGGTTTAGTGGGGCAGCACATTGAGGACTTCCAAAAATTGAATATAAGGGTAACTGATATTCCAGAGGAACACAAGATCGATCTCTTCATAGGCACTTTAAAGGATAACATCCAACATGAAGTTCGCGTTTTGGAACCTGATTCATTGGAGAAGGCATTCGGGTTGGCAAGAAAAGTTGAATGTAAAATTATGGCGACAAGGAAGCCTACCACTCAATTCTATAAAGAAGGAAGTGTTGCTACGCCTAGATTTCCACAACCTACAAGGTTGACACCACAAAAAATGGAAGAAAAAAGAGCAAAAGGGCTTTGCTACAGTTGTGATAGCAAATACACTAAAGGTCATAAGTGTGCTGAGAAGAAATTATTTTACATAGATTGTGAAGAGGAAAAAGAAAATGAACAAGAAGAGGATATACACCAGGAACCAGCCCTAGAAGAGGAAGAAATGAATCCGACCATATCGTGTAATGCACTGGCAGGAATTACCACTCCTCAAACTCTCGAGATAGAAGGACAAATCAAGAAGAAAAAGGTAATAGTGTTGATTGATTCAGGTAGCACCCATAATTTTATTCATTGTAAGGTAGCCAAGGAATTAAATTGTTTCCTATACCCAGCACCAGAATGTCAAGTGATGGTTGCAAATGGAGGAACTATAAATTGCTCTGGAAAATGCCATAATATCAAACTAACCATGGGGGAATATGTATTGAATAGTCCAATGCTTTCCATTCCTATGGGAGGTGCTGATGTTGTACTAGGAGTACAATGGTTACAATCTTTGGGGATGGTAGCTTTTAATTTTCAAGAACTTTTCTTGAAATTTTTTCAGAAGGAAAGGAAGTTGAATTACGGGGTATTGCAGGGAAGCCGGGAAAGATAATAAGCTCTAATGTCATGACAAAGCTTCTAAAGAAAGAACAACGAGGCGTAATTGCACAATTATGCTCACTAGAAGTTCCAACATCAAAATCATCTATTTATGCAGATCTCCAACAATTCTTGGACAATCATTCCAAGGTGTTTGAAACTCCCAAAGGACTCCCACCTATTCGTGATCATGATCATGTTATTCATCTGATTCCAGGAAGTGTTCCTCCAAACATCAGGCCTTATAGATATCCTTACTTCCAAAAGAGCGAAATTGAACGTATGATTACATAAATGTTAGAGGCGGGTATAATTCAACCTAGTCAAAGTTCTTTCTCCGCTCTTGTAGTATTGGTACACAAGAAGGATGGATCATGGCGAATGTGTCCGGATTATAGGGAGCTCAATAAGCTCACCATTAAAGATAAATTTCCCATTCCGGTGATTGATGAATTATTGGATGAATTACATGGAGCAATTTATTTTACCAAGTTGGATCTTCGTTTTGGATATCATCAAATTAGAATGAAGACTGAAGATATTCCAAAAATAGCATTTCGAACTCATGAGGGTCATTATGAATTTTTGGTCATGCCTTTTGGCCTTACCAATGCACCTTCTACATTTTAAGGGTTGATGAATTCCATTTTCAAACCCTTCCTTAGAAAATTTGTGCTAGTATTTTTTGATGATATACTAATCTACAGTAGGTCTTGGAAGGATCATGTTGAACATGTTGACAGGGTGCTCAAACTATTGCGGGAGAAGCAATTATATGCAAAAATATCCAAATGTTTCTTTGGAGTACAAGAGGTGGAATATCTGGGTCATATTGTATCTCACGAGGGTGTTAAAGTAGACCCTAACAAAATTAAAGCCATTAAGGAATGGAAAGTCCCGACAACCATAAAGCAGTTGCGAGGATTTCTCGGGTTAACAGGGTATTATCGCAAGTTTGTTAAGAATTATGGGAGAATAGCAGCACCTCTAACAACATTATTGAAGAAAGATGCATTTCATGGACTCCTGAAGCAACTAAGGCCTTTGAACATCTTAAAGAGGCAATGTGCCTAGCACCGGTCTTAGCTACGCCAGACTTCACAAAAACCTTTATTGTGGAATGTGATGCCTCAGGAAATGGAATTGGTGTAGTTTTAATGCAAGAAGGAAGACCCATTGCTTTTGAAAGTAGTCCAATCAAAGGAAAGTATTTACAGAAACCTATTTATGAGAAGGAAATGTTAGCAATACTGCATGCACTAAAGAAATGGAGAACTTACCTAATGGGAAGACACTTCAAGGTAAAAATTGATCATGATAGTCTTAAACACTTTTTGGAACAAAGACTATCTTGAGAAGAGCAGCAAAAATGGGTCACAAAGATGTTGGGTTATGACTTTGAAATAATCTACAAAAAAGGAAAGATTAATGTTGTTGCAGATGCACTCTCAAGAAAGAATGAAGAGGTGGAAGCATTGCTTTGTGCCATTTCTATTATCCAACCAGATTGGATAACTGAAGCAAGAGATGAATGGAGGAAGGACAAAGATGTATGGATACTCATTCAAAAGTTGCAGCAAGATCCTAGTACATCTGATACATTTAGTTGGAAAAATGATTCCTTATGGTACAAAAATCGCTTATATCTTTGTAAGAATTCCCAACTAAAACAAAAGATTCTTCTGGAATTGCACACTTCTCCTTTAGGAGGACACTCAGGATTTTTAAAAACTTACCACAGGGTGAAGAAGAATTTTTTTGGGATGGCCTTAAATCTGATATTCGAAAGTTTGTGGCGGAATGTTTGGTTTGCCAGCAGAATAAAGTGGAAACAATTAAGACCCCAGGACTTCTACAACCTTTATCCATTCCAAGTCAACGTTGGGAGGAGATTTCAATGGATTTTATCACGGGTTTACCTAAGTCCGAAGGAAAGAATGTCATCATGGTGGTAGTTGATAGACTTACCAAGTATGCACACTTTTGTGCATTATCTCATCCATTTAAAGCAAGTACAGTTGCTACTACATTTATGGACAGAATTCAAAAGCTACATGGAAGCCCAAGGGTTATTGTGAGCGACAGAGATCCCATTTTTACTGGAAATTTTTGGACGAATTTATTTTCTTGTTTGGGTACTCAATTAGCTCATAGCTCATCTTATCATCCTCAATCTGATGGTCAAACTGAGATAGTAAATAAATGTTTGGAAGGATATCTTCGTTTCTTTGTATCTGATAAACAAACACAATGGGTCAAGTGGTTACCTCTCGCTGAATGGTGGTATAACACTTCCTTCCATACTGCAGCAAAAATGACCCCATTTATGGCACTTTATGAATATCATCCACCATCCATCACATCATATTTAGAGAGACAATAAAGTTTCTAGCAGTAATCCATGAGTCTACCAGCCAGGAAATTCTCCAACTCTGGATAACTGAATTTGGCTATAATCAAAATGAAGCATGGGCTGATCACTTTACCAGCAATGAGAAGTTTTATTGTCACAGAGACTGGGCTTTTGCTTCTGTCCCCATACAAAAAATATCTCAGTAGCCAGGGATAATAAATTATCGCCAAAATACTATGGTCCTTACAAGGTGTTGCAAAAGATTGGTACTATGGCATACAAATTGGAGCTTCCTACTTCTTCACGAGTGCATCCGGTTTTCCATGTTTCATGCTTAAAGAAGGTTATAGGTGAAAATATTCCAGTTCAAACAATATTTCCAGAACTTGATGAGGAAGGAAAAATCATATTGGAACCTGAAGCGGTCACGGAAACAAGAACTCGACAGCTACGGAATCGATCAATTTCAGAGTATCTCGTCAAGTGGAAGAACTTACCCACTGAAGATTCTACATGGGAGGATGATAAGTTTATACAGAAGCACCCAGAGCTACTCAAGCGTTGAGGACAACACTTTTTTGAAGGAGAGGGGCATGTTAGGTCCCTATATTACTAGTATAGTCCCTTATTGTTATTAGTGTAACCCCCTTATTGTTATTATTGTACCCTTGTTACCCTCATTTTGTTATTATTGTGCCCCTAAATTATTATTGTTAGGTTGGCTAGGATTACATTGTGGCCCACTAGGATTGCATTATGGCCACATGGACTCCTATATATAGAAAGGAGGTTTTGTAAATTGTATAATCCAAGAATTGTTCATTTATGTAATGTATTGGAGGTTGCCCCCTCGAAGTGGCTTATTTCTAAGGCGTTGATATCTCTTTTCTTCTATTTTTGGAGCTGGTTACTCAACAATAATGAAGGTGTTGCACACATGGGAAGGGTGGGGAATAACTTAGAGAGCCCAATATAATAATAAATTATCCTTCAGTTATTTAGCTACAAGACTAACCTGGGGATTCACATGTCACTTGGCCCAATGGTGGACACAGATACCCTATGAGCATAGAGATAATATCCTTAGAGAAGGTGCGGGACTAGGAGACCCATTGGCTTTTACAAACCTGGTCAAGGCCGCTAATACATAATTGTATGGTGATAGCAAATTAGATAAAAATCAATACGTTAATATATTTATTTCCCAAATATTATGTGATCTCTCTTTAAGGCATGAATACAAATGCATTATGCAAGAATTTCTATCAATATATGAATATGGGGAAAATATTATATTCAAAATATATTATGTTTCATCATGGCCAAAGATTATCCATTAATTTGTAAGGAAAAGATTCAAAGAGCAATGGAAAGGGTTTTAAGATTACTCTCTTGTAGTTCTACATCAAAGAGAGAGAAAAATATATTGGATGTATGTATAAAATTCAAGGCTTCTAAACAACTTAAGAACAATTCAAAATTTATCAACTAGCCTCACTATAACCAATTGAAAGAAACTTATGGTTATGTTTGTATTAAGCCAAAGCCAAATCAAGCAACTCGTCCTAGTGATTGTTCAAGCTCTTCATGGAATGGCAAGTAAAAGTTATTACACATAGTGTTGTCATTGATGACAAAAAAATGTCATTAATTTCAAAGGAGATATATGGACAGCAACAACAAGACCATCCGTCATGATAAAAGAAGCAATAAGTCTTGTAGTAAAGTAGTATAACAATGTGACCTTCCGCAAGAGCTCGTCACATGAGGATATGGGTGCTTGAATTTATTTGAGTTTTTAAAAAATTCACGATGCTCAAATGATCATACAAATAGAATGGATGTGTACTGCTAGTCGATACCTTTCCAATGGTATATTTTTCTTAGAAAAAATCCTCTTGTATAAGAAGTTATGGCCTAGTGAGAATCAATATTAGTTGGGGGGGAAATTAAAAGGTCAAACTTTAAGGCTAAACCCAAAATTTGAATTTGTTAAATGTCATTCAAGTTTAGAGCGAATCCACTGTTAAATGAACAAATCAATGGCACAGACACGAAAGTAGTGCACCAGTTAACTCCCTTAAACAACGTGCAAGTTCTATACCAATCAACGCATTTCTCACAAAAAAAGGGATAGATCAAAGGGAAACAACACATGGTTTAACCTTATCCTCAATCTAAACTACATATCGACACGTATCGGCCCTGGTCATTTTTTAAATTATTAAAACTTTGATTTCTCTGATACGAAACTATTTGACCCTCCATGGTTCAAACACTATAAATAGGGCATCACATATGGTCTGGAAAGACAAAAATTTGACAATAAATATATTATATTGTATGTGGTTCAAAGTGAATGGTCCACGATCGAATTGAAGCCACTTTTGTTTTTTTAAGGTTTGGTTCCTCTTTGTTGATTCATATGCAGGACACAAGTCTTTTAAGTTTGGTTTTATCTTGATGAATGGTGACCATGCCACCATTTTTGGCATCATACAGTAGTATCTTCTGCGTTGAATCTCATATATTGACAAAAGTATGACTCATGTGGCATAGGCCAAGAGTTGCATGCCCGCGAAGGTTGAATAATGTATATCGTTGTGACCCTTATGAAGGTCAAACAATGTATATTAGTGTGACTCCAATGAATGTCAAGCAATGTATATCATCGTGATTCCTGTGGGAAGGTCGAAGAATTGAATATCATCACGATCCCCATGGGAAGGCTGAAGCACTATATATCATTATCATCCTCGTGATAAGTTCGAAACACTGTATATCATATTGATCCTTATGGGAATAACAAAGCACTATATATAATATTGATCCCTAAGGGAAGGCCTAAGCATTGTATACCATCGTGATCCCTGTGGAAAGTTTGAAGCACTATATATCATCGTGATCCATGTGGTGAAGGGCAAAGCACTATATATCATCATGGCTTCTGAGGTGAAGGCCAAAGAACTATATATCATCATGAACTCTGTGGTGAAGGCCAAATTTGTTATGAAACCATCTCACAAAATAAAATAAAAGATAGATCGATGACTTGAGAAATAACCTCTTCGAGGGGGAAACCTCCTTTGCATCACATAAAATAAATTTTTTTGGATGATACAAATGAAAATACCTCTTTGGTATATATATAAGAGTCTGAGGTGTCACAATATAATCAAAGCCTACATAAAAATAATAATGTAAGGGCACAAAAATAACAATAGTGGCCTTCAATTAGGCACAACAATAACAATAGGGGGTTACACTAACAATAAAAATAAGGGTAATACATTAGTATTATAGGGACCTAACATGCCCATCTCCTTCAAAAAAGTGTTGTCCTCAACGCTTGAGTAGTTATGGATGTTTATGTATAAAATTATCATCCTCCCATGTCGAATATTTAGCGGGTAAGTTCTTCCACTCAATGAGATACTCTGAAATTGATCGATTACGTAGCTCTCGACTTCTTGTTTCTAGGACTGCTTCAGGATCCAATGTTATTTTTCCTTCTTCAAGTTCTAGAAATATTGTTTGAACTGGGAGCTTGTCACTAATAACCTTCTTTAAGCATGAAACATGGAAAATTGGGTGTACTCGAGAAGATGCAGGTAGCTACAATTTATATGCTCTTTTGCAACACCTTGTAAGGACCATAATACTTGGGTGACAATTTATTATCCTTCTTAGCTTGCTTGAGGGACATTTGTTTGTATGGTTGTAGTCGTAAAAATACCCAGTCGACTACATCAAAACTTCTTTCACTACAATGTTGTTCTACCTATTGTTTCATTCGATTCTTCTCCAAAGCGAGGTTATCTTTTAAGAGTTGTATAACTTGTTGTTAATGCCCAATGTGATCTTCCACTGCTTGAACCTTAGAATTTTATCTTAAGTATGATGTGATGGATGAAGGATGATATCCATAAAGTGCCATAAATGGGGTCATGTTTTCTGCAATATGGAAGGAAGTGTTATACCACCATTCAGCCAAAGGTAGCCACTTGAACCATTGTGTTTGTTTATCAAATACAAAGCAATGTAGGTATCCTTCCAAAAATTTCTTCACTATTTTAGTTTTCCCGTCAGTTTGAGGATGATAATATGAGTTATCAGCTAATTGAGTACCAATACAAGAAACAATTATGTCCAAACATTTCCACTGAAAATGGGATCTCTATCACTTAGAATAATGTTTGGGTTTCCATGTAGGTTTTGAATTGTTTCCATAAATGCAGTAGAAAATGTATTTACTTTAAAAGGATGAGATAATGCACAAAAGTGTGCATACTTGGTAATTCTACCAACTACCACCATGCTGACAATATTTCCTTCAAACTTGGGTTAACCTGTGATAAAATCCATTGAGACCTCCTCCCAATGTTGACTTGGAATGGCTAAAGGTTGTAATAGACCTGGGGTTTTAATTGTCTCAACTTTATTTTGTTGGAAAACCAAACATTCTGCCACAAAATTCTGAATATCAGATTTAAGGTCATCCCAAAAAAGTTCCTTCTTGACCCTGTGGTAAGTTTTTAAAAATACTGAGTGCCCTCCTAAGGGGGAGGTGTGCAATTCCAAATGAATATTTTGTTTGAGTTGGGAATTATTACAGAGATATAAGTGATCTTTGTATCATAATGAATCATTTTTCTAGGTAAATGTATCAGATGTATTGGGATCTTGCTACAACTTTTGAATGAGTGTCCACACCTCTTCATCATTTTTCCATTCATACCTTAAGTTATCCAATCAGGTTGGATAGTAAAAATGGCATAGAGCAATGCTTCCACATCCTCATCCTTTCTTGAGAGTGCGTTGCAACAACATTTTTATTCCCTTTTTTTTTAGATGAATTCAAATTCATAACCAACACCTTTGTAACCCATTTTTGTTGCTCTTTTGAAGATAATATCTTCTCCAAAAAGTATTTAAGATATCATGATTTGTTTTTACCTTGAAGTGTATTCCCATTAGGTAAGGTCATAATTTCTTTAGTGCACATAGTATTGCCAATATTTCCTTATTAGAAATAGGTTTGTGTAAATATTTTCCCTTGATTGGACAAATTTCAAAAGAAACGGGTCTTCCTTCTTACATTAACACACCACAAATTCCATTTCTTGAGGCATCACCTTCCATAATAAAGGTTTTTGGGAAGTTTGGTGTAGCTAAAATCGATGCTTGGAACATTTCCTCTTTAGGATGTTCAAAGGCCTTAGTTGCTTCTAGAGTCCATGAAAATGCATATTTCTTCAGTAATGTTGTTAGATGTGCTACTATTCTCCCACAATTCTAAACAAACTTGCGATAATACAATGTCAACCCGAGAAATCCCTAAAGATTCTTTAGGGTTGTGGGGATTTTCCATTCCTTAATGGCTTTAATTTTGTTAGGATCTACCTTAACACCCTCATGAGATACAATATGACCTAAATATTCCACCTCTTGTAGTCCTTGGAAGTTTTTGCATATAATTGTTTCTCCTTTGATAGTTTGAGCACCCTGTCCTCATGTTGAAAATGATCTTTCCAAGACTTGTTGTAGATTAGTATATCATCAAAAAATACTAACATGGTTTTTCTAAGGAATGGTTTGAAAATGGAATTCATCAAACCTTGAAATATGGAAGGTGCATTAGTAAGGCCAAAAGGCATGACCAAAAATTCATAATGACCTTCATGAGTTATGAATGTTGTTTTTAGAATGTCTTCAATATTCATTCTAACTTGATGATATCATGAATGAAGATCCATCTTGGTGAAGAAAATTTCTCCATGTAATATTTCATCCAACAATTCTTCAATGACAGGAATATGAAATTTATCTTTAATAGTGATCTTGTCACTTTAAAAGACAAGGTTGTGGCATAGGTTAAAGAAAATTGAAAAAAAATAAAAAATAAAAAATAAAGCTCCATGAAAAACCTAAGATTGTCATACAACCATAGGAGAGAAAATATAAGGAGTTTCTTCCCAGCGGAATCACCATTTTTGTTGCAAGAAATTATCCCTTAAGGTCAACATTGAAAACCTTATGTTGAGGTCCTGAGTTGTCCTCTTCTTGACACTACCTTTCCTTAATTTCTATCGTTTCTATCATAATTTTGTTACGTTTCAAGCTATAAGGTCACTCCATATATGCTCAAATACAAGAAAAAGCTATCAATCATTTGAAGTTTATAGCATTTAGTTTCTTTATGAAATCTAATCCAAAACATTTCTATAGCTATCAAATTGCACTAATTTTGTAGCTAACCAGATATTCTATAACTACATCCATGGTTAAACAGATTGCAACGTGTTTGAAGAAGAAAAAGGCATATAGGTAGATGTAAAATGGAAAACATATGGAAATCCACGTATTACATCGATTTGGAAACTCACAAGGTTCGAGAAATATGATAGTCAAACTAGAAGTCAACCCTAGTTATAATACTCTAGCTTTGCATAGAATTTGAAGGCAGATCATGGAATCATCAAGCAAGCATGGGATTGAACAAGAAAAGTGTAAAATCACAGTTGTGATATGGAAAATAGAAATATTCTCATGATTTTCTATTTTTGTATCAAATCATGAGAAGCATAATTCATATTTTAACTTAGTTACTTAGTTGTCAAAAATGAACTAGCTTCCCAACTTATATCTCTTCAAACTTTTATTCAAAAAGGGGATTATAAATAGCCTTGGAGTGAGACAATGATCAATCCTTAAGATTTGTAACCATTCACTATTGAAAGACTCTTGTTTTTAATATAAATACTTTATTCCTCCTTTTTTATTAAATCTGTGGGTAAATAGCGCGTGATTGAAGTTATTTTATTCTTTCACTCAACAGGAGGCCCCCTTGCAGAGTTGTAATTCAATTTAATTGTTGATTCAATTTTGTTTCAGCAGTAGTTTCTCTGATTTTTAGATCATTAGATGCTCTCTCTCAATTCTTTATTTCGCGACATAGTTTATTTGACATTGCTTTGTTTACATGGGTTGAGCGCTTAGTCATAAATCAAAAATGTAAAAAACATTTCTTTCTTTGGTTCATTCATCCCAGTTGATCTACTTAGTCTTAGAGTTGCACAAGTTTAATGATCAAAATTGGTCACACACACACCAGTAATCTATCAAGGCTTGTAGTTGAATTCATGTCTTTTTATGGTTTTGGTTTGAAGTAGTTTTTGATTTAGTATGATATAATTGGACAAGTTTTTAGAAGTAGATTTTATTTTCATTCATAGGTTTGTCTTCATTTAAATGCAATAGATTACATTTCAATTCTCTACTCTTAGAATAGTTTGTAGACTAAATTTCAATTCTTCTCATAAACTAGTTTTCATTTTCAAATCAATAAATTAGAATTCAATTATGTGATAGTTTTTATTCCAAGTCAATAGAATATCTTTCATTTCCAGTTCTTGCTCTGTTGTTTGTTTTTAAATCATTTTTAATTTCACAATCCTTACAAAAAGAACATGTGTGTCTCTTTAATGAGAATTGAACTTGAGAGAGTCTAGATTTTCTTGCAAAATCAAAGATAGAACTCCTAGCATATATAGTGCACATACACTTCGCAAGCACATGAACCTTGGTTTGAAAATTTAATGAATTGATTTAACTACCAATTACATTACCCAACACTTTTGGCACCGTTGTTGGGGAAGTTTATATAGGACTTTATTTTTTATTTTCATATCATACTAGATGCATTCATTCTTTAGAAACACAATTAAAATCATATTAAAATAATTTAGGATGCATGCATAGAGAACAATATTATAGGAGTATATTTATAAGTAGATGTAGAGTATGTAGTTCAATACCAACATCACCAACCACCCCCGCCAAACCACGTAGTGCCACGCCATCCACCGACACTCGCATTCCATCTATAGCAGGTAGACATAGACTCCCTAAGGTACATATGTCTGAAATTAAAACTAGGGACTCAACAACGTTGTCCACAAAATCTATAGTTGAAGAAACCACATCCCCTACTAAATGAGTTTCTCTCTTCATCAAGTGAACAACTCCTAGGATAAGAGTTAGAAGTTTTTAGCAAGGAAGAGGAAGAAATTTTTTCTGACATACCATTATTAGAGGAGCTAAAGGAATCAGTAGACAATCCTATTGTTGAACCTTATATTAACTCTAAAGAATCTACAATGGTAGGAGAAGGAGAAGGAGAAGTACACAATGGAGAGGGTGAACTTAGAATTGGTGGAGGAATGGGTAGAGGAGGAAATAGAGGAGGATTTCAAGGTGGTAGAGGTGGAATGGGGGATGATAGAGAACAAGACCCTTATGTATTCCCTATCTTCAATGAAGATACCACAAATACTATGAAAAATATCTCACCTTCTATTCTTCCTATTTTTTGTGGCTTGAGAATTGAGGATCCTGAGACATTTATTTTTGAGTTTAAAGTATTGTGTAGTTCATATGATTATTTAATTGATACTCAAAAATTAAAATAGCCACTCTAAAAGATGGATACCTTAAATAGTATGGGTCTAGGAACATACTCTATTAGAACATGGGATGAAATGAAGAGAGTATTCCTAGAAAAATACAAAGATTATTTTATGCAATGTAACCTTAAGGATGAAGTCTTTAAGATGATTCAAAGAGAGGATGAAAACCTTGAAGATCTGGTGGAAAGGTTTTCATACCATATCAAAAGGGATAAAATGCATAATTTAGATGAAGAGACACTAAACCATCTTTTTCTAAAAAATATTAGAGATGAATGGATTGATCTCCTCAATTTAGTGGGAAAAGGAGATGTCTCTCAATTTTCATTTGAGGAAATTTGTGAGTTGTGTAAACACATTGCAAGATGCAAATAAAAATATGGTAAAAATCTAAGAGACCCAGTCGTCTCAAGAGTAAGAAAATATGCATCTGGAACCTTGAGTAGAGTACAATTAGGAAATTTACTTGATAATTTCAAAGCAGATATCCTTGGAAACCTCAGTGATGATTTAGATACTCTAATGATACAAACAAGCAAAAAGTTGAGAATGCTACATTATCTATTTTCTGTCCTAGGTGTAGGAAAAATAATGCTCTACCATAATTTACTCTTGATAGCGTTGATATATGTGTCATATGCAAAAAATCATGATAAAAAAGAGTGTCCCTCAATACCTGGGCTCAAGACTGTCTTTCAGGTTGAAACTAGAACAAGTCAAGCTGAATCGCTTTGATTTATTGCTAAAATACCATGGAAACCTCAAAAAACAGGTATGGCACAAGGTGACAATGCTTAATATAAATCACATGCACAACCATAGAGAATTTGGAATACACCTATGCCTTGGTAGCGTTGGCCACCCCAACCTAAAAACCCATCTTGGGCACAAGGTTGGAAAAACTCTTACGGTAGAAATCCTCAGTATCCTCAATTCCAATAACCATATCCTTAATGCCAACCCCAGTACTACCCTCCTCAACATGCTCAACCACAATTCCAACCCTAATCATCAAATCAACTACATCCCTTTCAATCCACTCCATTTGCTCAGAAATCCAATGAACTACCTTCTCAACCACATCCGAATCCAAATAATAATAATCGTCATCAACCCATTTATAATGTTGAGGGTCAAAACTTTCAAGCTTGTATGATATCCCCCCATGTCTAAATTATGTCCAACTTAGATCTGGTATGGTTTGGAAAAAGAAATCACCACTAATTGTCATCCAAGAATTTAAGGGGGATAAAATCCCTGAAAAAGAGGCATCTCTTGATCAAGAAAGGACTCCTCCAAAGGAGTATGTTTTTGTACAATTTGGTGACAACCAAATAAAACCAACTCCTACAATTCCCCTAGTGGAACAACCTTTTATTTCCCTACAAAAATCTCCTTTTCCCGAGATACTCAAAATTGATAAGGGAATAGAAAGGAATTTTTTTTTTACTTGAATATGATTGCTAGATGAATTGAAAAATATTTGCATCAAAATTCCTTTAATTCAGGCTATAAAGGAAATACTAGTATTTGCAAAAACAATAAAGTACTTGTCAATTAAAAAACCAGGAAGAAAAATAAAAGATGTTAAAAAGGTTCAATTGATAGAAAAGATAAAAAATATTATGATAGGGAAACCAATAGTTCAAAAATATCTAGATCCTAGTATCCCTATTGTAAAAATTCATATAAATGTTATTGATATTCCAAACACTTTGATCAATTAAGGAGCAACCATTAATATTATGAGCAAAGAAACTATGGATCAATTAAAGATTCATAATCTTCAATATACCCCAACCCTACTACAATTAGTAGATAGATCTGTTATCAAACTTGTTGGTATATTAGAAGATGTGTATGTATCTTTAGATTCATGGGAGTATCCTGTTGATTTTATGATTTTAACTCCCAATAATAATTTAGGAGGCCATCCATTAATCCTTGGTAGACCTTGGATAGCTACAAATGATGCATTCGTAAGTTTTAAATTTGGTGATATGTACATTTTTGATGGTATCTCTACTAAGAGATTCACATTATATCCACCTATAAAAACAACAACTAAAGTAGAAAGTGAATTTTGGTTGATGATGACAATGAAGAATTTGAGGAAATTCAACCAATATTTACTCTTTCACAAATAGATGAAGAGGACCAATTGATAAATTTGATGGATAATAATGATTCTTCTTCATATTGTGAACAATATCAAGGTTTTCAAGAGCAATGTAATATTGAATATTTATCATCTCATCAATCTAAATTAACTTTGCATTCGATGGAAAAATTTGGCAATTCTTTGATAGATTTTTTTCCAAGAAAAAACATTAAATATTAATAATAACTTGGAAGAGTTTCAAAAGAGACAATAAATAAATATGCTGCAAAAACATTCCTTTGCATTTGTATGGGAATATACTGGTACGAAAGAAATTAATTCTAACACATGTATGCATCACATTTACATTCAGGAAAATGCCAAACCAGTCAGACAACCTCATAAAAGGATGAATCCTAATCTAAGAGAAATCATTAAGGAGGAACTACAAAAATTACTCAACGTGAATTTCATTTATCCAATATCAGATAGGTAATGGGTCTCACCTTTTGTGATTGTTCCTAAGAATAATGAAAAGTGGAGAGTGTGCATTGATTATAGAGAACTGAATAAGGCTTCTTTAAAAGATCATTTCCCACTACCTTTCATTGATCAAGTACTAGATACCTTAGCAGGGAAGAAATACTTTTGATTTCTTGATGGATTCAATGGATATAACCAAATCCAATTGGCACCAAAAGATCAAGATAAAACAACCTTTTCATGCACATGGGGTACAAGTGCTTACAAGGTACTTCCTTTGGGGTTATGTAATGCACCTGTAATATTCCAAAGAGAACTTTTGGGTATCTTTTCTGATGTAATTCATGATTGTGTAAAATTTTACATGGATGATTTCACTGTCTATGGAAATAATTTTGAAGAATCCCTTGAAAAATTAGAAAAAATTCTCATTAGATGTAAGGAAGCAAATCTTTCATTAAGTCATGAGAAATGTTTTATGATGTTTAATGAGGAAATTGTTTTAGGCCACCATATTTCAGGTGATGGAATTAAGGTGGATGCATCTAAAGTAGAGGTAATTTCCAAAATTTAAATTCCCACTTATCAAAGAGATGTTATAATTTTTCTTGGTTTTACAGGATATTACAAAAGATTCATAGAAAACTTCACACAAATAGGCTCTCCACTCTGTAAAATTCTGACAAAGGATTGTGATTTTATTTGGAATTCTGGCTGCTAAAAAACATTTGAATCATTGAAGCAGAAAATAAATGAAGCACCAATCTTAAGAGGGCCTAATTGGTCTCTCCCTTTTCACATTTCAATTGATGCTTCATATGCAACTTTAGGAGTTGTGTTGAGAAAAAAATATCTAACTCCTTATGCTATTTATTACACAAGTAAAAATTGGACTCTTGTAGGGTTAAATTACACAATAACAAAAAAGGAGTTTTTAGCTATTGTTGATGCCATTAATAAGTTTCAACGCTATATCAATGGTTATGAAACTTTCATTCATACACATCATTATGCTATTAGATATTTAATTAATAAATAAATTACTAATGACATCATTACTAGATGGTTGTTATTATTACAATAATTCAATATTACTATTCTCGATAGGCCAGGAAAGCGGAAAACACAGTCGTTGATTTCCTTTCTAGAATGCAGAATGATAATATTGATTCTCTCGTGAAGGATAATTTTTTTGATAAGTTTCTTTTTGTAGTGTCTACTAAAACTCCTTGATTTGAAAATATTGCTAACCATTTGGCTATAGGAAAGTTTCCCCCAAAATTATTAACCAAATAAAAATAGAAAGTCATCAAAACCAGTGCACCTTACTCATTGATAGAGGGAGAATTGTACCGAACTAGACCTGATCTAATCATTCAAAGATGTGTTCGAGAGGATGAAGTACCAGAGATATTGAAATATTTCCATGATGAACCATGTGGAGGACACTTTACTGATAGAATAACTGCTTACAAGGTCCTTCTTTTGGGATATTATTGACCTTCTAATTTTAGCAATGCCAAGGAATATGTCAAAAGATGTGATAGATGCCAAAGAATGGGAAAACTCATTCCATTAGACGAGATGCCTCTACAACCTTAGGTACTTGTAGAGCCTTTTGAAAAATGAGCTCTAGAGTTTGTTAGTCCAATCAATCTTCCATCTAAGCAAAAAAGGTATATACTTGCTTGTATAGATTATGTCATGAAATGGGTATAAGTTAAACCACTTCCTTTTACAACTAAAAATGTTGTAGTTACATTTCTTTTTGAGGATATTTTCACTTGTTTTGGTGCCCGAGGGAAATTGTGACAGATCAAGGTACTCAATTCACATCCAAGTTGGTGCACAAAATTATGGATCAATACAAGATCAAACATCACAAGTCTACTCCATATCATCCACAAGCCAATGAGCAAGTGGAAACTACAAATAAGGTACTTGAAGCAATCCTAAACAAGAATATACACCTGCATATAAGAGATTGAGCATAAAGGATTCTAGAGGCACTTTGCGCATGTCGTACCACATGGAGAAACACTACTGGACACACTCCTTATGAGCGTGTCTATGGGAAGAATTTTTTGCTTACAATTGAATTCCAAGTGGAGAATTTTAGAAAAACAACAAAGTTTGGGTTTTATCTATTTGAAGCTAAAAAAAAATGCTAGCACAGTTGAACGAGCTAGATGAAATTTGGTAGGATTATATCCAACAAACCAACATAGTAAAAAAACAAAGATCGAGATGATATGAAAAATTCATCAAAGTTAAGAAGTTAAAGCCAGGTTACTGGGCTCTTTCTTTTGACTTTGAATTCAAATATTTTCAAGGAAAATTTCAGACTCACACACTTGGTCCCTATGAAATAGATATTGTCTTTTATATTGGAGCTATTAGAATCAAGTCTATTGATGAATAAAAGATCACATTCTTTGTTAATGGCCATAGATTAAAGCTATACCATAAGCCCTTGGCAAGAGAACAAATTGTCAAATATTTGCAAAATCATTCTAATTTCAAGTTGGTTGAGAAAGGAGATACTTCTTCTCATCTTCCAACTAGATTTGATTTCTTTCCTTAAATTGGGAAAAAAAAATTAAAAAAAGAGATAAATGAAAAAAAAATATACAAATAAATAAATAATAAGTATAGACATGAAAACCAACATTGTTGGCATGTCTCTACAAAAAAATTTAAATGAAAACCCAGAATTCTTGGTGGTTATATTTTCACAACCCCCTATATTATCTTGTCCCATTTCTTTTCTTTTCCTCTTTTTCTTCTAATAAAATTTTCAGGTGTAATAAGGCCCTTGAGACCTAATTTTTCCTTCAATTATTCTCAGAAATCATCAACACCAACGAAGTCCAGCTACATCAACAATAGGGGGGATTTCAAGAAATTTTAAAGGAACAACGACATGATCTATGACATTCTGAAATTGACTACAAACTCTGCAACCAATATGAAACTTGCATATATTTTTAACCTATGAGATTGTCAAGCCTCCAAAACACTTCAGACCTATAATAGAGAAAGCATCAATACTAAAGGTATGTGTAACGAGGTATGCAATTAAAATCTTAGATTATTTTTAATTTAGAAACGATAGACTTGAAAACTTATTGAATGATAATGATACACTTCTTTCAATAATGAGAAAATCATGAAATTATGACAATCCTATTCCATTACATACAATCATAACCTTATCTGTCAGGTCAAGACCTCTCCATCATATTCGAAATAACTAATATTCTAATGGTCCTATAAAACTGGATCTCTGAATCATGGTGAATCATTTATGGAAGAGGTATAATCCCATTGGAAATAGCCCCCCTCCTTAAGAGAAACCTATTTTACTCTAATGCATCCACCACTCTACCCCATTATTAATCCTCTCATTTCATTATTATCAAGGCCATTCACTATCTGTTGTGGAGGTAAATCCCCTCTGCGGACAGAGGTGATCCCACTAGCCCTAGAGTGGGTCTAGCAACAATCGAAACATGCAAGGCTGTTGATTCCTAGTTACAAAAGATAGAATCACGATAGATTGCTTACCGTGATTCCTTCGCTGCTGTTGTCGAAGAAGAAGTGGCGCTTCCGTTCCTAGCTGGACAGGTCACGATCCGTGAGCTTGTCGCATCCAGATACCTGTACACATGCAAAGAAGAGAGACAACATGCAACGCAATATTTCACACCTTATAACTATCGATCAATCAGAGAGGAACGAATGAAATTGCATTATATAATGGACAAATGCAATCATGGAACCAATAGCAGAGTCATGTATATTAAGATACGAGAAAATGATTACAACCGATGCTCTGACGTTGTGATCTTCCTTCGACAGGGCTCCAGCGGGACGTGTCTCACAAAGCTCGTTAGGGATTTGACAAAACTCTCTCTCTCACAGGGTTCTCCTTAGCTCTGCTCTTGATTGTTACTTAGCTATAATTTCCTTCCCAAAAGTTCAGCTAGCTAGAAAATGGAGAGGGCAGGCTTTTATAGAGGGAGAAGGAGAGGTTAGGCTCCCTATAATCATGGGGGAGAGTCCTATCTCTTAGGAAGGTTCCATGAGAGGTGGAAAACCACTTCCTAATCAGGGAGATCCGGAGGCAAACAACCCAACCCCTTTTGATGATCTATTCTGAAGTTGTTAGAATCAAACTTCTGCCTTCTATTATTAAAAAACATTCCTTAATAGGCTTGGCGCAAGCACAACACAGGGAAAAAGCACCAGCTGGCGCACCCACTAGTGTACATTTTCCCCATTGGCGCGAGGGATGAATTGGCTACCCGTGCCAATGCTAAAACATGGGTTTTTAGGGTTTTTTAGAGGAAATGTTCTTGAGGAGAATTCTTGCCCTTATGCAGAAGGATGCCATCAAGGTGTTTTCAGGACATTTTACTGTTCACAGGTCACAGGAATAGTCCTCCAATGTGCGGGACGAGGGATTGTAGGGACGGTGACAAAATGTTGTGTAACAGATGCCCCCTAAAGCATGAGGTCCGAGAGAGAGGGACGGGTGAAATGATTTATGAGAACATGTCCAACTGAAAACACTGCCATCAGAAGAACTGCGAATACAAATATAACTGATATCTATGATACATGATATGTGGTATGGGCGCATCCATCCATAATAGAGTGTACAAAAACCGGGATCCAAGGTATGGGCGCAACCATCCAGTAAAATAAGGATAAACAAGTAGACTCAGGCATGGTCGCAGCCATCCAATCAAAAGAGTCATGTAATAAATCATAATAATCCACAAAGAACCCGCAGCCTGGATGTTTATCAGACAAAATCTAGGGTCTTGCACTCCATCTCAACCCGAATAGAGTACAAGTTTGAGCATGCGAATATGTGAGCTGAAGTCGAACATGCAAGAACATCGTCTGATTACCAGCCAATAATGAAAGTCGTTAACAGATGTGAGAGGAACCACCAATAATGACGATGGCTCTCAAGGTACAAGAGGTACAATCCATGGAATGTGAACAGTGAGCTGGCATCGAACACCCGCAGAACCATTCGATCGAAGGCCAATAATGAAAACCTTGCGTCGAATGCGAATAACCTGCCATTGAGGCATGTAGGTTCCAAGGTACCTGCAGGGAGTCTCTAGATCAGCTTCCTGGATAATTAGCTGAAGTCGACAGGAAGTGACCCTGATCGAGGGTGGACCATGATGTTTCCCACATCATCAACACGAGACAGAGGGATATAATGTTTGTGAATCAAGACCAACAGAGAATAAGAGGGAGGCTGAAAACTGTAGAGGCCAACTTCTCTTGAACATATCAGTGGCACGACACTAGATTTGGCAGTATTTGATATCAAGGGATCTGAGGTCATGATGACGTGGAAAAGAGCAGATGAGCAGTCATAAGATGTTACCCAAACCCATGGAGGCAAGTAGATAATGAGATGAGATGTCCCCAACCCGAAACGAATGCAGAAAAGTGCCATGTTCAAGAGCGACATACTGCCGACACGATTATGATACTGGTTCCATTTTCTCCCACCATCTCTGGCGAGTACCCCAATTATTTTGGAAAATAAGCTTGAAGGGGATAGCATGTGCTTGCGATATAAGTTTGTCCTTCGGACAAATCCAACCTAGTACATTTTACGAGCCCTAGGAAGGAGGAACTCGAGTAACGTCATTACGACGGAGTCCGATGTCATCAGTTTTTAACGAGTCTGACAAAGGAAGAACTCGACGTCTTTTCATGGTTAGAGAGTTTGAAAAGACAACGGAAAAGAAAACTCCAGCAGTCCCTTTTCTTGGATAATCCCACAGATCCGAAAAGGTAGAAAACTATGTCTAGGAGAACCTCCTAGTCGCGATAGGCTAGGGTATTCCTTTTTCGTAAATAATCTATCCCAGCCCGAAAAAGGGGTAAACGTACATTGGGTAGATGTCGTTTCACAGCCAATTTAATGAGCACAAAACGACAAGCGACTTGACAATCTTTTCAGTTTTAGAGAGTCAGAAAAGAGCTGAAAGGTGACTCCAATAGTGACTTTTTCGTGTTTTTACCGAGTTCGAAAAAGTATAAAATACAACTCGTGTCTTTGTCCTAATCGTGTGAAAACTTGTCGCTGCACAAAAAGCAGGTGTAAAACCCATTTTTCGACAAAAATATAATAAAATATCGGTAAACAAGTCTTAAAACCTAATTTCGATTTGAAAAGTTATAAATATTACAAATAGTAAAAACTTATTCATTTTTCACCTTTTTACCTCTTTGCAGAGCGATATTGAGCCATTTCCTTTGCGATCTTGAGGCGACGATTGTGAACAATCCAGTGGACTAATCCAGATTCCGTCTTTTTCAGGTAAGAGCCGCTTCCATTAGCCATCTTTTAAGTCATATTTCATAGCTTTTGATTGTAATTTGGCATCCCTGAGGGGAGGAATTGAAAAATTAGGGCCTCTGCGGTTGGCGTGGGTTTCAGGGACGGACCCGTGCCAGCCGACCCTTTTTCGCACAGGGGCCGCGCCAGGTGGTGCGACTGTTATTAAAACAACCACGCCAACTGCGCAACCCAATATTCTGTTTAAATTTAACAGAAATACAACCAATGAATTGTTGTTTTAAGTACCCAAGGGATCTTACAATGTGTTTATGACCAAATTGATGCAGGTACAAAGAAAAAATGGTAATTGAATGGAAGAAAAGAGAGCACAGTGAAGAAGATGAGCAGGAAATGGAGAATGAACAATGTATGAGGGCTCTCAAGAATTGCGGGCTCAAGAAATTCTTTATGACATCGTGTCTTTGGGCCCAGCCCGAATTACTACAATATCTTATCAATATCTGGGACGAGGATTAGGAGAAGTTCAGACTTCGAGATCAGGAACTTGAACTTGAAGTGTCAAACGTGTATTTCATCACCAGACTGTCATGCAGATGTGCAATCCCTATTTTGACCAGTACACGGCCTTCTGGAGAGAACATGACAATGGTCATGAACAGGGTGTGCCCAGTGGCACAAAAGGGAACAAGGAGCAGCAAGGTAGACATTCATACTGTCCCCGATCTAGCACTAAGAATAGTGCTACACACCATTACGCGGGCTGCAGGGTCGTAGGCACTACACGAAGCCACCAAGACGCGACTACTGCTTGCTTCGGAGTGCATGAGCCCCACCATTTTCAACTGGGCGGAGGCTGTAACAATGAATATCAAGCGGCAACTCACAAAATGCAAACAGACCAAACTGAAACAGTTTGGATATGGATCGATTTTGGTGTCGTTCTTCCTGGGATGACTACCTATCTTCCAGCGCCAGGAGGCCATAGTCACAGATCCACCACTGAGGGAGCCATGGATGGATCGATGGGCATCACTAATGCCGAGGGCAGGGGGCGACCAACAGATGTCTTGGAGGCCTGAGTTCTTTGGGTGGCTCTGACGACATCTCATCGTCGTGGAGGACTGGCCCTATGCCGGCACAGATTTGACTGGAGACCCGGACCTCCCACTCCTGGAGGGAGATGACTAGGATGAGGAGCTTGGTAAGACTCTTTTTTAATTTTATGAGTTTTATGATTTTTTGGTATACATGCATGTTCTAACAGCTAATCCTATGTGTATGCAGATGTTGGCCGAGAGAGGCCTGCTAGAATGTCACCAATAGCGAGGAGGACCCCTCTCGCTTATGACCCTCAAGATGAGGGGGGCGAGGGGGACGAGCTTGTACAGAACCTAGAGGGGATTGCTCATGGGGTTCCGGATTATGCTCGTTTAGCTGATGTTCCCTTAGCTTATCAGAGGCATACTGTAGGGGTGCCGAGTCATCTCCACCACTTATTAAGGAAGTTGGTGCGGGCAGTGACATGCTACCATGAGCACCATGCCGATTAGTCACCTAGGCTTTTATCTGCATATTTTTGATAGACATGTCGTCTCCAGATGTAACTGAAACAAACATGTATATTATTTTGGTTTTATATGATGCACATGTTGCAAACACTCGACATATATATACATCTATTTTCTACATGGATCTTACTTACATATGATGATGTTTTAACAAATTGCATAAATGTCTATCTAATACCATGTTGGCTACTACATCCGTTAGTGTATTCATTCGTCTGGGTATATGCTGATATGTGATGTAATCAAAATTTCTTTCAAGTAAACGAATACATAGATACAATCTTAAAATGCATGAGTTTCTAACTAAATAATGACCATTGAGCTGTAAAACCACAAGCTGTGAGTCCAGATGTACAAGTAACACATGAATACCGAGGTTAACATCCTCGTTTAATAATTCCAAAATGGCACTATATTCCGCGACATTATTTGTAGCAGGCCCTAGAAAAACACCTTGTAAATTAACTAACTCACCAGTAGGATCGTAAATTACCCAGGTTGCCGAAGACAGGTTCCTGGTACTGCAGGAGGCACCATCTGCGAAACCGACATAAGGAGTAATAGACATCTGCACAATCAAGAATACCCAATAAGTAGAAAAATTCTTACGAAGCACACCACACCACACATGCACAAAAATGATAAATCACCTATGTACATATACTATGCAAGAATGATTCGAGCATAATATTTCTTCAGGTACAACCCATTTCTGGGCTGCGCCAAAGGAAGACCTTCATAATCGATCAGCTCATAAGCCCCATTTTTCAAAACACGTTTAACGATATAGGGCCCATGCCACATAGGTTGGAACTTTCCTGCCCGAAGCTTCTCATGGGCTTGATCATACAAGAGGACAAGGTCCCATTTGATAAAACAGCGCGGAGAAACCGTTTGATCGAAATGAGCTTTAACCGCTTTTTCTGTGCCTCGATAACCAAAGTAGCCAAGCGGCGAGTTTTGTCCAATCTCTCGAGATATAGGAGAGGTTATTCCTCTGGGGAAGTGTTGGACAGTAATTCCACAGCCAATTTTAGTGAAGGGATCTCACATTCAACCGGAAGAGTAGCTTCTAGACCATACACCAAATAAAATGGTGTGAGTCCGGTTGCACTCTTCACTACCGTTCAGTAGGCCCAAAGAGCTGAAAACAACTAGAGATGCCAACTTGATTTGTGTATACCAATTTTTCGTTGAAGCATCATGACAAGCACCTTGTTTACGACTTCAACCTGGCCATTTTCCTGAGGGTAATATGGCGTTGAGCTGTCGTGACGCAAGCCCAACCTAGATGTCAGGTCTGCCATCATGTAGTCCCGAAAATGAGAGCCATGATCAGTGACGATGGCTTCAGGAACGCCGAAACACGTGATCACATGGTTGAAAATGAACTGTGCAGCTGTCTTACCGTCTGCAGCCAGTGTAGGCATCTCTTCAGCCCACTTGGTGAAATAATCTACGAAAACGATGATATAAGCATGCCCCTTGGCCGAGTGAGGGTTACACGTCATAAAATCAATGCCCCATTTGGAAAAAGGGCCCACGGTAATGATAGGATGTAATGGGAGAGGCGGCGCACGCATCTTGCGTTGGAAGATCTGGCACGCGTGACACTTTCATACTGCAACAATACAGTCTTTAAATATAGATGGCCAGAAATAGCCCGCACAAAGGATCTTCTGTTCGGTAGCATAACCGGACATGTGACCACCACAGGCGCCACTGTGATAGTCATTCAGAACTTTCTCAGCCTCTTCTAAGGTCAAACACCGGCAGAGTACGGAATCGACTCCAACACGATATAGGTTATCTCTGACAATGCGATATGGTTGCGACTGATGTCGAACGCGGCTTCGAGCATCCTTCATTAACTCAGATCGGAAGGTCGATGTCTGGAGGTACACAATGATATCACCGTACCATGGATCGAGAGTGCTGATTAAGAAGAGAGTTTCATCCGGGATATGATCCTCGGATTGAGACAGAACAGAGTTGGTAGGGAGAGAACAAATGAGATCAACAAAAACTAGTGAATTCTTTGATTTGGAAGTAGTGAACTCCAAATCAAACTCTTGGAGAATCACAATCCACTTTGAGTACTTGCCCCCCATCAATTTTCGAGATAAGATGTAAGTCATGGGGTTGCAATCGGAAATCACGGTTACCGTACGTAACAGGATGTAATGGCGAAACCATTGAACAGCCTGGACCGCGGCGAGCGCCAACTTCTCGACGTGTGCATAACACATTTCAATGTCAAGGAGCTTCCGAGACAAATAATAAACCACATGTTCGTTACTGTCATCATCATCTTGTACCAGAACCATGGAAATCGTACTGAATGCGGTAGCCAAATAGAGGGTAAAGTCGCAATGATAATTTGGAGGATAGATTAATGGAGCATTGAAAAGCAACATCTTAAGGTTATCGAAATATTGTTGAGCAATCTTGTCCCAACAGAAAGGGAAGTCCTGTTTTAGAAGTCGTGTGAACCCTTTTGCTACCTTCGCATAGTTCGGGATAAAACGACGTAAGAAATTCGCTTTCCCTTGAAGACTCTGAAGTTGATGCAACGAGGATGGGGAGGGGAGATTAACGATAGCCTCAACCTTGAGAGGGTCAAGGCAAATTCCGTCCTTAGAGACAATGAATCCTAAAATTCGACCAGAGTCAACGCAAAAGATGCACTTGTGAGGATTAAGCCTAATGTTGTAACGTCTGCAGCGAAGAAAGATATGGCGGAGATGTTATGGATGGTCTTCGCATAGAGCTGAATGAGCCAGAATGTCATCCATGTACGGCTGAACAACATTACGTATGTCGTGAAAGGAATAAGACATGGCACGCTGGAAGGTAGCCCCAGCGTTTTTCAAGCCGAAAGGGAGCTTCTTATAGGCGAAAGTTCCCCATGGACAGATGAAAGCGGTCTTATGTTGATCGGATGGAAGGATATTGATTTGATTATAACCTGAAAAGTCATCTGTAAGGGAAAATATCTCACTCCCCGCACAATCGTCAATGATCTGATCGATAAAAGGGGTGGGATAGTTGTCCTTAGGGCAAGCTCGATTGAAATCTCGATAGTCAACATAGACTCGAATTGTGCCCTGCTTCTTATCCACAGGGAAAATATTGGAAACCCACTCTGTTAGAGGGATCAGATATATGAAACCCGCTTTAAGAAGTTTCTCAACTTCAGATTTTATAGCAACGGCTTTCCTAGGATGCACTGGACACAAACGCTGGCGCACAGGCTTCACACTAGGATAGGTGGGAATTTCGTGCACGAAAATGCTGGGATAAATCCTAGGCATCTCTTCGTAAGACCATGTGAAAACATCACAGAATTCGCGGAAGAGACTAGTGTACACTTGAATCTCATCGGGAGAACAAGTGACTCCCACTTGGATGTTCTCGACGACCCCCAGTTTAATGGAGATGTCGATAGGCATCGTTTGGGTAATATTACTCAGATTTCCTTCCGAAAAAACTTCATGAGTCGATGTTGGCATTTGGAGCGGTGGAGAGGGAACCTGAGTGCAAAACGCTCGAGAGAATTAGATATTTCCCCCAGGCCAGGCGTAAACGAGGAACGATGATGCCCATCGCTCCATGGCAGATCTTTGAGAGACATAGCCTCCACGATAGCTTCGTCAGACGGAAAAACTTATCTCAAAGGATCAGGCGAATCTGCGTTGCCGAGCCAAGGGGATTGAGAATTAACATCAAGAGCCATGCTCAAAGGAGCATTATCAGCAGGAGGAGGATCCAATGCGGAAATGATCTCGCAATAATTGATTTCAACCGGGGTTAGAGGCATCGATTCTCAAAAAGAGGCAACCTGTTCAGGAGAAGGGATGATCCATGGGTCATCTGACCTAGAGATGATATTGACTTGAACGGTGTTCAGTGGCAGAATGGGGAAAATACCCATGAGAACGGGGTCCTTGAAAAGTCCTGGTCCTATACTGTTAGGGGGATTAGGAATTTGATCCACGTACTACACGTTGTTCTCGGAAGACGAGGTAAAGAAAGACAACTGATCGACATTAATAATCTTGCCCTCATGTGGAAACTTCAAAAGTCGAAAGAGGGTGGACGGAATGCACAACATGGCGTGGGTCCAACTGCAACCGAGTAGAAGATTATAGTTGAGTTTTGCATCAACGACTTCCACTTCAACGTTGACAGTCTTTCCTTGTAATGTAATCGGTAGACACGCGAGAACACCCAAGGGTTTTGATTCCCTTCCATCGAATGCCTCAAGGGCATTGGGAGATGAAATGAGGGCTGGAGAGTCGATGGCCTTCAGCAAGCAGATGACATAACACAGGTAGATGCACCTTCGTCCACAACGGCTCTGTGAATATTGAGGCCATTAATGCCGACTTGTATAACAAGCGTAATCTGGTGCGGAGGTCGGGGGACGAAATTCTCTAGATCGAAGGTGAGAAGGCTAGAATCGTCAGGATCAATTCCACCGATTGCAGATAACAAAGCTTTCCGTTGAGACAGACAAATATGAAGTACTTTCAACGCGGATATCGTGGAAGGCGCCTGTGCCAAATCCTCAACAATGCTGTAATGTTGAGCAGCACGGGCGTTCGGATTATAGGAAGACTTTCGGAGAACACATTTGGAAGGTGGCCGTACAACTGGTTCAGCATTAGGCCTTTCAATCTCAAGAGGACCAGAGGTAGGAAGGGGAGGAGGGCCATCAACGACCTCCTTCTTAGCTACCTGGCATGACCCGACATAATCCTTCGACTGAGTGGCTATAGAAATAGGTGCAGCACCATTCATCATGAAAACCTGAGACCCAAACGATGCAGATGGCGAAGGCTGCTCAACCATCTAGGTTTGCTGAGATGGAAAAGGTTCCTTAAGAACTGTCGGAGTTCCCTTAGAGCCCTTAAGAAGTTGAATAACCTTGGATCGTCTGGGACAATCTTTGGTGTAGTGGTCTTCATAAAAAATCAGGCAAGGGTACTTTTCTTTTCACTGTGAACTTTCATCAGCACGTGGTTTGGATGATTCTGGTTTTGGGGCATCAGATTTGGCTTTGGCTTTGCCCTTATTTTTCCCTTTGGTGGTATTGTCCGCAGGATTGGCCTGGATGGCGTTGACCTCCGCGGTCTTACCAGAATCTGGAGTAGGTTGAGGAGCATAATTGTTGGAAGAATTCAATTTCTGCTTCCCATTGGAAGACTTGTGAGAAGTCTGAGAGATGGAACCAATAACACCGTCAACCGATGGGGTAGCTAGTGCTTTAGAGGTCCCTGGTTGCGGGGCGTCAGTTAAGATGTCGTAGAATGTGCCGGACTGAGAGTACACTAAATCGAGGTACTGGGCATGAGCAATGGCTTGTTCCTTGGTTACACATGCCCCCATAGCAATGTCTTGTGCAATCTTATTGACAAAAGAGGTAGTGAACCAGTGAGTTAGAAGCTGATTAGGAATGTCAAACTTGATTAGATGACGACGACGTCTCGATTCATGAATGTGATCTGAAATATGAGTATCTTTGTCCTGTTTCAGAGATGTTAGGAGATGCGTCCTGGCTTCGTAATGAATCGGTAACTGGAAATGCGTCAGGAATGCCATAGCCAGAGTATTAAAATCTTGAAAAATACCACGGGACAGTTCTATATACCATTTAGCAGCAGCGCTGGTGAGAGTGCACTGGAAAAGACGTAGACGAATCAAGTCATCCACCCAAGAATTCGAAGAACACCATAAATGGTACATCATGACGTGTGCTTGGGGGTCTTCTCCAAATTTTCCCTCAAACTTAGGAAAATCACCAGGCACCTTCATCGGAACCAGAGGCCAATATGGATTATGAAGAATCGGATCATTGGTCAATTTGGACATGTCCGGTAACTCCAACGTGGTGAGAAAAGGTAATTGAGGGTTAAAATGCATGCCAGGTCCCCGATAAGGACCTGTACCTGTACTCCATCCTGGTTGAGCATAACTCTACCCCCATTGGTTCTGTCCTGGAGGATTCTGACCATAGGGGGTATAAGCCAGATAATTGGGTTGATATGGCGGCTGAAAACCAGGATACGGGGGTTGATAACTAGGGTACTGATTCTGATTATACGTGGGCCTCGATTAAGCAGTGTACAGATTTTGTTGCAGAGTATAAGTATAGCTTGGCTGTTGAGGGTAATAACCAGAACCTTGAGGTGGGTTGTAAACCGGTCGAGACTAACCTTGAGGGTAATAGCCGCCTTGGGGCTGAACGAGCTGCTGGTAAGTGGGGCCCTACTGAGTTAGATAAGTCAGGCGCACAGGTGGATTCGGCTGTGGCATAGAATAGATCGGCGGCTGAGCAGGGTTAACAGGTTGTGCAGGTTGTCCTGGTTGAACAGGTTGACTTGGCTGATGAGGGACACCAGGTTTCCCTGGCTGAGCAGGTTGGCCCGATGGCGGGAGTGGGCCAGGTTGTGCCTGATAACTAGGTTGACCTGTGACAGGACCATAAGATGGCCCTGACTGTGCAACATTTTGACCAATTGGAAAATGAGGCTACTAAGGTTGCACCAAAGGTTGAGACGGATGGGTTTGCCCCCCAGGACCGTATGGGGGTCCAGGTTGATACCCCGGTTGCCCTGCCGGTCCTTGAGGTTGCCCTGGTTGGACCACAGGGTGAGGCTGCAGAGGTTGACCTTGAGGATTGTAAGACTGCCCTTGCGGGCCATACAATAATCCTTGCTGGACCGAAGGTTGTCCCTGTAAGGGTTGCCCTTGCGGGTCGTATGCATACCCTGTTTGGGCCGAAGGTTGTCCTTGGAAGGGTTGTCCTTGTGGGCCAGAAGCATATCCTTGCTGAAACAACGGTTGTCCTTGCTGGTTAGAAGGTTGCACAGGTAGGGTAGATATAAAACTGTTAATATACTGATAAGCCTCAGGAGCAAGCAACCAAATGGGGTTTCCCTGCTCATCATATTGATATGGAAATGCATAGATCGGGGTACCATCCGCTCCATAATGAGAAAATTAAGGACCTCTGACGAATCGTCTGTATAAGGACTACCAGTAGACGAAACTGATGGTTCCGCCACTGTGACTATAGCAAAAAGAGGAAGAGATCAAAAACAAAGACACACGGGCAAAAACCAAGGCAAACAAAAACAGGCCAAAAAATCAATCTCTAAATGGGTGTTTGATCGTAGGCGATTAATTTTACCACATTGAAATTGGAAATTTTACTGTTTCATGTTTTAAGAGTCTAGAAATGAGTAAAAGATGACTCTATCACTTTTATTTTGGAAACAAACATGAAAGGACAAGCGCTTGATGATCTTTTCAAATTTAGGGAGTCAGTAAAGATCAAAATGACTGCTCTAGTAATCTAGGTAAATGGGTGTACCAGATATCCGTGAACTGCCATATACACCTTGGTAAAAATGAAAGAGAAATCAACCAAGGACCTAACGTACGTGCAGGTAATCTCTCCGAATGCTTTGTCTGGTGTATCATGGGTAAAAGGCAGCAGACTCGGCTTCCTATGGATAAAGGATTTGCAACCTAATGGGGTCTCCCTTTATATACACGACGGTATGGGGAGCACAAGTCCGTGCTAGTGCTATCTATAGCCAGATGGCGAGCGACAACTACTAGGCTTAAAGACACCGGAACACATCTCTACCTTAGACTACTAGATGTTCCGTTAAGTTTCAATGCTGCCTTAGGTTAATTCAGTAAATTTTAAAGTTGATCTTCAATTTATGTTTCAATTTCAAGGCCCTATCGAATGTTGGATCTCATAAAACCTCTAGATGCATGCCACAAAATATCATTTTGTTCAATGAAGAGCTATCTACGAGAGAGTTGAGAGCTTTCAAATGACAGAAAAATGAACACACAAAAACATCCATTATTGTTTTCAATGGAAGCTAATGAAACTAGAAAAATTTTCTCTAGAATTATACAATGCTAGTAATGCGAAAAAGTTTTCAATTTTCACTATGCCAATCGAAATGCAAAAGATTTTGTTTTTGGTATTTTTCAATATATTAGAGAAAATGCACTAAATAGATGAAAAACTAATGAAAGCATCAATTTGATAATGATAAAGAGAGAGCTGAAACAAAAAAATTTCACTCAACTCAAACAAACACAATCAAGACTCAAACCAATAACGAAATCCCTCAAAGCGAAGAAGAATCTCGAAAGAGACTCAAACAATCCATGTGATCTAGGCTTGGAACAACACAAAGCGAAACTGAACGAAAGAAAGGACAATCACTCAATAAATGCAATGAATCAATCTGATTCAGCAAGATGAATGCAAAGAAGCAGAAACAAAGTTGACCAGGAAAGCAAAGACCCAAAACTCCCACGGGAGGCTCAGCACACTGAAGCACTTAGAAGCCCTAGGGCTAAAATGAAAAACTGACAGAAATGGGAAAAAAACTGGAGGACAAGGGCTAAACACCGTAAAAAATGACTTCAAAGCACTCAAACGATCAGACAAAACAACCCAGGACCAAAACTCAAGCTCAGAGAGTCCAAGAATAGGCAAACCCTAAAACCAAGGAGGGTTGGCGCGCCTGTTTGGCTGTAATATACGCCAAATAGGGAATGGCGCGGGGGCCTAACTGGCAACTCACGTCCTCTGGCACGAATGTCAGAGGTATAACCGCACCAATCAAGTTTACCTTAGAAAATTAAGAAAATGAACGAACAAAGGCTAGATCTGGTCTTCTAGGGGCTGAACAAGGTCTTAACACCAAGGAAGGTGAACCAAAAAAGTAGAATAATCAAACAAAAAGCCAAAAAACAACCCAATATAGGAAGTACCAACTCCCACTGATCCCCACTGGAGTCGCCAAATTATTGTGGAGGTAAATCCCCTCTGTGGACAGAGGCGATCCAACAAGCCCTAGAGTGGGTCTAGCAACAATCAAAACACGCAAGGCTATATATTCCTAGTTACAAAAGATAGAATTGCGATAGATCACTTATCGTGATTCCTTTGCTGTTTTTGTCGAAGAAGAAGTGGCACTTTCGTTCCTAGCTGGACAGGTCACGATCCGCGAGCTTGTCGTATCTAGATACCAGTACACATGCAAAGAAGAGAGACAACATGCAACACAATATTTCACGCCTTATAACTATCGATTAGTCAGAGAGGAATGAATGAAATTGCATTATATAATAGACAAATGCAATCATGGAACCAATAGCAGAGTCATGTATATTAAGATACGAGAGAATGATTACAACCGATGCTCTGACGTCGTGATCTTCCTTCGACAGGGCTCCAGCGGGACGTGTCTCACAAAGCTCGTCAGGGATTTGACAAAAGTCTCTTTTTCACAAGGTTCTCCTTAGCTCTGCTCTTGATTGTTACTTAGCTATAATTTCCTTCCCAAAAGTTCAGCTAGCTAGCAAATGGAAAGGGCGGGCTTTTATAGAGGGATAAGGAGAGGTTAGGCTCCCTATAATCATGGGGCAGAGTCCTATCTCTTAGGAAGGTTCCATGAGAGGTGGAAAACCACTTCCTAATTAGGGAGATTCGGAGGCAAGCAACCCAACCCATTTTGATGATCCGTTCTGAAGTTGTTAGAATCAAACTTCCACCTTCTATTGTTAAAAAACATTCCTTAATAGGCTTGGCGTGGGCACAACACAGGGACGGAGCACCAGCTGGCGCGCCGACTAGTGTACATTTTCCCCATTGGCACGAGGGATGAACTGGATACCCGCGCCAATGCTAAAACATGGGTTTTTAGGGTTTTTCAGAGGAAATTTTCTTGAGGAGAATTCTTGCCCTTATGCAGAAGGATGCCATCAAGGTGTTTTCAGGACATTTTAATGTTCACAGGTCATAGGAATAGTCCTCCAATGTGCGGGACGAGGGATTGCAGGGACGGTGACAAAATGCTATGTAACACTATCCTCCATTCATCCTTGTCATAAGGCTCAATTCAGGATTGAAGCTTCCCCTTCACCATTGGTGTCATCGTCATATTTGAGCCCAATGGAGTTAAGTTTCTTCAAGCGTATCCACAAGTTAGATATTGATGGAAGAAAGTAGGTTGGCTTGATTTCTTTGAGAAATATGATGGATACGAGGTGGAGGATGCACGGGCATTCTCTTGGGAGTTCAATGGAGTAGAAGTTGAGATTGGGAATATCAAACCGATAATAATAGAGTCTATAATGGGAAAGGAAACAAGATTACCCATAAACGGAGATGGTTCAAAAACAGAAAGATCAAAGAAAATGAGTGGATAGTCTTCCTCCAAAACCAAGGTATGGATACTTATATCTTTAGAAAATGGATTAGTAATTGCATTGAAAACCAAATGGAGAAATATTTTGCTAGTCATTCAGAATTTTTTGACTTGTGAAGGGCGATATGGAAGAATGTTTTTCTATCATGCTCTGTTATCAATGCAATTAATTGAAGGAATTGGGGTGAATTTACCATATTTCATACTATGTAGTCTTAAGAAAATGGCCTCTAGTATACAATGGGAGTCGAGAAACCATGACAGTGCCCTATATCATCATGCATTAATACAAATTCTTGTTGACGCTCATTTGAAGACTAACGTAGTGTTGACGGTGCTAGACCCGCCAACATTAAGGGGTCTCCCTGATATGCGGTCCCAATTAGAATTCACACCATTTGGCATAGCAGCCACATCTGTAATATGGCCTGGTTTCCTGATTCTTAAATTCTTTCCTTGGATCTAAATGTCAACAAGAGAGAGAGGTACAATTGTGCCTTCGAAAAGCAAGAAGGTGTGCCAGGTGAGTGTTCAGTTGTAAGTGTGTCAAAGTCCTTCTACTGTGGATGGAAAGAGCAAAGTGAGACTCTAGGAGAGAGGCAATAGTACCACCTTAGTAGAGACACATGAAACCAAGAGGGATCCGTCTAACATCTAGAGGGAATAGTCCACAAAAGATGCGGCGACCATTATAACCAATCACTGAGAAATATCTGTCTAGTATCCCACAGAATAGTCCACAAGGATGGGACAGAGGTAACAACCATTACAACACATTCTCAATAAGATAAGTACGAAAATAACCGAAATAGTTCAAATACTTTAGCACAAATAAAAGAAAGCATGAAATAAACACATCCGGATAATAGTCTTACAAATATTCATAATCCATCTATGAAGAATGTGCTAGACTTGAAGGATGTTTCTATTAAGTAAAAGTTCCAAGACACATGTATACAATGAACACCACTAGATCCAATAGTGGAGTGTTGGAGCCACTCCTTACTCCTTGAAAGAAATATCTTATCTCTCTAATGCCTTGGAGGAGGAGCTAAGGTGAAAAGTCCTTTGCTCATACAATGAGGGTGTATATATAACGATGAGGAGGTGATGCTTCACCTTCCTTGTGACCCTTAATATACCCTCATGAATGTTTGACTTCCTACGAATTTTCAACTTTACATGACTCTTCATATTATGTACATGTCCTTTGGACTTTCACTTTACAATACATTTTCAAAACATCAATTACATAATCCACCATAATGGTGTGGCATGTGATAAATCATGAGATGACATGACATGACACTACTGACATGGAATGCTTGATGATGTGGCAATGTCAAGCCACACTTGCTACTACTTTTTAAGTGCATACTTGATAATTTTCTTCTTCTACCTCCGCATGGATTGGTGATAAGGAATCTTTAATGCTCTAAAGTCTTGATTTGTGGTCACAAACTGGTGTCCATTTTCTTTCTCTCGGTTGATCAGCTTGCATACTAAGCTACAAAATTGTATTTCAACATGTTTCCCTTATTTAAGTTCTTCTTCATCATCTTTTTATGGCATGATAAGGTACCTTCATTTGAAATTCACTCATAATGGGACAACATCAATCTGAGAAAATCCTAGTCTAAGATAGTGCATATTGATCCATTGACTAAGCCGGAACCGGGTGACAAGCTGGGAAAGGGGCTCAACGATTGTGCAAGTACGTAGTTCAAATAGTTAGGGGTGAAAATTGAGCCTTGAGACTGTGCAATGCACAGTCTAGGTTGGGCCGAGGAAGAAAATTGTGCAATTCTATAGGTCAGTGTGATAGGATGAGGGGATGGGCACTGGATTAACCCATTGCGTAGTTACGAGAGATAAAGGAGGCTGGGCCAATCCACACCTTCACAGATCAGGGGCTCAAGGGTTGAGCTTGTGGATAGGGATTACACAATGTGTAGTTGAGGTCAAGCTGGGAGGATATATTGCACAATTATGGGAGCCAAGGTTTGGGATTGAGCACTGGAACTGCGCAATACAACAGTCCTAGGACATAGGAATTGTGAATTGTGCAGTGTCAAGAGGAAAGGTCACAACTAGAGGGCTAAGACTACGCAATGCGCATTTTAAGAAGGTTGGATGAGGCTAAGTTACTTGGTCAGAAATTTTTTCAGAAATTGACTAAGTGCGGGATCAGGGAGGCTAATGCAAATAGTGGTAAAAATTCGATTGTGATCACCAACTTAGAATACTTGACGACACAACAAAATAGATAATCTCGGACGCATGAACAAAAAAATTCCCTTAGTGTGACAATTTACGTCAAGTATGACATTAACGATACACTTTGCGATGACCATGACGACACTTGTGCGACAATTCCTAAGACTTTAGAGATAAGTGTGACAAATGTTTATATGGTTATATCAGCTCATTTACACAAGGGTTCACCCTTGAAACCACCAAAATAGGGTCATAAACATTGTATGATAACTAACTTGTGAAAATATGACATTTTACATATCTTGCAAAAGGGACCGAAATACTTCGAAAAAACACACGAAATGAGTTTCAATATTTGCGACAACAATATACAAGACCAAGGAAGGCTCCAAAATTGAGTGTAGGAAATTTTTTTGGAGGGTGTTGTAGCAAAAAAAACACTTGGAAACACACTAGCAGAATTCCAACTTCTCTTCTTTGGTTAATGATTTCATGCAAGGTCTTGGTTCTTCAGGGAGAATTAATTCATCATGTAGATTAATTTGGCCTCCCAAATTATGCCATGAATAATCATGGTCCCCTTTATGCCTTATCGATTGAACACAAAATAAGTTTCAACAATATCACACTGTTTCGAGTTGGGAAAGGTAGTGAAGTTCGCGAGCTTTAGATTTTCAGAGTATAATTTTTCATCTCTAGTGTTGCTCCTGTGCCAGTAGGCCTAGATAGTACCCTGACGGAGTCACTACAAGAACATAAAAATTGCTTCGCTACTAGCGAGCTTGGTCAATATGCCAAAAGAGTTTCTTGCTTCACCTCTCTGTGAAGGAAATATTTCTATTCTTTCACCTTTATTTATTTATTTTATAGGACTATGCATTTTCACTTATTCATTTTATGGGTGGAAGATGGATCCCAACTTATTGAGAGAAAGAGAGGTTGTTCCTTCAGAGAAGAATATAGAGGCCTACGATTTAGGTCTGCTCATTTATATTTTCTCGCTTCTCCTATTCTACTAATTGGATAAGGAAGAATAAATTGAAACATAAAAACCGAGCGTGGGCATGAGGTTTCCTGAATAAACACAAGTTCATGGTTTAACCAAAATTATCTATACAGATGAATCATATTTTCCATCAAAACTTCATCGAAAAAAATATATAACCAACACAAGGAAGAAGGACTGACAATTAGCCAAATATTGAAGTGTCACAAGACTCTTTTCAATTCATCCACACACAAAGAAGTCAGAAAACACGTTCACACACAATACTTGTTCACATGGAAAAAGAAAAACACAAACCAAAAAGAAAGAAAAGACTGTACATAGTGTAAGGAATAACCCCAGATCATCATTGAAAATAATGTTTTAAGTCTTGTCCATTGAAAGGGAGAGATTTAATCTTCTTGTCTAGTGATTATAGATGATATGTGCGTTGGGGAAGATTTTCGTGAATAATGAACTATCCAATCCACATGGATTGAAACTTGGGTTGTATTTTCCTTTGTCCTCTTGAGATTTGTCCTCCTTCAAGACTAATTCACCCACACTAAAGTTATTCTTCCTTGCAGACTTCTTATTGAACCACCTCTTGATATGACTCTAATGAAGGGAGAATTTTTATTTTGCTTTCAAACTTTCTTCCTGCAACTTATGAAGAGCGTCCATCCTACATTGAACTAATAAACATGTCTTGCCATGGGATTCTTGTGAAATTTAGAGGGCGAGAAAGTAGATGTTAGGGGGAAGGATGGATTCTTTTCCATACACTAGGAAGTAAGGGGAGGTGTTCAGAGAGGGCTTTGGCATTAATCAGTCAGCCCATAAGGAATTTAAAAAAGCGGAGCGCCGTCTCCTTTGTTTAGAGAAGATGGTCTTATTGATGATACAAATAAGTTTCTTATTTGCAGATTCAACAAGACCATTTCCCTGCGGATAGTATTTCACTGAATTTTCAATACAGTTTCATTTTATAATGTGAAATAATGTAATTTTAAAGATGAAAAATATGTTTCATTATCGAAAACAAGTGATGTCAGAATTCTAAACCTGGAAATGATATTCTGCTTAAGGAAATTGATGACTTCTTGATCATTCACCTGTTTAAGAAGAACTGCTTCTGTCCACTGTGTAAAGTATTCTGTAGTAGTGAGAATAGCAGTGTTGCTTTGATTAATGTGGAAAGATTTATCCAATGACATATAAGCCCCACTGTTGAAATGGTTCTTCCACTATGATAAGCTGCAATGGGGCGACTGAATTCTTATTTCGGCAAACACTCTTTTGACATACCATACAGTTGCAGGCATAGGCATGAGCATCTTTGAACAATGTGGGAAAATAGAAACTGACTTGCATAACTTTGTGCACAATTGTGTTATCCACTAAGTGTCCCTCGACTGGTCCGTCGTGGAGATCACGTAGTACTCTCTCTGAATCGTGCACTTCTAGGCACCTGAGAAATATTCCATTATGGTGTTTTTTGAAAAGCACACCATGCACCAATTGATAAGATAATGCTTTAAGTACGAGTGCCCTCTTTTGACGTGCGAATAAGTGGGAGGGAATTGTACCATGCTCAAGGTTTTGACACAGATATGTGTACCAAGAGTTTGCGATGGTAGTTGGGGAAGCTCGCTCAACATTATACATTTCTATCTCTTGTTCCCATCCAGAAGGATATTATTGTTTTGTGTACACTTCTTCTGCTACTAGTCGAAACAACCGTGACCCTTGATTGTGCAAACTGGCTTGAAATTTAAATCGTACTCTCGCAAACCAATCATCCAGTTCACTCTTCTCTCACCCAACTCTTGTTGAATGAACAGTAATCAGATTGATGGGTGGGGGACAAAGATGAAGCAATTATTTTTCAAGAGATAGGGCCAGAAGTGATTCACTGCCTTGTATACTTTGTAAGCTTTTTTTTCAATGGCGGGGTAATTGAGTTTAGGTCCTTTAAGTCTAGCACTCATAAAATATATTTTTTGCTCATTATTTTGATCATCCTTTTGTGTAAGCACAATGGAGAGAGAAGTGTCAGAAGCGAAAGTGTAGAGCTGGAAATATTTGCTAAAATATGGGTTGTACAAAGCAGGTGCTTCCGCAATAGCTTGCTTGATACAAGAAAATGAATCCTTTTTCATTTTGTCCCATTTGTAAATCACACCCTTCTTCACCATCTCCTATATTGGCTTCACGATCTGAGCATAATCGGAGATGAACTTGTGGAGGAAGTTAATTTTCCCTTCCCTAGGAAGGACTACATTGATTTCTTGTTCATAGTGAAGGGAATCTGCGTAATTTCTTTGACCCTCTTCGAGTCTACTTTAATCCCACTTTTGCAAATGATATGGCCCAAGAGGTTACCCTTGGACACTGCAAAAATACTCTTTTTGGGATTAAGATATATCCCGTACTTGCGAAATCGCTCGAATATTTTCTTAAGGTGGTGTATGTGGTCAGATATCTTCTTGGAAAACACTGTGACATCATCAAGATAGATCACTACTTTTTTTCTGACTAGTCCATGAAATGTGATGTCCATTGCATGCTGAAATGTTACACCGACATTAATCAACCCAAATGAAATTATTTTAAATGCAAACGTACCCCACTTCGTGTGGAATGTTATCTTTAGTCTTTCAGGTTCTGAGACTAGAACCTGGTTGTAACCAAAATATGCATCCAACATAGGAAACATCTATGAGCATAATACTGTTTGTAGTATCTGTTATATAGACGACAGAGGGTAATTATCCTTGTTCGAGGTGCGGTTCAAGCTACGAAAATCAACACAGAAGAAGATTTCCCTAGACTTCTTTCTCTCCAGGACCAAGTTCGATACCTAGGTAGAATGTCACACTTTGTATATGATCAGAGCATCTAACAGTTTCCTCAAATCCTTTTGAATCAGAGGCTGAAGCGTTGTACGTACCTTTAGTAGTTTTTGTTGGAATGACTTGGCCCCTTCTTTTATTGGAATCACATTCTATATTATTCACGTGTCATAAGGTTTTATCTCATCGTATGTCCATGCGAATATATCTTGGTACTGCTTGAATAAGTGGATGAAATATTGCCGCTCTTGTGGTGTGTAGAAAGTACCAAGATTAAAAAAATTTAGGTCCTTTTCTGTCCCAAGAATTATTTTCTCATGCGACAATGTTGAACTATGCGTTTTTGCATTGAATGACCCTCGAAAGCGGTTCTGCAGACTGCAAGTCATACAACTGTTATAATGATACCACACATTTTGGCATGGGGTTCTCTTTGCTTGTGCTAGCTGCATCTTGTAACACTTTCTCATGCTCGTCTTCATTGATATTTGTTGAGATTCAACAAGATAATGAGGTTAGTGAAAAGTAAGCACCTTCACTAAGTGGGGCCCACATGCTATTTTTAGGTGTATGTCTATTTTTAGACATGGTGAGCATATTCTATAAGTTGCAAGATGTTATTTGTAGATGGTTGGTCAAATGTGGAAAATAGATGGAATCCTATTTTTAGAATATTGGGCGAAGTCTATTTATAGATCGTCAATCTAAAAATAGGTGCATGTCGATTATTATTAACCCTTAATAATAATCCGACAATACACATCAACTTATTCTCTTGGAGCACTTTATTTCAGTGAAAATATTTGGAAAATCAGTGGGCTGAAGGAATTATGCAATTCCTAGGGTTATTGGTGGCTCATGCATGAAGGAATCAGTTAGAATTGAAGTGGAAAAGTTATGACAGAGTTGGAAGAGTAGTTACAGGAGTTGTTATTTAGTTCAACTCAGTTAATGGAGTTAAACTCAGTTGAGCTAGTTGTATCTAGTCTAACTGAAAGATACACTAGTGAGAGTTAAGTGAATTAATTAGTTAATTAATTCAAAACTAATAACTCACTAAAAATTTAACAAATACAACAATTAAGTACAATGCATGTTAGTTCCAGTGGAGACCCAGTGGAGAGATAGGTGAAAGGGTGAGATGGACTATCTGTTGTGACTATAGTGATGCATTAAATGCATCTGACACACATTGGAGTTTCCAATGAGGATTGCGCAGTCAAGGAAAGGAAAATTCGAATTCATTCAGAGGTCTTCTTTAGTAGGGATTGCGCAGTGGAGGCAGGCTGTCAGGAGACAAGAAATTGGTGCATGGAAGTGCAAATTTCTGCATGACAGTGTGTAATGATTGTTGATTATACTGAGAGCTTGATGTACTAAGATTTGTGTGAGATTATTACATGATTCCATTGATATACATAATATATGATAGTTGGGGTTTTTAGCTTTAAGCTTTCTCGTTAAACAACTGTGTTATGTGCGATTGAATTTATTCACATGTGTTTGCAATTGAGTTTTAAATTTCCGCAAGTTTAACAGTGGAAGGATTATGTATTTAGCAGGAAGATAAATATTGTTAGATCAGGAGAATCCGGTAATACATAGTATTAATAAATTTCTACATGATATTAGGGCAGTATTGATTACTGGAGATTGCAATTGTGAATAATTGTTGAGTTTTTGTGCTGGTGGACAATTCGAATTTGCTGCAGAAATTTCTTGGTGCGACAATTGAGTATTCATTGAAATGTATTTCAATGGGTTGAGATTGGAGTATGCCCTTGAGGGCAGCTTGAATTACATAGCCTGGAAGGATAGGATGGAGGCGGTTCTTGAAGATAATGGACTGAAGGAGTTCATCGACAACAATGTTCCTAAGCCTACTTCTAGCGATGTTGCAGTACTTGACACTTGGAAAAAGAAGATAGCGAAGACAAGAAGAATTCTGTTGGAAGGTGTGAAGGACCATATTGTGTCAAGCATTCACAGGAAAGCCACTCCATTTGCAATGTGGAAGGATTTGAGAAATATTTTCTAAAGCAGTTGTGACCAGAGGAAGTTGGCGCTGAAAGATAAGCTCAGAAAAATAAAAATGGAGAAGGGCGATAGTATTCCAAAAGATCTCACGAAGTTTGTCCATTGTAGTGATGAAATGGGAAGTGTGGGGATTACAGTTGATGATGATGACTTGGTGAGCTTGGCTCTCCTTGGGCTTCTGAAGAGTTGGCATAGCTACGAATACTCTGTCAATGGACGGGAGAAACTGTCGGGTTGGGAGCGACTTTGGTCGGATCTTGTGTAGGGGGAGATAAGGCGAAGTACTAGGGATGGCTCTTCATCGAATAATGATGATGAAGAGAATTGCGCTTTGGCTGCCAAAACAAGGAAAGGAAAGGGGAATAAATCCCATCCAAAATGCGAGGCTAAAGGCAAGAAGCTGGATTTGTCCAAAGTGAAGTGTTTTCACTGTCACAAACATGGGCATCTCGCCACTAACTGTCCACGGAAAAATAAGAACAAGAAGGTTGCTGGAGCTACAGCTGGAGAGGCCTTAGCCTCGTAATTTGAACTTGATTTCTCTTTGATCACATGCTTGGTTTCAAGCTCAATGGTATCGGTGTGGTATCTTGATAGTGGTGCGTCTTTGCATATGACGGGAGACAAGGAGTTGTTTAGTGACATGGAGGAGAAGGATCTCCAAATGCATATAGAGATGGTCGACGATGGTAGATACAGTGTGACCGACATTGGGACCATTACCTTTGAGAGGGAGTCAGGTAAACCATTTATGTTGAAAGATTTTATGCATGTTCCAGGTCTGAAGAAGAACTTGGTCTCGGTCGCAATGTTGGAATATAGAGGTTATGATGTTGTTTTCAGCGAGGGAAAAGCTTTCCTGCGACATTAAACAATGGGTCAAACCAAGAGGATAGGGATTCAAGTTAAGAATATCTACAAGTTGGAGGTAGATGGCTGTGCTGCAATGATGGGTAAAGCAGAAGAAGTGGTGAGCTGGGATGAGGGAAAATTATGGCACAGGAGATTGGGCCATCTTCACCATGGCGCCTTGAAGATTTTGCAGCAGTTTTCTACTGGACTTCCCAAGGGTACTCTTGTGCAATTAGATCAGTGAAAGGGATGTACCATGGGTAAGTTTGTGAAGACCACCTTTCATGAGAAGGAGAACTGTGCTTCGGTGATCCTGGAGAGAATTCACAGAGACGTGTGTGGACCTTTCTAGGTTGCTTCAACAAAAAAACACAGGTATTATGTTATATTTGTTGATGACTATTCTCGTAGATGCCGATATTCTTCATGCATAAGAAGAGCGAAACATTCTCAAAGTTCTGTGAGTTTAAAGCTTTGGTGGAGAAGGAGTTGGGGAAGCAAGTGAAGGCTCTACGAAGCGATAATGGTGGTGAATATATCTCAAACGAATTCAAATAATTATGTAGCAAAGAATGAATTCAAAGAGAACTCATAGCGCCTCATAATCCACGTCAAAATGGGGTCGCGGAGAGGAAGAACAGAACGATCGTGGGTGCTACATGACCAAGGCCTACCGATGCACTTGTGGGCGAAAGCATGCAACACTGCGGTTTATGTGCAAAACCGTTGTCCTCATAAGGTACTTGGCATGAGTACACCTGAAGAAGCTTTTACTGGTAAGAAGCTTGATATTTCTCATTTGAAGATTTTTGGCTCATCTGTTTACATTCATGTGACAAAGGACGCCAGGAAGAAGCTGAAGCCGACTGCAGAAGTTGGGATATTTGTGGGGTACACAGAAACACCCCATAATTATCATGTGTATTTGCCAAACAGTCGAATGAATGTGGTGCGACGGGATATAAAATTCAATGAGGTGAAAGCCATGAAGTTGTCGCTTGAGAGAGAGCCACACTTGCATGTAGAGGAGGAGCTACTTGTTCCCAAAGATGAGCCTCTAGATGTGGATCAGACACAGGAGGATATTTATGGAGTGGAGGAGTCCACTCATGCAGAACAAAACATCAGATCTGGCAGAAGGCGTACCACAGAAGCTGAGAGTTTGAAGCTTGATGCGGAAGAGAATGTAGGAGTCCCTACATCACAGCGCATACAGAGACAGTCACCTGACCGATTTACTGGATACATGGCTCTAACGAGCAAGTGTGTCGTGACATAGCCATATTCTTTTGAAGAAGCAACACAGGAGCCCACATGGGTAGATTCCATGGTGGAGTATGACTCCATTGTTAGAAATAGTGCTTGGGAGATTGTTCCAAGGCCGGTGGGTAAATCAGTGGTAGATTCGAAATGGATCTAGAAGGTAAAGCAAGCTGTTGATGGGAGCATCGAGAAGTATAAGGCAAGATTTGTTGCTCAAGGATTTTCACAGATCGAGGGGATTGATTATGAAGAAACCTTTGCACCTGTCACACAATATTCTTCCATAAGGACCATCCTTGCTCTCTCAGCACAGATGGGTTGGCACATTCATTAGATGGATGTGAAGACTACGTTCCTTAATGGGATCATTAAGGAAGAGGTGTACATTGAGCAACCTGAAGGATTTGACATCTTTAGCAGTGAGTTGCATGTGTGCAGACTCAAAAGAGTGTTGTATGGGCTGAAGTAAGCACCATGTGCTTGGTACACACGGATCGATAGCTATTTCACTGGACTTGGCTTCACCAAGAGTGAGGCAGATGCAAACCTATACCAAATTGTGGTGGAGGGTAAGATTTTAATCAATTTTCTTTATGTTGATGATTTAATACTAACAGGTGATGAGCAGTTGATACACTCATGCAAGGAAGATCTTGCAAAGGAGTTTGAGATGAAGGATTTGGGCCTCCTTTATTATTTCCTTAGATTGGAAATATGGCAACGAGAAGGTGAAATGTTTGTGTCTCAAGGAAAGTATGCTCGAGAGATACTTGGTAAGTTTCACATGGAGGACTGCAAGCCCATGGATACTCCTCTTCTAGGAAATTGGAGGAAAGAGGATGCTACATCAGCAAAGGTAGTGGATGCCACTGTTTATCGACAGTTGGTGGGTTCGCTCATGTATTTAGTTAATACAAGACCGAAAATATGCTATGCAGTGAACTAGCTTTCACAAGCGATGGTTAAGCCTACCAAGCTCTTTTGGAAGGCAGGCAAGCATGTCCTGAGATATCTCAGGGGCACATCTGAGTATGGCTTATGGTACAAACAGACGGATGAAGTGAAGTTGCATGGCTTCACAGATGCAGATTGGGCAGGCAGCCCAACGGACAGAAAGAGCACATCAGGAGGGGTTTTCAGTATTGGATCTACAACAGTTTCTTAGTATAGCAGGAAACAAAGATCCGCGACACTCAGTTCAGCAGATGCAGAATACATGGTAGCAAGTCAAGCTACATGTGAGGCTATCTCGATGAGGAAGATCCTGGTCTGTTTGTTTGGTTCACATTTAGATCCTATAGTGATACATTGTGATAATCAGAGTTGCATTAAACTCTCGATTAATCTTGTGTTTCATGATAGATCTAAACATATTGATATCCGGTATCATCATATCAGAGATTGTGTGCAGCGGAAGATCATGTTGCTTTAGTACACTCCTATGAAAGATCAAGATGCAGATATTCTGAAGAAGGCACTTAACAGGAGAAAATTCGAATACCATAGAGGTAGGATCAGGGTGAAGGATAATACGTATCTTGTTGACAGGGAGTGTTGAGATTCAACAAGATGATGAGCTTAGTGAAAAGTAAGCACCTTCACTAAGTGGGGCCCGCAGGCTATTTTTAGGTGTATGTCTATTTTTAGACATGGTGAGCATATTCTATAAGTTGCAGGATGCTATTTGTAGATGGTTGGTCAAATTTGGAAAATAGATGAAATGCTATTTTTAGAATATTGGGCGAAGTCTATTTATAGATCGTCGATCTAAAAATAGGTGCATGTCGATTATTATTAACCCTTAATAATAATCCGACAATAAACATCAACTTATTCTCTTGGAGCACTTTATTTCAGTGAACAGATTTGGCAAATCAGTGGGCTGAAGGAATTACGCAATTCCTAGGGTTATTGGTGGCTCATGCATGAAGGACTCAGTTAGCACTGAAGTGGAAAAGTTATGACAGAGTTGGAAGAGTAGTTACAAGAGTTTTTATTTAGTTTAACTCTGTTAATGGAGTTAAACTCAGTTGAGCTAGTTGTATCTAGTCTAACTGAAAGATACACTAGTGAGAGTTAAGTGAATTAATTAGTTAATTAATTCACAACTAATAAATCACTAATAACTAAACAAATACAACATTTAACTATAGTGCATGTCAGTTCCAGTGGAGACCCAGTGGAAAGATAGGTGAAAGGGTGAGATGGACTATCCGTTGTGACTATAGTGATGCATTCAATGCATCTGACACACATTGGAGTTGCCAATGAGGATTGCGCAGTCAAGATAAGGCCAATTCGAATTCATTCAGAGGTCTTCTTCAGCAGGGATTGCGCAGTGGAGGCAAGTTGTCAGGAGGCAAGAAATTGGTGCATGGAAGTGAAAATTTCTATATGACAGTGTGTAATGATTGTTGATTGTACCGAGAGCTTGATGTACTAAGCTTTGTATGAGATTATTACATGATTCCAGTGGTATACATAATATATGATAGTTGGGGTTTTTAGATTTAAGCTTTCCTGTTAAACAACTGTGTTATGTGCGATTGAATTTATTCACATGTGTTTGTAATTGAGTTTTAAATTTCCGCAAGTTTAACAGTGGAAGGATTCTGTATTTAGCAAGAAGATAAATATTTTTAGATCAGGAGAATCTGGTAATACATCAGTATTAATAAATTTCTACAATATCTACATCCTTGAATACATCAACATTTTCCATAAAGTGCAATATCTGCTGGTCATCATTGAAAACACGTAAATTAGTGATATTGTCAGGGATAGATGGTTTATAAAAAATCTCTATAGAAAAGTAGTCCCTAAGTGGTGACAACCTAGAAACGAAATATTCCAATGCATCTGCAGTTGCGGTGAATATTCTAGGAACATAAATGATATTAAAATCTTGGAAATATGAAATCAAATTCCATACCTCTTGTTGGTAACTTTTGAGATGAGGTGACACACAATGTATAGTATCACATACCTATCGTATGACAATTTCTGAGTCACCTACTGCTTTTAAGACTGCAACATTGAGGTCAATGGCTCTTTGCGAACCCAAGATGAGTGCTTCATATTTTGTGGTGTTGTTCATGCATTCAAATTCCAAGTGACTAGAGATCGTATGCTTCCTCTATCGCGGGTTTACTAAAACACAACCAGCTCCAGAGCTGTCTTGTGTCTTGGAACCATCAAAATACAAAGGCCAAACATCGTATGTAGAAGGACTATGTACTACATTAGTACTACTATTATTACTAGTACTAACTATACATATGCCATTCTCGCTAGTTGGAATATGAAGCAATTCCAACTGTGTGTCTAGTGGAACTGGGGATGGTTGAGCAAGATATCACCCTAGATCAATTTCCAAGAAGCAATTTCCATAGTTAAGATCCGTGAAATCCATTGGTTCATTCTTATCATTGAAGGGAGTAACAATGTGTTTCATGTACTGCTCTGAGTTCACGCATATCTGATTGTTTCAGCCCTTGTACAAAATCCATAAATGTGACCAGTCTGTAGCAAAGTACCCTTGTAGCTTGCTGGACAAGTCCCTACTCAACATTACACCGTTTGCTTTCAGAATGTTTACAATTACTATATTTATACATTGGTTATCACCAAATTGAGTCTTGTTGTGATTCTTCAATGGTCAACTTGGAGTAACTATTTCAAACCAAATTTTGATTGAAGATTAGCCTCTTCAGTCTGAGAGGGCTCTCTTAACTTACCAAATGATTTACTCAATTAGGTCTTAAAACAGATGGCTAACTCTGTGAGTGTTTTAGTGTATGTGATTGCAGGTGAAAAATGAGGAAGATTCAACTACCATTGGGCTTATGGAGTCAGTAAAAGGAAATCAATGACAAGCATTCCTACTTATGGAAGCTGAGGCTTTTTCTGTTTCAACGATAGAACAACACTAACACATGGGAATAATCAATAACTCAATGCTAAAAGGAAGTCAGAGCATATATGATATGAATTCTGAGTAATTTAACATTAATACTACTAGAAGCAAGATATAAAAGAGACACATAAACCCATTGAAACACATCAAGAATCTCAGGTGAAGCAAGAAAAGTCATTGTCTGTCTATTACTGATATCATAAATTACAATAGTAGCTATATAAAAAGAATTTTCCAACCCCTTATAACTCTAAAACTATCTCATTTATTATTGAGGACTCATACAAATTATATGCCACCTTGCTAGCTTCAAATTCCCACCGCAAAGACCTATTTCAAACATGATTCCATCACTTGGAGACTTCCTAGGGATAATTATGTTTTGCAGAGTTTGAATACAAAAAGGTCTCTTCTTTCATTAATAGTTCAACAAATAAATTTAATAACCCTTATCAACTACAAAAAAATAATTTTCTGAATGTACTAGAGTCTTGATGTGTCATTATGCCACGTGGATGCTGAGCTGGACCTCCTCCAAGTCGAATTTTACAATTTTTTCACAAATCTGGTTAGTGAAAATTCTGAAAAATATGCTTCAAAGATGAGTGTATAATTTCCAAACCTTGATGGATTTGCAGAAACTGAGAGAGGTTTTTGTAGATAGGCCTATGATGAAGAAAAAACCCTTACATATTTCCAAAATCCTTTTTAATTTTGTCATAAATCAAACTTGAAGTTGACTTCTAAAACAATCATGTACAGAAAATTTCGTAGCGCTCATTTCGTAGCAAACTCCAAAATCCACCTTTTGCATAACCTTTGACCTTTCTGATTGTTGGAGGATCTTCCTTGGGGCTAATGAGCTAAATAAAAAATTTTCCGTCCTTATTTATCCATAAAACTTAATTTAAACACAAAAATCATTCTTCTGAAATTGCATAGCATTTTTTGGCCTTCAAGCCTGGAACTCGCTACGAAACAACCTGATTATGGAGAAAATTCAAAATTATCCCTTTTTCATCAAAATTTCACTTGTAGGTCTAAAAATTGATATGATGAAAGATGATAAGGAAAAATTGGTTCAAAATGCCTCTTACCCTCTTCAAAAAGCATCATTTTCACCTTTAGCAAGTTAATTTACCAATAAAATGGTTGTTTTTTCTTAAAAAATAGGGTTCATATATGAACTCCTATCTCCCTATCCTTGATAGATGTTGAAACACTGAAGGAGGGTTTTGTAAATCAGAATGTTCTAAAGAAAAAACTCTCTTGGTTTTTTGAAAACCATCTCCAGCTGTCCAGAATCTGCATTCGAAAAACATGTCTAAAACAAGAAAATTTTGCATTCTGAAAATAGAGCCGAAAGACATCCTAGAATCTCCCAATTTGTAGCACCTTTGAGAAAATTTAAAGAGGTTAATGTTATTTGATATGTGATTGAAAATAACCTCTCTCAGTTTCTTAGAATGCTTCTTTGTTTGCCCAGAAATTTCCCTTGAAGTTGACTGCTCAAAAAGTTAAAAAAAACAGAGAGATCCTCAGAATCACTACAAAATTGTCAAGTAGTTTCGTAGCGAAATCTGCCTATTTTTCACTGTATTCGCTACGAAACTGTGAAAAACTATATAAGTGGCTCTTTTTAAAAATTCGATGACTATGAAAGTGAACCTAAGGTGGATTATTGTGGATATGACCCTAATGACAAGACTAATGAAGTGTCTATGACTTATAATAAACATGATTAAGTGAATTTATCATCAAATGAATGATCTAACCTAATGAGACAAGGTGAAGCTTATGATGACCCTATAAAAAAAATTAAAAATTGAGAGTGATAACAGTGGCTCCACTGGGGATGGTGTGCCCCTATGGTACAACAAAGAACTAGTAGTTCCAGTGCCACCTCTATTGGGCTGTTCCCATCTTCAAAATGAAAACTTGCAACCTCCTCTGACCTATAACCTCGGTACTCATAAAACCAATAGTTGATAAAGAACTGAAAGTAGACATGCTAAAGTTTAAAACTGAAATTGACAAAATGCTTGATCTTCAAACTTATTTATACACAAATGCTCCTACTCTACTTGCTCAGCATAAAAACTGAATCAAGTGATCTCACACTTCCAATGAAGCCAATCAAGAAGTTGAGTACTGGATTGGAATGGACATTCCACTTCTTTGATCATAAAACCATTCCTGGGAGATGACAACTTGTTCCACCATCTGAATTTGTCTACACAACTAAAAATCATATTGAAATTCATTTCTATAGAAGATTCCAGCAGAGTTGCGAAAGGATATTTGAGAGTATGCATGAATAATTCTTGTTGATCAACAAGGAAATATGAGTAAATATGATCCTTTGATGGTTTTCCTTGTTTATATTTTTCTTTATAACTATTGTGACCATTCTTGAATAAAAAAGAAAAAATCTGTTGATCATTATTTTCATTTGGGAGAAAGAAAAACTTGGAGTATTCTTGGACACTTTCAAAAGGAACTACCTCAGCATGTACCACAGGAATTTCTAGAGGTAATTCTTCATATGATTCAACAAGCATACTCATCTGATTGTCTAAAATTTTCTTTTCAAAAATTTCTTCATTTGTGGTAAGCTAATGCAAGGAATTACATGAAGAATAAATTTCTTCCTTTACATGAGGATTATAGCAATTATCTTCCAATATTTCCTCTTGCTGTTGGAAATGATTCTCATATTCCTGATGATCAAAAGGCTGACAATTCTACTGCAAATTTTCATCAAACTTAGGGGATGTAACATGATTTTCATAAATAAACTCCTTCTAGGTTTCATTTTCATCCAAGAGAGAGACTACCCATTCTTCTTGGTGATGAAAGGGATTGTCATGAAGGGCTCTAAAATTTCCTCATCCATGAACTCATCATCTTCATAACAATTCTCCAAATATTCAATAAAACTCACACAATTTTTACAACAGTCTTGACCAACATTAAGGAAGAATGACATTCTTTATACATCTCATAAAATGCAACATGGAAATCAGCAAGAGAATATAAGGAACCATTTGGCAGGCTTTCATACCAAGACCATGCTTTTCCTTCTAAAATGACCATAAACATCTTCATGAGACAATCCTTAGGAAAATGAACCTTAAGTCTGCGTACATGCATATGGAATCTAACCAAGTGAAGAGAAACATTGTCTTTCTTTTCATTTTTAAATATGAGAAGATCAGTTAACCAATTGACTTTTGGCATAGGATTTGGAAAACCAAGGATGTGAGACCGATTCATCGGGGCATACCTGGAATTTATTCTTGCAATGGAACTAATCTTGGAACTTAATAAAGCTACTGATCTTTAAGCAGTGGAGTCACCTTCCAATTGATTATTTGCTGTGTGGAGTTGCCAGAGCAGAAATATAGCCAATATGTGCCTAAGTGTCCGCTGCTCTCAGACCTTAGAACTGAAACTTTGTCAATCTTCCCAGGGAAAATTTACACCTTCGTCCCCGGAAACAATGCCAAAATGTTATCACCAAATTGAGTCTTGTTGGGATTCTTCAATGGTCAACTTGGAGTAACTATTTCAAACCAGATTTTGACTAAAGATTAGTCTCTTCAGTTTGAGAGGGCTCTCTCAACTTATCAAAGGATTTACTCAATTGGGTCTTTAAAAAAATGGCTAACTCTATGAGTGTTTAGTGTGTGATTGCAGGTGAAAAATGAGGAATATTCAACTACCATTGGGCTTATGGAGTCAGTATAAGGAAATCAATGACAAGCATTCCTACTTATGGAAGCTGAGGCTTTTTCTGTTTCAATGATAGAACAACACTAACACATGGGAATAATCAGTAACTCAATGCTAAAAGGAATTCATAGCATATATGATATGAATTCTGAGTAATTTAGCATCAATAATACTGGAAGAAAGATATAAAAAAGACACATAAACCCATTGAAACACATCAAGAATCTTAGGTGAAGCAAGAAAAGTCACTGTCTCTCTATTACTGATATCAGAAATTACAATAGTAGTTGTATCAAAATAATTCTCCAACCCCTTCTAACTCTAAAAATATCTCATTTATAGAGTAAGGAATCATACAAATTATATTCCACCTTGCTAGCTTTGAATTCCCACCTCAGAGACCTATTTCAAACATGATTCCAACACTTGGAGACTTCCTAGGGATATTTCTATTTTGCAGAGTTTGAATACAAAAATGACTCTTCTTTCATTAATAGTTCAAAAAATCAATTTAATAACCCTTATCAACTGCAACCAAATAATTTTCTGAGTGTACTAGAGTGCTGATGTGTCATTATGCCACGTGGATGTTGAGCTGGACCTCCTCCAAGTCGAATTTTGCAATTTTTTCACAAATCTGGTTAGTGAAACTTCTGAAAAATAGGCTTCAAAGATGAGTGTATAATTTCCAAACCCTGATGGATTTACAGAAAATAAGAGAGGTTTTTGTAGGTAGGCCTGTTATGAAGAAAAACCTCTTTCATATTTCCAAAATCCTTTTTCATTTGGTCATAAATCAAACTTGAAGTTGACTGCTAAAATAGTCATGTACATAAAATTTCGTAGCGCTCATTTCATAGCAAACTCAAAAATCCACCTTTTGCAAAACCTTTGACCTCTATGACTGTTGGATGATCTTCCTTGGGGCTAATGAGCTAAATAATTTTTTTTCCCTCCTTAGTTCTCCATAAAACTGAATTTAAAGACAAAAAGCATTCTTCAGAAATTTCATATCATTTTTTGGCCTTCAAGCCTGGAACTTGCTACAAAACTCCCTGATTATGGAGGAAATTCAAAATGATCTTTTTTTCATCAAAATTTCACCTGTAGGTCTGACAATTGATATGATGAAATATGATAAGGAAAACTTGGTTCAAAATTCCTCTTACCCACTTCAAAAAGCATCATTTTCACCTTTAGCAAGTTGATTTACCAATAAGATGACTCTGTTTTTTCTAAAAAAATAGGATTCGTATATGAGCTCCTATCTCCCTATCCTTGATAGTTGTTGAAAAACTGAAGGAGGTTTTTGTAAATCAGAATTTTCTGAAGAGAAACCTATATTGGTTTTTTTAAAACCTTCTCCAGCTGTCTAGAATCTGCATTCAAAAAGTATGTATAAAATAGGAAAATTCTGCATTCTGAAAATAGAGCTGAAAGACATATCTGAATATCCCAATTTGTAGCACCTTTGATAAAATTAAAAGAGGTTAATGTTATTTGATATGTGATTGAAAATAAACTCTCTCAATTTCGTAGAATGATTCTTTGTTTGCCCAGAAACTGCCCTTGAAGTTGGCTGCTCAAAAAGTAAAAAAACAAAGAAATCCTCAGATTCGCTACGAAATTGTCAGGTAGTTTCGTAGCGAAATCTACCTATGTTGCATTGTATTCTCTACAAAACTGTGAAAAAATAGACAAGTGGCTCTTTTTTTTTTTTGATGACTATGCAAGTGAACCCAAGGTGGATTATTGTGGATATGACTGTAGTGACAAGACTAATGAAGTGTCTATGACCTATAATAAACATGATTAAGTGAATTTATCATCAAATGAATGATCTAACCTAATGAGACAAGGTGAATCTTATGATGACCCTATCAAAAAAATTTGAAAAATTGAGAGTGATAATAGGTGAACTCAGTGATCCGATGATAAGCAAATAAGCACATTCATGAGTTCACCAATGGCATGGACAAGAGTCCTATCTAGTTGAATGATATGTACATATGTTTTATCCCATTTTGCATTGATTTTATTTGCGACAGATAAAGGCATTATGTTTACAGATGCACCAGAATCAACTCAGAAATTGAGCACAATGTAATTAAAAATTTAAAATGTTAAAAAAAAATGGGGGCAGAGCTTGTTTGCATCCATCGTTAAAACATTAAGTACAGATTCGAGGGGACCAATGAACTTTCTAGATCGTTACTTGAGGTGGATTGTACAAGTGTGCAGAGGAGCATGTCCCACTGGCTCATGCTCTTCGTTAGTTTGAAAAGTGAAATATTTGTGCGAGCTTTATTCATTTCTTCAACTATGTTATAATCTAATGTGGGAGAGATTGCCGAAGTTTCTGGAGGAGAAAACCGGTCCATGAATTTCGGGGTGATATACTTGCTCTTACTACTTGCAGAAGTACTTTTATTTGCAGCCCCATTTCCATAATTGCTCTAAGGATTCTACGTTGAGTTGATGGGCAGAGTGATCTTCCTCAACAATTTCTCTTTCAATTTCTGCTTTGTCAACTCTTGTTCAGTGGCCGACCCTTGGCTTCTTAAATTATATTGGTTATTCTGCTTCTGGGCCAGGCCATCGCTCATTGCCTTCTTTTTAGAAATACTCTTTTCAGTTGCGAGTATGCAAATGAATGTGTTCATTACGTGCCCCACACTTGGAGTTTATTCGGTTGCAACAATTTCTTCGTTTTCTTCCACAGGCTTGGTATGATCATCAGAAAATATTGTGTCTTCCATTGTGGGCATGCTTTTTCTGAATGATATTCTTGGTGAAAGGAACAATACTAGTCCATGCCCATACTCTCAACATTCAACACAACATTCGAGCTTTGCACAGACTTGGCCGAATGGTTTCTATTGCTGCCGGAGTTGGCAGTCCTTCTCCAAAAGTTGAACTTGGTAGGTTTTCCACTCATATTCGTCTCACTTTACCTTTGTTTCAATTCTTCCAACTCATTTGATAGAGTCTTGATGGTTTGGGTCAAGCTCTCAAGATCAAAAATTTATTTCTCCTTGGCCTTGCTTACGGAGGCCTAAGACCTTTTGCATGTGCCTTTGGAGTCTTTAGTCAGTTCATCATCTACGATTACTCCAATCGCACGCAAGTAATTTTCAATTGCAATTGCTTCTTCGTAATTTTTAGCGAGATTTTATTTCACAGTTCTTTTCACAAACTGCGCAATGCTTGTTGGTAAGGCAAATGTGTAGTAAATATTTCACCTTTTCTTTGTGCTCGATTAAGAGATTACCCAACTCTTTCAACAACATGGCAGGGGTTTTGTCACCAACGATTTTTTCAAGAATTTTTTTCTTAAAGCCCTTCCAATTCTGGATGGAATTTGGCGGAATACTACGATACCATACAACTTCTCTGCCATCTAAGTTGCATGGAAAAAGTATGCATGCAACATCATCGTAACGTACCTCTAGAATTTTCAAATGTAGGTTGAAGTTGTCCAGAAGGTCTTCTTCTTTCATTGCTTTGTCAGGGTCATACTTCGTTAAAAGTTTTTCCGAATGCCTTGGCATATTGTACAAAACACTTGGTAGTGCAATTGCACCTTGAGACATCCAATCCAGATAACGACCCACCATACATTCATCACTATCCTCCTCCTCTTAGTCAGAATATGATGGTTCCTCTTCTTCTTCTTCTTCTGCATCACCCAACACGCGGAAAGTATCATCTGAGAATTCAAAGTTATCTCTGTCACCACCGTTTTAAGTTTGAGGTCTTTTTGAATTTTCTGCGTTCTCCATAGAGTTTTCTAATTCTTCAAGGGTGGAAAAAACTAGATCTTCAATCGTAGAAACCACTATCCTGGTAGGGGTGGTTGGGTTCTTCTTTGGAAATAAGGAAGGTTATGTACTCCCATAATAAATCCAATAGATTTTGGAAACTTATGGGTTATGGGATGGATGGCTTGGATTGGATCATAAAATATTTCACAAGTTTGTACAACCTCGGGCTTAGAAGATTCACCAAATTCAAGAATATGAGTAGGGGAGGTGCTAGGAATGTTGTTGCCTTGACTGGAAAATGTAAGGTTAGGGTGGGTGAGGTTATCAACCATAAAAAATTGGTCGCCTTCTTTCTAGCGTAAGAAATGTTGATGGTTCTGGACTCGCCAATATTCAGGGGGTCTCCCTGATTTGTGGTACCAATTAGACCTCACATTGTTTGGGACAGGAACCCCATTGGGAATATGGCCTAGTTTCCTGATTATTAAATATTTTACTTGGATGTAACTGTTAGCAAGAGAGAAGGGTGAAATTGTGCCTTTGAAAAGCAAGAAGGTGGTGAGAGTTCAGTTGTATGTGCGTCAAAGTCCTTCTACTACGAAGGGAAAGAGTAAAGTGAGCCTCTAGGAGAGAGGTAATAGTACCGTCCTAGTAGAGACACACACAACCAAGAGGGATCCATCTAACATCCAATAGAATAGTCCAAAAAATATGTGATGGTCATTACAACCAATCAATGAGAAATATTTGTCTAGTATCCTGTAGATTTGTCCACAAGGATGGGACAATGGTAAAAATAATTACAACACATTCTCAATAAGATAAGTACAAATAGTTCAAATACTTTAGCACAGATGAAAGCAAATATGAAATAAAAATATCTTCAAAATAGTCTTACAAATATTCATAATCCATGTTTGAAGAAAATTATGGCCTTGAAGGCTTCTTTTATTAAGTAAAAGTTCCAAGAAACATGTATAAAATGAATGCCACTAACTCTAATAGTTGAGCATTGGAGCCAATCCTTGCTCCTCAAAATAACTAGCTTATATCTCTAATGCCTTACGGGAGGAGCCAAGGTGAAAAGTCCTTTGCTCGTACAATGAGGGTGTATATATAACAATTAGGAGGTGATGCTTCACCTTCCTTATGACTCTTCATCTACCCTCATGACTGTTTGAATTCCTATGAATTTTCAACTTTACACGACTCTTCATATTCTGTACATGTCCTTTAGAAACTTTACAATACATTTTTGAAACATCAATTACATAATCCACCATAATGGTGTGCGTGTCATGTGACAACTAATGAAATGACATGACATGACACTATTGGCATGGACTGATTGATGATGTGACAATGTCAAGCCACATTTGCTGCTGCTTGTTAAGTTTCTGCTTGAGAATCTTCTTCTTTCCACCTCCACATGGCTTGGTGATAAGGAATCTTCAATGATCTTAAGTCTTGAGTTTTGATCGCAAAATGGTGTCCCTTTTCTTTCTCTCGATCGATAAACTTGCATACTCAACGACAACTATTTATTTCAACATGTTTCCCTACTTCATCTCCTTCTTCATCATCTTTTCATGGCATGATAAGGTACCTAAATCTAGAATTCACTCATAATGAGAGGACATCAGTCTGAAAAAACCCTAGTTTAAGATAGTGCATATTAATCAATTGAATAAGATGAAACCAAGTGACAAGCTATCAAGGGGGCTCAATGACTGCACAATTGTGTAGTTCACGTAGTGAAGGGTGGGCCTTGAGCCTTGAGACTGTACAATGCGTAGTACGGGTTGGGCTGAGGAATAAAACTGCACAATTATGGAGGTCAGCGTGATAGGCAAAGGGGATGGGCACTGGATCAACCCATTATACAGTTCCGACAGACAAAAGAGGCTGATTCATTGCACAATTTCATAGTTCAGGGGCTCAAGGGTTGAGATTGTGGCTAGGGATTACACAATGCGTAGTTGAGGCCAATATGGGAGGATAGATTGTGAAATTCTGGGCTTAAGCAATGGAACTGCGCAATACAACAGTCCTTGGAGGAAGGAACTACACATTTTTCAGTGTCAAGAGGAAATGTCACAACTAGAGGGTTGAGAATGCGTAATGTGTAGCTCAATAAGGTCGGATGAGTCTAAGTTACTTGATTGGAAAGTTTTCAAAAATTGACTAAGTGCGAGATCGTGGAGGCTAATGTGAATAATAGTAAGACTTCGACCGTGATCACACACTTAGAATAGTTGATGACACAACAACATAGATCATCAAGGACACATGAACAACAAGATTCCCTTAGTTCAAAAACTTCACGACAATTTATGACAAGTGTGACACTAATGATACACATTGCGACGACTGTGATGACACTTGTGCATCAATGCTTAAAACTTTGGAAATGAGTTCGACAAATGTTTACATGGTTAGATCAACTAATTTACACAAGGGTTCCTCCTTGATACCACCAAAACATGCTCATACACATTTCACGATAATTAACTCGCGAAAAGAAGAAAATTTACATATCTTGCAAAAGGGATCAAAATGCTTCGAGAAAACACACATAATAAGTTTCAATGTTTGCGATGAAAATGCAAAAGACCAAGGAAGGCTCTAAATTTGAGCGTAGGGAAAAATTTGGAGGGTGTTGTAGCAATGAAAAAAGGGAGATAATTGGCAAAGCTTTCTAGTTCGAAATGATTTTATAGAGGTTCGAAAAGAGGAGGCAGTGATAAAACTAGGAGAATTCATCGTAGGGAAATTCCAAACCCTAACCCTGATCCAAACAATGAAGAAGAGGGTTTGAATTTCAATGAGCCGGAAGGGATGGAAACCCTTCCAGATGAGTTAGAGGATATAACTCCCCTTTGTCAGTTTTTGGAGAAATTTAAGTAGAAAAATGAAAAGCAAAGTCTTAGAAGAAAGAAAGCCAATTCAAATATCAAGCAACCAGAAGTAGTTAAAGGGATAGAGACATTGAATAAGGAACAAGGGAAAATTTAGAGGTCAGGCAACAAAATAAAGGTTACACAAGAAACAATAGAATTAGAACCAAATTTTAGGAGGAGTATTTGTAAACCCTTAAATGAAAAACAATGACAAGAGCCTCCATTAATTTTTAACCTTGAATATGAAGACAAGGTCGAAGCAGAAATAGTAGAGAAACCTTCATTTTATCAAGCTCCAAGTCTAGCCAGGAAAACACCAGATATTGACCCGGCCCAACAACAGATCTATGAATACATGGAAACACTTGAACAAGGGCACAAAACATAGTAAAGTATCCTCTCCAATTTATCCAGATTGGATCATTATATTTTTTTCATTCATCTTGATGCATTTGGAGTAGAAAAAATGGAGAAATCAGCTCACGGGACCGTATTTATTGGCGAGACCTAGTTTGGATAAACGAGGTCTGAAACCTTCTAGGAGAATTTTGAGGCATAACACGATGTTTTTAGGGGAATTTTTTTTCCTCTTTAGCGTATATTTTATTCATGCTATTCTACACACACAGATCTTTCCAAAGGCGCAAGAAGTGCGTCAATTGGAGTCTATATGAAAAAGTTATGGCACTTAGAAGTCAACCTTCCTGTTTTCACACCTATAATTAGGGAGGATGCAATGCCAGCCCCCAATATTCATGGAAAATGGAATAGACACATGTTTGTGACGTAAAATACTTTATAAGAGTCTATATTGTAACTCTAGTTAAGATTTTATGTAGTCAAATTTAACCACTAGTAGGCTATCGAGCTGTGTTATAATCAGGCCATTAGGAGGAAGAGGAAGTCCATTCTTTCGAGAGAATTTTGTTACATATCCAAGAAAATATAGCTAATAGGGATACAAGGTAGAGAACGCTAATATGAATTGTACACTGTAGCATCCCACGAGCCACATACCTTACTTCTTTGTACATGTAGCCATATTTTTAGAGATAGAAAGAGAGCGACATGACCTCACATTCCAGTAGGGTTTTCTCCTGAAAGGGTTTCCCAGAGCATATGTTGTGTCTTATGTGTGTGTTTGAAATTATTTTTTCATTCTCTATTTTTATGCATAATTTCCAGTCGCATGCATGCACTAATTACAGTTAAATATATAGATCGTAAAGTCTAATAAAACAATAATAGTGTAGAATATCAAAATTTTAATATAATATTATAAAATCTATTGTGATGAACTGTGTGATGGAATATCCACGATAGTTTATGGATCACCAATTTGAAGATACTTTTCATGAGGAATTTCATTCGACTAATGCCATTTCTCAGGAAGATCAAAGAATTTTAGATGCTCTAAAACAAGATATACATGAGTTAGAAATATTAAACATGCATCTTGAAGAAGAAAATGAAGCAATAATAATTCCAATCTAAATTTTGAGGGCTCAAGATGATATTATGTTGATGAAATTATTCCAATGGTATAAGAAAAACAAGAGTATGAAAGCAAACAACAAGATTCTCAGGAACAAAATCAGAGGGTTGCATACAAGGATCTTAATGAGGAAGCCAAGAATAACAATCAATGTGATCCAGATTTATGTAGGAACACAATGAAATATAGAAATACACAAACACAAATAAAAGCATAGATGCAACAGAAATAAAACTTCATTTCATTAATAACAAATAAATGAAATATGCTTACAGACAAAATGGAAATAAACTAGCTAGGGCGCTGGTAGCTTATCTTTGAGAAGATATGTGGCAACTACAGGCCTCTGAACCATGTTACAATGAGTCCCGAGGGCCTATTTATTATTGAGAAATAGTGGAAAACACTAAACATCCAAAAACCTAACCCTAGGAGATGAAGCGCAAAAACTATGGGCCCCATTTGGGTAAATTGGTACATCAATCTTCTCGGGGACGTAACTTTGGCATACGATCTCTGTTTGACTCGCACAATACCTTGTTAGAAAGATATATCCAAGGAATGAAACTTTTGATGTGAGAAACATGAAAGGAAATTCAATGTTTCTCCCGATTTTTCCCTAAAAACGTCGTTTAGGGCCTCAAAACGGCTCCGAAAGTCCAGGATCCGTAAAACTGCTAAAAATAATAAACTGTGCTACAATTAAGGAAACTGAAAAACTGAAAAAATGAAAGAAGCAATGGTGGGGCCCCAAGTGAATAGGTGGGTGGCCACCAATATCCACCTGGATCATTCCTCCCCCCTTTGGAAGCAATGGTCCCCATTATGTTGAGTTCCTCCATGAGATGAGGAAACTTCTGTTGAACTTGGGCCCCGGTGAACCATTTGCCTTGGCGCAGGAGTTGGCCAGGTTTGAAAACCCGATACAGTTGGATCTTATGCTGGTGAGTGTTCTTAATTTTCATGTCATGATACGATCTATGGTGGCCTGTTCCATGCAGTCTGGGTTTAACTCTGTTGGTGTGAGTTGTTCTGCAACGTCGGAGATGTCCAATAGAGGTGGGAAGTAGGGACGAAGGTGGTACACATTGAACACTGGGTGCAGACCAAGGAATGGTGGAATACTGAGCTCAAAGGCATTGGTCCCTATAGCCTTGGTGATTGTGTAAGACCCATATCAGAGCGGGCGAAGCTTGCGACGGGGTCCAGTGAGGTGCTCCTTCTGCAAATGTAGCCACAATTTGTCGCCTACCTGGAAGTTGTGTGGCACTTGATGTTGATCATGTCGTTGCTTGTACTTAGCATTGGACGTGTCCAATATGTCATGAACCTATTGGAAGATGTGCTGAATGCGCTCAATGAAGCAGTTCACCTTGTCAACTTCAGACTAGACATGAGCCAAATCGCCATGAGTAGCCGCAAATGCATGCCTACGTCAATGGGACATAGTGGCTGGAATCCCCATCCAACCTGAAAGGGGCTGTGGCTGGTTGAGCCGTGGAGAGCCTGGTTATAACTTTGTTGTACATAGGAAAGAATCTCATCCCATGTGCATGGATGATTTGAATTGTACATGCGCAGAATTTGTACGATCATCCTATTGACGACCTCTGTTTGGAAATTAGTTTGGGGATGGAAAGATGTGGACTTGGTGAGCTTGGTGTATAGCATTGACCAGAGGCTGGACCAAAATGTGATGAGGAACCTGCTATCTCGATCTGAGATGATAGACTGCGGGATCCCAAAGTGCACCCAAACTCGTTCAAAGAAGAGTTTAGTAGTGGCTTCTACTGTGATATTCTTCTTGCAAGCCGCCATAATTGTCATCTTTGAGAATCTGTCGACGACCATGAAAACACAGTTTTTTACATGCTTAGTAGAAGGAAGGCCCGACATGTAATCCATGGAGATGGATTCCCAAGGACGACTCAGGGTAGGTAGCAAAGTATAGAGGCCTTGATTCTTGATGGTCGGTTTGGCAATAACGCAAGTAGTGCAGGATCTAATGTACTTCCCGACATCCTATCGAAGGTTAGGCCAATAGAAAAAATTCTGTAGTAATGCCACTATTTTCTTGATCCCACAATTCCCAACGAATCGATTGTAGTGTGCTTCCCAAATCATCTTGGCACGCTCACTTGAAGGAACACAAAGGTGTCCCAGGTGACATGGAAGTGCATCCTGGAGGTGAAAATTTGAAACTTGCATACCCTCCAAGAGTGTCTTGTATGTGTGGCCGAATTCAGGATTTATCTTGTAGAGAAGTGGCCAATCAGAAGTCTCGTTCCCATAAGAGTTGAGAATGGTGGTTAGCTCCATGATTAGTGGTCGGCTGAGGCAGTCTTCAACATTATTGATCCTTCCCTTCTTGTACTTGATGTTCAAATGAAACTTTTGTAGATATGCGAACCACTTATGATGGCAATTGTTCCACAAATTCCCTCGCGTCTTTATGAACTGTAGGGGTCAGTGGTTTGTGTGGATGATCATTTCCTTCCCCAAAATGTAATGCTTCCATTGTCGACAAGCCTACATAATGGAATAAATTTCTTTGTCATAAGTGGGATAATTGCGGACAGTGTCAGACAATGTCTCACTGTGATATGCCACTAGGTGCTCCTGTTGAGTAAGAACTGCCCCAATAGCATAGTCAGAGGCATCTGTCTCGATCTCATATGGTTGTTGCAAGTCTGGTAATGTGAGCATTGGGGGAGAGCAGAGACGATGTTTCAATTCTACGAACGCCTTCTATTGAGATTCCAACCAATTTTTTTTTTCTTTCCCTCCTCCCTTGGTGTCTTGACTCAAGGAAGAAGTGATATGAAAGAATCCCAACACGAACCTATGGTAAAAATTAGCAAGACCCAGAAAGCTGCGAAGCTCTGTTAGAGTGGTTGGGGCCGACCAATCCCAAATGACTTGGATCTTGGTTGGATCCACATGCAGCCCCCACTCATCAATAATGTATCCCAGATACTGAACCTCGGCCATGCAAAAAGTGCACTTCTCCAAATTGGCACACAACTTGTGTTGCCACAGTGTTTGAAGGACCTATTGGATGTGGTGGAGGTTCTCTTCCCAAGTCTCACTGAAGATTAGGAAGTCATCCAAGTATACTACTACACATGAGTTGGTGAATGGCTACGAGATGTCGTCCATCAGTCTCATGAAGGTTACAGGATCATTCGTCAACCTAAAAGGCATGACCAGCCATTCAAAAAGGCGCTCCTTGGCTTTGAAGGCAATCTTCCACACATCAGAGGGTTCAATTGGTACCTAGTGATACATGGACTTCAAGTCAATCTTGTTGAAATGTTTCGCCCCTTTGAGTTGGTCCAGAAGGTCATCAATCTGTGGGATTGGGTACCTATTCCGGACAATGATATTTTTCAGCGCCCGATAGTCAATACAGAGTCTCCAAGTCCCATCCTTCTTATGCACCAACACAATCAGGCTCCCACAAGATGATGAACTCGGCCGGATGTGACATTTTTGCAACAACTCTTGAATCTACCTCTTGATTTCATCGTTCTCCAGAACAAAGTGCCGATAGATCGGTCCATTGGGTAGCGATGCACTTGGGGTAAGATCGATGGGGTGATTTACCTGACAGTGCAGAGGCACCCCTGTGGGTGAGGTGAAGATGTCTGTAATATTCCTAAATTAGCATGTAGCTAATTGGAATATTAATTTTTGCTTTTTTTACTTAGTTAGATGAATAAGTGGGTAGGGAGACCCATAAATCTCTTTAGTAGGAATAAAATACCTCTTAATGTGAAAAGGGGTCATCTTAATAACTGGATAAAGCACCCTCAAGTGTGAACAGGGGCTAATGCATGTGGAAAAGGTCAATTTTGACCAAATCAACAGCGCTGGTATGGAGGGAGTGGATCATCAATGAGAGACAACGCAGTGTTAATGGGAGAAAGTCTCCATGATAGTAGTGAATTCAATGAGTAGGACCCAAGGTGAGAAGGCTCACGTTGTTTATAATGAGGGCAAGGTAGCCATAGAGGGGAAGGTTCTTGATTATTGAATTTGTGGTATGTATGACTTCTTGCACTCTCCAACTATTTAGCTGAGATTATTGTGTTGTTTAGCACAGGGTGTTCCAGAGTGAGAATCCCACCTATTTCCTTGAGGATCCTAACAGGAAGAGTATTGCAATACATTTCCACATTCTGACATTCTGGCCAAGCTTCAGTCTTCAGCTACAACGTAGTTTCTGGTGGAGTTGTGTTGTGTTGCAGGGTAGAAGCAGTGGAGGATTTTGAGGGCCACTTCCAGTGTTTGTTTTTCAGTGGAGGCGTAGTATTTTCATTGGGAGGATAACAAGGAAGGTCCTGGAGCTTAATTTCATTATTTGGCATCAGGCCCAGCTATTCCCACTTCCTACAATGCAGTTTCCCTCAAGGACTACGTTATTCTATTGCGTATTTTCAGAGGAGGGTTCAATGATTCATTTGGAAGGTGAGCTCTTCAGTGAGGGGATCAACCTTTCACTTGGAGGTTCTATTGGAGTAGTTCTATTCATTTCTTTATCAGTTCAACCACCTCCTTCTAGTATTCAGTTTGCAGCTGCTATTCAGCCCTAGGGCTGTATTCCGGCATTTTGTACTTTGGGGTATTGCTGGAAACCCTTTCTGGGTTATCTTGGAAATGTGCTTAGGAGCTCAGATCTTTAGTCTCGACACTATTTGAGCCATATATTAGGAGATTTACATTCTTACATATTTTAGTTTAGTAGTTATTCTTCATGTTATGGCATATGTATTCATGGGAGGCTTGTTTGCATTGATTATCTAAGTTGTGCATATATTTCTTGTACTTATTTTCTACTGATTTACATAATAAAATGGCTCCATGTTTTTCACACATGTTGGTGTAATGTTATTCACTGCTATTTCCAGTATTTTTTTCTATATTCCTGCTTTTCCCATTTGGGGATATTACAATGTCCCCATACTCCACCATGAACTTGTTCATTTGTTGTTGTCGTGCAGAGGAGCCCTGTCTGGAGGTTGTGGCCATAGTGTTATTCTTTCCCTGAGGGTGGGTCATTTGGAAATTTTTTTCCCCAATTTTGGAAATGAGCTTATTGCATTGTTTTGCAGCAACCAAAGAGATAGCGACAAACGGTGGTACCTTTATTATCCTGTACAACTTATTGCCCACAGTAACAATAAAAATGTGAGGCCGAGACTCATACACAACATGTCGCTTCCACAAGTATGGTTGGCCTAATAATACATCACAAACATCAAGAGGGGCAATGTCACATACTACCTCATCCGTGAAGGGCTTGATGCTGTAGGGAAGGTGACACTGCTAGCTGACGCGGAGATACCATCCTTGGTGAAGCCACTTGATGGTGTATGAATGTGGGTGTGTTGTGGTCGGTAAGCCCAACCACCTCACGACCTATGCTGAAATGAGGTTCTTTTGGCTCCCACTATCAACAATGAACTGTAGCAGGGAACCCTTTACCCACATATGGGAGTGTAAGAGACACTCCCCCTCCTCTAGATATTCTGGTTCATCCTTTTGAATATTCGTGGTGGAAACGGTGGTATTAGGCTCCAAATCAATAATCTGTTTACCTTTTTCATTCCCCTTGTTGGATTCTGATTCAGAGTTGGAGCATGCATCTGATTCAGAAGCCTTCATCTTAGCCACTAGTGACCACTTGGCCCGACACTCACTTGTGTTGTGAGTGGAGCTCTTATGAAACTCACACCACTTCCTCGTGTCCTTCTTCAGCTTCACGATGTTTTTATTTGCTTGCGGCTTTGGCAGGTTGTCTTGGGCCACCATGCCTTAGCTTTGTCCTTTATTCTATGGTTTGGGGGCATATTTCTTCTTCTGTTTGAATTTATGCTCAATCTTGGTAGCATACCAGCATTCCGTACCAAGGGAGGATATGTCGAGGAACTCAATTTAGTCCTGAATATATCTATGTAGACAACTATGGTACTTCAGCACCAAATGTTTCTTTGAATATTTGATCCCCAAAGTTGTGCGCAGGGTATGGAACAAGTTCGTCAGCTCATACACATCTTGATCCCTTTGCTGCCGCAACATAGTCCATTGTATGTACTTGTCCTCATAGCTCCCCACGGGACAATATTGTTCCTTGATGGCGTCTCATAAATAATTCCAAGTGGGTGAGATTGAGAAAAGAGAGTGTTCCCCCTTGTTATTTTTCTCACAGTAGGTTTCCCACCAGTCCTTGACATGGGGGATGACTTTGAGGAGCGCAAAAATAATCTTCTCCCGGTCGAAAAAGTCATGAACCAAGAAATATCCTTCTAATATATTCAACCATCTATCTATGACATTTGCATATATTTTTCCCTCAAATACGGGAATGCCAAATTTTACTTGTACCTTAAAAGGAGTGGCGCCTCCAGAGTGACTGTTGGATGTAGATGCGCCGCGAGTGGGCAGTCGTTGAAGGATATGGGCAAAGTTATCCATCATCACATTCATTTTTTTATCGAGGGCCTCCTCGAGCAATATTTTGATAGGATATCCTGCTCCCTCATATTTGTTTTCTCCCCCATGGGCGGCCGTCGGCGTTTGTGAGGCTGCTATTGCAAAGGTTAAGCCAGATTGAGCCCTAACTCCTTATACCCCGACCTCGTTGGGTACATGCAAAGAAGGATTGAAAAAGATTAGGCCGCTCTCATACCACTTATTTGGATTTATGCAGGAACACAATGAAATACATAAATACACATAAAAACAAAGATGCAACATAAAGAAAACTTCAATTCATTAATAAAAAATAACTAAAATATGCTTACAGAAAGAATGGAAATAAACTAGCTAGGGCGGTGGTAGCTTATCTCTGAGAAGAGATGTGGTGGCTACATGCCTCTAAACTATGTTACTATGAGGTCTTAGGGATTATTTATTATTGAGAAATAATGGAAAACCCTAAACATCTAAAAACCTAACCCTAGGAGATGAAACACCAAAACTATGGGCCCTGTTTGGGTAAATTGGTACATCAATCTTCCCGGGGACATAACTTTGGCATACGATCTCTATTTCACGTGCACAATACCTCTTTAGAAATATCTATCCGAGGAATACAAATTTTGATGTGAACATCATCAAAGGAAGTTCCATGTTGCTCCTGGTTTTTCCAAAAAATGTCATTTAGGGCCTCAAAATGGCTCTGGAAGTTCAGGAATTGAAAAAATGCTAAAAATAGTAAAATGTGCTACAATTAAAGAAACTGAAAAAATTAAAGAAGCAATGGTGTGGCCGCAAGTGGAATAGGAGGGTGGCCACCAATATCCACCTAGATCACAATGTTAAGAGTTAGAGGGGATCTACTAGTTTGGATGTCCTAGTCCAAGCTTAAGAAAAAATTCAATAAACAAAATATTTTTACAAATTTGAAGTTTTGATGTATGAGGACATGTAAAATATTTGGTGTGGGGGAATGTTGAGGTCCTGAATTGTCCTCTTTTTGACACTACCTTTCCTTCATTTCCATCTTTTCTATCATAATTTTGTTATGTTTTTAAGCTAAAAGGTCACTCCAAATATTCTTAAATACAATAAAAAGGTATCAATCAATTGAAGTTTATAGTCTATCATTTCTTTATGAAATCTAATCCAAAATATTTCTATATCTACTGAATTGCGCTAATTCTATAGCTACATGCATTTTTAGACAGGTTCCAACACGTTTGAAGAATAACAAGGAATATAGGTAGATGAAAAATGGAGAACATATGGACATCCACTAATTACATCGATTTGGAAACTCACACAGTTCGAGAAATATAATGGTCAAACCAAAATTCAACTCTAGTTATATTACTCCAGCTTTGTGCATAATTTGAAGGCAGATCATAGCATCATCAAGCAAGCATGGGATTGAATGAGAAAAGTGTGGAATCAAAGCTATGGTACAAAAAATCAAAATATTCTCATGATTTTCTCTTTTTGTAGCAAATCATGAGAAGCATGATTCCTGTTTTAACTTAGTTAGTTTTTAAAAATGAACTAGCTTCTTAACTTACATTTCTTCAAACTATTATTAAAAAAGGGGATTATAAATAGCCTTGGAGGAGGACAATGAGCAATCCTTAAGCTTTGTAATCATTCACTATTGAAAGACTTATGCTTTTAATACAAATACTGTATTCCTACTTTTTTATTAAATGCATGGGTAAATATTGCATGAATAAAGTTATTTAATTCTTGCACTTGACAAGAGGTCCCCATGAAGGGTTCTAAGTCAATTTAATTGTTGATTCAATTTTGTTTTATCAATAGTTCTATGATTTGTAGATAATTATATGCTCTTTTTTAATGCAATATTTCACGACATTGTTTATTTGAAATTGCTTTGTTTACACATGTTGAGCACTAAGTCATAAATAAAAAATATGAAAAACATTCCTTTCTTTAGTTCATTCATCCCAGTTGATCTACTTAGTCTCTTATTTGCACAAGTTTAATGATCACAATTGGTCACACACACACACTAGTAATATATCAAGGCTTGTAGTTGAACTCATCTCTTTTTATGGTTTTGGTTTGAAGTAGTTTTTGATTTAGTACAATAGAATTGAATAAGTTTTTAGAAGTAGATTTTTTACATTCATATATTAGTTTTCATTTCAATGCAATAGATTAAATTTCAATTCTTCTCATAAACTAGTTTTCATTTTCAAATCCATAAATTAGATTTCAATTATGTCAATATCACAATGTTTATTCCAAGTCAATAAAATAACTTTCATTTTCAATTATTTCTATGTAGTTTGTTTTTAAAATAATTTTTAATTTCACAAGCCTTGGGGAAAGAAAATGTGTGTCTCTTAAATGAGAATTGAACTTGATAAAGTCTATATTTTCTTGCATAATCAAAGATATAAATCCTTGCATATATAGTGCACATACACTTCACAAGTACATGAACCTTGGTTTGAAAATGTAATGAAGTGATTTAGCTACCAATTAAATTATCCAATACCTTAGCAGAGCATATACAGGAAACTCAATACACCATCCCAAAAATGCATTCAAAGAAGGAAAATACCAATCTACTAGATATGGGACTCACTTGTAGGTTTGGTGATTGTAGTAGATCCTTTTTCCCATTCTCTCCTTGTTTCCCTTGAACTTAGGGCCTACAACCAACATGGGATGAAAATGACCAAACAATGAAGATTCAAAGAATACATATATCTATTAGTTTATTTCAATCATTTCTTAAAGCATAGAAAGGAAACTCATCACATGTACCTACTCATTGTCGCACACACTACACTGAACCATCCTATGGTTTCCTTTTTCTTAGGCCAATGAAGGTATCCTCCTTTATTCTTCATTTCCAAAGTGAAAAATAATTGATCATGATATAATGAAGAGATAAGGAAGACAAGGAAACTAGGGTTTGCTGAGGAGAAATACTTAAAAGCGTGTAGAGAGACATACTTAGATCATGGGAAATTTTCCAAAACTGGGGTGCTTATCGAAAGAAATGGATTTTATCATAGCCATGGAATATTTTATACCACACAAAATTCGTTGGGGTGGTTAGGTTACAAGCTACAATAGGATTCTACTTTTGGTCTAACCCGTAAACCTCACCCAGGAAATGTGAAAATGTGCAAAGTTAATTTTTATTGGTGAATTTTGTAGGGACACGTGAGTTACTATAAGGAGAATCACAAATACACATGGCTTGTTTTTATAAGGGCCACAAAAATATGTATGATGCCAGAAAAACAAGAGCATATGGTTTTTAAAAATGTTTTTTTTTAATGACTTTTAGGGATCGTCAAGTTTTCCATAGGGAATAAGGGAGATAAATAGGCCAATAGAGCATATTAGAATAGAGTTTGTTGAAATAAGGTATAATAATAAGGCTTAGGCATGTCTAAAATTATGATATCGATCACTTGATGAACCCAAGGGTCAGAAGACAATATGATCAATACATCTTTAAGCTCACTTATTTCCTTTACTTCCAACCTATCCAATTGAATGATCTTAGTGTTGGTTATTTATTTATTCATTTTTATTTTTATGGAACAACATTAATATTTTTGTATACAAAATAAGGAATGATGTTGGGGGATGATCCATAGTCCACCAAACAATTGTGTACATTATGATTGAAAATATTGAAGGTAAGAAGAAAAGGCAGGGTCTATTAATTTGAATGTGTTATGATGTTGACAACATTTATAGTGGATTTGACAGTGTCAGAGCTACTAGATATAGTTTAATGGGTTTTAGTAGAAGTCTCAAAGGCTTTTGCAGGTTTGGACCAAGCATGAGTGGAATGAAGGGAATTAAGAAGTAGTTCTCTTTGTTGTGGAAGATTGCAAATATCATACAACAATACATTGGCCATGGTTTTATTCATATCTTTAATAACGTTGTATTCTAAGGATTTTTCTAAAGGGTTTGATGGTTCCATGTTCTTTCAAAGAGAGGGGGACTTGGATTGTTGTGCAGGGGTAAGTTTTTTTTCTTATGCAGAAGCTAAGGTATTCATTGTGCTTCGCACGAGAGTGGAATTTGAATTGGATTTTTTTGCAATACTTGAGTTAGACTTGGAAAAAAAGGTATTGGTTTTCATAGCATATTGGGGGGCTAGAAACTACTTAAATAAGGATTTCCCTTTAACACACTAAACAATTTTAGGAATATTCCCTTTTTTTATAGATATTTTAGTTTCTTGGGGTTACTTAAGTGGCTTGATTTCCCCTAGGGATACTGTATCCATGGTCTTAGTATTTGTGCCTACCACATAGTCCCAAAGAAACATAACAAACCCATCATTGGGATACTCAGCTATATTGGGTTCATCTTCTGTCGTTAGAGTAGGGCCACTAGATAATGATTATTGATCCAAAAGATGATTAATAACAAGTGCCATGGAATTGACCCACTATGGAAAAGTTTTTTCAAAGTGATTCACTTGATGGTATGAACAAAAATTGTCCATGTCAAAGTCATCTAGGTTCATATTCACATCTAATTTATCAATGGTTTTAGACTAATTATTAGCCTTCTTTTGGAACAGGTGAAAATATTTGTGCCCAGACGAGATTTCTCCGAAAAGTTTCTTCAGTTCTACTACTTCGTTTGAGAGTTGTTTAAATTTCTTAAGCACACTTTCCAAATATATAGGTTCCTTTTCTATCAGCTTATTGAAAATTAGAGACTTCTTTCCACTGGTGTTGGGTTCTTCTTTAGGCATGTTGCTAGCTAGAGACAATGTTTCTTTTTAAATTTTGATAGCCCCCTTAAAGTTTAGGGCCAGGGTGTTCTTCTCTTCTCTTTTGGCGAACATGGCTATAGATGGGTTCAAGATTGAAGTGTAATACTATGTAACTAAAGAATATTCAGGGTGAGATTTAGCGAGAACCTTGTTCAACAATGTCATGAAGTGTTGATTGATACCTTAACCTTCTATTTTGTTTCCATATTGATTTCAATTAACTATTTTAAAGAGTGGGAAGTTTTTTCTCTTCACCAAAAATTTTTAGAATATACCTTTCAAAGACATCCCAACTAGTTTTGGAAGAAATAGGTAGACTATAGTACCATGTATATAATTTTTTCTCAAAAGTGTATGGGAAAAATTTACAAACCACATCTTCGTATTGCACATTCATCAATTGTAAAGAAATATAAAAGTTTTTTATGTGGTCTTTAGGAGAGGCAACCTTATCAAGATTGAATTGGGAAAGAACCTTTCTGGTTGCTTAAGAATTCCATGCAGATTACCTACAAGGTTGAGGGCTCTGAGTGACATCCATCTAGGAAGGGGATGGATTGACATAATGAATGGTATGCTTGATTGATATAATTTATGAGTCTGACCTTAAAGAGGAATATGGATGATAAACGTGACTAGTCTCATAATTAGTATCAAACAATGCATTAATAGAGGAAGGATAACCAAAATGAATCAGATTTATCTAATCAAAGAGACCTCAAATACCTCTAATAAAATGATCAATCAAATATTCAATAAATTCAATCCATAAAATTTTCTTGTTGACAAGTCTTTTAGTTTCCTTTTTTATAGGGATATGGGGAGTCATAGGAAGTATTTTGATTTGTTTAATGTAAGCACACGTAATATGCCTAAGTGAATTTAGTTCAATAGGAGAGACATCATACAAATCTCCTTGTGTGGGTCCGATGTTTTCAGGTTTAGAGAGACGTCTTCATAACTAGTTTCCCTATTAGTATACTTAGTGTGGGTAAGAGGGGTAAGAGGTTGTTGGGTAGGGCTTTGTTCTCCATAAATGTTTGTTTGGTGAGAATAAGGAATTATATCATTCATGCACTTCAAAGCCATTCTTCTAGCACCAATTTAACTATAAACAATGACAAATGACCCAACAATAGTTATTAAGGGGTCCCAATTAGTTCTCACACTATTTGGGGTAAGAGACCCATCTAGCTTTTGACTTGATGACCATTATTAGTTTTAAGAATATCGTGAGATATGGTTGATCATCATAGCAAGAGGGAATGTGATTTCTAAACTAATATTACATAAATTAAAATACAACTTATCTAAGCTATCTAGTTGCTGAGAAATACATAAGAAATAGGAAGCAATGAACTAATAAACACACAACTGCATAATCAAGGAAACAATTATATTTATCGAATACAAAAATGAATTTTAAAATTTCTCAAACAAATCTAGAATAATTAGTATTTAGCTGTAGTAAGTACTCATTAATGAAAGCTGCAAAACTAAAACAATAAGCATGTGAGAGGAAACTATCTATTCAACAAATTATTTTGTGACCTAGCAGCAAAACATTTGACAAAATACATACACTTATGAAATTGTTCAAGAACTAAAAAAAATAAAGACATGATGAATGTATGGATATATATTCAATGGTATTCAAGGCTTATTAGTACTATAATAGTGAATATAGAAATACCATCCTCTTAGCTTTGGTCTACGGGGAACTCAATAAATTCAAAAAATTAGAACCCTTCTTACTGATGGTTTTACTAATTCTATAAGATGAGTTAGTAACTACACCTTGTGATTGTTGAGATTCTTTGGGGTTAGTTATAAATCTTCAAATTTTGAATATTTACAAATATAATAAAATAAAATGCTTAAAAACCCTTAGAAATGAGGTTGAAATGTGATACAATTGGATTGGATCCTCATTTAGGAGCTTTAAGACATCTTGAAAACAGGTCATCTAGGCTTCATAGTATGATGCACTCATCTTTATCTTGTTGGGAAGAAATATCTCCATGACTACATGATACTATGCTATGTTTTGGGAGCGAACTGCCACGCCTTTCTTCAGTGAAACTAGGAAAGAGTTTAGGACTATTCGCTATTTAGTAGGATCGACAAGGTGCTCCTTCAAGTTGTCCTCAATGAGCTTGCTAGTGAATACACTAAAGGATAATTATTTTCACAACAAGAGACACTCTAAAACCTAGTACGTGGGAGATGTTGTAGTCACCATAAATGAGTATAAACATTTAAATGTTAGTTCAATAAAAAATTAAAACATAACACAAATTTAGAGTTGTTGTAGTGGTTGTAAATGAGTGTAATGAGTTCATAACCTATGATAAACCATTCAAATTTAAATAGTTCACTATAGATTATGGTAAGTTATAAAAGGTTCAAAATCATATGTTCATCGCATAATAGCTTGATTTATTTCCCACATCACCCCATTGAACATGTTGTGTTGCAGTAGTTAATCAATGATTAGGAACCATTTCCCAGGGATTCACACAAGAGTGTATTTTGCAATATAATGAGGCGACACAGTGTTTGCTACATAGGGTAACTTCCACACAGTATATTGCTGCAAAGAGTGTTGTTGCTATAGATAGATTTCTTAAGACAATGTTATTGTTATAGATTATGTTTCCATAGAGAGTGTTATTTCTACATATTATATTACTGTAAAGAGTGTACTAGTAATGCACCAATGTATAATTCCAAATTATTTCATGCATAAAATATCACAAAGGGTTATCGAAGAGTATATTATCACATATTATATTTCCATACAAACTATACTACATTAGAATACAACATCGTTGAGATTGTTGCAGATTATATTGCCATAGAGAGCATATTATTAATTCCACAGTGTATAACATGTTGCTATCATTGATTTGAAAATTGATTGTATAACTTATAATAAATCTATAATTTGATGAGATGTTGAGAGGTAGGATTGAGTTTAACTAGATGTATTAGTAATGTAAATCCTATTTAAGATTTAAACTTGAGGTAATCTTGATTCATGAGAGGTTACCTTCCCTTCAATTTTAAAAGGAAAACTTATCCTTCTAAATAGGATATTGAAATTTTTGTATTGAGAATATGTCAAACCAATATGAATTTTTTTTTGGTTGGATTAAACTTAATTGTATCTTTTAAAGAGGGTATAAATTTGTTTCTCCTTCAAAACTTTACAAATAAAAATTTATAGAAATGAAGTTACATTTATCTAAACCAAATTAACTATGCTAATAGATAACATCTACCCTTTTTCCCTCTATGTATTATATAGATTACATGTAGCCATAAAGAAAAGGAGAACACTTATCTCACATTACAAATTGGCATTGTCTATTTTTTCTACATTTTATTCAAAAGATGTAATTTTGGGTGAAATTGTAATTTTTCATTATTTAAAATGCATAAATGGATTCACCACTCTAAAAAAACCTCTCGAAATTCAAAACTCAAACTCACAATTCTAACAAATTGATGTATATTATATTAAACATAATAATATAATATTTTAATATTTAAAAATAAAATATTTATATAATATTTAACATAATACTATATAATATTGTCTCTAATATTATATAGTATTATATAAAATTAAACATTATTATCCATAGAGGAAGAGAAAGTAAGACTTTTACAAAAGGAAAAAGAAGTTGAATTTAGAAAGCTATCAAAATTTCAAAATAGAAAAAAAACAAGATACCAAAAATTATTGAATTTCTCCAAATTAAAGGGGTAAAAGCATATGTATGGTCCTAACTCAAGTTTAGGTTACCTTAACATTAATGTTTTATTTTTTTATTGTAATAAATGTATTGATTCTAGTGTAGATGTTAATTTTTAATCCTATTTGATTGATTGCACTTGATGCATTGATTTCATTGTAGTTGTTGATTTCTAATCCTAATAGATTTATCACACTTGATGCATTGATTTCAATGAAAATGTTGATTCTAATCCTATTTGATTGTTTGCACTCGATGCATTGATTTCTATATAGATGTTAAATTCTAATTTGATGTAACTAGAAGGATGATGTGAATTTATTTCAAAGTAATTAAATTAATAATGAGCATTGATTTTAGTGTATGCACAAAGTAATTATTGACGATGTGCATTGATTTCTATGTTACAATAATCATCAACCTAGATCCAGATTTTATAGAAATGAACAACAAAGAGCCTATATCCATCTTTTTTTGTTAGTAAAAGTCTGGATTATATTATCATATCAAAAACAAAATTTACAGTAGGAGCCAGCATGAATGTATTACATTCAAGCAACCCATAAGGCATGCATTTCCTATAAGGACTTGGGTGCTTTCCAAGGCATTCAGAGCTCTTGGTTATTTTATGCACAAAATTACAAAATAAACATATTGTACCTGTCATCATGGGGGAGGGTGCAGGGGCCAGGAGGAGGAGCCGCGAAGAGACAATCCTGATTGTGCATATTGTAGCTGATATGATCCACTTGGGTCTCTAGGACTCGAAGGTGGTCTTGAGAGCGCCTCAGTAAATGACGCAGACTCTTCAGAGCCTCAAGGGTCTCTATCTGCAGGTTTTGAACAACATTGATGTAGGCCACTAATTCATTTTGATCATCATACCTTTGTTCACGCAGGGTGTCCAGGTTAAGCTGGATCTGCTGGAGCTGAGAGGAAATGGCTTCAAGGGTGACTGGAGCCTCAATATCGCCTGGTGATTGGGCCAGAGAAACTGCCATGGCCGTTGCCGATTGCTAGATCTCAGTAGACTTCGAGTGGGAGCTCGAGTCCCCAAGTACCTGGTTATTTTCCATGTCGTATCCAAGCCCACCACGCCGTGTCTGACCATGTTTGGGCGACATGCAGTCATCCGCCACTCCTGGTCACTATGTTGGGCTGCAGCGCCAAGTCGCTCTGGGTCCCGCAGCACCTAAAACCCATGCTTCGTCCCTGCACTCTCGGCTGAGATTGTCATTGACCGCGTCTAGAGCTCCCTAGACAAGAGACACACGACAACCACCAATCTCCGTACTATAGTCCGAGGAGGTGCGGAAGCTCCACCACCACAAATTTGAATCCCAAGAGAGCCTGAGTGCTCCGTAAGCCTAAGGTAGAACCACCCTAGGGATTGGACAATGAAGAATTTCTTCTGCGCAGTTTGAAAACCATGATCGGGCACCCGGGTTGAGCACCAAGACCACCCGTTCAGAGACGCTCCCTCCACACCGAATTCACCTCCACCATCTTGGTCCGCTTACTGGTGCAGCGTGTTCGTGCCTGTGCCGTTTCCAGGATGCCTCCCAGCTGCCAACCTCTCGCCATTGCCACCTGACAGAACTATCACTCTCCTTGTCTCAAGTCGGTGGAGCTCACACCAAGGCTTGAGAGTCAATGGTTGCTCGTCTGTGCAATCCATAGCACCAACCTTCACCATCGCCTGTGGATACCGAATGGCCTGAGAGATGTCCATTCCACCCTTAACAACCTGCTTACCTGCCGTATGATCACCTGCCCCAAGGCCTATTACCGCTCGCGCGTGGGAGGATGGTGAGTTGGCAGGCGCATGTCTAAGGGCCGAGCAAGCCTTAACTACCCACATCCCACTTGTCCCAGTGATTGGACACCCCCAGTGGGGAAGAGCCTATATCCATCTTAATCATTAGCCTAGATCCATATCGAATATAAATGAACAACAAAGAGCAAGTCAATAGAGAAACACACACAAAATGACAACTGAGGATGCATTGATTTTAGTGTAGATGTTAATTTATGATATGATGTAAATTTATGGATTATGTTAATTTCTTTTAAAGTAATTAGAATAATAGTGTGCATTTATTTTAGTGCATGCACAAAGTAATTATTGATGATATGCATTGATTTATGTGTTAGAGTAATAATCAACCTAGATCCATATTAAAGAGAAATGAAAAATAATGAACCTACATCCATCTAAATCACTAGCCTAGATCCATATTAGTAGAAATGAACAAAAAAGAGCAAGTCGATAGAGAAAGCCACAAAAACGACAAAGGAGGACTTCCAACAAGAGAAAATCAACAAAGACAATCACAACTAATGACAATTGGACAATAATAAGAACAAATGAAAGAAAAAATTGAACAAAAAAGAGCATATAAAAGAGCATATCGACGAAGAAGGGCACAACAAATGACAATTGAAGAGTGTTAAGAGAAAATAATACAATAAAATGCACAGTGAAAAAAAAATTGACAAAAAAGGTACATGAAATGAAAACTAAAGAGCATGAAGAAAAACGAAAATGAAAAGATGAAAAAAAAATATCATATTGACAAAGAAAAATATATTAAACTAACCCAAGCACAGTACAAGGCACAATTATAAATCATATGAAAACAATATGTTTAAAATATGTTTATGGACAAGTTCAACATATAACTCTTGTTGATATGAATATAGTACATCAAAAATTTCGTGACGATATTTATCGATTAGCTCAAGTTCAAATGTGTAATGTGTGTGAGGAGTTATATCTTGGAATATAGGTATTTAATACAACCAAATTCCATTGTACATGAGATGTATAAGAGAAGGAAATCATTATATTAATCATATACATATCAACATGTTTAAAATTATTAGATTAATCATATATTGAAAATTTTTGTGTGGCCATGCATGACTAAAACTAGCCTAGATCCATCTTAAGTCCATATCCATAAAGCAATCAGAGGAATAAAATCTCTCAAGTTGCGAACCTTTCCTCAAGTTTTGCACTCAAAAAGAGGTTTGCACCTTGAGAAAATTGATCCCTCTTGGTGCTTGATAGATCTAGAATTGAGATGAATCCAAGCTAGTGTATTTAAAAAATCCTCAAACTCCCTATTTACTTCTCCACTTAGATAGACTTCTCCTTAGAACCTAATTGATGGAAATCTATTCATCCTGATGATCCTTTGAACTAAAGAGTAGTGCTACCAATATTGTGCTACTGATCGAGCTATATCCTTCTCTAATTTCTCCAATATGCTAATATGCCAACTAATTAATGACATTCAAGACTCCTTGATGGTGAATGCCTCATTCCTTAGCTAGTTACCAGAGTGGCAATAACCCTATTTGTTAGAAATACTGAGGGGGGGGGGGGTGAATCAATATTCATTTCCATTAGTATATTTATTAATCTTTCAGAGAATTAGTTAATCTTCAATTAATATCAGTGTTTGTACAATGATAGCAGTAAACCAAAGGAACACAACTGAACACAGTTTTTAAGGTGGAAACCTTCTTTGGGACAAAAACCACCCGAATGATTTTCTAATAATTCTTTAATATTCAACTCCAATTTAAAATAAATTTCAAACTTCCTATAATCTAGAAAAGCATTCTTTTCTAGCTCCCACTGGATGGAAGCTCCAATGCTCGAGATTCTTCAGTAGTCAACTGAATGGATGCCCCAACACCCAATGAGCTACAACTCACTTTAGCACCACCCTAACGCCCTGAAGTTTTCACAGGCTTGAACCTGTTGGTGACTTCATGCACCAGCCTACCACCAGCCTACCACCCTATAGAAGAATAAAACAAGAATGGACTCCCGTACTAGGGAAAATGGTCCACTTTACAATGATATAGAATGATGTAGAAGAAGAAGACATGCTAGACCATAACCCCAACTATGACACAACCACCTAATGATGATCCTAGACCTCCTGAAACTGCCTCTTTAACTCTTGGCAGATATACACTTGTACAATTTTTACAATGATGCTTTTACAGTGACTCATTACAATGATACCTTTACAATGACTGTATGCTGTGCTGCCCTCGTGCAGATTTCATGTGGTGAATTTCTTGATGTTGAGTTGCACCTAGATTGCTGCTCTTGTCATGCTACCCTTTCTAACTCTTCAGAACATTAGATCATGCATTGATTCTTATCTTGATGAATATATAATACCTACAAAAAGTCTTCAAGGAAATACCCATGACATGATAATATCAAAACTTACCTCATCCTGTAGAGCATATGTCAGTGCTAAACAAAAAAAGGAAATTAGAATACAAAGAACCTAATGCAATTAAGATATGAACATGCATATAAAGAATATACTTACCTGGAGCTTAACTCTGCTGCACCTTGCTTTGCTTTGCTTCCCTAGAAAGTCTGGTCATTTGCAGCCCTTGACAACACATGATCTAGCTTTTTCTTGCCTTCTAAGAGATCAATATTGAATCTAGTGTATCTCTGTTATTTTAGATCTCTAATATGTGATTTTCGGTCCTATATTATTCCTCTTAGTCTTCTTTCCAATGCCATAGGTCTGACCCAATTTCGATTCTTCAAATTTATGCCCAATCTCTCACAATTACCTAATTATGGATTGGTTTAGTAGAGTGCACTTGTATGACATGACACGTGTCACTGTTTCTTCATTCGAATCTGAAATTGATATAAAGAAAACCAAAGTCCATGCCCTATCCACCAATTTTTGCATAATTCCAATTTGATACTTAGAGAGAGAGTTATGATGATTTTGCCAAGGTCACCTCTTTGAGATGAATTTCAGGAGCCTGCAAAAACACTGACTTCCACATATCATATCTCTGCAAATATCTCACACCTTGATTTGAAATTTTTACAGGAGATTCCTCAGGATTTCAGGTTCACCTCATACAAATTTCAGCTTCTGAATCTTTGTGGAAAAAAAGTTATAGCGAAAATTCCACGATGACCTGTTTCAGGTAGCGAAATCCCTACATGAGGAGGATATGAGGATCACAATTTATATAAATGCTTAGGTTGAGAGGGTATTCAACAAGTGAACGTGGGAGGGATTTTAGGAGCTTAAAAATTATTAATTATTGACTTTTCAATGACCCATTCCACAACCCCATGGGGCTTTAGCCCACTAGGTGGGGTTACAAACTTCAAACATGAATATCTCTCAAACCATGAAGAATTACATGGCATGCCATATATCAACGGAAACATCTCGACAAGAAGAAACCATAAAAAATATTTTTGACCCAAAATATAGTAATTTGGTAGGTCAAAATTCCCATTCAAGATCTGGGTAGTCCCTGGTGCTACTTGGGTTGACATCAATGACAACCACTGATCAACAATCTCCCCCTTTGGCATCAGGGAAAATTTTAAGGATGGAAAATTATTTTGAGGTTTAAAAAATTGGTGAATCTCACTAGTCCCTAATATGAAAAATATAAAATGTTTATTGATGTATTTCTAAAATTATTCAAATTTATAATGATATTATATATATTACCTATATAATGTTGGCGATTTTTAAGGTAAAATCATTTTATATTGTAAAATTTGGGCGAATTACTTTTATAGGAAAATGTAAATTGGCGAATCTTTTTTTTGGAAAAACCATGGAAAATTAGCTCACCTGCGAATATTAGCCCCTAAAATTTTCCATGTTTGGCATTGATGGAAATGCAAGTACTCCCCCTGCGATCATGAGACCTCTTCCTACAACATTCTCTCCCCCTTTGACATCAATGGCAAAGGGTAACTCCCCCTAACACACAACCATCCTGCGAACCTGTACACACTTCCACTCCCCCTTTATACTATGAATAAGGAAAATCTAATGAGAACTTGGGAGAATCCCAAGCTTCTGGCGAAGATATTCAAATGCTTCACGAGGTAAAGGTTTAGTGAAGATATTAGTGATTTGTTCTTTTGTACCAACATAATCAAGTTTGATATTCTTTTCAGTGACTTGTTCTCTAACAAAATGATATTTGTTCGAGATGTGTTTTCTTTTCGAATGCATGACATGATTCTTGGAGATGTTGATGGCACTGGTGTTGTCATAGAATATGGGAATAGGATCACTGAATTGTACTTGAATATCTTGCAAAGTTTGTTTCATCCAAAGGACTTGAGTACAACATGCTGTCGCTGCAATGTATTGTGCTTCCACTGTATATAACGAGATTGAGGTTTGCTTTTTTCTCAACCATGATACGAGACAACCACCTAGATATAATGCTGCTCCACTAGTACTCTTACGATCATCAACGATTCCTGCCCAATCTGCATCTGTAAAGGCTTGAATAATGAGATTGTTACCTTTGGGATACCACAAGCCATATTCTTATGTGCCCTTTAGATATCAAAGAATTCTTTTGACGACAATAATATGTGATTCTTTTGGTGCTGCTTGGAATCTTGATACTTGTACAACTGCTTGCATAACATCTGGTCGAGAGGTTGTTACATATAGAAGACTACCAATCATAGATTTGTACAACCTCTGATCCACATCCTTAGATGAGTCATCTATGCTTAATTTGCAACCTGTTACCATCGGAGTAAGGACAGGTTTTCAATCTTCCATTTTGAATTTCTTGAGCATTTCCTTGATGTCCTTGGCTTGACATATAAATATTCCTTTCTCTTGCTTAGATATTTGAAGCCCTAAGAAGTATGTCAACTCACCAAGTAAAGACATCTCAAACTCACTTTGCATCTTTGTAGAAAAGTTCTTACTTAGTCGATCATCATTGCTACCAAATATTATATCATCCACATATACCTCAACGATTGTTAAATTATCTTTATCTATTTGTAAATAAAGGTTGCTATCAACAGTACCTTTCTTGAACCCTTGTTGACGTAGATATCGATCAAGTCGAGCATACCATGCTCTAGGAACTTGCTTGAGACCATATAGAGCCTTCTTTAACCTGCAAACATATTCTTCTTTTTCTGATAGTAGAAAACCTTCAGGTTGTTTGATGTAAACTTCTTCTTCTAATTCGCCATTCAGAAATGCTAACTTAACATCCATTTGGTAGACTTTGATTTTTCTTGAACGTGCATAGGCAAGATCAGATGGCTTCCATTCTGGCAATTGGTGTGAATGTTTCATCAAAATAAAATCCTTCCACTTGTGCATAGCCTTTGCAAACCAATCTTGCTTTGTTTCTGGTAACCTTTCCATCTTCATTCAATTTGTTCCTGAAAACCCATTTAGTCCCAATGACATTTTTATCTTTTGGTCATGGAACTAATTCCCATGTGTTATTCTTCTCGATTTGATCCAATTCTTCATTCATAGCTGCTACCCAATATTCATTCTGGCTGGCTTCCTCAAACCTACTAGGCTCAAAGTTTGCTAGAAAAGCAATGTGAGCTTGTTGTGATGAACGAAGCTGTTGAACTTCATTTATGTCACCAATGATTTGATTTCATGGATGGTTCTTTTGAATCCATTCTTTTGTTCTCTTTGGAGGAACTTCTTGTTGTTGTTCCGGTATATCTTGATGATCATTATTTACTTCTTCCTGGTTGATAGTTGCTTCTTGTTCTAGAATTTTCTTTGTGTCTTTTTCAGCCTCTGTCTCAAGTTTCAAAGATTCTAGATCCTCATAATTATTCTTTAGAACACCATCTTCGTCAAATGTAACATTTATGCTCTCCACTATCTATTTTCATCTTAGATGATAGCATTTATAGGCCTTTCTTTTGCGTGAGTAACCAACAAAGATACCTTCATCAACACATGATTCAAACTTATACAAATTTTGATCTTCTCTTTTGATATAAAATTTGCTTCCGAAGATTATGAAATATTTACATTAGCTAGTTTTCCTTTCCATAATTCATATGGGGTCTTGCTGCAATTATTTCTGAGAATACTTCGGTTGATAATGAAGATTGCCGTATCAATTTCTTGAACCCATAATTTTTCATCCAATTTTGAGTCCTTCAACATTGTTCTATCCATTTCCTGTACAGTTCTGTTATTTGTTTCAGCAACTCCATTTTGCTGAGGTGTTCGTGCTGTTGAAAACTGTCTTTTCATTCCATTTTCGTCACAATATTGCTGAAATAATTTGGAAGTGAATTCTCTGCCATTATCTGATCTTAGACACTTTATTTTCAAATCAGTTTCATTTTCAACCAACTCCTTGTAGATCTTAAAGCACTCAAATGCTTCAGATTTTTTTTTAGCAAACTGATGGTTGTCATCCTGGTATAGTCATCTATCATTAACATGAAATATAATTCTCCATCTAAGCCTTTTGTTCTCATAAGACCACATAGATCAATATGTATCAATTCCAATGGATGTGATGCAAAGTGTTATTTTATTATAAATTTGACTTTTGTATGCTTGCTGTGCCGACAGGCCTCACATAGTGTGTTGGAAGGTTTTGAGATTTTCGGCATTTATTGTACTGCTTCCTTTTTGCTTATCCTGACAAGATTATCAAAGTTTATGTGACCCATTCGTTTGTGCCATAACCAACTTTCATCTTCTTTAGCTATTAAACATGCTTTAGTTGCTTCATCCATAACATATATGTCATTTGGAGCTCGACTTGTTGTAGCCACAATTTTACCATACCCGCCTTTCCTTATTTCACATTTTGTGGAGTTGAATAGCATTGTGTGTCCTTGATCACACATTTTTCCAACACTGAGCAGATTGTGATTCATGTTTTCAACCAATATAACATTCTTGGCTAGAACATCTTTGCTTCCGAGAGTGACGATACCTGATCCTATAACATTTGAAGATCCATCATTTCCAAAGGATACGGTTCCATCCTTATTCTCTTTCATAGATACAAATTTATTTCTATCTCCAGTCATATGCCTTGAGCAACCGCTATCAACATACCACACATATTTGTTGTTTTGAGCCTTGAGAGCAAGAACACAATTATCAGTCTTCTTCTTCTTCCATGTTTGTTCGTTCTGTTGCTTTGAAGATTCTTCTAGACGATTTTCAAGTATGCAGTCTTTGGATATGTGTCCAAATTTATGACATTTGTAACATTCCATATTGTTTCTTAAATGTTCAAATCTATTGATGTTTTGTTGAGCCTTGGGAAGTTCATATTTGAAGGATCTCCTGGAATTGTATTGGTTCCTAGGGTACGTACGACATTCTACAACTTTATGACCAAATTTTCCACATGAATAACAATATCCATGAAAAATATGTTGGTACCTGTATGGAAATCTTCGTCGAGGAATCATCTTCAGGGAAAACTTTAGGGGCGAATTTTAGCCCAAGGTCAAATTTTATAGGGTTTTAGATTTTGGAGGGGTGAATTTTTTATATAAAACCTATTTTGTATAGTCTTATATAGTTAGCCCTATAATTATTTTAAAAATAATTAATTATTAGCTGTTAGCCAAAACAAATAAATGCGCCTAAACATTTAAACGATGGATTCCCCTCCCGATTTTTGGTTTGGAGTGGATTTGAATGGCATTCACCATGATTTACTGGGTAGGAGGGGGATTGGAGTTACATTCACCCCCATTTTTTACTGGTTGGGGTTTCACTATATCAATAATTTTTTACTGGTTGGGGTTTCACTGGCATTCTCATGGACACATAAGAATCCATGCCGACAGATATCTTCCACCATATGCGTTGCAGGTGGGGTCTCTATCACACAAAAATACCCAAATATGCCCTGTCTCCTTTCATATCCCTTGCAATCTGTAGCTCCCCAGTAGTTAATTATGATCCTCTAATATAGTATCCAGGGGTCCGGCCAAGGCTCGAACCATGGCCACTACATACCCACCTTCATATGCTTCTTCTCCACCCTATGATATTCTCCTGGTAGCTGTAGTGGCTGTGATTCTTGTGGTGCCACTTTTGTTTTCGGAACAGAGAAATCTGGTGGAGATGGCAGGTGAGATAAATCCATTCTTGGTCATGGCGGTGCCCGTGGTGTTGATCTTGATCATAAGGTAGCTCTCCTCCTCTTCCAACACTAACAAGATTTCTACATTCTTCGGTGGCGGGGATCCCTCTTCCATTCACAAGGCCGGGGAATATCTTGTTGGCGTGGCCATTGCGCTTTTGATTGTTCTGCTCATGATCTGGTACCAATCCTCTGGAGTCCATGATGATTCAGTGGAATAAATATTGAGGTCGGCCATAGATAGATTGATTGAGGTCTGTGTGTATTCTTCTCTTCTTATCATTATTTTCATTCTTCTGTATGTATTCCTTTAGATCTGTTTCAATGTCGAGGTTATAATTATCTATATGCTGTATAAAATAACAAATCAGAAAGCTTTATATAGTGATCTATAAGAATTTTTTTTTTTTTATCAGTTTAATTGAAATGAGAAGGATAATTTGTTGCCAGATCTAGGAAATTTATTCATTGAAAAAAAAAAGGAATCCATGCCGACGATGGTGGTATGGATTCGGGTGTGAGAATAGCCGAGTAGTGAGGCTTGTGCTCCAGGATCTCGACCTCATCATTTAAATAAGAAGCAACATCAGTTGAAATGGAATCATTTCCATCAGCATTGAAAGGAGCAGTTGAAGAATCATAATTCCTGGCAACAACAACCAAACCAATAGAACTACAAGCATCCCCAGGATTAGTACCATAGCATTTTCATCATCAGTTGAACAAAAAGTTGATTGAGGATCCATCTTCTTTAGAGTTTGATCACCCTTTGCAGCAAACTTCCATGCAGAGTCTTCTTTCATGGATACTCTCATGAAAGATCTATATCCTAGCATCATTAGATTCTAAAGTGGGGAGGTAATCCCTTTTTACAATCTATGCCCTTTAGGTCCTTCCTTAAGTTTTAACCAACATCAGTAAATAGGAGTTCATGTGTAATTCAACATTCCACAGTTCTAAGTAGTGGTACCCTTGTGGTAGAAAGAATATACCATGAAGGAACACTAATCACAAATGATTTGGTAGATATTCATGAAGAACAATAAGATATTTATAGGTCCTACTATTGCATCTGTAATTGTTGTATTAGCCACTACAATCCCTTTTATTCCACATAGTATCTTGTTTCCATAGGGTGCCACCTAACAAAAAGTATCTGAATTCACCCTGCAAAACTTGATTGACCTTTCTCAAGATGATACCAAGTTTATATGTCCCTTGAGACCCCTTAAGGTATATTCTAGGCACGATGGAGCATTTCTCCTCAACCTAGCGATACAAGGAGCATTGTTTCTCAATCCAGAAACACCCATGAGTATTGTTTCTCAAGGCAGTGACATAGAGGAGCATTGTTTCTTAATACAATGATACAAAGGAGCATTATTTCTCAAGCCAATGACACAGGGGAGGATTTCCCACTCTACGAAAGGTCTTCTTATGCTTCCAAACCATATTGTTAAAGAATATTTTTGTGGGGGTTTTTAGTCTCCTCTAGGACGTTAAACATTGATGTATTTTAAGTGCCAGTTGGATTGTGTGCTTATTATGTTGGTTTGGATTTTTATGCCTTGAATGTTGTGATGGAATCACCACTTCAAGATATTGAGTCTATCATCATAAAACATGAAATTCCATGGATATGCCACTATTATGTTAACCCTTCTTCACAGGAGTGTCAAGTCTGCATGTTGAATATTATACTTATGTAAAAGTGCTGATAATGAATGTCGAATCATATAAAGCTTATCTCATGGGTGTCGAGATAGTCATCACATGAATCTAAGTTTTGTACTTCATACACATTCTAATACTGCCATTATAAGATAGTTTGAGAGAAGGTAAAGATCTTGTCCCAAGAGTTACAATCAATATAGTCAGAAAGACACCACACCCATTACATCATGAAGATATTATAGGTGTGCCAAGATTTTTATTGAGAGACCAAACAGGTTTGTCACCTCTAAGTGACAGAATATATGCTTAGACAATCATTATACAATAAGAGGTCAAATGAATGTTTAATATATTGCCACATTCATCCTACATAACATATGTTTTTTGAGAATGTCATGTAATACAAATTATACCCCGGATGCTGGTGATTGTTAGCAAGCAGAGGAGCCACGGGCAGCCATGTGGGAAGACACACGGTGGCTCCACGTGCTCAGTTATGGGAAGCAGAACCGTGTTAAATATTGGCATGAGGGCGCCATTACTTCACCCTCTGTCACCATCCCTACGATGTACCAGGCTTGCTCTGCATTAATGTCGCCAGCCATGGCCTTTAAGTCTGCCACCTTGGCTTTCTCCTCTTCATTTCACCCAGCCCGTCTCCTCTCTGTGCATCTTTTTTCTTTGCTCCCTCACCTCTGGTGCATAGCCTCCGCCTCTCCAAGCTCAGCGCTCGTTCTGGCTGCAACCCTCCTCTAAAGCACACCTCGGCCCCCATTTGGTCAGGTAACTCCCCATCCTGGACAATTATGCCTCGTCGACATAGACATAGATGTAGAAGAGTTGGGGGGCATGGCCAGCCCTCTCGTCCTCCTTGCCCTCCCCTGTTTCTCTCCCATGGCCGTGACCTGAACCTCTCCATCGATTGGAATGAGCTTGATAGCTCCCCCCCCTGTCAATTTGAATGCCCAACTTTACTTGTAACTCCCTGCCCCAGCTCTGCTCTCCTCCACACCTTGCAGCAAAAAGCAAGCTCGCAAATCCACAATCTCCCCTGAACCTGCTTTCATCCCCCGCAAGATGAAAGCCCTCCCGGTACAAAGCGCCTCCAGTGGTAGCAATGATTCCAGTGACTCCAACGACAATAGTGGTGACAGCCCAGACCTGGACGTTGATGGCAGCCCAGACTAGGATGCTGGCAGTTTCTCGAACCAGTCTAAGCAGCATGATGCCTCTTGGCTTGACGATATTGCAACGAATTCTGGCATCCCTGCTTTGCCACGTCCTCAGCCAGCTGAACACACGTTGAGCAAAGGGACAGAGGAGGAAGGCTATGTGTGCAGGATCTTGGAAGAGGTCCCAACCTCCAGCAACAAGCATGAAGGTCATCCTTAGGATCTGTTTTTCATCTCTCCTAGGCATGCTCATGTTTAGAAACTGTTTTCTATGGGCTTTTTGTTCAATTCTGAAAATTGCACCTGCTGGTTTCTCGTCAAGGGCAACAGTCTCCTTTTGGCTTCTAAGGACTGGTTTCCCCACCAGGGGCAATCCAGTACTTGGTAGAAAACTCATGAATCTTCCCTCTGGAATGAACTTATTCACTCCTCAGGATGCGACCTGTAACTTTTTGTTTTATATGATATAATAGAAGTAGCATAACTTAGAAAAAATAAATACAAATTCTATAATATTGTTGAAGTTGTTTGTCAATATATCAAGACATATATTTCTAGGTCCATTCATAATTTTTAGACATATATATCAGATCTGTCTCCAAACAACCACTAAGATAATCACCATAGGAACTTGAATTTTGTTTACTTGAATGCTAGAAACTGAGGCATCTGAATCCACAAATTTAATCTGTTATTTGAATGTCAGAGGAATGAACTCATATTTACAAAATATAGGATGATATTAATTGTTTTTGAGCATAATATCTATATCTAGAAGCAATGAAGTAGAAAAGTATGTAGGCACTTACAGGATACTACAATGTATTGCTTAAAATGATACTTAAAGGCTCCATTGAATTATATAAAATGCAATTTGTTGGTGTAAGGATTTGATTTACATATGTCACAATGATAAAACAACGACCAGATCTACCCATTCAACATAAATGATAGAGACACTCGTGACTCAACTACAAGTTTCAAAGCAGTGAAGAATTCATAAATTTTGCCACATTTGAATGGATCTAACTTTTATGTCAAGCGTATGATAAAAGAAGGTAAAATGAGAGAATTTGTAGAGTACGATGCTTCAAAATTTATATCCTTTCTCCATTAGGTTTAATTTCACATGTATGTATTTTTAAAAAAAATTCTTTGTACAACTTGGTTATTGAATTTGTTCTGAGGTATTGTCTTGGAAAAGTCTTGGTGTCGTGGCACTATCTTTATTATGGCTCTCTGGATTTTATTTTTGGTTGATTTCTTTGCAGTCTTGGATTTGCACTTTTCAGAATTGTAATATTAAACTTTTCTACATTGATTCACTTATGTTTTTTCTAAAGAAATTAGGTGCTTAGATCAAGGTCCATGCCACTGTCTAAACCAGTAGCTAAGTTAGAGTTGATAAGAGTTTGATATTATGTTAGTGAGGAAGCCATGAAATTGATTTGTGTATTGACACCTATACCCTGGTCACACATCGTTATGTGGTATGGTATGGGACTAAGTTTAAATGAGAATTGGATCTCCTCAGAAACCCTGAACAAGTTTGTGTCATTTTCCCTCTTTGACAAAGCCTGCAACTTATTATCATTTAAATATAATAAGTCCAATGTATTGCAACAACTTTTTCATGACAAGTTTGGCTTCCGTCTGAAGAGAGATCTAGGAGCAAATTTATCCTATGGGGTCACCCACTTTTGGTGGGTAACACACCTTAAATAGAATTAAAAATATTTTACGGTTTTAATTTTTTTTATATATATGTAGATTGATAGATCATCTTTTTAAAGCCAAAATAATGTGCTACTATACATGCTGTCAATGGAGAGTACATTGCACGGTTTCAAAATGCAATTGTAATTTTCAGAAGTGAAAGTGACTTGTCCTTCTTTTGCTTTTGCAATAGCTATCTGTATGCTTATTATATGCTTTTCAATGTTCTTATGGTTGTGCTTTTTCATGATACAATGACTATCTTCACTGAGAGTTCAAAATTCATATTGATTAAAATACTGCCCATACCTGAAACCACAGGGAACCGCAAATTCATTTTCACACCTCTGTTAGGTGACAACAAATCCCAAGCAGTGTAATCATTAATACTAAGTTTGTTTGATTCTATTTCTGTAAGAATAAATTTACAAGTTCTTGCATCCCCTCTTTATTTATGAACATTGTCATAGTTCATGATCCTCCCTTTTGCTCTTGTTTCTATTGAGTATTTTTTATTTATATTGCATATATTAGGCATTTGAGATAGATAATAGGTTATTCTAGCTGAAAAGTCTCTTTTCTTTCCAAGAAATGTAAATCTGGTAAGTTTAGGGGGGATGAAAAATTTGCAGTTTTGTACAATGCCTGAGAATATGAGTACGTTACCAATAAATTATTTAAGTAACCTTTTAAGCTTGTGACTTCTCAGTAGAGGGGAACTGGCATGCACTTTCATATTGTAGGTCTTTGAGCATACTGAAGAATTTGTAACATGGATATAATCTTCATGGTATGAACGCATAATTTTTTGAAAGTTGGAATCAGGTATGAGCTGAGATCGTACTATACTTTGTTTTTTGAGCTAGAGTGGCCTTGGTCTACTTTAGTTGTTGTTTTCTACAAATAAATTAAATGCTCATATTTGAAGTCTTGGTTTCAGGCATGAACTGTGAATTATTTTCCTGAAATACACAATATATCAAACACACTAGGGTATGTTTTGTTTTCTATTTCTTTTGGTAGGAGATCTGGATTGTTCATTAATATTTTTTGATACTAGAGTTAAAATGCAAGCAACAAAAACAATGAGGTAAACCATGTAGCTATTCCATACAAACCGTCTCTGTGATTTAATAAAAAAGGGATTTCTTCCATTTTGAGTGCAATACCTACTCCTTTGTTGCTTTCATTTCATAACCTTTTCCAGAGCTCTGTTGCACCTCGTCCTTTATTGATATGCTTGTATTTAACAGTCCCATCTATTGATTTTACTTTCTTGTGGACATCAATGTTATGTGTTTCTTTGATTGAGACCTTCAGATTGGTAGATGTGAAGTTAAGATAAGAGGGAAAATATGTTATCTTGGTTTTCCATTGATCACAATTCAAGTTTTAATCTATTATTGGCCTTATGGATTTGCAATCTTAATGAATTATTTACCCCATCCTAAGGTCCATATGCTAGTGACCAATATTGAAGCTCTATGCTTGTTTCCAATATTTTATACTTATTTACAATGGTATAAATACCTACAAAACAGTTCTTGTTTTATTATCTTATACTGCTTTCCACATTACATTTTAGGAAATTATACATGGTTCATATCCATTGGAATTTTCAAGGTTTGAGCTGGTCTTTGCGTCCAAGGAATCAAATGCATTTAGCATAACATGTATGATTTTCAGATTTGACAGAACACTCAATATTGTTAGGTATTAAATTTTAATGTTTGTTTCTATTATGTGATTAGATGGTGGGGTATATTTCTGAATGAAAATCCATTTTTGGTGAGGATTTGTTGAAATGTCTTCTTAGAATATTTATGTGCAAAAAAATTCACTGGATGATATGGAATTTTTAAGTCTTCTTGGTTGAAGAGCTTACTCTATGATGATGATGTTACCCAAAACAAACTCTATGTTGCTTTATTGAATACTTTATGATCTGTTTTTCTTTCATGAAATTTTGGGATCCTCAATCTGGATTTGTCAACTTCTGTTGGACACAAGGAAATATGTGCCTCCCTTGGTTAAATCTCATTTTTGAGCATCAATGTCATGGGCTTTCACATTTTTTGGCAATGAGTAGCTACATAATTATTCTTTGTCCTTCTAGAGAGTCTTAATCCCAATTTGTAAATTTGTATTTTGAAAAATATATTTATATCTTTGATATCCAATGGTACTTCCTTTATGCATGCAGAAGGGTCCCTGCCACTCCCTTGGTCTATCAGGATGAAAATTGCATTAGGTGCAACAAAAGGTCTGGCATTTATTCATGGAGGGGCTGAAAGACCAGTGATTTATTGGGATTTTAAAACATCCAATATTCTGTTGGATTCGGTTTGTACCTACAACTTCAAAATTATGAGATGGATCAGTGTTACACTTTGGATTCTCTTAAGTCTTTATGGAGAGATATGTACTTGGTGCAAGAATACAATGCCAAGCTATCTGATTTTGGACTAGCAAAAGATGGACCTGAGGGAGACAACACCCATGTTTCAACTCAAGTTATGGGACATATGGTTATGCTGCTCTAGAATATGTAATGACCGGTGATAATTTTAACCAGTTTAAAACCTGTGGCAATCATATCTTGGTGAGGAAATTTTAAGATTGATACATTATCAACTAGATTTCTAGCCTCTTTAAGGGTCCTGTCTAGTAAATGGGGCAAGCAGAAAAACTGAAAAGTTTTTTTCTGGGAGAATTGTTCAGGTCTCATCCTATTGGCCTAATGTTGAATGTAGACCAACCAATGTTCAGGACTCAGGACAGTTTATGTGAGGTTGAATTTTCCTTAATTTATGAAAAAAGTATCTAAACATGCATACGTCTCCTAAAAGAAACATGTGTTTGGCGATACAGATTTAAGTTGATCTCAATGAACTCTTCATTGGATTCTCTCTTATTATTGACTTACATATTAGCACAGGCATTGCCTTTTTTACATTGCCTATTACTGATGTGAATTTTAATAAAAGTTAGCATAGACATTTCAGATATTTACAAAGATAAACAAGAGTAACTGAGTCAATGATTAAGGTTGGAAGTCAGGACAGTTTGCAAACTGCATTTTTGTTCAGTGTCTGGATGGATGCATCCAACAATAATCCTATTAAAACCTTTAGATGGAGAGGTTATTATAATAAAAAATTTGGCTTTCTTCAGTTCATACTATCTAGGTTTTTAGCTTTACTAGTTCACACTCTACTATTTCAGACATCTTCCAGACTTCAAAATCACTCATATTTTTTTGAGAATTTATAGTCTATAAAACATTGTTTCAGATGACTAAATACCCATACAAATAGAGAGTCAGATGAGGCAACTTAACTTGTATATCTCATTACCCTTAAAAAAAAACTGTAGCCACCCTCTTAGACCCTATCTCTCTACAATCGCCCCCTTTGAATCCCAGTAAACTTGACATGAACATGAGGTATTTACTCCCATTCCTCCTTGCCCTATAAGGAAACCAAATTATTGTAGTCTCTATTAATATTTAAGAATAGATCAGATCTCTTACTATATATGTGCAACTATAGTAATGGGCAGAAGACTAGCATCATGTAAAAGGAAACTGTTAATATAAGATGTCAAGTCTGATCTGTTAAACCGTGAGTAATCTCCTTGTGACAGTATGTTGTAATTTTATGTTTGAAAAGTATTTTGAGATAGCCACAAAGCTGGAACATGATGGAGATTGTATTTGTTTTTCAGTCCTTCTAATCAAACCTTAAGCAACACAACATTCATAGGTTAAGGCCTTCAAACTGTCCTATAAATTGAAGTATGTGTGATTCAAATTTTTACATCGTTTAATTTGTTACTTCGTACATTTTATTTTTTACATCCTATAGATATCATCTTGGATGATTTTTTTCATATTTTATTTGGTTGGTAAGAGATGGTCAGGTGCATATAGGGAATATTTGAATGGAGGAAGTCGGTCCATCATAATACTAATTGAATCAAGGAGATCAAGCCGAAGGAGTAGTTGTTGCAATGGACTCTGATGAGCAAAAGGCCAAGTATGGATACCAATCATGTCCCTTTGTTGTATTAGTGGATTTTTGAGCATAGTGTAAAAGAGGGAAAAGACAAAACATTGTCTCAAGTAGGAAGGGGTGAGCTGCAAACTCTATAAGGATGATGGGTTGAGGAATTGGCTACTTGCATTGAACAATGCGAAAAATGAGGATGATCTATACTCTCTTTATAGAAGACTAATTAGACTCTAGTAAACTAGGTACCCAAACCTTGGAACCATTTAGAACTCTGGGTTGGGCCAAGAGTGTGCATGAGTGACATCTTGGTAGATATGTATTGAAAAATATTTGAGAAACACTACCTCTCAAGAAGTGCCAAGGACCCATAGCCCTTGTTGAGTCAGGGCTGAAGTGCATGTTGCAAACTAAAGCGAGGTCTTACGAATAGTACCCCTAGATAAGTATATGAGTTTGTTATCTCGATCTCCTCTCATTTGAGAAAGAAATGGTGATCAGGGAGAATTTCCTTCAACACATTGAAGATGATGAATTTGGTTTTTACCTAGGTTGACAATCAACTGATGAAGATCACAGAAAAGGGCCAGGGCATCGAGTTGTCCTTGAAATTTGTCTGGGGATGAGACTAGAAGGGCCACATCATCTGCAAACATCCAAATATAAATTAAGACATGGTGTAGAAGGAAACCATTGCCATCTTGGATATGCTCATGCAAGGACTCCAACTTGTTAATATAGATCCAAATAGTGTAGGGGACAAGGGGAAACCTTGTTTTACCCCAATGATACTTAGGATAAAATATGATAGCCCATGTGTTGGTGCATATATGACCAAGGATTGACTCATATAAAATGCATAATGGTTGATAAAAGGGTTTCTAAGATGCCAATATCTCTGAGTATGTGGAATAAAGCCTCTATGGGGACAGAGTCAAAATCCTTTTTGAAAGTCTACGAAACAATAGTAAAATTTCCAGGAACAATGTTGGGCTTCCTCAATTATGGCCTGGAGTGTAAAGATGTGATTAATAGTCTAGTGCTCATGTTGGAATCCAACATTTCCTCTAGCTCTATGTTGCATATTCTAAAGCTCCCTAAATAGTTGCAGGTGGAGGGATGTAGCATAGAGCTTCAAGAAGCAAATCACAACAAATAGGTTGAATGGATTGCAAGGTACATCAGAAACAATATATAGTGGGAGCATGAGTGATTATTCATCTAAGATATAAAATGTTACAAAGATAAGAGTCCAAGAGAAGAAACGACCCCTCTCAAGAAATTGAGAATCAGTAGAAATATCTTGATTAAAGGTTTCCTGCAGAAATCCATCAATGTTTGGGGGAGCTATCACCTACTAATTAGGGAGGACTACGAGAAAATACTGGCCTCTAAAAATGTATTACCAGTAGGTGAATATCTCCTACATCTGAAGCTAAAGTGAATAATCCCTTGATGGAGAACTTTGGATAAATTGGAAGATTCAATCTTGTGCATATAGGCTGCTCTTTGCAGAGACTCATATCAGTGGGAAGGAGGGTGTCTTATGTGGTTGTAAAAAGGGCTTGGACAAAGATACTATTGCAAGGGTCTCATGGGTGGAGGTAAGGGCACTCCTCGGGATCTCATGAATCTACATACTCAGGTGGCACTGCTCTCTGCCTGTAACTTATTTCTTTTGTGTGTGAGCTCTACAAAGGAGGGAGGTGATCATCCTGTTGTGTGGGTTGATGGGAGTTATTCTAAGGCTCCTCCATTTGATTATGTTGTGGGTGAAAAAGCAGACAAATCGAATTGTTCCCCGACTGGATGAAGTTACATCATCAAAGCTTCTTTATTAAACATAATAGAAAATATATTGTTCAAGTGATACTATTGTTGAAGTCATATAATGAAGCCTCTGTTGCCTGCACATTAGATAAAACCTTTGTACATTGCAAAACTTTGTAGTGATATCTTTTGCTAATATAACTTCTAACATCCACATCTACAATGCATATAACCTATAAAATTCTAATATAACTTCATACATTGTGGTTCTCTCTCTATAAAGGGTTTTTAGAAATCCCTAAGCTCAAAAATATTTCCTTCACTGAAAACTATCAAGTCTCTGCATCTGAAAGAATTTGAACAGGAATAGTTTTCTTTCCCATAAAACATATCGGTCCCATTTTTTTTTACCATATTCTTCATCTCATGGATCTATTTGCAGAGAAGCGAGGAGTTCTAATAATGTTGTAGAGTCTAGATTTTCACAACATTATTTTTGCTAGAGTTTTTTCTTCGTGGATTTTGTGTAATGGGTCTGTTTAAATTTGAATATTCTTCTGCCTTCATGATCACTCATCAAACTCATCACCACTACTACACATGGCATCATCACCGGGAGCTACATAAACATCATTTGGCTCAGAGTCCAAGGACTCCTCAAACTCCTCTCCAACCTCAATATTAGTGCTAGTAGTAGCATGAGCAACAACACTACGCTTAACAGAACTAGAAGAACACATTTTCCAAACTGCATGAGAACTACTTCCCTCACGAGTCACCATGTGCCATGCTTGGTCTCGGTGGTTCGCTTCCTTCAACTCCTGGTTCAACTACCATATCTTCATTGGAACCAACACCCCCAACTCCACTAGACAACGATTCACCATTTTGTACTAGTGTTTCACCATTTGTACTGGTGATTCACCATGAATTTACAAGATAATATAATTTCGTGAGATATTTGCCAAAAAAATTATATCTACATTTATATTATTAATAAAGTCACCTTCCATTTTTCCTATGTATCATGGGGATTCGCCCATTTATTATACATATAAATTTAGGGGGGTTCTTAAAATTTTCTTTGATCGTCTTCCAAGGATTTTCTTGCAAATATTGTCCAATGAAGTCTACATGCATGTCATATCTCATAGGTTCATTGTATTTTGTTGTAGAAGGTCCTGCTTCTTCTTCTTTGTAACTGATGCCAGTTCTGTCGTTGTAAGATTGTTGATTGTTGATGAGTTCTTTGATTGCCCTTGAGCTGTTGGCATAGTTTTGGACAATTTTTCCCTTCTTCATTTCCTTACGCATCGAGACTACTTCGGCTTCTAATGCTTCCATTTCTTGGTTTCTTTCATCCAACTTCTTTTGAAGTGACTCTTCAATACATTTGTGTTCTTCGACTTCAATTTTGAGACCTTGAACTTGTTTGTCAAGAGTATTGGAATGGATCTTCTCAGCTTTGAGCTCTTTTATAAGCCTGATTGCATCCATAGAAAATTCTTCTATGGTCAACCCTTCTTCTTCTTTGTTTGATACCTCTTGTTTATTGTGCTTGGCCATAAACATTACTCTCTCATTGGCTTCTTCCTCACTGTCACTGTCTTCGTCGGATGATGAGCTATCTTCTTTAGAGAGAAAGTTCCTTTTGGATCCTTTCTTTTTGCCTTGCTTGTTGAATTTCTTAAGGAATTTCTTTCCTTTTGAGTTTCCATCACTTCTGTTCAGACATTTTGTTGCGAAATTCCCAACCTCACCACAGCCGAAACATATCAATGGAAGTTTACCTTTGAATTTTCCCTTACCAATTTTTAGTTTTCTCGTAAAGTAAGCATATTCTTCATCTGAAACACTGTTACTGATGAAATAGGTAACCTGACCTCAAAACGGGAACTCTAGCCCAAAAAGACTAAAAAAACATGAAAAAACACCCCAAAAACAAAAAAAGTGTATTCCAGAATGCACTTGGTTTTTTTTGAAGGTCAAATTTCAACATTTTCTAAAATTATGCTAAAAACAAAATTGTTTCTTGAAAAAAGGATTGAAAAAACACCATCAAAACAAAACCAGTTAATGCTGGAATAACAAAAAAAAAAAATTGTGTCATATTTTTGACATTTTTAAAAATAGAAATAACATTTTTTAATTTTTAAAATTCAAACATTAAAAAAAACCTAATATTTAAGAAAAAGATAAATTCAAAAAATAAAAACATTTTAAAGCTTAAAATTTAAAAATATATAGAAATAAAAAAATAAAAATAAAAACTAAATAAAATTTTTAATTCAAACATTAAAAAAAACCTAAAATTTAAGAAAAAAATAAAAAATAAAAAATAAAAAAAAATTTAAAGATTAAAATTTCAAAATATATAAAAATAAAAAAATAAAAATAAAAACAAAATAAAAATATTAAATTAAAAAGAAAAACAAGTTAAAAAAAAAAGAAATTATAAAAAATAAAATATAGAAATTAAATTTAAAAAAGAAAAAGAAAATGTTTAATTAAAAAAAAAATAAAAAAATTAAAGAAAAATATTAAATTTTAATAAATTTAAAACTTTAAAATAAAAATTTAAAAAAAAAAAACATTATTGAAATTAAAAGTAAAAAAATGAAAAATTAATTAAAAATAAAAAATGAAAAATAAAATACAATAAAAATATTAAATTTAAAAAAAAAATATATTAAAAAAAAATTAAATTTAAATTATAAAAAATAATATATATATATATATATATATATATATATATATATATATATATATATATATATATGAACTTAAATTAAAAATATATATATTAGATTTTATTAAATTTAGAAAAAAAATGTTAATATTAAAATAACAAATTAAATTAAAAAAAAACATTATATTTTAATAAATAAATGAATAAACAAATAATTTTTGAAATAAAAAATAAATTTTAAATATAAAGAAAAAAAAAACATTGTTAAATATTAGGAATTTTGATTATGTGATCCATAGATTGTGACTAAAATATTTCGGTGAAAATCAAATTTAGAAAAAAAAAAAAAAAAAAAAAAAAGAAAAAATGAATAAAATTAAAATAGAAAATAAAAAAAATAAAAAAAAAATTAAATTTCAAATATAAAAATTAAATTAAAAAAAATAATTTTAAATTTTTTGACTAAAAAAAAAAAAAAAAAAAATTGATCGTGGTGTCGCCGCCAATCGGCCTCCCTCCCAGGTGGCGGCGAAGGCCGGCGGTTGGGCGGGAGGCCGATTTCGAGAATCGGCCTCCCACGGCAGGAGGCCGATTCTGGGAATCGCCCTCCCACGCCGAGAGGCTGATTCCTGGAATCGCCCTCCCACGCCGAGAGGCTGATTCCTGGAATCGCCCTCCCACGCCGAGAGGCTGATTCCTGGAATCACCCTATTCCGGGAATCGCCCTCCTGCGACGAGAGGCCGATTTCGGGAATCGCCCTCCCACCGCGGGAGGGCGATTCCCGGGATCGGCCTCCCGCGGCTGGAGGGCGATTCCCAGAATCGGCCTCAGGGCGATTCCCGGAATCGGACTCCCGCCGCGGGAGGGCGATTCCCGGAATCGGCCTCCGCCGCCACTTGGGCGGGAGGCCGATTGGCGGCACCACCACGATCAAAATTTTTTATTTTTATTTTTATTTTTAATATATTTTTTTTGAATTTGATTTTTATTTTTTATTTTTTTTTTTAATTCAAAAAATTTAAAATTATTTTTTTTTAGTTCAAATTTTTTATTTTAAATTTAATTTGTTTTTGTTTTTATTTTGTTTTTAAATTTAATATTTCAGATTAATTATTTTTTAAAATTTAAAATTTATTAAATTTTAATTTAATTAATTTTTTTTTTAAATCTTTTAAATCTTTTAGTTTATTTAGTTTTTCATTTTTAAAATTTATAAATTGTTTCATTTAAAAAAACAGTAAATTTATGGATATTTGTTTTTTAATTATTTGCACGTGGTTTTTTTCATTTTTTTTGTTTTTTAATGATAGTTTTTTTTTATTTTAATTCTTTTATTTTAATTTTCTTTTTCAATTTTCAATTTTGTTTGTTTGTTTGTTTTTTTTTTGTTAATTTTAAAATTGTATTTTTATTTTCTTCTTATTATTATTATTTTAATTTTAATTTTTAAATTTAATTTTTTCTTTTTTGTATTTTATTTTATTTTATCTAAATTTTAATTTTGTAATTTAAATTATTTTTAAATTTTCTATTTAAATTTTTCTTTTAATTATATGGTTTTTTTTAATAACTTAGAAAAAAATGTTTTTGATGTTTTTTTTTAAATTTTTTTGGTTAATTTTTGGTTTTTTTTCTTTAAATTATGTGTTTTTTTTTCAAATTTTGTCATTTCTTTTGATATAATTTTCGAATATTTTTGTTTATTTATTTATTTATTTTTGTTTAATTTTTTTATTTTTACGAGTTAATTTTGTTTTTTTTAAACATTTTTATTGTTTATATATATATATATATATATATATATATATATATATATATATTTTTTTATCTAAGTTTTGTGTTTTATTACTAACATGAAAATCACCACTCTAAAAAAAAAGGGTTGATGTTGCATCAATACGTTTCAAAATTAGCATGAAAATCACCGCTCTAAAAAAAAAAAGTTGATGCTACATCAATACGTTTCAAAATTAGCATGAAAATCACTAACATTTTAAAACAAATATTCATACTTCATAAATAAAAATATTAGAGTGTCAAAATGTGCACAAAAAAAAGCATTCCCCGCATCACCACTTTTCAAAATTCCAAAAGCTTTTTATGCTACCAAAAAAGAAAATAATGCGGTTACTCATTTCACTCAGAATAAGTAGCACGAAAGACCTCTTCATCATCTCCCTTTTCTTCACACTTGCAGGTGCATGTCTTTTCAATTGAAGGTTGTTTGTCCTTATTGGTTTTCTTAGATGCAACGAACGCAGTTTCTAGATGCGAAGTACCCTCTTCTTCATCAAGTCTCATTTCATATTCTATGAGAACTCCATGTAATTACTCTTTGCTGAGTTTGTCCAGATTTGCACTGTATTCTAAGACCGATACCTTTGGGTTGAATGTCCCTGGTAACGTTATAAGAATCTTTTGTAGAATAGTCTTCTCATCAACTGGCTCTCCCAATCCTTCCAGAGTGTTGGTTATTTCATCAACGTATTGGAAGTATGCAACAATTTTTCCATCTTCTTTCATTCCGAGTTGCTCAAATTTTGATATATAGATTTGAAGCTTTGCTTCTTTGACATTTGAATCACCTACATATATATTCTCAAGCTTGTCCCATACATTTTTGGAGGTTTTACATCCCAACACCTTATGATAAGCAGATTCAATAAGTCCACTGATAATAATATTCTTTGCTTTTGCATCATTTACCAAATTCATCTTACCTTGTTCATCCATGGTTGGTGTAAAGCCATTCTGAACAGTGTCCCATACTCTGTAACCTTGCGCCAAGAGATAGACCTCCATTCTTCCTTTCCAGAGTGCATAATTAATTTCATTGAATAGAGGTACACCATTCTTGGTATGCTCCATGACCTCCTTCCAGTTGTTAAACTGCTATTGAAGGAACCAAGCTCTGATACCAATTGTTGGAAATACTAAGAGGGGGGTGAATCAGTATTCCTTTCAATTAGTATTATTATTAATCTTTCAGAGAATTATTTAATCTTCAATTATTATCAGTGTTTGTACAATGATAGCAATAAACAAAAGGAACACAATTGCACACAGTTTTTAAGGTGGAAACCCTCTCCGGGACAAAAACCACTTGAATTCTTTTCTAATAATTCTTTAATATTCAACTCTAATTGAAAATAAAGCTCCAACCTCCTAGAATCTAGAAAAGCATTCTTCTCCAGCTCCCACTAGATGGACGCTCCAACGCTCGAGATTCTTTAGTAGTCAACTGAACGGATGCCTCAACACCCAATGAGCTACAACTCACCCTAGCACCACCCTACCACCCTGAAGTTTTCATAGGCTTGAACTTGTTGGTGACTTCATGCACCAGCCTAGCACCAGCCTAGCACCCTATAGAAGAATAAAAAAAGAATGGACTCCTATACCAGGGAAAATGGTCCGCTTTACAATAATATAGAATGATGTAGAAGAAGAAGACACACTAGACCATAACCCGAACTATGAAACAACCACCTAATGATGATCCTAGACCTCATGAAACTGCCTCTTTAACTCTTGGCAGATAGACACTTGTACAATTTTTACAATGACTCAGTACGATGATACCTTTACAATGACTGTATGTAGTGTTGCCCTCGTGAAGACTTCATGTGGTGAATTTCTTGATGTTGTTCTGCACCTAGATTGCTGCTCTTGTCATGCTACCATTTCTCACTCTTCAGAACATTAGATCATGCAATGATTCTTATCTTGATGAATATATAATATCTGCAAAAAGTCTTCAAGGAAATACCCATGACATGATAATATCAAAACTTACCTCACCCTGTAGAGCATATATCAGTGCTAAACAAAAAAAATGAAATTAGAATACAAAGAACCTAATGCAATTAAGATATGAACATGCAGATATAGAATATACTTACCTGGAGCTTACCTCTGTTGCACCTTGCTTTGCTTTGCTTCCCTAGAAAGTATGGTCCTTTGCAGCCCTTGACAACACATGATTTAGCTTTTTCTTGCCTTCTAGGAGATCAATATTGAATCTGGTGTATCTCTGCTATTTCAGATCTACAATATGTGATTTTTGGTCCTGTAGTAGTCCTTTGAGTCTTCTTTCCAATTCCACAGGTCTGACCCAATTTGGATTCTTCAAAGTTATGCCCAATCTCTCACAATGACCTAATTATGGACTAGTTTAGTAGAGCGCACTTGTAATACATGCCACGTGTCACTATTTATTCATTCGACTTTGAAATTGATACAGAGGAAACTACAGTTTGTGCCCTATCCACCACTTTTTACATAATTCCAATCTGATACTCAAAGAGAGAGTTATGAAAATTTTCCCAAGGTCACCTCTTTGAGATGAAGTTCAGGAGCCTGCAAAAACACTGACTTCCACAAATCATATCTCCGCAAATATTGTGCACCTTTATTTGAAATTTTTACAGGAGCTTCCTCAGGATTTCAGATTCGCCTCATACAAGTTTCAGCTTCTGAAGCTTCGTGGAAAAAAATTTATAGCGAAAATTCCACGATGACCTGTTTTGGGTAGCGAAATTCCTACATGAGGAGGATATGAGGATCACAATTTATATAAATGCTTAGGTTGAGAGGGTCTTCAAAAAGTGAATGTGGGAGGGATTTAGGAGCTTAAAAATGATTAATTATTGAATTTTCAATGACCCATGCCACAACCCCATGGGGTTTTAGCCCACTAACTGGGGTTACAAACTTCAAACATGAATATCTCTCAAACCTTGAAGAATTACATGGCGTGCCATATATCAACGGAAACATCTTGACAAGAAGAAACAATTAAAAATATTCTTGACCTAGAATATAGTAATTTGGTAGGTCAAAATTCCCATGCAAGATCTGGGTAGCCCCTGGTGCTGCTTGGGTTGACATCAATGAAAACCACTGATCAACACTGTTGATATATCCTACATGATTTGTAGGTAGAGGTATAATTGCATGACCAAACCCTTATAGGACTCACGTACTTCTGAGGTGCATACCCCATATTACTCTATCTTGATGCTCACCTGTTTTATTCTCTTTGTTTCTACTTTCAACAATTTTAACTATTGTTTAAGCTAAACTATATATGCATTCTTATTATTCATATGTTCTGGAATATACTGTACATTTATCTTAGTGGACTGAGAGAATTATATGCCTGCTAAGTCCATGGAAATAGAATATTTCCTTGTGTCAAGCACTAGGGCCTCTCGTTGTTAATTTGTACCAACAATAGATGTGGTGTAGAATATATTTTCTTCATGTGTTTCATAATCTTGTTTAGGTTATGATCAATATGAACTTGTTCAAGTTGACCACCATTTCCCTCATAGTTGGTGTGATACTCATTTCTCTCACAAGTAGGAAGACTCCTCTAATTTTTGGAATTGCTAGTGATACTAGATAAATCTCCATTTTAGCTGAATCTGGATGAGCTTCCAACTCTTGTTATTCTTGATGGGCTTGGATATATTCTTCTATGTTTTTGGATTCTACCTCATCTTGTAGTTTTTTTTGCTATTCTTTTTTCCTTTTCCTTTGTTCTTCAAATTTTCTAATTTCCTTTGCTTTTCCATATTCCTCAACTTTCCTTCTTTGTCCCCTTTCTTTCCTAATTTATTCTTCTTCTTGATGTTTCTATTCAATATCTTAAGGTACCCTAGAAACTTCCTGTGTGATATGAGCTACCCCTTATTTTTTTCTTGCTCATTTTTAGCTGCTTCAAGCCGACGTACTTGTTCACATGAACATGCCTTTGCCTTTTCTTGAACCTTTTCCACTTTTCCCTAGGAAATATTTTAACCTATTCTTGAGATGAATTCTATGAAGTTTAAATCATTCTTCTCTTCCTCTGCATAGGTATCTAATTTATATTCTTACATATACTTGCATGATATGCAATGATCTTTCACTGTAGATCTTGGATGCTACCTGTGAAATGTTAGATCCACAAAACATAAAAAACATCAAAGCTTCATGATCTTCCTTTTCCCTCCCGATGTCCTTTAATTCATATGTTCACAGGTTGAAAGCCATGTGAGGCTAGGGATGTTTCTTGGTCCTTAAGAGAGTTCCACCCACCCTTGTATAAACATGATAAAATATTTCTTGTAGTAATACCTTATTAGTTACAAATATGGGTAGTAGGTGGGGCGGTTTCATTGCTCCAAATACTCTGATGTAAGTGCCATACTGATCCGTGGAAAAATCACTAACTAAAGGCACTTTCTATCTGGATATTTCTAACATACATGGGGAAACCTCATTGAATAAAGTCTCGTATATGGGAATTAGGAACTCTTGAAAAATATGTGTATAAGATGGTATATAATGATCTTCCTAGAGGATTTTACAGTAAATGTGGACTGACTCCTTGTGAATGGGTCCATCTCTAGTTCACGGTTGGGAGGGGAATATTGGCATAGATGTTGGACATTAGGTTCAATGCTCCCCATGTGTTTCGTGACATGGACTAATCACCTCTTGTTGATCCTAACTCTGGCGATTGTAGCAGAGACTAAGGCCTGTGGGTTTCAGTCTAACGGCGATCATGATTCCAACAAGTGGTATTAGAGTGACAGGTCTCGAGTTTGAAACTCACCTGACTCGCGTTGGGGGGGAGATTGTTGGAAATTGGGTTCAACGCTCCCCATGTGTTTCGCGACATGGACTAACTGCCTCTTGTGGATCCTAACTCTGGCGATTGTAGCAGAGACTAAAGTCTACTGGTTTTGGTCTAACGACAATCGTGATTCCAACAATAGAATATGTCCAAAAGATAAGAGGCCATGGAAAACTAAGTTTACTATCCTCCCTATGAGTTATGAGCAAGGAAAAGTTTAACGATGGGAATTTATCTTGAATTTTAGAAACCTTGGCAAATGTTACTAGGCCCTAATATGAAAACTATACAATTTTTGGTGATATTTTTGTAAAAGTATTCAAATTTCTAATGATTTATATATTATTCTATAAGATTTTAGTGATTTTAAAGGTAAAATAATTTTATCCTATAAAATCTGGGCAACAAGGAAAATTTCAAGGATGGAAATTTATCTTGAAATTTAGAAAACTCATCCAATCTTAGTTGTCTCTAATCTGCAAATTGTTAATGTTTGGTGATATTTTTGTGAAACTATTGAACTTTATAATGACTTTATATTACTTTTATAGAATATTGATGATTCTCAAGGTAAAATAATTTTATATTATAAAATTTGGGTAAATAATTTTTAGAAAAAATGGAAATTGACAAACCTTTTCTTTCGAAAAAAACATGGAAAATTAACCCTCCTGAAAATTTTAGCCTTGAAATTTTCCTTGGTTTTGAGCCTATTGAATATTGTAGTTTAGGGGGCCTAACAAGATATCTTCCTAGTTGAAAATTCCACCTTCAATTTCCATCATGTACATGAGTGGAACCCAACCTTATGGGAAGGTCTACGCATTGGGTCGACCATAAAGCCAACAAAAAATAGCAATCAACAACTAAAAATGCATCTTTAGCATATTCTCCAATTGCTCCTTATTTTTCCTTGTTATGAAAGAACCCTTGTTGGTCCACCATGTCCTACACAGTTCTCTAGGAAAACAATTAAAGCTAGTCAACCAATTTTTGTCCAAGCACACTTCTACCTTGGGCAACTTGTAGTACATCTCAATTTCAGATGCACTAAAAGAAGGAAAGGGTTTCCAATAAATATCTTTGATAATTCCCTCTTTTGGATCTACATGCTTCACTAGTCATTATACAACTTCAGTGCATGGGAACACAGATGAATGTGAAGCTACCTTTCGTAACCATGATCTCTTTGTAGTATTGTTAATATGAATATAGATCAACTGCAGGAAAGTTTTGTCTCTGAAAGAGCTTGTATATCTCTAACTAGGTATATGTGTGTAACAAATCCGGGTTATATTTCCATATAAAAATGAAAAAATCAACCAAGGTCATGTGACACATATTCCAAGCTGAATGGAGGGGTAAAACATCACATTGGGTGTCACTTGTGGTTAATTATTTATTGGATATGGAAATTGACATTGGCATTGACATTGGAAAAGGAAATAAATGGAAATTTAATATAGGAAATAAATGAAAATATTAGAAAAGGAAGATGAAGAGATAAGAATATGCATGCAAGAGAAAATGAAGGAAAACAAAAGGGAAAGGAAATAAAAGGAGAGAGAACATTCCAACACTCCCTCTTGGATCATATACTCTTGGACACTCATGGATATTCTAGCATTCTCTCTTGGGAGAAAAGAGAGGAAGAAAGAGGGATAAAGCAAGCAAGGAAAGCCAGGAGCACAAGAGGAAATAGATCAACCAAAAGAAAGGATAAAAAGCAAGTAAGAAAAATATCTATCGACACTACAAGGAAAAGACCCTCTAGTGGAGGTTATAAAGGAGGTTTTTAGTGTTATAAAATTGGCCAAAATTTTCAAAAAAACATATGGTACCACATCCATTTCTGGTAATGAAGGTTTTGGCAGAGCTTTTAACGGAAATTCAACACAACTAAAAAAAATGGGCGGCCGGAGGTTATTATGGATGTTTTTTCATCGGTGCTCTTATTAGGTTTTAATGCACCGATGCATGTTGGTAGCCAGCGCATCGGGGCGGTCTAAGGAGAATGCACCGGGCCGTTAAGCAAAACAACAACACCGGGCCTGGTGTTGGTGATACAACGCACGGGGCCGTTCTAATTGGTCTTGGGATTTGAGCGGTGCCCATAGGTCGTATAAGCGCACCGGTGCGTGTATTTTTATGAGGCACTGATGCTCCATATCACAGAAAGAAACCGAGATTTATAATTGGTATCGGTATTCATGCGGTGTACATGGCATCTACAAATGTACCAGTGCTTATAGATACATAAACGCCTCGGTGCGCATTATCACACAAACACACCGATATTTATAACTGGAATTGGTATTAGTGCGGTGCCCATAGAATCATAAATGCACCGGTGCGTATCGACACATAAACGCACTGGTTTTCATTTTTTTTTTTTTAGAAACATCCACCTCTAACAGTCCAATTATTGTGATTGTTTTAAATTCATTATTCATCAAAAGTCGACACATCTTTAACAATATTCATATTAATTACATTTTTATTAATGCATTTGAATGTGCTGTTTGGATTAATTTGTTATATCATATCAAAATTATTGTGGTTTTTTAAAATTCATTATTCATCAAAAGTCGACACATATATATAATCTTATAACAATATTCATATGAATTAAATTTTTATTAGTGCATTTGAGAACGCAATAGAATAAATTAAAACATATATATATATATATATATATATATATATATATATATATATATTTATCATACAAAATGGGACAATTATTCGTATCCCTTTGTCTTTCAATTGGGACACTATGTCCATTACATTAAACAAAATGTCTGATTTCACAAACATATTTCAAAAAATAAAACGCCTTGCTTTGATATCCAAATTACATAGTGATCATCATTCTTCGCTTGAACTGCTGTCACTGCTAGAGCTACTTCCATGACTTGCATTATTTTCAGGAATGTTGTGTTCACGACGTTGATTGTTTTCTTCTTCTTCACTTTCCATCTACAAACATAAATATAAACTGAAATGAGTGTATATACATTGGTGAGAATAATGAAAATTCCAATATTAAATAATATACATCAATGTAAATCGAAAAGAAAAATGGCATACCATAGAAAAAATTGACTCATAAACTATACACATTCTTTCAAAACCATGTACCATGCCATCTTTCAAAATTTCATTTGTTGGCGCAGTTCCATACTTTGTTTCCTGCAAGTTTTATACCCCATAACAAATCATATATTTAATATAAAAGATGTTTTTGCTCTATTAATTATAGACGGAGTGTTAGGTCCCTATATTACTAGTATAGTCCCTTATTGTTGTTAGTGTAACCCCATTATTGTTATTATTGTACCCTTGTAACCCCCATATTGTTATTATTGTGCCCTTAAATTATTATTATTAGGTCGGCTAGGATTACATTGTGGCCCCATGGACTCCTATATATAGAAAGGAGGTTTTGTAATTTAAATCATCCAAGAATTGTTCATTCATGTAATGTATTGGAGGTTTCCCCCTCGAATTGGTTTATTTCTAAGGCTTTGATATCTCTTTTCTTCTCTTTTGGAGCTGGTTTCACAACATTTGGTATCAGAGCTTTGAGATTCTAGGGTTTCACTGCTCCAAACAGGTCATCGTGGAATTTTCGCTATAACTTTTTTTCTACGAAGGTTCAGAATCTAAAATTTTTAGAGTGCGATGCCAAAATCCCAAGGAACATTGTCACAAAATTTCAGAGCTTGGTTCGCAATATTTTCGGAGATATGATATGTGAAAGTTAGGTCATTTTGTAGGCTCCTGAATTTAACCTAAACATGTCATCGTGGTATTTTCCTAATAAATTTTTTTCTACGAAGGTTCTGTTGAAATTTGGTACCGGAGGACAGGTGGTTCCCTAAGGCTTTGATCTTTGGCCTAGGGAAAAGTGTCCAAAAGAATTTAATTTTTCTCCTAAAGTGACTTTATAATTTTTATAAAGTCAAATCTAATTAAAAGTGACTTTATGTGATAAAGTTACTAAAGTCTAATTTTAAAGTGACTTTAATAAAGTCAATGTAAAATTAGAAAGGAAAAGTGACTTTGGAAATAAATGACTAAGTGGGTCTTTATTAAAGTGGGGTGAATTAAAAAATAGAAAGTGATATTTAAATGAGCATTTAATCTCAGCCCTAGATCTCAATCTATTTCAGCCATTGGATTTAGGGATTCCTCAAAAGTCACTTAGGGTTAGGTTAAAGGAGGAAAAGGTCATTTAATTCTTTCATGAGCAGATTGAGAGAAGGAGAGCAAGAGAGCAAGGGAGATTTCTGGGCAGTGAGGAGAAGGAGGCAGCAGCTTGGCACACATTCCAAGGCAGCATTTCAGCAAGACCGTACAACTGAGTTAGCACAGTGAAAGGCAGATTTTTTTGGGCACGATTTTCTAGAAAGGGAGGCCGTACAGCAAGGCCGTATAGCAGGCCGTACAACAAGTTTGGCACATAAATCGAGGCAGCAGAAGGCTGGTTTAGTTGGCATGAATTTCGAGGCAGGCTGTACAACAAGTGGCTGTCCTCTTGCACGGAAATCGAGGCTGATTCAGTACAGCAAAGTTCTGCTGTGTTTTTGGCACAAAAATCGAGATTTTGGACAACAACATTTATTGCTGTTTGCACAGATTTTGAGGAGGCCGTACAACTGCATTTATTGCAAATTTCTGGGCACGAAAATCGAGGAGGACGTACATCATTTATTGCTGTTCTATTTTTTCTGTTTGCACATTTTCTGAGGCGGTGGTTAAGCACGGAAAACGAGATAAGTTGTAAAGTCTGTTTGCTGATTGTTTGCTGAATATTTCTCTCACTGTAAAAAGCATTTTCTAGAAATAAGAAGGATCTTTCGAATTGGTTTTCCCCAAGAGTTTTAGGGGGTTTTTCCAGGGTCACATTGACCAAAAATCAATGTGTTTAAATGTGTTGAATGGCTGTTTGCATCTGCTGATTTTTATTTATGTATTTTCAGCATTCTGTAATTTTTTCCAGAATTTGTGTTTTCAGCAAAATTTATTTTCCAGCTTGTTAAATGTATGGATATGGGAAAGGGCATTTAACTATTTTGGAGTAATAAGGTGAAACTGAAAACCGGGGTGGGAAAACAGAAATTTCTACATGGTATCAGAGGTTGAGCGCTGAAAGAGCAGTTTGGGACAGCAAGGAGAAAAATACAGCCTGCTGATTTTTCACTCAGAAAATTCCAGCAAGCTGATTTTTTTCACAAACAAAATTTTTACCTTTACTACAGCAGTGCTATTTTTCAGTTTTAGGACAGCAGGATGTCTTTGGGACTGAGGGTGGAGGATAGGTTGGATGGGCATACCAATTACAGTGTTTGGAAGGAGAGAATGTAGAGTATTTTTGAGGAGGTGGAAGTCTGGGACATAATGGTGCATACCGCACAGAACCCTGTAAATGTGCCTACTGATGCTACTCAGTTGGCAGCATATAATAAAAAGAACAACAAGGGTAAGAGACTGATTCTAGACGGAATCAAAGACCATTGCATTCTTCATGTGAGAGGAAAGAGAAATGCTCATGAGATGTGGACAGCATTGACCAACCTCTACCAGAGTACCAATGAAAACCGGAAAATGGTCCTGAAGGAGAAGCTGAAGAAAATTAAGATGGGTAAGACTGATAGTGCAGCTGGATATCTCACAAAGATTACTAATGTGAGAGATGAGTTGGCAGCGATTGGAGAGGCCATTCCACCCACTGAGTTGGTGCGGATTGCAGTGAATGGCCTCCCCAGTTCATGGATGAACTTTTCTGATGGGGTTTGTGCACGTGAGACCCTTCCCACATGGGAGAGGTTTTGGGATGATTGCATTCAGACAGAGATCAGGAAAGGTCAGCTTGGGGCAGCCAAGCCAGTTGAGCAGGATGAGGATGTAGCACTATTGGCAGGACGCAAGAAAGGCAAAGGGAAGAAGCAGGCTTCCACAAGCAATGGTGGGGGCAAAGGCAAAGGTAAAGGTAAACAGGATAACTCACAGAAGGACTATTCCAAAGTGAAGTGTTGGAATTGTCGGAAGATGGGACACTATGCAGTTGTGTGTCCGGAGAAGAAGAAGAAGAAGGGGAAGAACCAGAGCATGGCAGCTTCAGCAGAGGTTGAGGACTTTGCAGATCGTTTTGACCGGGAGTTTGGGTTCATTGCGTGTGAGTCCTCTAGTGCGGGATCATTTGCCATAGAGGTTCAGAGGGAGCATGCATTTCCCTCGATTAGCGGAGCATCTTCGGGTATCTGGTATGTGGACAGTGGGGCTTCACGTCACATGACAGGAGTCAGTGAGTACTTCTCAGAGCTTTCAGAGAGTGGCACTGATGTAGAGGTAGTACTCGGTGATGACAGAGTTGTTAGAGCAGTCGGTGTGGGAACATTGACATTTCAGAGGGAGTCCAAACCTCCCTTGAAGGTGTCAGATGTTCTTTATGTGCCAGGGATGAGGAAGAACCTCATATCCGTCTCGGCTTTGGAGGATAGAGGATATGAGGTATTGTTCAGGGGAGGACAGGTGTTGATGTATCCCAGGGGCACTCCAGCTGATTCAGCTAGAGTGATAGGTGTACACCATGCAAAGGTGTACAAGTTTGCATTTCAGTCCCTTTTGGCATTGAGCAGTAGCACTGACAGCAGAGCTAGCAGTTCTGAGCTATGTGAGATTTGGCACCGCAGGATGGGGCACATGTATCATGGAGCCTTGAGGACTTTGCGGGAGATCACTACAGGTGTGCCAGATTTCAGTACTGATCACTTTGATACTTGCAGAGGATGTGCGATGGGCAAGTTTGCCAAATCCCCTTTTCCCAGCAGTGACAGCAGAGCGACTGGGATACTTGATTTGATTCATTCCGATGTGAGAGGTCGGATGTCTCATGTTTCCTTGAGTGGATATGAGTACTATGTTTTATTCATTGATGATCACTCCAGGAGGACCTGGATTTATTTCTTGAAGACCAAGAGTGAGGTCTTCAAGCGGTTTCAGGTGTTCAGAGCTCTTGTGGAGACACAGACAGGTCGAAAGATCAAGTCCCTGAGGTCGGACAATGGAGGAGAGTACACCCTTGGAGAGTTTGTTGAATATTGTGCAGAGGCAGGCATTAGGAGGGAGTTCACTGTTCCTTACAACCCCCAGTAGAACGGGGTTGCGGAGGGGAAGAATAGATCCATCGGAGGGGCTGCAAAAGCCATGTTACATGATCAGGGGTTGCCATTGTTTTTGTGGGCAGAGGCCTACAACACTGCTATTTATTTGCAGAACAGGAGTCCGCATCGTGCCTTGGGGCACATGACTCCGGAGGAGGCTTTTTCTGGGAATAAGCCTGATATTGGTCATCTTCGTATCTTTGGGTGTATCACATACTCCTACATACCCAAGGAGAAGAGGACCAAACTAGAGCCCACTGCAGAGAAGGGTATCTTTGTGGGCTACAGTGAGACCTCCAAGGCCTTTCGGATTTACATTCTTGCGCAGAGGAAAGTTGTTGTCAGGCGGGATGTGAAGTTCGAGGAGGACAGGGCCTTTAGGAGGTCACGAGAGTTAGAGTATCTGGATCAGCCAGACCCTCAGCAGCAGTTGAGTCAGTCACAGGGATCCAGTGGGCAGGGATCAGGAGGATCCGGAGGTACATATATGACGATGTCAGGTCCGTCAGTGGGGAGTGGCTCACCGAGTCAGAGAGGTGGTGCTACGGGCAGCATGCAGAGCAGTCCACAGAGCAGTTCACTGGGGAGTCCACTGATGGAAAGTTCACACAGTACCTCAGCATCTACAGGTTCAGGTGCAGGCAGGAGGATAGCAGATAGACAATCAGGAGTTTAGGCTCCTGATGTTGAGGAGGAGGAGTTTTATTCTCCAGCGGGAGAAGTGTGCTCAGGGAAGAGGAAGCCCAAGTGGCTTCAGGACACCTTGAGAGATGCCACATCTGTTGCTGAGCCTAAGAGGCTGGTCAGAGAGAGCAGACCACCTGAGAGGTTTTGTAGCTATATGGCAATGGCTACCGACATCCTTGACTCTGAGCCTTCTAGCTATGAGGAGGCAGCTAGCCAGCAGGTCTGGAGAGAGGCCATGCAGGAGGAGTATTCTTCTATCATGAAGAATGATGTTTGGGAGGTGGTGCCGAGGCCTGAGGGAAAATCCATGGTTACTTCCAGATGGCTTTACAAGGTAAAGCATGCTGCAGATGGCAGCATTGAGAAATTCAAAGCAAGGTTTGTGGCTAGAGGGTTCTCCCGGGTAGAGGGAGTTGATTATGAGGAGACCTTCGCTCCCGTGGCTCGATATACTTCGATCCGCTCCATTATATCGATAGCAGCAGAGATGGGTTGGAAGATCCACCAGATGGATGTGAAGAGCGCATTTCTCAATGGCTTCATACAGGAGGAGGTGTACATTGAGCAGCCACAGGGCTTTGAGGTGCATGGGAAGGAGTCCCATGTGTGCAGACTGAAGAAGGCCCTTTATGGCCTGAAGCAAGCTCCCAGAGCTTGGTACTCCAGGATAGATACATACTTGCATAAGATGGGTTTCACAAAGAGGGAGGCAGATCCGAACCTTTACTATATTGTGATAGGTGAGGAGCCTCTCATTCTGGTGCTGTATGTAGATGACTTGGTCATTACAGGTGCAGAGAGACTCATAGAGCACTGCAAGAGAGATCTTGCGGCGGAGTTTGAGATGAAGGACATCGGCTTGATGCATTATTTTTTGGGTTTGGAGGTGTGGCAGGAGGAGGGGCATTTCTTCCTGGGACAGGGGAAGTATATTGTGGACATCCTTGGTAGATTCCACATGGAGGATTGTAGACCCATGTCAACACCGATGATCACCAACTGGAAGAAGCTTCATGCTTTGGATTCCGAGTTGGTGGATCCCACATTGTACAGGCAGCTAATTGGTTCCTTGATGTATTTGGTCAACACTAGACCAGATATTTGTTTTGCAGTCAACACGATGAGTCAGTTTATGTGTGAGCCTAGGAAGGTTCACTGGGTGGCTGCAAAACAGATTTTGCGATACTTGCGGGGGACAGTGGATTATGGTCTGGACTACAGGCAGGGGGATGGAGTGAGATTGGCAGGTTACACTGATTCTGATTGGGCAGGTTGTGCTTCTGATAGGAAGAGCACTTCAGGGTGCTATTTTGGGTTGGGTTCGGCAGTGGTGTCATGGTTCAGCCGGAAGCAGCAGTCAGTAGCATTGAGTTCAGCGGAAGCAGAGTATATGGCAGCCAGTCTGGCTAGTTGTGAGGCCATCTGGCTTCGCAAGATGTTGTTTGGCTTATTTGGTCAGCCGTTGAGACCTTCAGTGATTTACTGTGATAATCAGAGTTGCATTAAACTCACGGAGAATCCGGTATTTCATGACAGGTCAAAGCATATCGGGATCAAATATCACTTCATCAGAGACTATGTTCAGAAAGGAGCTGTGAAGCTTGAGTATATTCCCACTGATGAGCAGGTTGCAGATATTCTTACCAAAGCCTTACCACGGGGCAAGCATGTCTACTTCAGAGACAAGATGGGTGTGGTGAGGAACACCTTTCTCGGTAAGAGGGAGTGTTGAAATTTGGTTACCGGAGGACAGGTGGTTCCCTAAGGCTTTGATCTTTGGCCTAGGGAAAAGTGTCCAAAAGAATTTAATTTTTCTCCTAAAGTGACTTTATAATTTTATAAAGTCAAATCTAATTTAAAAGTGACTTTATGTGATAAAGTTACTAAAGTCTAATTTTAAAGTGACTTTAATAAAGTCAATGTAAAATTAGAAAAGGAAAAGTGACTTTGGAAATAAATGACTAAGTGGGTCTTTATTAAAGTGGGGTGAATTAAAAAATAGAAAGTGAGATTTAAATGAGCATTTAATCTCAGCCCTAGATCTCAATCTAGTTCAGCCATTGGATTTAGGGATTCCCCAAAAGTCACTTAGGGTTAGGTTAAAGGAGAAAAAGGAGGAAAAGGTCATTCATTCTTTCATGAGCAGATTGAGAGAAGGAGAGCAAGAGAGCAAGGGAGATTTCTGGGCAGTGAGGAGAAGGAGGCAGCAGCTTCGCACACTTTCCAAGGCAGCATTTCAGTAAGACCGTACAGCTGAGTTAGCACAGTGAAAGGCAGATTTTTTTGGGCATGATTTTCTAGAAAGGGAGGCCGTACAACAAGGCCTTATAGCAGGCCGTACAACAAGTTTGGCACAGAAATCGAGGTAGCAGAAGGCTGGTTTAGTTGGCACGAATTTCGAGGTAGGCCATAGAGCAAGGGTTGTCCTCTTGCACGGAAATCAAGGCTGATTCTGTACAACAAATTTCTGCTGTGTTTTTGGCACAAAAATCGAGATTTTGGACAGCAGCATTTATTGCTATTTGCACAGATTTTGAGGAGGCCGTACAGCTGCATTTATTGCAGATTTTTGGGCACGAAAATCGAGGAGGACATACAACATTTATTGCTGTTTGCACATTTTCTGAGGCGGTGGTTAAGCATGGAAAACGAGATAAGTTGTAAAGTCTGTTTGCTGATTTTTTGCTGAATATTTCTCTCACTGTAAAAGGCATTTTCCAGAAATAAGAAGGAGCTTTCGAACTAGTTTTCCCCAAGAGTTGTAGGGGGTTTTTCGAGGGTCACATTGACAAAAAATCACTGTGTTTAAATGTGTTGAATGGATGTTTGTATCTGTTGATTTTTATTTCTGTATTTTCAGCATTCTGTAATTTTTTCCAGAATTTGTGTTTTCAGCAAAATTTATTTTCCAGCTTGTTAAATGTATGGATATGGGAAAGGGCATTTAACTATTTTGGAGTAATAAGGTGAAACTGAAAACCGGGGTGGGAAATGAGAAATTTCTACAGGTTCAGAAGCTGAAATTTTTAGAGTACGAAGCTGAAATCCTGTGGAACATCGTCGCAAAATTTCAGATATTGGTTCGCAACATTTTTTGAGATATGATCTGTGGAAGTTAGGGCTTTTTGAGGCTTCTGAATTTCATCTCAAAGAGGTGATCGTGGGAAAATATTCATATCTCTCTCTCTGAGCATCATATTGGAATGCTGTAAAAAATGGCCATAATTACACAGACTGTAGTTTTCAGTCTATCAATTTCAGAGCCAAAGGAGGAAACAATGAAACGTGGAAAATCGTACAAGTTCAATCTACTGAACTAGTCCAAAATTGGGTCATTGTGGGAGATTAGACATAACTTTGCCTTGAAGAATCCAAATCAGATCAGACCTGTGGCATTTGAAAGAAGCTTCAGGGTGCTACTACAGGGCTGAATTTCAGATATTGAGGATCCACAACTATAGAGATAATTCAATTTCAATATCAAGCTTCTCAAAAGCAAGTAAAAGGTGTTTATTTTTTTTTCCGAATTGCATAAGTCTTGTTTGAAGAATCAAGTTGAATTGATTCCAAGGGCATATTGTAGAATAGATATCATTATTGGATTCTAAAATGGCCCCTAAAAATAATTCAACACCCATTAAGCCTTTAGAAAGCTCTACTATGACTCATGAAGACGAAGAATGGAAACATGACATATAAAAATTACAAGAGTAAGTGCAACAAATTTCTCTCTCGCAAAGAGCAACAAAAAATGACATGGCAGTTTTGAAGAAAGGCGTGGAAACTAAGATGGATGGTTTAAAGAAAGGCGTGGAATCTAAGATGGATGGTTTGAAGAATGGCATGGAATCTAAGATAGATGGCATGGAAGCTGGCATGGAATGTAAGATGGATGACATGGAAGCTAAGATTGATGAGAAAATGGAAAACATGAAGAATGATCTAAAAGCAGACATGGAAGGTTTGAAAAAGTTGATACAAGAAATGTTTCCTAATGGTGAAAAGATAGTAGAGGAAACTCATGATGAGAACAAAATAAATGTTAATCATGATTTCATAAACTCTAATGTTGGCGGGAAGAACCACCATATTCCAAAAATGGATATGAGGAAGTTTGATGGAAAGGATCCTCTAACATGGATACTACAGATGGAGCAATATTTTGATCTCCATAACGTGCAAAACACACAAAAGGTACGCATTGCAACTTTACATTTAGAACAAAATACATTTGTATGGTATCGATGGCTTTGCCCCCGTAAAAAAATTGTCACTTGGTCAATTTTTACAGAGGAAATGATAGCACATTATGAGGATACAAAGAGAAACACCTTCTTTAGCCAATTGATAAATCTCAAACAAAAGGGTTTAATGGGGGAGCACATTGAGGACTTCCAAAAATTGAATATAAGGGTAACTGATATTCCAGAGGAACACAAGATTGATCTCTTCGTAGGTACTTTAAAGGATAACTTCCAACCTGAAGTTCGCGTTTTGGAACCTGATTCATTGGAGAAGGCATTCAGGTTGGCAAGAAATATTGAATGTAAAATTATGGCGACAAGGAAGCCTACCACTCACTTCTATAAAGAGGGAAGTGTTGCTACTCCTAGATTTCCACAACCTACAAGGTTGACAACACAACAATTGAAAGAAAAAAGAGCAAAAGGGCTTTGCTACAGTTGTGATAGAAAGTACATTAAAGGTCATAAGTGTGCTGAGAAGAAATTATTTTACATAGATTGTGAAGAGGAAGAAGAAAATGAACAAGAAGAGGATATACACCAAGAACCAACCCAAGAAGAGGAATAAATGAGTCCGACCATATCATGTAATGCATTGGCAGGAATTACCACTCCTCAAACTCTCAAGATAGAAGGACATATCAAGAAGAAAAAGGTAATAGTGTTGATTGATTCATGTAGTACCCATAATTTTATTCATTGTAAGGTAGCCAAGGAATTGAATTGTTTCCTATACCCAGCACCAGAATGTCAAGTGATGGTTGCAAATGGAGGAACTATAAATTGCTCTGGAAAATGCCATAATATCAAGCTAACCATGGGGGAATATGTATTGACTAGTCCAATGCTTGCCATTCCTATGGGAGGTGCTGATGTTGTACTAGTAGTACAATGGTTACAATCTTTGGGGACGGTAGCTTTTAATTTTCAAGAACTTTTCTTGAAATTTTTTTCAGAAGGAAAGGAAGTCGAATTACGTGGTATTGAAGGGAAGCCGGGAAGGATAATAAGCTCTAATGTCATGACAAAGCTTCTAAAGAAAGAACAACGAGGCGTAATTGCACAATTATGCTCACTAGAAGTTCCGACATCAAAATCATCTATTTCTGCAGATCTTCAACAAGTCTTGGACAATCATTCCAAGGTGTTTGAAACTCCCAAAGGACTCCCACCTATTCGTGATCATGATCATGCTATTCATTTGATTCCAGGAAGTGTTCCTCCAAACATCAGGCCTTATAGATATCCTTATGTCCAAAAGAGCAAAATTGAACGTATGATTGCAGAAATGTTAGAGGCGGGTATAATTCAACCTAGTCAAAGTTCTTTCTCTGCTCCTGTAGTATTGGTACACAAGAAGGATGGATCATGGTGCATGTGTTCGGATTATAGGGAGCTCAATAAGCTCACCATTAAAGATAAATTTCCCATTCCTGTGATTGATGAATTATTGGATGAATTACATGGAGCAATTTATTTTACCAAATTGGATCTTCGTTCATGGTATCATCAAATTAGAATGAAGACTGAAGATATTCCGAAAACAACATTTCAAACTCATGAGGGTCATTATGAATTTTTGGTCATGCCTTTTGGCCTTACCAATGCACCTTCTACATTTCAAGGGTTGATGAATTCCATTTTCAAACCCTTCCTTAGAAAATTTGTGCTAGTATTTTTTTTGATGATATACTAATCTACAACAGGTCTTGGAAGGATCATGTTCAACATGTTGACAGAGTGCTCAAACTATTGCAGGAGAAACAATTATATGCAAAAACATCCAAATGTTTCTTTGGAGTGCAAGAGGTGGAATATCTGGGTCATATTGTATCTAACGAGGGTGTTAAGGCAGACCCTAACAAAATTAAAGCCATTAAGGAATGGAAAGTCCCCACAACCATAAAGCAGTTGCGAGGATTTCTCGGGTTAAAAGGGTATTATCCAAAGTTTGTTAAGAATTATGGGAGAATAACAGCACCTCTAACAAGATTATTGAAGAAATACGCATTTTCATGGACTCCTGAAGCAACTAAGGCCTTTGAACATCTTAAAGAGGCAATGTGCCTAGCACCAGTCTTAGCTACGCCAAACTTCATAAAAACCTTTATTGTGGAATGTGATGCCTCAGGAAATGGAATTGGTGCTGTTTTAATGTAAGAAGGAAGACCCATTTCTTTTGAAAGTCATCCAATCAAAGGAAAGTATTTACAAAAACCTATTTATGAGAAGGAAATGTTAGCAATACTGCATTCACTAAAGAAATGGAGAACTTACCTAATGGGAAGACACTTCAAGGTAAAAATTGATCATGATAGTCTTAAACACTTTTTGGAACAAAGACTATCTTCAGAAGAGCAGCAAAAATGGGTCATAAAGATGTTGGGTTATGACTTTGAAATAATCTACAAAAAGGGAAAGCTTAATGTTGTTGCAGATGCACTCTCAAGAAAGAATGAAGAGGTGGAAGCATTGCTTTGTGCCATTTCTATTATCCAACCAGATTGGATAACCGAAGCAAGAGATGAATGGAAGAAGGACTAAGATGTATGGACACTCATTCAAAAGTTGCAGCAAGATCCTAGTACATCTGATACATTTAGTTGGAAAAATGATTCCTTATGGTACAAAGATCACTTATATCTTTATAAGAATTCCCAACTAAAACAAAATATTCTTCTGGAATTGCACACTTCTCCTTTAGGAGGACACTCAGGATTTTTAAAAACTTACCACAGGGTGAAGAAACAATTTTTTTGGGATGGCCTTAAATCTGATATTCAAAAGTTTGTGGCGGAATGTTTGGTTTGCCAGCAGAATAAAGTGGAGACAATTAAGACCCCGGGACTTCTACAACCTTTATCCATTCCAAATCAACGTTGGGAGGAGATTTCAATGGATTTTATCACAGGTTTACCTAAGTCCGAAGGAAAGAGTGTCATCATGGTGGTAGTTGATAGACTTACCAAGTATGCACACTTTTGTGCATTATCTCATCCATTTAAAGCAAGTACAATGGCTACTACATTTATGGACAGAATTCAAAAGCTACATGGAAGCCCAAGGGTTATTGTGAGCGATAGAGATCCCATTTTTACTGGAAATTTTTGGACGGAGTTATTTTCTTGTTTGGGTACTCAATTAGCTCATAGCTCATCTTATCATCCTCAATCCGATGGTCAAACCGAGATAGTAAATAAATGTTTGGAAGGATATCTTCGTTGTTTTGTATCTGATAAACAAACACAATGGGTCAAGTGGTTACCTCTCGCTGAATGGTGGTATAACACTTCCTTCCATACTGCAGCAAAAATGACCCCATTTATGGCACTTTACGGATATCATCCACCATCGATCACATCATCTTTAAGGGAAAATTCGAAGGTTCAAGCAGTGGAAGATCACATCGAGCATCAGCAAGAAGTTCTCCAACTCTTAAAGGATAACCTGAATTTGGCACAAAATCGAATGAAACAACAGGCACATCAACATCGCAGCGAGAGAAGTTTTGATGTAGGAGATTGGGTATTTTTACTACTACAACCATACAAACAAATTTCCCTCAAGCAAGCTAAGAAGGATAATAAATTATCGCCAAAGTACTATGGTCCTTACAAGGTGTTGCAAAAGATTGGTACTATGGCATACAAATTGGAGCTTCCTGCTTCTTCACGAGTGCATCCAGTTTTCCATGTTTCATGCTTAAAGAGGGTTATAGGTGAAAATCTTCCAGTTCAAACAATATTGCCAGAACTTGATGAGGAAGGAAAAATCATATTGGAACCAGAAGCGGTCATGGAAACAAGAACTCGACAATTACGGAATCGATCAATTTCAGAGTATCTCATCAAGTGGAAGAACTTACCCACTGAAGATTCTACATGGGAGGATGAGAATTTTATACAGAAGCACCCAGAGCTACTCAAGCGTTGAGGACAACACTTTTTTGAAGGAGAGGGGCATGTTAGGTCCCTATATTACTGGTATAGTCCCTTATTGTTGTTAGTGTAACCCCCTTATTGTTATTATTGTACCCTTGTAACCCCCATATTGTTATTATTGTGCCCTTAAATTATTATTGTTAGGTCGGCTAGGATTACATTGCGGCCCCACTAGGATTACATTGTGGCCCCATGGACTCCTATATATAGAAAGGAGGTTTTGTAATTTGAATCATCCAAGAATTGTTCATTCATGTAATGTATTGGAGTTTTCCCCCTCGAAGTGGCTTATTTCTAAGGTGTTGATATCTCTTTTCTTCTCTTTTGGAGCTAGTTTCACAACACGGAACTAATTAAAACAAGATCGATAGATGCTTAAAAATTCCAAAATTAAATTCTGATATGCCAACATATACTCACAACCCATATTTAACCCAATTACAATCAATTTGTCTGATGGTTCTTCTTTGTATGTTAGCACCTGTTTGAAGACATTCAATTATGATTTTTGTAAAACAACTTAAAAAATACAAAAATGAAATCTAGTTAAATTGTTATAAGGAAGTAACAATTACTCACAAACTTAGAGATCAACCATTTTCTTCCTTGTCGTCTGGTTTTATGTGCTGAATGGGTTCCATTTTCTTTTCTTTTCTGCAAGAAAAGTCTTGAATATTAATATTTAATGCTAAATTTGTTTATTTATTGTACCTAATGATCGAAAAATTCAATGATTACATATTACATTTGAAGCACATTGTTGTATTCGTTCCACTAGATCCCTCAAACTTTTGTAAAAGTTTTTCCCCCTTTCGTTAACTTCTAGTACCACTCCAGATGAGCCAAGGAGCAATTCATTTTCATTTGCATGTTCTGTTTTTTTCTTTTCTTAGAACAACATTCATTTTCTGAGTTGTTGGTCCCTATAGAGCATTAAACAGATGTGAATTAGTAGACTATTTGAAACATGTTATCTAATAATTTTAAGTATATTATTAATGATAATTAAAAAAAGAAACTCATATTGGATCGATAGTATTGTTTCATTCACCTCATTCATCTTTTTGCAATTTTTCCATCAAACTTTTACGCTCTTTTGGTCGTAGATCAGAAATAATCATATCGAGCTTCGTAATTTTGTGGCTCTGCATGATATACAGTAAACAATACATATTAGTTAAAGTTACATATAGTTCAAAAATAATATTTTTTATAAAGAATTTACAAAGAACTTGCCTTTTTTGCTTTTCTTGATGTGTTAACAGTATTTTTGTTACTAGATATCTTGTCAATCATTTCTTTATCAATCTGAAACCTGTAGCATATCATTCATTAATATATTTATAAATAAATTCTCAACTTTTCAGGTAGAAAATAAATCTCAAGACACCGGTGCGCCTTTCATGAAATCCGCACTGTCGCTGGTGCGTGGATATATTAACAACACACCGCAAAACAGTATAATACACCGTACGATGCGTTCGATATTATAAACGCACCACAAAAACAACGTAATATACCTAACAGTGCGTGGGGTATTATAAACACACCGCAAAAATGGTGTAATACACCATACAATGCTTTCCTAGTTAAAGAGAGCACCAATGCCCTATTTCAGATTTGGCGCACATATTTAAAAAAAAGTTTTCAATTTTTTATGACACAGAACTTGGGCGGTGCGCTGTAATAATACAAAGCACCGGTGCAGTGGCGTTCGCAGGGCGCACCGATAAAGAAAAATCCATTTTTTCAAAAATTCATGCAATGGCCGAATGGATTGGGATCCGCCTATGCAAGTCGTCCCGTGGGTTGGACGTCAATCTAAAATGAAAAATCCTAATTCTGAAATCACAGAAACAGGGAGAAGAAAGGGAAGAAACAAAATAATGAAGGGTTTAGGGTAAAAATGGATAAAACTGCAGGAAAAAATAAAAAAACTACACAAAAAAGTAAAAAAAAGAATTAAATTTAATCATGAAATGGTTTGAAATTCTATGATAAAGGGCTTGAATCACTAGAATTTTGGTTTCTGATTGTCTGAATACTTCTGTTTGAAAGTATTTCGCCATCCACAGTGCCCTCATGCTCTCCTGCAAAAATCTGACTAAATTTTATTAGCAAAAATAGTGAAATAATGAAAAGTGTTTAGTATTTAAAGAATTATTTTATCAAATTAGATTTTCAAAAATATTTTGCCGCCCATTTTTCAAATTGCCGCTTTTTTCTAACTTAAACAAAATATAATTGCGTTTTTATTATTATTTGCGTTTATTTGTTTTCGGTGCGCGGAAATGTGACACACCGATGCGTTGTATTAATACGACACACCGGGGCCGGTTAAGATGATAAGCGCACCAGACTTTTTAAAGTTTTTTTTTTTTTTTTGATTGTATGTAAGATCATAATAAAATAATGATAATTATAAAGTACATGAATTTATTTTCATTATTTTCTAAACTTTATATATGTAAGATCATAATAAAATAATGATAATTATAAAGTACATGAATTTATTTTCATTATTTTCTAAGCTTTATGTTACAAAAATTCGTATTATTCTAGATTTGTTATTTTACAATTATTTGCAAATTTACAAATTTAAATATTTTAATGAAATCATTTTCCATTAATACAATTAAAATTTTCACATTAATAGAATTAAAATTTTACAAATTAAAATTTTACATACAATTACATTAATTAAAATTACAATTACAATTATAATTAAAATTACAATTACAATTTTACATTAATTTCACATACATGAATTACGATTAGAATTACAATTACAATTTTAATTTTACATACAATTACATTTACAATTTTACATATAATTACATTTACAATTACAATTACAATTTTACAAATATTTTACAGACAATTCAATTAAAATTATAGTTACAAATACAATTACATTTACAATTTTACATAGAATTACATTTACATTTACAATTACAATTTTACAAATATTTTACATACAATTCAATTAATATTACAATTACAAATACAATTACAATTTGTGAAATTTACATACAATTAGAAGTAGAATTAGAATTTTACAATTTTTCATATATACAATTACAATCATTTCAGAATAAATTAAATATTACAATTACAATTAAAATTTTACATTAATAAATATTTTACATACAATTACACTTAAAATTACAATCAGTACAAATACAAATACAATTTTACAATTTTACATAGAATTAAAATTTAAACTATAATTATATCGCATATAATATTTAATAAATATCACAGTCATTAATATTAAATTAATGACAAGATCATCATTGATGCGATAACTATCGACAAACATCATATTCGACTAATAAACACACATTCAATTAACATCAACTAACATAACACAAGCACTAAAGACATATCCTAATATAATGTCAAGAATCATACTATCACATATACACATCTATCTACAAGCTAAACATTAAATGAACATATCTAACATGACTAACAATATGCGCCACATTATGATGATCATCAACATGAAAATTAAGTACAACTGCAACATGAACATAAAATACATGGACCATATATATATATATATATAGCTGAATAATGTTAAAAATATACAACTGTAATATAAATAATTTCATGGATAAGGCATTGGTGGTAGTATAACAACATCAATAACACTAGTACAAGTGGATGCGTCTTGCTCAGTAAAGCTGGGTGCAACCTCGACAGTCGATGGTCGACTAGCCTGCTCATGATCATGATGATAAATAGTACTGATGGATGCATCTGTTGGTGGTAGTACAACATGATCAATATGAGGCGCAGTAGTAGTGGAGGCAGCCGGTTCAGTCAATAGTACTACAGCGTCGACGGTCGATGGTCCAGCCTGCTCATGATGATCGTGACTAGTACTCATGATGGATGCTGCAGGCTGTTGATTGGATGTGGCCGATGGTCCATCCTCATCTCCATAATGACTAGTGTCAGATGCTGGAAGTGGAGCCTCATACTGATCATCAGGCGCGCCGTGAGGTGAACGATCATGAGATTCATCTGTGTCGTTGTGAGCGGACTGTCCATCACGTGCCGAAACTCGACTACACCTATAGCTACGGACAATCCTCCTCAATCGAGTAACAACTATCGTAGCTCCTACGATATGCCGCATCAGGCCGTACATGTCACGCGGCATGCCTCTCCACATCCGTAACAATCTATCATTGCCCTGTATCTCTCTGTAATGAGCGGGCCTGATGCCCGCATCTGAAATCAATCCATAGAGTTGGCTGCCCAACTCCATCCGGTATTTGGTCTCAGGTCGACCATGCCTAGCAAAAGGTAGTACCAGTGCACCATGAGGTGCATGAGGATCAACACATCTCTCTGCTGCGCCACCGGCCTCATCCTCCAGCGACACATCAGCCATCTCCTGATTGTAATCATCGGGATCGACACCTGGATCATGTGGTGGATCTAACATCTCATTGCCATCAAAAGAGACAATGTCTGCAAAATATATACAAGTACACAACAATAATTAGACAATTTCATTACACAATTTAATAAAATAAAGTTAAAGAACATGTTAGAATAAAATATAAATAAAACAGTAATATTACCTCTATCATCTGGCGGCTCATCAGGAGTGAAAAGGATGTTGGAACACCCTTGCCAATCTAGTCCAGCATAAGGACATGGGACCATAATGAAGGGATGCAGCCTGCCAATGTTGGCTAGTAAGTCCAGCGAATCATGTGATATCCTCGTTGGAAACATAGTGTCTCCCCTCTTGGGCATCATCTACCCCCACATGCGCATCTGGGCCTCGAACATCGACCTACGAGGCTGTCGAAAAAAACTAGGTCTCATCTCTGGAAACCTCTCAAAAAATAAACAAAACAGCTCTGAAGCAAAAGGGAAGTTGACCCTCCCTTGTGCATGAGCATGAAATATATCTAAGGCCATACAAAACTGTCGCAAAAAATGGCAGACCACCTGACAAGTCGTGGCTGTTGTACTAAAGAATCAACGTAATATAAAAGCGAGCAACTAATGCGTTTCCCGTCACTGGTGTTGTGCGAAATGATCGAAGTGATAATAGAGAGGCACTGCATGTCCTGTCTACCAAAAGCACCTATACGTAACTGACCTCTAGGTACCTGAAACTCTGAAGGAGGCAATACATGTGCTCCAATGTATCTCTGGGAGTAAACTAACTGACTCCCTGCTACACAACCAGGTGGCACATCTGGGAATGAGGGAAAATCCATCCCTCTCCTAGATAGTCTTGTAATAAAATAAATTTCCTCCTCAGTGGGTGTGTACCAGTGGTCAGGACCAACCTGAAAAGCTTGTTAGTGGGCATTCCACCTGCTGATAAGATGTCTCAAAATCACACTATGGGCCTTTAGGCCGGAAATATCCTCCTCATAGAACTTGTGGAGGCCTACCTGCTTAAGGATCTCCTGGGTATCTGCAGTAATAGGGTGAGGGCATCCATCTCTCTCCCTCTCTCTCACCTCCCATTGGCGAATCATGTCATATTGTTCTGCTTGTTGTTGCTGCTGTTGCTCCTGTTCTCTCTGAATAATTGCCATATTAAATAATTTTTTTATATTAAAACAGAAATGTATTTATAAATATACATATATAATTTTTTTTGAAAAAAAAACAAACATGCAAGTTGGTGCTCCATAAAAATAGTCACGCACCGGTGTTGGTGTGTCCTAATATTTTAGCGCATCGTCCTTGGGACCCGTAATGAAATAGACCGCACCGGATTCGGTGCCGATGTCTATTTTTCAAGCACCATGGACTACATATAATTCAGAATAGCAGTGCACTGACTGAAATATACGCCCCGACGCGTATAGTCGTGTTAGCACACCGACTTCATGACAATGACAAAGTTGAAGATGCAGTCTTTTACCCAGCCGCACCGTTGACCCTCTCGCAATGCAAAATGCAGTGCACTGACATGAACTGGGGCGGAAAATGCAGTCAACGCACCACACTGTGATTGCCGAGGTCAACGGTGCCCCTGGATAAATGAGCGCACTACCTTTTGTATTTTTTATTTTTAGTTTATTTTATTATGGGCGCCTTCCGGCACCGCCCCGAAAACGGTGCGGTTACCGTTAGCACCGGTAGTGGTGCTGCCTGTAAATTTTATAGGTAGCATCGCTATTCGGTGCGAGCCGAACAACTCGAGCGCACCACGCGACAATTTTTTTTTTCTTTAATGGTTATTTTTAAGTTTATTTCAATTTCTAATCCACTAAAAGGCTTAATTATAGAAAAAATAGAAAAATACCTGTACATTTCGCCGTCGAGGAGGCATATTGGCTGTAAAATTTGGAAAATAAAATTTTCGCACTGTTTTTCAAAATGCAAGTTGGAGATTGGTGGCCAATGCAGAGTAGCAGTGCGTGCAATGGGTGCAATGAGAGCACTGATGTCAGGGCGGCTCAGAAATAAGGAAATAGCACTGGGGCTTGAGAACTCTAGAACACTAAAGAAAGTGAAGTTTTTTGGCCGTTTTTATTTAATTAACCCTGTTTCGGTGTGCAGGGTTTTCTAAGCGCACCGGTGCTGTTAAAAAAAACCGCACTAGGATGTTTCAGTTTCGGTGCGAAAATTTGATGATGCAACGGGGCGCCGTAATTGTAAAGCACCAGTGCGTAATAGTTGCAAAGCACCGGTTTTTTGGCCTTATTTTTTTTTATATAACGCTATTTCAGTGCGTGCGGTTTCGGGCGCACCGGTGCTATTAGAGAAGAATGCAACGGCTCGTTCCTGTTTTGACGCGGTGTTTTATGATCCACCGACGTGGAAGAGTATTGATGCCCCGGTGCGTTACAGTAATTGGACGCCTCGGCGGTGTGTACTTCGCGCACGCTGTCCGGTGCGTTCTGTGGTATCGTGCGCATCGGTAATTGATAGCTCAGGAGCACTGAAAAACTGAAAAATCCGAGTTTTTTGTCGTAAATATTTTTTTAGTTTAACCCTTTACCGGTGCGCGTTGTTTATAGGCGCACCGGCGCTGTTTGCTACAAACGCATCGGTCGGTTTGTGTTTTGGCACGTTTTTTATGATGCATCGGTGCGATTTCTTTCTGCCGCACTAGGTGGTTTCGGTGTTGGCGTTGTGTTTTATAATGCACCGGTGCGGACGAGTTGTGAGGCACCAATGCTCTATTATATTATGATGCACCGAGCATGTGTGTACGGAGTGCACGGTGTCCGGTGTGCCAATGATTTTGTCCGCACCGGTGCATTATTTTTTTGAGAGCACCGAGGCGTGTTTTGACGATAAGAGCACCGATAGGAAAACATCCGCAAAACCCTCCGCCCACCAACCTCCGCTAGAAACAGATGTATGGGATATTTTTCTTTGTGGTTACTCAAAAACATCCGCTAGAGAGTCTTTTCCTTGTAGTGCGATTTGCAGATAACGATGTTAATGTGTGATTTTGCATGTTGGTATTTGATGCATGGTCTATGCATTTGTGTATTGTTCATGTTTGATGTCAATGGCACGAGATTTGCCTGGATTGATAGTGGTTACAACCTTGCCTTTCCATTTCCTGGATAGTCATGATGTAGTGGGTTCCTTATTTTGGTTAAGCTTTGAATGGCTAGTAGATTTTGGATCCTATTTGAGGTGGTGTTCATGGCCAAAACTGACCTCATCAAAATTTGGGAAGGCCATCTGGTTAAAGTCCCAAATTAGACTCTTATCCATTTAAATGATGGCCCTGACTAGTTTTATTAGGTCTAATTACCCCCTCTCTCCTCGCTAACTTGTGATATTTCTATTACTTACCAACAAAAAGAGATATATTATATCTACTCTCTTGAAAAGCTCTTTGTAGGAAAGTGACCCTTAAGCTGAAAACAAGGGCTCAACCAAGCCACACCTAAGGTTTTCCCTTGTGTGAGGGGACTCCTAAGAATAAAATCAATTAATCTAACTATGAATCTAATCCTAAATGCAATGCGGAAAATTAAAAGAAATTAACCTAATACGATATCTAGGAGATAGCTCCTAAATACCAAGTGCAAGATTTTAAACAATCTAGGGATTTAACATGCTTTTAATGATGAATGATTAGTAGTTGAAGAATTTATAACAACTAACATTATATGTACCATGCATACTTTATTTAGAGATCTCAAACAATGAATGATTATCAATCAAAACATGGAAAAAATTCACTTAATTCTAATGGAAATTCAACCGATTTTAGATGACATATTTCTAAGTAAATAGTTACTTAGAAATTTGTTTTAATGCTAGATAAAATAAGAAAAAAAATAATAAATCTATAATTCCATTAAACAAGATAACTCAAGTAATTAAAAATCATTAACATATCGAACAAAAGTGCAAAATATAAAATGATTGGCATAAATCTGTCATTAAATCAGTGAAATTGCATTAAAAAATAAAAGTATTTGTAAATACAATGAATAGAACTGGATCCCTTTTCTCTATTCCTTAATTTGATCTCCACCAGTGCTTCCAAAATCATAAGCTCTGCCACTAAAGGGAAAGAGATGCAATGTGCAAGCCGTGCATCAAATACAAAGTCTAGATATCGAAAAGAAAACCCCCAATAACCTAGATTTGAGTTCCCCCCCTATCTATAACTCAAATTCTAAGTACAAAAGTTCTACAAAAGTTCTTAGAGTCTCCAAGTTGTAGAGAAGAGGAACCTCCTCCTCAAAACCAATATTTATAATTTACAAGAATAAATCTAAAATTGGAGAGCTATTGGAGGTAGTTGAGATACATCAAATTTGGAGCTGATATTCCTCTTCTCTTCCTTTGCTGGTGCAGTCTCATTACTCCAATATCTCTTGGCTTCATCCTCTCCAACAAATCTCTTGTCAAAACCAATCAAAATTGAAATTGAAATCTGAATAAATTTGCATATCAAATTGAAAATACAAAATTGGGAGAATAAATTTCTCCAATTAAAATGTAATCAAATAAATAAAATACAAGAAACTTGTGCTTCCTGTCGATCATTGTAATGATTTCTTTGTTCTAAGTGGATATACTCGAATGAATTTTCTATAGCAATAGCTTTAGCCAACCAAATTTTCCAAAACAAATTTAGAAATTGGTTTTTTGGAGCAAATGTTTATACATATTAAATATTCAGATTTAGTTGCGATAATGCCCCAAAATTATTCTCCATGATTTTATATTTCCAACGAGCCATTTTGGGTCTCATTTGACCAATTAAAATTCAAATTAAAGCTCTTCAAAGTTGGGGTGTCAAAACTGCGAGAATTCTAATGAATGCAAACTTAAACAAAATTTAGACATTTTTATTAATATGTACAAATTAAATTTAAAACTATATATCTAAACTTTAATAATTTAATAACAAAATAATTTAAATTTAATAATTATTAAATAAAATTATTAATATATACAAAATTGTTTTAAATATACAAAAATTTTAATATATATAATTATTAATAATACAAATTTATTTAATAAACAATAAATTAAATTAAAAGAAATTAACTAAAACAAACGTAAAAAAAACTTAGGTGAGGATGGTTTTATAAGAGGGGAGTTAGAAGGAGGGATAAAGTAGATAAGAGGGAGCACAAAGTGGAGCCCGAGAGCCCGGATGGTTTAAGAAATAGGAGGCCAGGGGGATCTGGGCTCCACGTGGAGTGGGCTCTCCCTCCATTAATTTATTATATATTAAAAAAAACCCCAAACTATTTAAACAAAGGAGCCCATGTTTTTTATAAAAGAGAGAGACACGGAGGCACATAAGTCTTTCGTAATTGAATTAGGATTTTCTTCTGGCCTCCGAGCATTATAATATAATGAGTTTGATATTTTTTTGGTCGTAGTATAAAAAATTTACAAAATAATTTAAAAATTTCTTAAGTTTATGAAACATCTGGTAAAGTTTTTTGAAAATCTAGTTTACAGTGTTTAAATTTCAGTATTTTGGGTGTCTCAAGGGTTTTTGATGGTGCTGATTTCGTTTCCACCATCAAAAAATGCAATTCAAACACTCTAGTTACTTGATTTTTTGAATTTTTTTACCAGATTCTGGCAAAGAACTGTCGTCCAGAGTATTTTGTTGCATCCATAGACAACTCCCACTTTTTGTGTCCGGAAACCCAAAAAAAATAAATTTTCCATTTCTATTTTGTTCCGGTATCGAACATTTTAAAATGTTTTATTATTTTTAATATTTTGTTATTATATTTACATTGTATTATGTATTTTACATTTTTGGCTATGGTGGTTCTATAAGATATTTAATTAATAAAAATAATAATTAAATAAAATTAATAAAATAATTAAAAATAAATTATTTATAAATTAAATTAAATTTGTTAATTAATAAAGGTTAATTAATTAAATAAATTAAATAATAATAATTACAAATTATAAAATAAATTATATGTACAAAAGTAAAATAAATTTTGTACATTTTAAAGTTGAAGTGGTGAAAATTAATCGAAGTTTGAATAAGCACCATTTGCAAACCATAAGTGCAAACTCAACAAAATTAGAGCCATTGGGAAGCTGGAAAGAAACCACACTCAATGAAGTAATCAAAATATAAATTTGATGAAAGTGAAAATCTCACACAAATTAACCAAACCAAAGTATTAAAGGAGTGATATGACCAAAATTTACATAGAGGGTCCCCATTATTATTGTGAAGATAATAACAATGGGGGGGTTGTTGTTTTTCCACAACAATGGAAACACACAAGTAAGAAGCAATTATCTATGGTTAAAAAGATAGTGAGTTTAAATTTACCAAAAGGTTGAAATGATGAATTCTATCAAGCCTTCAAACATCAAGATATTTTTCATGGGTCCCACATTAATAGATCAAGCGATATAAGTTCTAAAAGATAAGTACTTGAAGCAAACTAAGTCTAAAACTATGAATATGTGTATTTAAGGAAATATTTAATTTTAAATTTACCTTTTATGAGTGATAACAAAGGTACAAATAAGAAGAGAAAGTATACATCCATTGATATAAATGTTGGAATTATGGTGTGCATGATTCCAGCTAGCTGATGTTGGCATAAGTTCACGATGGAAACTAGCTCACGTTGGAATTGATGTCAATCCTATGATGTCAACCATTGTAGACTAACATATGTTTGGATGCCATTCATTGTAACATGGTTGCAACTGGTTGTGTTGACATGGGATGATTATGCTGGAAATGATGTCAACTATATGATGTCACAGACATGATGGTCAGATGATGGCATTGGTTTGGTTGATGATGCTGCTACAGGTGGATGATGCAGATCTATGTGTGATAGAGATGACGATTGGCACACTAGTTGAGTTGGAAACTAGGTCTTCATCTAGATCCTCATTCTTGTGCTCATGGAGATGAATTGTTGCAGTGTGATGGCCTTATGTTTGATGATGGAGATGTGCTACAAAGTATTGCAGGTCATTTCAGAGGTGTTGCAACTTGTAGAGGTGTTTATGGAGGTTGGAGGACTTGTTGACACTCTTACCAACCTTATTTTTTGGAATTTTAGGTCAACTTGGTAGTGACGCTTTGGAGACATGTTTGATCCACTTGCAGATGCATCATAGGCTATGTCAGAGGTTTGGAGGATTGTATAGATATTGGAGAAGGGGATCCAATAGGTGGTAGAGGTTGTGAGCCAAAGGCTTTATGATTTATTCATCCTTTTCCATAGTCGCATTGAGCCAAGCCTATGCATGCGGTTGAATTCCCTTGGATGCTGGAAGATAGGCTTATGCATGCGAATGAAGCTTCTAGTCAAAATTTTCCAGTGTTATGCATGCGACTGAGGTTTTTCACGAGAATTTATTTGCATTCCTCACGCAAACTGAAGGGAAATTAGCATAGAAATTCATAGATTCTTTCAGAATTAGTTGTGAATATGGGGAATGGTTTGAAAAGGTCCTCCAATGTTGTGAACTCATTTAATGCACAAGTAGTGGTCTTTGTGGATTGATTTGGTCCAATTTTTTCACCCTTGATCCTAGCCCCAGGTTTAAATTCTCCCGACATGCTTTATATTCATCACTTGGGAGTCGTGTGATGATTGATGTTGAGTGTATGTGTGTAAGAGAAGGTTGCAAAGAGTGACTACGATTCATACCTATTAAAGAGCATAGATGCTTCAATGTATGAGTGTTAATGGATGCATAGTGAGAAAATCTGAAGAATGTTGTAGAATAGATCAAATTTGAAGTTGCTGGAGTAGAGATTTATTATGGGATAAAACACCCTAGGTTTTGGGTTGGAAACCCCAATAGAGCGAAGGGAATTCAATAACAAGAAGCAAGCAAACATGTAGTCCTAATGCTTAAACTACTAAAGTGGGATGAAGAGATAGTACCCGTAGGTCCTACGTTTGAAGGTGTTCCTACAGGTTCAAACTCTCTACTTCCTCCAATGCTTCAAAACCTAAAACTCATTCAAGAAAAGCATATATACTAGCAATAGTTCAAATCATGCTCAAGATATGAATGTTAGATCATATAAACATATAGATATAAAACACAGAATCATACATAATTAGATTATAAAATGAGTCAAAGCATAACGATCATAATTATCAAGAACATGAAAGTGATTCTTTATTGATGTTTACAAAGAAATGTGGAGGAATACCACCTGATTCAACCATGACTCCAAGCGAAACCATCCTCCGGATTCATCCAGCCCAAGCCTCAACAATCCTCTTCCAAATGCATACACATAGATTCCATATAAAGGAGATGAACATCTCTATGAGGAAACAAGAGTTTCCTATACCTGGGAGTGCAAGAGGCACATGGATACATCAGACTTGATCATGGACCAATTGGATATAATATCAATATCATATATTTTTCCTCCCTTTAGGCCTTCCCATGAGGTGTATTTATACTATCCCAAAATAGTCGTTTCAGTTGGGATACAGTTAGGCCACAGGCTCTTGTAGGTGGGCTTCCGGTGTAACCCATAAACCCTGCCCAAAACTAGGGATTTTGTATTTTTTTGATATTTCAAATTATATATGTGGGTTAGGTATAGATGAAACCACGTGCGTACACACTTTTTTAAGGCCTAAGTCATGTATGGAATTTAAAATATTTTTTTTTAGAAAAAGGACCAAGTTTGAAAGGAAAGGGCTACCCAAGGCCATAACTCATAGCATCAAGTATACAAGGGTGAAAAATTGATGCTATAAAAAGATTGTTTGGAGGGATTTTGTATGCTGTTGGATAGTGTTTTTGTTGGTGACTCTCACATTTGTTTTTGCATGAGATGCTAATGCATTTGGTACATAGCCATAGTATCTTATGATGTTAATTGTATTATGCAACATTATATTGATGTGAGGGTTTGATAACATTCAAATTTGACTGGGCCACTATTTTTCTATATTTGAGAACACATAATTATGGTATTATTTTGATTGATATGATGATGTCTAGTTTGAGAAGAAAGTCTTGGGATCCAGTTTGAAAATAGATGAAAGGATATCCACATAGAGGAGAGAAGCAATGACTTCATGGATGTTGAGCAGTGATTGCGAAGTTTTAGAGAAAGGAAAGATTTCTCAATCCAATGGTAGTTGGATATTCCAATCGAGAGTTGGGCGATGATTAATTGATCATGGTGGCTTTCAATCGATGGTAGTCCATAGATCTGTGTGAGAACATAGTCTTTTGAGATGATCAGTATTATCGAGTCTCTAGGCCGATGGGTGTTGGGAAATAATATATGGGGTCGAGTCTCCTAGCTAATGGGAGTCAGCAAATCTAGTAAAAAAAATGTTTTTTTTCATAGAAGATTCAGAGCAACGTAACAACAACAAGGGTGTTTTTTTTTTAAAAATTCGGTGAAGGGTTTTCCACTATATATCTTGTGTCTCATGTGTTGATGTTTTGTTGTGTTCTTGTTCATGGTTATGTTACTCATATGGTTTATTTGCTGCTTATTATTTATGCATATATATGCAATTTTTTAATGAGTTGCTACTAATTAAGTGTGTGTGATTCATTAAAGTAAATAAAAGGAAAAATTTGGTAATATGACGCACTACTTATTCACCCCCACCTCAGTAGTTCTCAAAGGTTTCCAACAATAAATGACCTCCTTTAATGAACATCGCTTCACTGCTAGTGAGCATCCATAGCCTCAACGAAGTTTCATTTGTATCACAAAAGCATATCCTTGCTGCCAACGAGCCTATTCAATACCTCGAAGAGCTTACTTGTGCTTCCCACACATATGCGCTTTAAACCCTCTTTTACCACCCTTTTGATGAAATTTATCTAGAGAACTTCCTTTTTGCAATTAGATGAAAAGGGCAAGGTGGTATAAGAGATTTTAAAGGCAATTTATATAATACTCATAAAATTTTGACTCCCTCATCTTTCCCTACAACTATCAATCTAGAGGATTTTTATGTGAAGTGGGGGATGATTAGGATTCATTGAGTTAGAATCAAGCCAGTTCTTTCATTGAAAATATGAACTCTATCACTTGGAAAATATGAATGTTTACCCATGAGAAAATAATTAAGGTGAGAGGACTTAGAATTCAAGAAAGATATCCCTTTAAGATAAATGAAAACCCATGAAATTGACAGAGTAAAAATACTCCATGCATGTCGACCAATGTTGGGAAAGAAAAATTCTTACATATAAATATTTGAAATATCACCAAAATCAATCTGAAATGAAAGTGAAATCAAAACACTCCAAAAATTGCAAAGGAAAATAAAAACCAGAAAGGAAAACTAAAAGAAAACCCATGTTTAAAAGAAAACCCCAACGAGACTAATTATAAAAATGTCTCAACAAAAGAGTAAAGTAAGAAAAGCATGTGCGTTCTTCTTTAGTTGAGATCTTGATAAATTATATCTTGCATAGTTACAGGAAATTAGGCTTTTGAATATAAAGGCTAAATAACAATTATAACATAAAATGGAGTCAAATATGATATCTCTTACTCTGCAAATTTTCTTGCTTCGAAAATAAGCCTGCATGGAAAACATTTTAATGATTTTCTAATAAAATAAGGCTCATGAAAAACATATTAGAGTTTTAGAGCCTCCTTGATTTAAATTATTTGCAACTTGATGAACATCACAACTACTTTACCAAGCTAAAAAACAAGCAAAACAAGGAGAATGAAAATCTGAGCAAGCAGGGGTGCAACATTTTCAAAGAAATCCTTGAAGAAATGCAAAAGAAGAGCTTTAGATCAACATAAACTAAAGCAAAGTTGAAACAAAAAGTAGGAAGAAAATGGCAACAGATGAAAATGAGCATATGAGACTTACCTTGAATAATTTTGCTAAGATTTACCTTAAAGATTTCAGTTTTCTTAAAAAAGAGACAACTTCTTTTGATTAAGATTAAAAGTATGAAGAAGTTTCATTTTAATGAAGATTTCATTTTCCCAAGATAATAACTTATTGAATCTAAACTAGAGAAAACATTAAGCTAGAAGAATAATGCCTCATGTTTAAGGGATCATAAATCATCATAAATTAAAATGTGTCTATCTTTTGAATTGTAGCAACAATTTTTCCTTTTGTTGCTTTTGATTTTATACAAACACTAATTTTTTTTTTTTTATACCCATAAAACCAATTCAAAGTCCCAATCTATGTAGTGGTTTATATATAATATAGAGATAGAACTTGATTCTTACATGATCGTTGAAGTGGAGTGCAGGGAAAATTTTAGGGGCGAATTTTAGCCCAAAGGCGAATTTTAAGGGGTTTTAAATTTTGATAGGGCGAATTTTTTATATAAAACCCATTTTCTATAGTTTTATAAAGTTAGCCCTATAATTATTTTAAAAATAAGTAATTATTGAATATTAGCCCACCAAAATAAATGCCCATAAAACTTAAAAAATGGAATTCGCTCTCGATTTTCTTTGCTTGGAGCAGGTTTCAATGGCATTCGCTCCAATTTTTTTTTGTTTAGAGCAGATTTCAATGGCATTCGCCTGGAATTACTGGGTCGGAGGGAGGTGTTGGAGTGATTTGCCCCATTTTTTCACTGGTTGGGGCTTGGAAGTTTGAGGTGCAACAAAAATTTCGCCGGATATACTGGGTCGGAGAGGTGGTTGGGGCTTGGAAGTTATGTGCAACAACGCTCTGAAACTGGTGATGCCTTTCTTGAAGTTCAAAAAGGATGAAACACTTGTTGTCGGCTGTGAAGCCCTAGATGTAAAACTTCCTTTTGATGAGATGCAAGTGTTGCAAGAAAATGTCGACTTAATCAAAAGGCAGATAGGACTTGAAAAGTTGGAGATTTTTTTTTTATAACAGATGATAGTGCTCAACGTAAAGTTGGTTCACATGTTTCAGTATTGCAACAGACTTCTCCTTCACCAGGAAATCCAGTTGCAATTTTTATGGCTGCTTTAGATTTCCAGCGGAATTCTGCCAGGGCAGGGGCGTAGTGTCCTTTGCAATCAGCTTTTTTCCGAGGTTAGGTATAGAAGACAAATTACTATCTACACCATGTTTTTAATTGTTGTCATTTTTTCTCTCTTTAGCTGATTGAGAATCATTGAATATATGAAATTATTTCTTGAGTTCCTAAATCAAGTGTTTGAGTCAGGTTCGATTGTTGTAATCCTTGTTCATTTTAGAATTACAAAATTTCTCTCAAATGGGGGTTGTGCCCATTATTTCTAGGGTGTTTTTCTAATGAAGAATTTATATCTTTGACCATTCTTTCTTCGCTCTGCTGTGAGTATTGGAGATGTCACTTCAAATCTGGAAATGTTGTAGCCACTTCTTTCTCGCTGTTTTACTGAAGTTTTTTACACCAATGGATTGGTGACTCCTGGCTGTTGATTCACCTAGTTATTGTAGCTGGATCAACTCACGAATAAGTCTTTTCCTGCTGGTTATATTTCCCGTAAATAGCTGAGCTAGCACCAGCACTTAGGAAGTTAAAAGGTGTTTATCATAGTTGCTGATTGATTTTAAGATCGGCATGCTGGAACTCTGCTCTGACAATCTTGATTTCCTAGACATTTTTGGCACCCTTTAAGTCACTTGAACATGAATTTTCCTTCGTAAGATCTTCTAAATGAACCCATTTGTCAACAATTTCTCTTGGAGGTAGCAATACAATCACCAATACTCTATGTTGGCAATATGGCATTATGATCATTTACATGATGCACCAAAATGTTTGATATTGTTGAGGATGGAGCGTCATATAGACAACCTTTGCTCTTCTCTTTCTTTAAATTCCCATAGTGTACCCTGATGTATGAATCATTGCTTCCTCACCTGTATGCTGCAATCATGTCCATTGATTCTATCAAGTACACACATAATCCAGTCATTTCTTGTTTCTGCAGGGGAATCCTCTGTCGAATTTAATATTGTCTGCTTCAGCTGCTAGAGATTGAAGATTGCATCTATCACAAAAAACAAAATAAATAATATCCAAAAAAAAAAACACATCCTACTCTTTCAGCTTAGCACATGACATGTATTTGTCCTTTATTTCTTAATTGTTCATATTAATTATTTGTTTATGAAGAAACATTTTTGTTATCTCACTACCATTAGCCTTTCTATTATTACTTTTACAGAAATTTTCAATTGGGAAAAAAGAAAGTGCCTTTTCTTGCTTCAAACCAACAATTATTTTGCTCCATAGCCTACTTTCCATTTCATATGCATGCTTAACTCGCCTTTGCTCCTAATTCACTTACACCTCTAATTTTGACAAAAAAATTATTGTTTGAGTAGCTATGCAAACCACCCCAGAGAATAATGTGTAGAAGGAACAATGATGATGCCACTACATGCTTGACAAGGATAGAATAAATGCATGCCATCATATTCTCTACAACAGTCATTAGTCCAACCTTACCTCTCAATCTAACCCAGACCAAACTACCATTCCTTCCCATATTAGTCTCCCTCCCCTATCATCCACCCCACCTCTTATGTTTTCCCTTCCATTTTCACTCGCCAACTAATCATTTCCAAACTCTAACCTTTCTTCACCTCCCACCTTCCATGTACAATCATCCCCCCATGTGGCTTCCTCTTCAACTTCCCAACAATTCCACAACAACCATATCCATCATGCACATCGTTTCTTTCATGAAAGGATTGACGCACTTAACCACATGCAATTATGCTCCACTTGTCATGAAGCTTACCCATACATAAAACCGAAAAAAAATTCTGGTATCATTATCTATTCTTGTTGTGCCTCTAAGCGACCTGTCCATCATTTCTCCTCCTCAAACAACATGTACCCAGGAAAAAAACCCTATTTCCTCTCCTGCCCAAATCAATTTGAAGAGATGCTCATTGACCCTATCAACCCCATTCTTTTGGAAAAATTTTCCGCATTATTATAGAGAATATAATATTCATTGACATTGAGATGCAGGGAAAGAATTATACATTGAGGCAAAATTTGCAACCTATTTTGCTTCGGAAGCTTATGATTCTTGAAGAAGAGGGTGAATAGCTTCTAAGATTATTGCAGAGGTGCTACAGGAGGTTGGATAGGGTCTAGGTCTAGAGAAGTTGCAAAAGATTGAACAAGGTTTGGAGAAGTTTAACTGTGAAGTTATGAAAAGAACAATGGGTAACACACAACCCAAGTTATAGCACACCTCATAGAGCAAACACCTAAATTATAATTCACTTCTTGAATGGACAAGGTGCGTTACTGTCTGTTAGGGAAGAAAAACAAAATCTCAGGGCAGAACATTAGAATTGTTCAAGGTATTCATGTGTGAAAGGTTGTGCAATGTCTATTTGATCCTGTCAAATATTACTATCAATAAATCCCTGGGTTTGTTCAAGGTACTCTTAAGGAAAATAGATATAAATAACCAAGTATCCTAATCAGTCAGGTGTGCAAGAGTTTTGGATTGATTTGGATTATGATTTTTCTTCTTTTGGTCTTTCTGCTCTTTGTTCTAGCACAAGTCTAAAGAAGGAGATGTTGTACAAGATAAACTCTTTTTACCAATCAAGTGATCATGGAGGGTTGAAGGAATGTGTGATAATTTTTATTATATACTCAGAACAATGTTCATTATTTTCAACCTAAAGAACACTTTATTATGCACACCACCCAATTATTTTCACTGGTTTTTTGATTGAATTGTTGATAGGCTTGGTTGCAATGAATTCATACAAGATTGATGGAAAATATTAGTGTGTATGCAGAGATCAATGTGTTAGTGATTGAGTCTATTTATGAGTTTACTAGTGTTATTCTTGCAAGATTTGATTAATTTTCATGTATTGGATTGAAGTGACAAACTTTTTTCTTTCTAATGTTGTTATATGAAAAGATTAAGGTCTTAGGCAGAGGTTCTTGTAGAATTTTTTTTTAATAAGATCACTCACTTGATTATGCCTAAATCTAAATGTACACACTAGTAATTCTAATTGATTCATTATATGTTATATTTTTTGGAGATACATTTGTTTGACAAAGATTGTGTATTGATATTCTTGCTACACAGATTGTGATGCTAAATGTAGAGATTAGTACATAATGTCAAACTTTGCTCTGACAATCTTGATTTCCTAGACATTTCTGGCACCCTTTAAGTCACTTGAACATGAATTTTCCTTTGTAAGATATTCTAAATCAACCCATTTGTCAACCATTTCTCTTGGAGGTAGCAATGAAATCCCCAATACTCTATGCTGGCAATATGGCATTATGATCATTTACATGATGCGCCAAAATGTTTGATATTATTGAGGATGGAGCGTCTTATAGACAACCTTTTCTCTTCTCTTTCTTTAAATTCCCATAGTGTACCCTGATGTATGGATCATTGGTTCCTCACCTGTATGCTGAAATCAGGTTCATTGATTCTATCAAGTACACACATAATCCAGTCATTTCCTATTTCTGCAGGGGAATCCTCTGTCGAATTTAATATTGTCTGCTTCAGCTGCTAGAGATTGAAGATTGCATCTATCACAAAAACAAAATAAACAATATCAAAAAAAAAAAAAAACACATCCTACTCTTTCAACTTAGCACATGACATGTATTTGTCCTTTATTTCTTAATTGTTCATATTAATTATTTGTTTATGAAGAAACATTTTTCTTATCTCACTACCATTAGCCTTTCTATTATTACTTTACAGAAATTTTCAATTGGGAAAAAAGAAAGTGCCTTTTCTTGCTTCAAACCAACAATTATTTTGCTCCATAGCCTACTTTCCATTTCATATGCATGCTTAACTCGCCTTTTCTCCTAATTCACTTACACCTCTAATTTTGACAAAAAATTTATTGTTTGAGTAGCTATGCAAACCACCCCAGAGAATAATGTGTAGAAGGAACAATGATGACGCCACTAAATGCTTAACAAGGATAGAATAAATGCATGCCATCATATTCTCTACAACAGTCATTAGTCCAACATTACCTCTCAATCCAACCCAAACCAAACTACCATTCCTTCCCATATTAGTCTCCCTCCCCTATCATCCACCCCACCTCTTATGTTTTCCCTTCCATTTTCACTCGCCGACCAATCATTTCTAAAATCTAACCTTTCTTCACCTCCCACCTTCCATGTACAATCATCCCCCCATGTGGCTTCCTCTTCAACTTCCCAACAATTCCACAACAACCATATCCATCATGCACATCGTTTCTTTTATGAAAGGATTGATGCACTTAACCACATGCAATTATGCTCCACTTGTCATGAAGCTTACACATACATAAAACCGAAATTTTTTTTTGGTATCATTATCTATTCCTGTTGTGCCTCTAAGCGACCTCTCCATCATTTCTCCTCCTCAAACAACATGTACCCAGGAAAAAAACCTTATGTCCTATCCTGCCCAAATCAATTTGAAGAGATGCTCATTGACCCTGTCAACCCCATTCTTTTGGCAAAATTTTCCGCATTATTATAGAGAATATAATATTCATTGACATTGAGATGCAGGGAAATAATTATACATTGACGAAAATTTTGCAACATGTTTTGCTTCAGAAGCTTATGATTCTTGAAGAAGAGGGTGAATAGCTTCTAAGATTATTGCAGAGGTGCTACAGGAGGTTGGATAGGGTCTAGGTCTAGAGAAGTTGCAAAAGATTGAACACGGTTTGGAGAAGTTTAACTGTGAAGTTATGAAAAGAAGAATGGGTAACACACAACCCAAGTTATAACACACCTCATAGAGCAAACACCTAAATTATAATTCACTTCTTGAATGGACAAGGTGCGTTACTGTCTGTTAGGGAAGAAAAACAAAAATCTCAGGGCAGAACCTTAGAATTGTTTAAGGTCTTCATGTGTGAAAGGTTGTGCAATGTCTATTTGATCCTGTCAAATATTACTATCAATAAATCCCTGGGTTTGTTCAAGGTACTCTTAAGGAAAATAGATATAAATAACCAAGTATCCTAATCAGTTAGGTGTGCAAGAGTTGTGGATTGATTTGGATTATGATTTTTCTTCGTTTGGTCTTTCTGCTCTTCGTTTTAGCACAAGTCTAAAGAAGGAAATGATGTACAAGATAAACTCTTTTTACCAATCAAGTGATCATGGAGGGTTGAAGGAATGTGTGATAATTTTTATTATATACTCAGAACAATGTTCATTATTTTCCACCTAAATAACACTTCATTATGCGCACCACCCAGTTGTTTTCACTGGTTTTTTGATTGAATTGTTGATGGGCTTGGTTGCAATGAATTCATACAAGATTGATGGAAAATATTAGTGTGTATGCAGAGATCAATGTGTGAGTGATTGAGTCTATTTATGAGTTTACTAGTGTCATTCTTGCAGGAGTTGATTAATTTTCATGTATTGGATTGAAGTGACAAAGTTTTGTCTTTCTAATGTTGTTATATGCAAAGATTAAGGTCTTAGGCAGAGGTTCTTGTAGAAAATATTTTTAATAAGATCACTCGCTTGATTATGCCTAAATCTAAATGTGCACACTAGTAATTCTAATTGATTCATTATATGTTAGATTTGTTGGAGATACATTTATTTGAAAAAGATTGTGTATTGATATGCTTGCAACACAGATTGTGATGCTAAATGTAGAGATTAGTACAGAAGTCAAAATTCCAGTGCTTGCAAAGAAGGTGAATTGTCTTTTCCAAACCCGGGAATTAATGCTTTGTGTCAACATTCCACACGGAAATAAAATCTATCAGAATGCCCTCAGAATATCTCCAAGCCAATGGAAAGTCTTGAAGCAACTTATTTTGCATGTAATAGAGCTGAAGATCTGAGGAGATTGAATAACATTGTGCCTAAACTGGTATAAAAGAGATTCCCAACAAGCTGTGTTTGTTTTGAACAATCATTGAGAAGTCAATTTTATTCTCAACCGAGGTGGACTTCTACTTCACCATTCTGTGCTATTGGCAGCACAGTAAATTCTCCTGTCAGCCATATGTCCAACAATGTTGTGAATGAAGGAGACAAAGTGGCATGCAAATATTCCTCTAACTATACAACATCTGAATTTGGACAGACTGAACAGTCAATATCAGATTGCAACCTCCATGGTACTTACTTCCATAATGCTCCCAAACATATAAGAGATCCATCAAGGGTCCACCAAAACCAAGTCTACAGTCAAAGCAAGAGCACAATTTTAGAACTACATGCTTTCCCAAAACCAGTGAATAGTGGTTGCATACATACTTCTAGAATTGGGGAGGCTGCCAATAATCCTGGATCCCTTATAATCCAATCAGATGCACTCCAAATTTTAGAAAATCAATCAAAATGTAAGTCAAGCTTGCCTCAATGGTTATTAAATGCACAAAAGAAAAATGAAGAAAAAGAAGGGACAAGCTATAACAAGAAACAACATAATCCACCTATTCCTTCTTCAAGAAAAATGGAATTCAAAGTATCTCTTCCATACTCTGAATTAAATTAATCCACATAATCGTTATACGATAATTCAGAGTATCTCTTCTATCCTTCGAAGTCATATGGAAGAAACTCGTGAGAAACCTCTAGCCAAAGAAACTAGAATAGTGAGAACTGGTCTAAGATATCTCATTGTCAAGGTGTTGCACCTTGTGCCCAAGATCTGGGGAGATGTCTTTGATGTTGGTGCAGTATAAGCTATCCTATGATCCAAGGCAACATGTCCACAAGGGTTCAGTTGGTCAAGTTTAGATGGCCTCCCAAGGTATCACAACTCTGATGGTTGACATATGCCTATAAGCTGGTACCCCTAGCTATTGGAGACATGAAAAATAAGCTATAATTGACACAATAGGGTCCAATCTACATTGCGGTGGGAAAAATGAATTAGATCCAAGTCCGAAGGCCTCCCTCGTGTAAAGTGCCAAACATCTCTAGTCCTAAAAGGTAGAAGAAAATGGATAGGGAGTTCGAGGACTCCCAAAAGATAATAATATTGTCCTTTGATCTCATTGCAGAGGAACCCTTGAAGATGAAGTGCTCCATATTGTCCTTTGATCTCATTGCAGAGGAACCCTTGAAGATGAAGTGCTCCTCTATCTTAGTGTCATGAGGATCAGGTTGGCAAATCCTCTTCCTAGAATATGGTAGCCAGTTTCAATGCAAAGACAATGAGAACCAACCTAAAACTGCCTGAAGGGGATACAAATATTATGCATCCGATGCCGACGTACATGTAAAGGAGTCAAACGATAAAGTTACCTCTCAACTGAAAAAGTGCTTTACATAGAAGGCCATCTTGGATTTTTCATATTTGATGCCAGCAAGGCATCCACATTTCTTCCCACAAATTTTCTCTTTCCTTGGGATTGATGCAACATAATTATACAAGATTGTACACAAATAGTTGTAGCATTGTAATTCTATTGCTAATCATGCTTTCGTTTGTGATATATCTTACATACTTTAAGGGGATTAGTTTTCTTCCATATATCTGACATTCTGCTGCATCTGCTCCAAAAAACCATATTTTGCTCAATAACCACATTCAATGTACTGTTCTATCTAGATTTTCCTTGCCGAGGCATTCAGTAAAATACAATAATAAGGATTCCAAGCTCTAATCAATCTCCTGAATTTGTCTGTAAGCTGTTGAAAGGCCTCTAGCGTTCCATTCTAAAATTCTATTAATCCATAGCATTGAAAATGTAAAATGGAATATCTAACTCTGGGGGGCCATGATTATCCCTGATTACTGTGCCATGGTTTTCTTCTTGGACCACAGACGAGTTTCCTACTAGGTCCATCCATACTCTTTACCCACTGACAATTTATGCATTGTGCAAGATTTTTTTATCTTCCCTCTCTGCACCTTGTATGCCCATTGTGAAAAAGATGTCTTCTACAACCCTATCTGAATCTGTGGTTTCTCCAGTTGTAGGTCACAATGATTCAAATGATTACCCATGTTTCTTGTCTTACAAGACAATTTGATTATAATAAATCTCTTAATGGCCTCAAAATTAAACTAGTAGATTCTCTTTTCACAGGGACTACATTCCACCCCATTTCATTGATCAACTTGGAGGGACTTATTGAAAGCCTAACTGACTACTGTTATCATCTCGTGTTTGAGCCCCTTGACATTTATCTTCACTCCATGTTCATGGATCAAAATTTTGCTACTACACCAAGTGATATACAGATCTTTGCTTCAAAGAAAGTAGGCAAATGACTTATCATTTTAACGAGCCTTGTTTATGTTTAAATCTTCAGATTACTCAATCTATTGACAACTTTACATCTATGATTCAGAATCTTTGTAACTTATAAAGTGTTCAAATAATTTCAGATTACTCAATCTATTGACAACTTTACATCTATGATTCAGAATCTTTGTAACTTATAAAGTGTTCAAATAATGATATACATCTAGTACGTAATTAAACTGCAAGTGGGAGAATTGCATTTAATGTGTGAAAATATATGTGCTAGAGAAGAGAATCCGGTTTAACAAAAAGAACAACTTCTACATTAAAAAAGCCTCAACCACAACAACGCAGGTACACTTCAACAAAGCTGAGGGGCGGCATTTATTTCCAGAAGTACGCTTCCCACCTCTATTTTGAATTCAACATTTTGAATATGTTTTTTTTCTAGAGGACAATGCAATAATTTAGTGCACAGGCATCATCCCTGCACATTTACCTGTTTTGAGTAATTGTTGTATAAAAAGTATCTGCATGACAGGATTCCCACTTTTCCTTTAAACCTTCAAAAATTGATTCCTTCCTTGATTTGAAAACACGATGAATGTCCATACTGCCGCCTTGAAATTAGCATCAACAATGCCGCCTGTGACCTTCTAACACTTCCTTGCAAAATATATTTTTTCTATGTTACACTAAAGAAAACAGCCTGAAGGCCACTGTTCTGAAGTACAAGATTTGATGTAGAAGTACAACTTCGTGTGCCACTTTCATTTTCAATATTTACTCCACAAAGCAGTTGGAAAGTATTAAGAACTCTACAACATTCTCAATTCAGGTCATTTGTAGATCAAATACAAAACCCAATATACAGATGAAGAATCACTTTTCTCATTCACATCACGGAATAAGTGGGGGGGTCCATCTAGCTAATTCTCTAGAAAATATGTATCGGAAGCTGAAATTGTAAGGTAGCCATTCAATGCTTTTATGAGGCTTGTTTTGTGAAAATTTTCTTATAGCATTTCTTTGTGCTTCAGGTAGAGACTGGCATGCCACATCCACAAGCTTGGATAAACTCAGAGATGATTCACGAGAAAAGCCTTCCAAAACTCTTGGAAGCAAAATTTTGTTTTCCTTCCTAATACCGATGCTTGCTTGAAGGTACTCTTCTTTTGCAACTTCAAGATCTTGGTAGACATTCTTTGCTGTGTAAACACGTACCTGCAGGAGCCATCGATATCAAATAAATGATTACAGACACAAAATCCTCGCAAAACAAAAAGACTAGCACACTAATATCCTCATGACTGTAAAAAAGGAAAAAATTTAAAATAGCAAGACTGCCTTTCTCTGTAGAAGAAAGGCTAAAGTGATTTGTAAAGTACATAGCAACCTAAAGCCTCTTAACAATTTATATATTCCATGTGATATTTCATGGCCTTCTGAAGACTCAGAGCTCCATGACATCAGCAGCAATGGGGCTATAATAACTCATGACAATAAAACATTTTAAGCTTTTCATTCATAGTTTCTCACCATTTCTTCAGAGACTCAAAAAGTTGAAATAATGTATGCAACGACAGCATTGGCATGATAATATTGTCAAAGAGATAAAAAATTATGGACGCAGTAAAGTTCACAAAAAGTTCCTCAAATGTCAGATCAACCACATCTATTCTGGAATTGGATAAGAATCAACTATTCTGAAAAGTATAGTTCAAACTTCAAATAAGCGGTGGGCCTACATGAATATTTAAACACATAATGCAATAAAAACCAATATATCAAGCAGACAACTCCAACTTCTAGTTTCCATTACCTTGACAAAGCGTTTGTAGTTCAAAAAAATGGTCATCATGTCCTACTCAAACCATACATTATGCAAGAAAATAAATTTCACAAGGAGATGATACTAATTTCAAGTTTCAACAACCCTTACAAAGTCCCTGCAGGGTTCCAACACAACCAATTCCAAAATATGATATCACTGCAATATAGCAGGTCAAGAAGATAGGTTTGATTTGACTGGCAACACATCTATAAGATTTGAGCATGTTAACATACTTATTTTTTCAGTAGGCAACAAAACTTGTCAGCGTGAAACCTTGCTGAAGCTATTGCAAGTATCTGAAACAGTTGGTGCCTCAAGTAAAACCTACTAGAGATTCCCTCTCAAGTATTCTTGTGTTACAACAGAATCTCAGCAATATCTTAATAAATCCAAATATTTCCAAGGGGGAACCAGGCTTCTACTCTGCCAGATAGCTCTTGGTTTTCAGGTACTTCCCTTATGCCTTCAAGATTTTGGTATTCAGGTACTTCCCTTGTGCCTTCGAATCCAGGCAAGTTGCAGTCAATCAACCAGAAGCAGTTTAACCTCATACTCCAGGAGGAAGCATGTTAGCATGATTACCAAGCAAACTGTATAGTTTTCACTGAAATTTTACATTTTCTTCTCTTATCTAACTGTTAGCTAAGGGTTTGGCTTTCTTCAGAGCAACAATCTGCAAAAGTCCTAGAAACAAGCTATGTAATTTCAACGCAAATGTGCACTTATATTTCTGGGATCAAGGAAATAAAGACTCAACTTCTTATTACTTGAGACTACAAAAAAACTAGAGCCAATTTTCTTCCATGATAAACATGTTTATTAATTCTAGAACTGAAGATTGGGATTGATAATTTTAGAGCCAAATTTACTCAAAATCAAACTAAAAATCCTGGCATAACAATATTTGAAATGGTTTGCAAAATGCAATTTTGCAATCAATTCATTCAGCTCTTTCAAAAAAGAAAACTCAAGAAGAGTCAATTTTAATAAAGTAAAAGGAATGTGTTTTTGGTTTCCCACGTCTCTGTCTCAGCCGTTCTAGACATCCCATCCCACAAGTAAATATATAAAACAAAGAAAAAGGGAAAATTAAAAATCAGTTATTGCACTATTAGCTAAAGAGTTTACAAAATATACAAAAATTCCTAGGGTATAGTGAAATTGTGTATCAAAATGCAAATATGGCATATGAATAATAAAATCAATTCTAAGAATGACCATTTATTGGGTTTCCTGATTGTACCGCTGGATTAGAGGAAATCCTAGAGCAAAGTGCAAAACACACAAGAAGTATGATGAATGCACACCTAGTGCTGTATTACTTGGTTCTGTTACTCTGGGAGCCCTATTGAATCTGAATACATGGCTTATTATTGTGAAGCCTATTGGTTGTTGAAGCTCTTTGAGCACGTTCTTATTAAATCAGATGCAAGAATTGTATAGAATTGACCTTGAATGAGAGACAATCACACTAGTATTATCTCTTGACAAGAATAGGGTGATAGTCTCACCTTAATCAACAGTAAACCTTGCTTGGAATTAATATCTTTTCAAAGATGGGTTCTTGGTCTAAGTAAATTTGGTATCTATGCATCAGAAAATAATGCATATGTCAATCAATCCTTTGATACATGTGCAGCCAAAATCCTGGTATGTAAGTGACATTTAGACAACATGTCTGTGACAATTTGACAATAAATGTACACAATATATATGATTGGACAAAAGTGGAACAGTGGTATGATGAAGGAAGAATTCCAGTAAGAGAATTAACAGAAGTGGATGTTGAAAAATGATAGCATTAGCAGAAACAATGGATTGCAAAAAGCCACTGGCAGCAATGATATGATTTAGAATGCAATCCTGTGACATATGGCAGAAAATGGAACAACAACACATATACCTTATCAGTTATATATGGCATTAATTCTAATGGCTTCTCAGCATATTCAATTTTTTTTTGTCCTGCATTATGTATAAGATCATTACAGTACAGTAGCAGTATGTTGTAGCCTCAGTAAATTGGTGACAATTTATATAGAGCTTTGTTCACAAACGAATTTGTGAAGAAGACAGATTTAACCCTTGGATAGATTATATACTATGAATAAGCTACAAATATCTACTAGTAAAATAAATTGCAGGGGTGTAGCACACTTGAAGCTTTCATGCTTGAAGAACTCCGAGAAGAAGAAGAACATGACCCTTTGGATCAGTTCTTTATAATAACCCTTATCAGCATGAAAGAGGTACCATGAAGAAAGTGCATGAAAAATTCTATGTCTTGACAAGAAGAAATCCTTGACTCTGACATCTTGATTGCATTAAGCCAAGATCTCATGAAGAATGGTTTTATAGATATGGATGCTCAAAGAAAGTCACCTCATGGATTGGATAATTTGATGCATAGCAAGGCTTCAGAGGGAGCTATAATATCCATCATGAATTTTCTTGCCCAATATTTTTTTTATGACAACCGAGTATGATGGCTCATATCCGTGTTACATTAGAGGCTGCAAATAAAGTAGAAGTTAAAGATCTAAAGACCTAGCCCTAGCCCTGATGCACTTAAATATATGATGAGATGGAGAAGTTGTTGATCCCTGGCGCTCTTGATAAACACCTATCATATGTCTCTGTGTGGATCTATACATAGGGGATAGTTGCTTGTTGAGATATCTCTATGATGCTATTACTTATGGTCAGAAATTCACTGTCGGGATATAAGATTCCATGGATATTCTAATACTAGCTCAGTTGGCAGTATGATGAATTCACACCTAGTGTTATATTACTTGGTTCTGTTACTCCGGGAGCACTATTGAATCTGAATACATGGCTTATTATTGTGAAGCCTATTGGTTGTTGAAGCTCTTTGAGCACGTGCTGGTGTAGTAGAGGGTTTGTTACCATCATCATCAAACTGCTATACATCCACATGAACAGTATCTTACCAAAGTTGGGCATCACTACATTCTGGAAGGAGAAGCATTGCTAGGTTGTAAACCTCAAGATTAATTACTAAGAATGATGACCTCTTCTAGTAAGGGAAGGATGGAAGAAACATCCAAAGGATAGGATGTACTAGTTGATGAAGTAATCCCTTTTGTCCTGACTCCCCATAGACCATTAAATAACTACAAAGGATGAACTCAAAGGAGTTTGAAATTTGTATAGGTGGACCAACCCAAGATGGAAATGTGGAAAGGTTCACTACAACCAGCTGCAAGTCATCAACAAGCAACCCAACAAGAGAAGAAGAGGTATGTTCCATGGATACATGTTGAGAGTCATCACCAGAAAGGAGCTATAAAAGAGATCCTAGCAGTCACCATGAAAAGGCTCATCAAAGATAGCATCAGGATGCTTAGTCACTTGGTGAGAAGGGGGGTCATAGAGATGATACCCCTGAAACGTTACATAGTAGCAAACCAAATTCCTATGAGGATTCTAACAGACAGGTGATATATGTCATGTCTTTCATGATACAAGTGTGTCAATCCAAAGAACCTAAAATGTGAGATAGAGGACTTCCACCCATGCAACTAATATGTTTCTGACCTTAATTTTGCATCAAGGAATAATTTGGGCTGGTCATGGAGACAGTATTATCTACAAAATATTTAATGTTGTAGATCGTCACACCATTTTAACTACCATGGGGAGGGCACTGTTATTTCCGAAGTAGTGAGCCTTGAATGTAGTGAGCTATGAAATTACCAGTTAGAGATTTGATGTCTCAAACAATTATAGGAACGTATGATTTTAATTTTTGGTTTAATATGGTTGTTGGTAATCCAAATATTTTAAAGAGATATTGAACTTAGGTGTTGGTCAAAAATCCTATTTCACTGATCTCAAATACTAGGCTATTAATTGGGTCTACTATGGAGGAGGTCAAGGAATATATCAGTGCTATCCCAAGGATATGATCACACACTGAAATTTGGATGGAAAATTACAGTCAACAGTTTGATTATCATTTCAGGAAGAGGCTCGGATAAGGGTACACAAAATCTCTGTGTAATTGCTGATATTACAATGCATACTAGAGAAGAGAACTTAGGAAAAGTTTTTGTGATGCCACAGTGACATTCCCTCACTGTCTTGGTACTATATCACAGTAAGGATCTCGGTGTAATTCGGTGCCACCGTGGTTAATTGATATCACAGTTTGGTGACTATATCAGTCATGATGATTCTAGAGTCTTGGGCCTTGGCACCATGATGCCATAGATCTCGGTTCTATCCAATTCATGGTGTTTCTGCAATCTCAGCATTATCCCAAGGATAGGATCTCAATGCTATCTCAGTGCTATCCCAAGGATAAGATCTCAATGTTATATCAGTGCTATCCAAGGATAAGATCTCAGTGCTATCTGAATGTTATCCAAAGTGATGTCTCAAACAATTATAGGAACCCATGATTTCACTTTTTGGTTTAATATGGTTTGGGTAATCCAAATATTTTAATGAGATATTGAACTTACGTGTTGGTCAAAAATCCTATTTCTCTGATCTCAAATACTATGCTGTCAATTGGGTCTATTGTGGAGGAGGTCAAGGAAGATGAGATTGTTCATCATCAAAAACAAGATGTGGAAATTTTGGTTCTAGATCAGATACCTATGGGTATTTTGGAAAGGGTTGAAGTTAGTGGTTATGATAGATTGTTATCATTGATCAGTGATAAGGGGTTTTATAGGTCTTATCTAGTGGCTTTATAATGGACCAAGATCATCCTAGGAAATGGCCATTATGTGAGACCATTAACATTCATAGAGCTTAAGGAGGCAAGAAGATTTCACCCCTAATAATAGGAATTTTTTTTCTAATACTGATAGGATGCATTCCGAGGAATTATTGTTTCTAGAAGAATCTAGAAACACTGAGTATGGCTTCATTTTGACCTCATATTGTGAAGTAGGTCATGGAAGATGATATTGTTCATCATCAGCAGCAAGATGTGGAAATGTCGGTTGTAGATCAGATACCTAAGGGGATTTTGGAAAGGGGTGAAGTTAGTGGTTATGATAGATTGTTATCATTGAGGAGTGATAAGGGGTTTTACAGGTGTTATATATTGGCTTTATAATGGACCACAGTCATCTAAGGAAATGCCCATTATGTGAGACCATTAACATTCACAAAGCTCTAAGGAGGCAAGAAGTTAACCTGGTATGCAGTGTAAATCTTGTTTTACAAACATTACCTACCACCTCCATATATGCTCAGCCAATATTGGAAAATTTTCATAAAATTCCTCAAATTGAAGGTGTTAATTTAACTCCCACAATGACTTTGTATACACTGTCATTTAACTCCACCAAACTGCAACTCGCTGTCATTTGAAATACAATGCCTTTTAACTCTTCTCACTTTTCTTGCATTATCCCACCTGCCATCTGCAACATGAATTCTTAATAGAAGTTCATAAAATTCAGAATCTCCAAGCTCTAAGTTGCAAAGTGTTCCACTTTAACTCACCTACATAAAAAATTCAATGAATTCAGGATACATCAAACAAGGAGCTACACAGTAGGATCAAGTTATAATGTCATCTTTCTTATTAAAGTCTTGAGTCTATCTGAAATAATATGCGCGACCAAGATGATCAACTATGCAAAAATAATATTTCTGGCACAAAACTTCTAAATTTTGTTGTATCAATTTTTTCCATCTCTGTTCATTGAGTCTTGGATGACTGTGAGTACACAAAAGTAAATGAGAGAAATGTTTACATCCTTATACTCGTTACAATAGATATAAATTCAACATCAAGTCTAAGAAACTTCTAAATCCATGTTGATGTTAATGTGGTATTAGCACCAACTACAGTCAATACTTTGAATTAAATTAATTCTTTGTTAGAAAGGAAAGAGGGAAGTGTTGTTAATATTCTAAAATAAATTAAGAGCACAATAAAAATGTATCTAAAAAGGTGGCATATCCTTCAAAAACAAAATTAGTTATCTAGGTTGAAGCGCAAACACCTAGCTATAGAAATCCATAAAGGAGGTCGTTGAAGATTCCGAAATACATTAAAAGAAAAATTAAAATTAACTGAAAAGTAGAAATATCCTTCAAATACAAAATTAGCTATCTAGGTTGAAGCACAAACACCTAACTATATAACAACACAAAGGAGACCGTTGAAGTATGTCAAGTGGAGGGATGGAATATTGGGAGAAAAAGATCAGATTAATGAAACATATCAAAGGTTTATGTTGAGCTTAAAAGATTCAAATATCTGAAGGGTATGGATAGCCTAAAATAATATTCATATCATCGACTCTTTGGAGAGTTAAATTCACATAGCAATCGGTCATATTTTTTATGGTTTCTTAAAAAGTAGCCAAATGGTGTTATAACAAGCAGATATGTTGATGAAAGATAAATAATCAACTAGAAGAGCTTGAATGTTTGTTATTTAATTGTAACCGGCCTCCAAGTTCAAAATGGGTAAGAACCAGAATTTTTTCATGCTATATTTATTCTTTGCGCCAACGGAAGAAAGGTGCTTGATAGTCTAGGGTGGGGGAGATCCCCATGTGTGGTTGTGTCAATAATAATAAAAAATGAAGAAAAAAAGAAGATTCGACGTCTTATTTATTTAAAGACTTCACCATAAAATAAAAATGAAATGACATCATATTTATTTCAATTTCTATATTTAAATTTTATGAAACTATAAACTAACATAAATCCATCTTATCCTTGGATTTATTAAACATCGGTAGGGATAAAAAGGGCAAGGTGAAAAAATCAAACCTTTTTTCTTGCACTAATGGATATTGTTTTAACTAAAATTATGGGATTGTAGTTGTACCTATACAAATTGTTACAACAAAAAAATGGGAGAATTATATCAGCAATACTCATATCCGTCCATCTCCATCTCAAGATGGGCAGGACGGTGAATTTGTTTTTCACAAAATCCATGCTCTAAGTTCTAACATAGCTACTTGGAAACTATTTTACAAACTAATTAGATAACAAGATACATAGATAGATCAAACCTAAATTTTCAATAGGCCTCACAGGAAGTATCCAAACTTGGTGAGCAAGGATTGTAATCCCAATGCTTTGTTCCATTTAGATTCTTGTTCTTGCATTTATTTCCGATATTTCCTCCCTCTCATGATTGGTATAGAGCTTAATGTTTATTTAACTACACTTTCATAAGTGATAGTTCTAATGTCTTCCTTTGTTACCCCTAGGCTAAGGGAAAATATTCCCTCACTATCTCTAATCAGTGTTCCTCCCATGGATTATAAATTTGTTGTTTCACCATTTTTCCCCTGTATTTCTTCTCCATTTTTGCATTTTTTACCTTTTTTATTTTTTTCACTTATCTTCTTCCTATCAATATTCTAAGGAATTCTCGTGGCTCATTTCCCACTCCTCGCTCATATCTTTATATACCAATACATTATAAAAATATTTATATTTCATATGAGGAATATACATATTTCAGTCCTCGAGGGATTGCTTGGAAAACAAGGTTCATAGCCATTACAAGAAATACTCATTATGAGTTCATCACTTCGTCACATGTAGGATTTCTACCTACCACTTGTGCTAAACCTAATTGGCTTTATATTCCTTATATTCCATATAAGGAATATACTTATAAGGAATATGTTGTTTTTGGTTCTTGATGGATTGCTTAACAAGGCTTCAAGTCACTACAAGAAATAATCATTATGAAATTTTCTAGCCCTTTACAAAGCCTTTATTATTTAGTGAAAGATTCGCCAAGATCTTACAAGATTTTATAATTCAGTGAAAAATTCGCCATGATTTTACAAGATATATAATTTGGTGAGAGATTCGCTAAAAACAATATATATACATATTATATTATTGATAAAATCACCTTCCATTTTTCCTATGTATCATGGGGATTCGCCCATTTATTATACTTATAAATTTAGGGGGGTTATTAAAATTTTCCCTGGTGGAGTGATACATAAAAACAAGTAAACGACAAGAAAATTGGAAATCAAACATAAATTGACTATGGTTCATTAAATTTTTAAATTTCGTGTTTGCTTATCAATTTTCCAGATTAGTGTATTGGTTGCTCAGGAGTGTCCCAAAAAGAAAAAAAGGGTGCACACTAAAAGATGGTTGGGATGATGAGATATAAGATGGATAGAAAAGGAAAAAAGGGATGGGAATCCAATAGTAAAGGGAGATTTGCAACTGCTAATGAAATCAAACTGAAAGAAATAAAAAAAAATATCTTCTACCTAATATGCAGAAGGGAAAACATACAATAGAAGCACATGAAATCATTCAATCATAATGAACACAATTTTTAATAGGGAACCCAGTTGGGGAAAACCCCTCCTCTATTTGTATTATATTAGATGAGAAAAATGATCTATTATAGTGACAACTTCAATCCTTGAAGCCTCTACTTGCACTGTAATACTGATCTCCTCTATATGTACCTTCTCTGGCCAATACTCAGCCAAAATAGGCCTCTTTCTTCCTCTTATTTCCTTGCAAAATCCCTGCTCCTAAATAATAAAGAAGCTCCTATTTCCTTATGCAAATCCCAAGATAAATAGCTCACCCACTACATGTGAAAATTGTACACTCACTAGTATATAATGATTACAATTATGGCTTTTTTGTCCACTACACCAGAAAATTTGAATTGCATGCATGACTAGGGTTATTTTTAGTAAATTTACTAGTTAATTGAGAGATCAGCGAGTTAAAAATAGTTACAACTACTCAACTGAACTCATACTGACTCTATTCTAGAATAGAGATTAGATAACCAAGTTTCACTAAATATAACCCCACTAGATTGCTAGATCCTAGAAATAAACTCGTGTACAACTCTAATTCTTACCCACAAACTTGAATTGACTAACTTAATTGAGTGATTTGGCCATGTCACTACTGCTAACTTCAACTCAAGTCATCCTGCTAAAGTGGAAAATAAAATTTATCCATTTGACTAAGGCACAAATCAAATGAAGCATTTTCTTGTTACAATTTAACAATCCCTCTTAGCAAGAAAAGGGTTATGAAAAACCCCAATCCCGCTCCTCTGGAACTCGAATTTTCTTCTTGAAAAATCCTTTTTCAAAATGTCTACATCCTGATCCACTATAGAAATGTACTGTAACATAAAAATCCTCCTTTGCACATAATCTCTCATGTGATGGTACAATGTATGTATGTTTAGACCTATCATGAAACACTGGACTTTTAGAGAGTTTTATACAACTTTGATTATCACAATGGATCAATGTAGGCTCCATCCTCTGACTGAAGAGACCAACCATGATCTTCCTCATCCAAATGGACTCGTATGCTTCTTGAATAGAAGCCATATACTCGACCTCCGTTGAGTTGAGTGCTACATGTCTTTGTTCCATGCGATAAAAATAAAATGTTGTTGAACCAACACTGAAGACTCCTCCTGATGTGATCTTTCTATTTGAGGGAATCCCTACCCAATCTGCATCTGTAAAGCCTTAGATATTCACTCTATCAATTTTCCCGTACCATAAACCAAAGTATACTATGCTTATAAGGTATTTGAGAACATGTTTTGTTGCTTTCTAGTGAAGCTTGGTAGGCTCCACCATAAACTGACTAAGTTGATTAATTGAAAAACAAATATCGAGCCTTGCGTTCACCAAGTAAAATAAGGAACCCACTGACTATTTGTAGATAGTTCCATCTACTACCTCAGCGATAGAAGCATCCTCTTTCCTCTAGCTAGTACCAAGAGGTGTATCCATAGGTTTGAAATCCTGCATATGGAATCTCTAAAGGATTTTATAGGTGTGATTCCTCTATCCAAAAAATATCTCTCCATCTCCATGCCACACCTCCAAGCCAAGGAAGCAGTGCATTAAACCCATATACTTCATCTTGGAATCATTTGCAAGGTCCTCCTTGCAAAACTATATCAACTCGTCATCTCCTGTCAATATCAAATCATCCACATAGAGAATTAAGATGAACATACTACCAACTACCATAATGTAGTAGATATTGGCATCCGATTCACTCTTAGTGAAGCCTAATCCATTGAGATAATAATCTATGAGAGCGTACCAAGAACGAGGTGTCTGCTTGAGACCATAGAGGGCTCTCCCGAGTATACACACATGTGTCTCCCTGCTAAATGTCTCAAACCCCTCAGGCTCTTGAACGTAGATATATTCCTCAACCAATCCATTGAGGAAGGAAATCTTAACATCCATTTGGTGGATCCTCCACTCAAACTATGCTGCTAATGCAAGTGTGGTTCCGATAGATGAGTATCTTGACACAGGGGAAAATGTGTCCTCATAATCAATCACCTCCACCTATGAGAAGCCTTTGGTCACAAATATGGCCTTTTACTTCTAAACACTGCCATCAACTACATGTTTTACATTATACACCCACTTGGGGCCAGTAATAATTTTTCCCTCAGGTCTAGGCACAACCTCCCAAAAATCATTCTTCATGATGGAGTCATACTCCTCCACCATGGCATATACCCACACATGTTGGGAAACAACCTCTTCAAAAGAAGATGGCTAAAATCAATCAACTCTGACATTAGTGCCATATATCTGGTATATCTGTCTGCGAGATTTACTTTTTCTGTGCAAGGAAATATGATCTCCAACCTGCTCCTGAGCTTCCTACACCAATCTGTCAACCATCATGGTCCTCTTCCTCCCTTCTCTAGAAGGCTCTATGTGAGTGGGTGCATCCATTTAGTCTTCTATTTGATCCTCCACCCATGGATGCTCCACATCATCCTCATGGAATTTCCTCTCACCTTTGAGAAATATTTGACTATGTGAATATGAATGAGGCTCCTCATTTGGATCTAGAAGCTCCTCCTCTGGTGTTATTCTTAGCTATCGCTCTAAATAGCTCCTCATGGATTTCTCTTCATTAAATCTCACATCCCTCCTCATAACAATCATCCTAAGCGAGGGCATGTACACCCAATAAATATGATGGTCTCTGTGTATCCTACAAAGACCCCCCTCTCTGCAATGGGCTCCATCTTTTTCATGCTATCTTTGGAGACATAAAATAGACCATGGATGCAAAAATGCGAAAGTGGGAGACATATAGCTTCCTCCCAGTGAAATCCTCTTCAAGTGTAATCATACCAAGAATTTTGTGAGGGATCTTGTTCTGCAAATAAACAATTGTATTGCAAGCTTCCACCCACAAGGAGAGTGTTAATCCCTGGTCATGCAACATTGCTCGAGTAGCTCCTACAATACTTCTATTTTTCCTCTCTACAACCCCATTTTGTTTTGGGTTGTGAGGTGCTATCAATTCCATTCTAATACCCTCCTTGGCACATAATTCTTTGAAGGCATTAGATACATAGTCTCCTCCATTATAACTTCTCAGAGATTGAATTTTATTTCTAGTATCATTTTCAAATAAGGATTTAAATTCAAAAAACTTTGAATAAACATCATCTTTATTATTCATGAAATAGATCCAAAATTTGCGGTAAAAATCATCAATGAAGATTTCATAGTACCTATGCTTTGTAATTGAGACCATGGAAAATGGTCCACACAAATCTGAGTGAAATCTCTCCAATATGGATCCAAATCTACTATCTTAGCCCTGGAAGGAGGATTTAAAATATTTTCCAAGAGTGCATCCCTTGAAAACATCATGTTGATCAAGGTGCATTTTGGAAGTCCAGTGGTGATATGTTGCATTAATTTCAAAGCTCCATAGTGTAGGTTTTCCATGCACCTATGCTAGAGATATCCAAAATCTCGACCATGAACATGTTCTGCCTTGCTACTGAATGTAGTGCATGCATCCACCTCTAACTTGTAGATATTTTTAACTCGAACACCAATTTTTTTTACTTATCCAGTAGCAACATGCTTCAGATATGCCTTCCCTCTAGTGAACACCACATCATATCCTATGTATTCAAGTACAAATATAAAAACTATATTTTTCTTCAGACCATGCACATACATTACATTAAATAGGCGAAGATGGGAGCCTGACTCCCTCTTAAAGGTGACAATGCCAATCCCTTTAGTACTATACCTTCCATCCTCTCCAAGCTCTATGTGTAATTGTAGGTCCTTCTCCTCTAAGCTGTTGAAGAACTCCTTATTTCCCGTCATATGAAATGAAGCACCATAGTCTAAGTACCATACAATACCTCTTACAATACTTACCATGCAACTAATGATGGTGAAATCCAACTCAAATTGTGATGTGAGAGCATCTCCTCCTGCCGCTCCTGTAGGCTTCTTACTGGATTTCTTGTGTGGACACTTGGTTGCATAATGTTCATACTCATGGCAGTAAAAGAATTTAATTTTATTGGTATATTTCTTCTTTCCATGGTTCTAGTTGGAATTTTCCTTGCCTTGGGCTTTCTTGCCTTTGGATTTATTTCCTTTTCCAGCTAAGGAAAAGTTTTATTCCTCATTAGTTCTGAATGTGACACCATATCTAGTGTTTATTTTAATATCCTCCTGCACCAAGTTAGACCAAAGTATCTCCTAATATGGGAGCTTGTCTCTTTCATTAACTGAATCCTGATAGTTGTTCCAGGATTTTGGAAGACCAAGGAGTGCTAAGCTCACAAGTTTAGATGGGGGCACAATCTATCCAACTCCTCCAAGTTCATACCTAACCTCAGTGAATTTGGATAGGTATTGAACAAAAAAATCATTTTTATTTACTCGAATGTTCCCGAGCTTATCTTTTCATGCCAATTTCCTAAAATCATTGCTGCTTTGGAATATATCTGTGAGGGTTTTCCATATTGCATAAGTTGTCTTATTTCCATGAAAATTCGAAACCACATGGTCTCTCACTCCCTATAGGATAATACTCCTAGCTTTTGTAGTATATTTCTTCCACTGAGCCAGTGGTTAGGCATCTGACATTGTTGGTTTTGGAATATCAATTTGTGTGTACTCTAATACTCCATTATCATCCAACATAACTTCCATTCTGTCTTTCAAATCACATAAATTTGAATTTCTCTCCAATGCATACTCAATCCTAAATCCATTGAAAGACATTGTTCCTGCACTGAATAAATTCCTACACTCGAATTCCTACACTCAAATTCCTACACTTGTAAAAATTAAATTCCTACACTCGAATTCCCGCACCACAAATATGCGATTTGAAATTTCTCTAAAAGATGATTATGAACTTGATTTCTATGTAGTTTTCAATATCTCTGATACCATGTAGAAATAACTCAAGATTTTCAATTTCTAATGAGATCAGACTGAAATCAATAGACACAAATTTCTTCTACTAACTACATGGAAGGTAAAACATACAATAGAAACACATGAAACCATTCAATCACAATGAACACAATTTTTGCTAGGGAACCCAATTGGGAAAAATCCCTCTATTTGTATTGTATCAAATGAGAAAATTTATCTATTACAATGACAAATTAAATCCTTAAAGCCTATGTCTGCACTGCAATACTTATCTCCTCTACCTTTACCTACATTGGCCAATAATTAGCCAAAATAGGCCTCCTTCTTCCTCCTATTTCCTTGCACAATTCCTCATAACTAATAGGGAATCTCCTATTTCATTTCACAAATCCCAAGAGAAATGACTCACTTTCTACATGCAAACACTGTGCACTCACTAGTATATAATAATGATTACAATTATGCCTTTTTCCTCCACTCCACTAGGAAATTCGAATTACATGCATGACTAGGGATATTTTTATTAAATTAACTAGTTAACTGAGAGATCAGTGAGTTAGGAATAGTTACAACTACTCAATTGAAACCATACTGAATCTATTCTAGACTAGAGTTCAGATAAATAAGTTCCACTAAATATAAATCCACTATATTTCTATATATTAACAATCAACTCACGCACAACTCTACTTCTTGCCCACAAACTCGAATTGAATGACTTAATTGAGTCATTTTTCCATGCCACTCTTGCTAACTGCAACTCAAGTCATCCTGCTGAAGTGGAAATTGGAATTTCTCCATTTGACTAATGCACAAATAAAATGAATCCTTTTCTTGCTACAATTTAACAAAAAGAACAAGTGAGTCACAGGTTATGATAGCTGGGAAGGTTGGAGCCCAAGATTTAGATGAAATTATCCAAAAATAATTATTAGGGTACCTTAAGAGAAAACTTATTAGAGGGACCCAATTTCAGTAGCCTGAAGAAATTTATGCCAGCTTATTCATAAAGGGGACCCATCCTAGCTTATGGAATTGAAGTTCTTGAAAGAAACTTGAAATATTAATTAGCTGGGCTTTCGCATAGTAGATGAGTGAGCGCAAGTGTAATAGCCCAGATATAGAATGAAGTTCCAGGTATTAAAGTTGTGGTATTAGTAGAGAGGAGAGAGGAGTACTTGGAGCCCAGATTCCCGGAAGGTATTATGAATTGAAATTTGGAAGGAATTATGTGATTCCGGGTTCATGGGTTATTGAAGTGGAGTGGGGAAAATTTTTTTATGCGTGCAAGTCAAAATTCGTGATGACATGGAGCCTGAAGCCCGCATGCCCAAAATCTTTTTGGAATTAGATTTTAAGTGGTTATGAAATTTCAAGAAACAAGGTAGCATGAAAGAAGTGGATGGGTGGAGTGAAGGTAAAGGGGCTCATCTATACATATCACCCTAAAGGAAATGAAGGTAAGGAACACCCATGGCTTCAGGCTCAAGGAATGAATTCCCAATAAAAATCCAAAAATAGATAAAAGGTATGAATATGGAAAAGAGTAATATTGCAACTGTTGCAAGATTATTTTTCGATTTTCCTTTGCTTCGGGGCCTTTTTAATTATCCATTTAAAATGTAGGAATCTACAGGTCCACGAAAAATTATAAACAAGAAAGAGCTAAGCGTTTCACTTCAACTGCATCAATAAGAAGCAAAAAATTATTATGACTCATCCCACACATCTGGAAAGCAAAGGTAATGTAAAGCAAAGCACCTATACAAAACAAGAAAATGCATTTGCTCTCTTTATTCTAAATCTTATTTAATTTACTCACAAAATCAAGTCTTCAAATCAATCTAATGAAGACCTGCAAAAGAAGTACAACTTAAATAAGAAATAAAATATGACTAAATGAGAAAACAAAGATAAAATACAAAATAATAGATGAGGATGAACATGTATACGCATACATGGAAGAATCTTATTGCAAGTTTCCCTCATAAAGCTTAACATTCTCCCATACATTTTTTTAGAGTTTGCAAATGTAAAAAAACATCGATTTATTCAATCCAAATTTAATGCTAAGTAATGAGCTATTAAATGACACCTACTTCATATTTACATTGAGGGACAAGAGTGGTAAAATCAACCATTTAGAGATGCATGTGACTTGGGAAATTAACATTTTGGGAAGCACCTAACTGTAAAGATTCTTTAGAACTTAGCCATTCACGTCTTCTTTGCAAATAAAAAATTCAACAATGTGATGAAGCTTTGAAAAGAAGGATAATCAAGCGTGACACAAGTGTGTATAATTTGAAGATATTAGATGATTGATATGCTCTAAGATAGTTTTTTCCAGGAAATGAAGGGGATACCAAGGGAAAAACTTGGGCTGATTACTTGCTTCTTGAAAATCTACAATATCGAAAGAAATATAAATAGAAAAGGAATCTAAATTAAAACTAATCCATCCCTAATCCTACTATGAAGAACATACTAAAACTAGGTGAAATCGTACTTCCAATGTAACCATTCAAACATCTTATTTTCTACATGTATGCACACATCAAACATCAATTACAAAAGTATGAATACAATTAAAATAATAAAAACCAACTTAAATGAAACATTTACATCTATTACTAATGTATGTACAAAAATAAGCTTATTTACAATTACCCTAGGCTTGAAAATTTTACTCCAACCAAATTGCTATCGGGTCATAATAATATGGATGGATATTTGTTAGAGATTAGAAGAGGTAAAATGAAAGAGAGGTTGATAAATCGTTAGTGTTAAATACATAAGACAAACTATTCATAATGTTTTGTTGAATTTTATCTTCCAAATATCTTTTGAATGGAACAATGAAGTGTGGATAGAAAATTAATGAATCCATCAAAATATCTTTAATTGTGTTAGATGGTTTTTCATATTGTGAAGGTACACTCTCGAGTTCCAATTATTTTTGGCAATGCCTCTGAAAAGAAATAGAATGCTAATAAGATATGAACATCAGATGGAATTGGAAGAGTAGAAGCTCTTGTTTCTCATCACTAATAATTTGAATTTCATCTCGTTATTCTTTTTGTAATGGATTTTGCAAGTGTTCAATACTTAATTATTCAATATGCCAACATAAGATATCCAAGAATTCAAAAATGAACAAAGAAAACAAATATGAAAATAACCATAATAAATGAAGGTAAAATAATAAAATTAAATCGTTATTTACAGTAGTGTTACATCTAGTATTACAACACAATAAGGACTTGTTTGGAGTGATTTTATCTTCACAATAATTAGCCATAATAATGCAATTGGAACAATTACCGACATCAACTTGAGAGTGAGAGAGAGGATCAAGACTATGAGTAGGAATGGAAACTTGAAGATTATCAGAATTATAAACAGGAATGGAAATGTCATTATGATTTGATGGAAATTCAAAGTGAGGTTCTTCAATAAAAATATTAGTAAGAGGAGAGTTATCATTTTGAAACATACCATAATTATTAAGAGTGGAGAAATTGATAAGGAATGAAATGAATCACAATTATCCAACTCTAAAAAATCATCATAAATGACTTGAATATTTTCATTAGTGTTCTCTTCCTTTCCATAAGATGTATTAGAACAAGAAGAATGATTGAGCACATTTTCAACATTTTTGAAAGAATGATCATTGAATGTCTCTTTGCCCCATTCAAAAGTAATTGAGAATTCATCATTTATAGTATTTATATCATCTCCTTTGTTATCTGAAATAACATCTATGCAAAGAGGAATTGTAGAACAAAAGAGACACAAATTTATATCAACAAAAATATCATGGTGAAGAAATGAGAATTGGAAGAAATGAACCTGATTATTTCTCTGCCACTAGATTCTTGTGCATATTATCCAATGAAAATTCTAGATTCATGATCATTTATGTGTCTGATCATACATTCTTGAAGACTAATGCTTGTATTCTTAAGTTTTGTAGATGATCATAATAAAATTCAGAAATTTTATAGAAAATCGTGTTTTGTTGGAATCTTCATTTTGTGCTTTCTCTTGCAGATTAGCTTGCTGATCTTCTGATTTTATTTCTTGCTGATTTTCAGTTTTATTGGTATTTGATTCTTCAAGCATGCTTTCCATATCTTCATGAAGCTAATTGTTGGGTTCTTACAAGAGTTGCGACTATGAATTATTAACATGAGAGAGAGCATCATGATCCTCATTAACACTGTAGGAAGTATGAACCAATTGTAGAAATTTATCATACATGGTTTTAGCGATTTCATCATGATTGGTATACACATCCTCCAAATGTGTATTTTTAGTCATGTTAATAAAAAGAGAATAAGACTCATCAAAGCTTGACATTGTTTCATATGGATTTGGAATGTATGAAAGAGAAACAAACTCTCTAAACCAACCTATTAAATAAAACTATGGAGGTAAATATTCAAATCAAAATTGAAAACAAATTAATTTAAATCTAATTAGAAAATTTCTCAAAGACTCAACTTCGAATCAACAAAGTTCCTCAAGTTGATCACATACCTCTTCATAGTCGTAATCCTGAAAAGCATGAAGGAAATTTTTTACAAACTCACCCCAAGTGTGAATGGAGGAAAATGGAAATAATTTACACTAGTCATTATCCAATCCTATCAAAGTGAGAGTGAACATTCTACACATAACACCGTCCTCAATATCAAAATTATTACAATTTAAAATGAATTGAAGAACAATATCAAAAGTAGAGATATTCTTCTTAACGTTAAACTTCATCTTTGGAAATAGATTTACTACCTTTAATGGAGTAGTGGAATGTGGAACTGTAGTAAAGAAAATTAAAAGAGGTTGTTTAGAAGGATCCATTGTAATGAGATACAAATTTAAAAAAAAAAAATCTTTAAAGAAACAATTTATTGTTGGATCTCCTTCTAGCGCTAGAAATGTTGATGGCCAAAACTAACCTCATCAACAGGCTTGGGAAGGCCATCCGATCAGAGTCTCAAATCACACTCTTATCCGTTTAAATGATGGCTCCAACTGGTTCTATTGGGTCTAGTTACTCCCTCTCTCTCCTCGTTGACTTGCGATATTTATATTACTTACCAACAAGAAGAGAGATATCAGATCTACTCTCTTGCAGAACTATTTGCAGGAAAGTGAGCCTTAAGCTAAAAACAAGGGCTCAGCCAAGCCACACCTAAGGTTTTGCCTTGTGTGAGGGGACTCCTAAGAATGAAATTAATTAATATAACTATGATTCTAATCCTAAATGCATTTCGGAAAATGAAAATAAATGAACCTAACTCGATATCTAAGAGATAGCTCCCAAATACCAAGTGCAAGATTTTAAACAAATTAGGGATTTGGCATGATTTTAATGATGAATGCTCAACTGTTGAAGAATTTATAACAAATAATATTATACATATCATGCATACTCTATTTAGAGATCTCAAACAATGAATGATTAACCATCAAAACTAGGAAAACATTCCCTTAATTCCAATGACAATTAAACCGATTTTAAGTGACAGATTTATGAGTAAATAGTTACTTATAAATTTGTATTAATGCAAAAAAATAGTAAAAACAATAGAAAATCTATAATTACATTAGAAAAGATAGATCAACTAATGAATAATCATCAACATATCCAAAAAAAGTGCAAAACATAAAATGATTGGCATAGATATGTCATTAAATGAATGAAATTGCATTAACAAATAAAAGTGCTTGTAAATACAATGAATAGAAATTGATCCCTTTGCTTTGTTCCTAAATTCAAACTCCAACATTCCTTCCAAAATCATAAGCTCTTCCACTAAAGGGAAAGAGATACAATAATGAAAACTATACCTTAATACAATGTCTAGATCTCGAAAAGAAAACCCCCAATAACCCAAATCTGAGTCCCCCCCCCCCCCCTTATCTATAGCTCAAATTCTCATTACAAAAGTTACTAGAGTCCCTAAGTTGCAGAGAAGAGGAATCCCATCCTTCTTCTCAAATCTAATATTTATAATTTACAATAAGAAATATAAAATTGGAGAGTTGTTGGAGGTAGTTAAAATCCATCAAATTTGGAGCTTTCATTCCTCTTCTCTTTCTTTGATGGTGTAATCTCATTGGTCCAATATCTCTTAGCTTCAAAATTGAAATTGAAATCAACAAATTTGCATATCAAAATGAAAATACAAAATTGGAAGTATAAATTTCTCCAATTAAAATATAATCAAATAAACAAAATAAAAGAAATTTGTACTTCCCATTGATCCTTGTAATTATTTCTTTGGCCAAAGAGGAAAAACACGAATAGATTCAACCAACCAATTTTGCAAAACAAATTTAGAAATTGGTTTTTTGGTGCAAATTCGAAGCTCCATTTTCTGATAATTTTTATCCATATTTAGTTGAAATAATTCCCTCGGATTTTCCTCCATGATTTTATCTTTCCAAGAAGGTGTCTTGGGCCTCATTTGGCCATGTAAAACTCAAGTTAGAGCTCTTCAAAGTTGAGATGTCAAAACTGCCAGAGTTCTCGAAAATGCATGTTTGGGAAAAATTTATGCATTTTATTAATAAATACAAATTATTAATAAAATTAAATTTGAAGCTGTATATCTAAACTTTAATAATTTAATAAAAAACCAATTTAAATTTAATAATTATTAAATAAAATTCTTAATATATACAGAATCGTTTTTAATATATAAAATTATTAATATAAAAATATATTCAATTAACAATAAATAAAATTAAATTAAAAGAAATTAATTAGAAAACAAACCCAAAAAAACTTACATGAGGCATGAATGTATAAGAGGGGAGTCATAAGGAGGGATGAAGTAGATAAGAGGAAGCACAAGGATGGAGCCTGGGAGCTCGGATGGTTTAAGAAATAGGAGGAGGGGAAATAGGAGCGAGGCTCCTCCCTCCATTAATTGATTATATATTTAAAATAAAAACCCAAACTACTTAAATGAATGAGCCCATGTTTTTGTACGAGAGAGAGACCCGTAGGCCTGTATGCCTTTCGTAGTCGAATCGAGATTTTCCTTTGGGATATGGAATTATAATATAATGAGTTTTATACCTTTCATTCTCCTCCCACTTGTGGTAACCCGAGAGGTTGGAAAAATTAAAATTTCCATTTCTATTTTGTTCCGGGCCCCGAGATTTTTTTTTTGTAAGCTTGGAAGATATTTTTCATCGCATTTAAAAAAATAGGTAGGTGTTACATAAATAACATCCATGGTCAAATGTCCTCAACTTTCGCATTGGGAAACCAAGTCTGTTGACCATATGACGACATTATAATCCATCCAAAATCTAAAGAGTTTGAGAATGTCTAGTAGAACATTGTAAACCTGAATGTCTTTATACTTTTTACTGTCAATATCCCTATAACAAGAAAAAAATAAAAAAATTACTACTCATCTATACATATCAAAATTAACTATCCATATAAAAAGAAAAACATACTAATCATTTGAAGAATATATTGGTGTCGTTTCTTTAGCACTGGATCTCGACAATTTAGTTTTAGGGATACATGGAATGTGCCTCTCTATGCGGAACAAACAAAATTTTTGCTGTTGGATATGGCGTTGAATAAGCTGAAATTCCTTGTGAATTTCTTGAATTTTTATTGTTGGTTCATAAATATCTTCAAGATATGAGGACACTGCTTTTGCTAAGAGGGCCTTCGTCATCCAAAAGAGATATAATGTATACTAATATTGGGTGCTGCGACCTCTGGTATCTCCAGGGTTAGGAATTAGAGTTTTCCACTTCTCAATCTCCACTTCATGATTCTCAACCTGCTGTCCCGCTTTTTTATCCCAATCCACTATTATCTATCATTCCTGAGGGTGTGTGATGGTTTGATAGGACTAAACAATATTTTTAATACAATCTTGAGTCATTTTGTGACCCTTGGGTTTGGATGGCCTCTGACGGGGCTGCTATCTGACATTCCCACTTCTTTTACTACGACTACAACTGCCTTTGGTCCCACGTTGTTGGAGTATGGCCAACCGAGCCATATAGTAAAACTAAAAATTATGAGACAAAGAAATGAAAATATAAGTTGACCCTAAAACCTCACTCCTTGACAAGCGCTTCCCTGTAGCTTACCAAAATATTGGTAGGCGTCTTAGAAGGGGATCCACAACATGGACACAGCCATTCATCTAAAATAGATCACGAAAATGGATCCACTATACGGTTGCAACCATCCGTATAGAAAAGATCATGTGTACAATCATGAATACCTAATAACTCCTCGTAGCCTGTATAATAACAATGTGATCTAGGGTCTTCGCCTCTATCTCGATCTACCCACTCTACGAATCTAACCATGTGAATAGATGTGTTGATATCGAACATGGTAGAAACCACTTGATCACTGCTTGATGATCTAAATCGTTAACAGGCACGAGAGAAACCAACAATAATGATGATGGCCCTCAAGGTACGAAAACATAATCTGCAAGTGTGAATGAATGAGTTTAAGTCAAACACTTGCAAAATCATTCAATCGAAGGTAAATTATGTGGAAATTTTCGTTGAACATGAATAAATTTTCGTTGAGGCATGCAAACTCCAAGGTACTGAAAAATAGTTTTTAAACCATATTCCTAGATAATGAGACGAAGTCGACAGGAAGTGATCCGTCGAAGGAGGGCCATAATGATTCCCACACCATTGACATGAAACACAGGATTTCTCAAGATGATAGGAGTGATTCAGGACAATTGCAGAGAGGGTGAAATAAGCATAGAATGTTTGACTTTTACAGATAGGACTTCTCTTGAACATATCAGTGACACGACTCTAGAGTTTGGAAACATTGACTGAAAATAGGATCAAAGGTCATGGTGATAGGAGATGATGATCAAGTGAGAGGAAAATGGATTTCCTAAACCCAGGAAAGAAAATTACGAAGGAAGGATATCCCCAACCCAACACGATATGAAAATTAGTGTCATGTTCAAGAGAGACATGCCGCCTTTGGTACATAACACAAAACATGCTTCACTTCTATTTTCCCTTGCTAATTTCTAGCGAGTACCTCTTTATTTTTGATAGCAATATTGAAGAGGATACCATATTATTAGCGTATAAGTTCACCGCTCACATGAATCCATCCTAGTAAGTTTAAAGAGCCCTAGGAAGGAGTAGCTCAATATTTTCATGGTGGCAAGTCCTTCGTCGTTTAAATTTTATGAGTTTGACAGAGGGGTAATTCAGTATCTTCTTCATATTTAGGGAGTTTGAAAAAGAGACAGAAAATAAAAATTCGAAGGCCCTTTTCGTAGATAGTCCCTCGAATTCGAAAAGGTAGAAAACAGTGTCCGAGAGAACCTCCTAATCATGTTTGACCAAGGTATTCCTTTTTCATAATTAGTCAACCTCAGCCTAAAAAAGGGGTAAATGTATACTGAGACAACACCATTTCATTTATTTTAACGAGCTCGAAAGGACAAGTGCTCTACAACATTTTCATATTTCGAGAGTCTGAAAAGAGATGAAAGAGAACTCTTCCTATAGGAATGAATGATATAAAGGGTAGCTACTAGTTGCGGTGATGATGGAACTACTCAAAACATGTAAAATTCAAGAGGGTGGCTAATAAGACCACTCATTGTAGAGGTTCCTCGTGAAAGGGTAAAAACCAAGTGAAAGCATATGATCAGCCAAGCAAATGGTGACGATGGAAAGAAAAAACCAAGGCTCATCTGGAAGAAGAGGCAAATAAAAGGGAAATCACGAGAGATGTATAGGAATGGTTTCATTTTTTACACAAGCTTGAAACATGAGAATCTATGCTTGAGAGCCCTTGAAGATGGTTTCATTTTTATACAAGATTGAAACAGAGAAAAAGCTATGCTTGAGAGTGGTTTCATTTTTACACAAGCTTGAAACAGAGATAAACTATGCTTGGAATTGGTTTGCATGCCCCCAACATAATGACTCAATTTGAGGTACATGCCCCCCAAGCTTCAGTTCATTCACCTAAGCAGACTAATGATTACTTGCAGGTGGATGGAATGAAGGTTCATGATACAAGATCAAGTGAAAGACTCGATTGGGAATTTACAAGATCTAATCAATGACTCGAATTGAAAGGGGATTTTTTTCATTTTTTAATGAGCTTGAAACAATAAAGGAACCATGCTCATAAGGACCTGTTTCATTTTTTAATGAGGTTGACACAGTAAAAGAAATATCCTCATAGGGACCTATTTCATTTTTTAATGAGGTTGACATAGTAAAAGAACTATCCTCATAGGGATATATTTCATTTTTTAATGAGGTTGACATAGTAAAATATCTATCCTCATGACAACTTGTTTCATTTTTTAATGAGATTGACAAAAGAAAAATAACAATGCTCCAGATATCTTGTTTCATTTTCTAAGAATCTTAACACAAGAAAAATAACTTTGATCTGAGGACCTATTCATGGCCCATAAGAGGTCATGGCTTCCAAGAGGTTCTCATCAGATGGGAGAACAACACTCTATAAATCAGGGTCCAGTACTTCCAATACATGATGCACTAAATCATTGACTATATCATCTGCAGACACGGGCATGGAACACGTTGCCACATAATTAACCTGTGTCGGGGAAGATACCACTTGCATGTAAGGACCAATAAAGGGATGATGGTTGATTGGGAGCCAAATTAGGACCAATTAATGACATCTAATCAATGGTCACAATTCTTCCTTCATGTGGGAAACACATCAGGTGAAAGAGATAAGAGACAAGAACTCCCATGACATAAGTATAGTCATGCCCAAGGAGTAAGTTAAAGTCCAAATGGCCTTGGAAAAGCATCACATTTATATAGGTATTATTTCCTCCCAAAGCAATAGGCAAATTAGGAATGAACCCTAACGGTTGAATGGTTCCTCTGTTAAAAGATAACAGATTATGAATAACAAGCACAAGCTACAGAGAACCTAAATCTTGCCAAGCAGTTAAGGACATAATACTAACATATGCACCTTCAACTATTATGGTGCTAGGTATGGACACATTATAGGCTTGTATTGTGATATCAAAGGGCACATAAGAAAGAAGAAAATATCTTGTCAGTTGACTCCAATCAAAGGAAGTGACTAGACCACTTAGAGGGGGTGTCGTGAGAATGAGATAATTTCCCGCTTGTGTTACGAGAGTGGGAGGATCACCCCCCTGTTACGTAGGAATGAGAGGATTTCCCTCCAATTCATGGGAATATAAAGAAACAAAAATAACTTAAATGGTACGAGGTTTATTCTCTACAGGAAATACCTGATCAACTAAAGGTGGAATCAGGTCGACCGTTTTCTCAATCGATGGTTAGTTGGAAATGGACTCGTGGGATTCACTTTTGGAGAGAGTGGGATTTAACAGAGATGAATTCTGATAAATCACTTGATCAATTAGTGGAGGATCAGCAAAAATATTCTGGTAGTCAACAGGAATACGGGGTCGAGAATCTGTAAGGTTAGCCAACAATTCCAAGGCTTCATCTATATAAGGACAAAGGTGAATGGGATGATTCCCTTCATATAACTTACAGGGAAATTTGACTTTACCCTTTTTCCCATAGGCCTTATTATCACTAGTTGAGGGTTTGTCACCAACATGATCTCTAGAGTCTGATGACAAAGGCCGATTTGAGTCAGTGGACCAAAATTTTAATATCCTGGGAATACTAGGATAATATCTAAGAAGGTGGTCACCCTTACATAACTTGCAAGGGAATTTGACTTTGTGGGATTGATTGGAAGGTTTTTCAACATAATTTGCATCAATAGTAATGGTCTCTTGGTTGACCCATTTTTTATTTTTGATTCTTCTTCTTCGTCCTCTTCTTCTTATTCTTAGCTTCCTGGTTACTAGAATCCAGACTTTCACTAGGCGAAGAGGAAGAATGGGGTGAAGAAACATGCAAAGAAGGCAAGGGGTCAAATTTAGGGTCAACATGAGGTTGACACTGTTTAGGCGAAGGCAAACTTGGTTGAGAAGCAACTTGGACATTTGGAACCATGGGGGTTGAAAATAACCAAACTAGAAAAACAATGGTTAATCTCGAGAGGGACAATGTTGCCATATAGGGAGCACCAACATTTCCAAAAGAAGGAAAAGGAACAGGATTCCATTCTGAGGGATTCCTTGATTGGTAAACTCATGAAATGTTGCCATTAGTCTCAACCTAAGATGTATTAAGGAGTTGTGCATAGGTAGGATGTATTCATGGACAACAAATTTTAGAATTAAACAAAATTAATCAAAATGGGTAATCTAGGAAAAAGGGATTACCAGGTATCCGTGAACTGCAGAATACCTCCTTGTGAACCAAGAAGTACGGGAAGGAAATTTCCTCGAATGCTAAGTTTGGTGTATCACATCTACAAGGAGACCGACTTTGTTACCTATGACAGGTTTGCAACCTAATGGGGTCTCCCAAAATATACGCGATGGTACATGGGAGCTCAGTCCGTAGTAGCGATGTCTAATGTGTAACCGTTCAATGAGAGCATCCCCATATACTTACCATACACAAAACATAGTCCTATATACTTCTGTATGTGGGATGGGATATCACCCCATAATGAAACACAGGTTGTTAGCGACAACTGCTACACTTAACGATGCCAGAACACGTCTCTCACCTAGATTTATAGATATTTGCGTTAATTCCAAATGCTCCTTAGGTTAATTGCTGTTCATTTTAACTTTGATCTGAAATTAAGTTTCAATTTTGGGCTCAAAACGATGTCACTTGAATTCCTAGGATGCAGCTAAATGAGAAAAAGGATTCTTTTGTTTTCAATGAAAGATAAAATAATAAGGGAAGAGATCGCAAAGAGTGATGCATCAAAGAAAATGCAGCAAGAAAAATCCCCCCAACTAGCTTTCACCTTTCACTTTTCAAAATGAAAATTCTAAAAAGTAAAACGATTTCACTTTCAGTATCCCAAATGCAACTCATTCAAATGTAAAATGATTTCTACTTTCACTAATATGCACTTAAATAATTTGTTTTTTGCATTTTGTTTTTTTTGTTTTTTGTTTTTCTGCTTTGAATGACGAAATGAAACTGATGCAATTAATGCACTTAAAAATATTTCACTTATTGAAAAATTGTAATATATTTCCAATAAGAAATTTCAAAAACTAGGTTTTCAATGCAAGTGATCTTACACATTTAATGAAAAGTAATTCTTGAAATGAAAACTAAACAAATGAAAAACCCAATTTCTTTAAACAAGCACAGATTTCACTACTGACCTATAGCAAAGAATCAATATTTCTTGATCGATACAAGCTGTAAACATAGATTTTAATTGACTTGTAACAACAAAACTCAACCAAAAGAAAAATTTGCCACTTAAATCATAAGATTGATTTTTTTCTTTTCAAAGAGACCGCAAACACTCAAAGCAAGAAAAAATGTAATAAAAGAAAATAAAATATTTCAAGGATCAAGACACACTAAGGGTTTTCTAGAAGAGACCCAAAAAATCTCTATTTTCTAAGACCAGCGCGGTCCACCAGTTGACACAAGTCGTCTGTAGCGCGACTGTTCTAGCAAAATCCAGCATTGGTAGCATGATTTTATCTATTAAAAATCTCACTGAGAAAAGAAAAGAGGGATAAAACAAGAAATATCTGAGGAAAAACTTTAGACTTGATACTTTAAAACACTTTCAAGCGAGAGTACAGACCGAGAAACAAGCCAAACAAGCGGTCGTTCAATGATTTTCCAAAATAAGTATGAAGACACAACACAAGAAGAGGGTGAAAATGGTGTAAAATCCCCAGTGGAGTCGCTAATTCGTTACATAGGGAAATCTATTCTTCGGAAATAAGTGATTCCTCAATCCCAATGAGTGGGTCCAGTAACATCCATGACAAAGAATAAAAGCTTTCCTAGTTTAACATTGAAGTAATACAAGAGAGGGAGATGGCCTACCTCACTCCTTATGCAGTCGTTTCCTCACTGTCGATATTGATCCTTTCACTTTTAGGCTCATTCCTCGTTATGCCTTCTACGTCTGAATACCTATAAAGAAGATCATATGACAAAAGATGAAATATACATAGCATATATATATATATTTCAAGGCAAACCACATGACATATCAAGGAGTATCATGCTAAACCAATTAATATTAACAGATTCATGGGAAGAAAATCATACTTTGTATTATTAAAATGAGCAAAGGGAAGCTTGAAATTGATGCCTTGATGTTGGATGCCTCCTTTGGAGTCGAAATACAAGTCTAAGCCTAGCCTTTCAATCTCTTCTCCTCCTTCATCAAATCGACAATATTTAGGCACAATCAAGAAAAAGAATGGCAACTAGCAATGACCAACCAAGACTCACTAGAATGGTACTCTTTTATAGAAAATATGGAGAGGTTATGGATCCACTAATGAGGGGGAAAGGCCTTATCTCAAAGGGGAAAATCCTTGGAGATAATATCAAGGGTAAAAAATGGGAGTACTCAACCATATCCTCAACCAACAAGTACCAGAACTTTGTTCTAGAGAATTCTAGAGGTCGAAGCTTCTGCTCCATTTTTGGAGAACCTGACTAAAGAGGACCAGCGCGAATTTAATACTGAATTCCCGCATTGGAAGCACTATTAACAGGTTAAGGAAATGGTGAGAAGCGTGAGGCTATTAAGTGAAGAACCGTTCTAGGCTTCTAAAATAAGGTTTTTTTACAACTTTTGCAGAAAATATTCAAGGCATTTCCCTTTTAGGTATTTGGGGATATATCAAGCATGTCATCCAGGATGGACAAGTTTATACAAATTTTTTTGCTTTGCGACGTTTGGGACATGAGTGACACAAAATACGACACTTAGGGTAATGAATTAAGAATGCAACAAAATACCGTGTAACACTCTCCAACGATGAGAAATTAAGAGGCAAGTAGATACTTGTTGTAAAGGGCTTGAAGTCCTCTACACGCCTATGGAATTTTCTTCTTTAGTTGGCGTCTCCTTTGACATCATATTCCAACAATGTACCCCTTTTTTATTAATGGCAACAATCTCCTCAAGTGCTACTCCCCCTATCATTGTGCTTCCCCCCTTATCATTGTGTTGCTCTCCCTTTCATTGTGCTACTCCCCCTGTCATATTCTCACCCTTTGACATCAATAACACAGGGATGCTATAATGGGATGAAAGAGAGATGAACCCACTCTTTTGACGAATAGATTCAAATGCTTCTCGAGGTATGGGTTTTGTGAATATATCTACAATTTGTTCCTTAGTGTTGAAATACTCCATTTTGATATTCTACTTTGCAACCTGTTCTCAGAGAAGGTGGTAATTGATTGGGATATGTTTTGTCCTTTAATGCATGACTGGATTCTTTGAGAGGCTGATTTCACTAGTCTTTTCACAGTAGATTGTGATAGGCTGATTGTTTCTATATTATCCTTCAAGGCTTCCTTCATCCATAGGATTTGTGTACAACGATCTACTACTGCTATGTACTCAACTTCAACTGTAGAGAGATAAATAGATGATTGTTTCTTACTAAGCCAATACACTATATAGTCTCCCAAGAAGAATGAATTTCCAATGGTACTATTTCAATCATCAATGATTCCTACCTAATATGCATTAGTATATGCCATCAATGTAATATTTTGTTCTTAGGGTACAATAGTTCAAAATCAAGAGTTCCTTTAAGGTATTTGAGTATTGTCTTTACAACTAGCATATGAGATTCCTTAGGGGATGATTGGAATGTTTCCACCATTACTACTGCTTGCGTGAAGTCTGGTCATGAAGCCATTAGATATAAAATATCTCCAATCATTGATATTTAAAGAGTAACATCCACACTAGGAGATTCATCATCCTTACTTAGCTTACAATCTATAATGATAGGTTTTCTCACAATAACACATTGTTCCATCCCAAATCGCCTAAGCATATCCCTAAGATATTTTGGTTGTGATATGAACATACCTGATTTGTTTTGAGTTACTTGTAGTCCAAGAAAGTAATACAACTCACCAATCATCAACATTTCAAATTCTTTTGACATGTATTGGGGAAATTTGTGACTCATTTCATCATTGTTTCTCCCAAAAATCATATTATACATGTATACTAGTCTGATTAGTAGATTATTTTTGTCCATTTTCATTTAAATATTGCTTATTGCAACTCCTTTCTTGAATCCTTGTTTTTGAAGCTAGTTATCAAGATAGTGTACCAGGATCTTGGAGCTTGTTTTAATCCATACATAGCCTTCTTCAATTTGCAAACAAAATATTTTCCTTCTACTAATTCGAACCCTTATGGTTGTTCCATGTATAATTATTCCTTTAGGAAACTATTTAGAAATGATGATTTTGCATCCATTTGATAGAATTTAAGGCCTTTAGGACAAGAAAATTCCAAAAACATCCTTATAGCTTCTAACCTGGAATTAAGAGGTAAGGTTTCTTCAAATTCAATTCCTTCGATTTGAATGTACCCCTTGCACACCAACATTTCCTTGTTTATGATGACATGAGATTCTTCATTCATTTTTTTTACTAGTTCCCATGTTCCATTTTTTTTCAATTTGATACATCTCTTCATACATTGCTTTTATCTAGTGAGGACCCTTGTTTGAGTGAAATTTTTTGGTTCTATTGTGGATAAAATGGAATATTATTTCTTTTTGTTGTATTTCTCATATTTCTTTGAGTTTGTATTCCATCATCCACACCACCAGTGATTTGATCTTTTAAATGATGTTTTTGACCGAACTTTACCTTTGATGGAGTTTTAGATGATTCTTTTTGATTCTCCAACACATTTCCTTATTTTGCAACATCTTCCTCTAGATATGCAAGAATAGGGTCTTCTTCATTTATTTAATTTCCATTTTTAGGAAGAGCCTCATCATTATTTACATCAATTCTTTCAACGATATTTTGCAACCCATTGTTGTAGCATTTGTAGGCCTTTCTTTGTGTAGAATATACAAGAAATATTTCTTCGTCAACCTAAGAATCAAAATTTCCTAGTGTATCATCATTGCTCTTCATAAAACACTTCCAAATATTTTGAAATATTTCACTGAAGCATGTCTTCCTTTCCATAATTGATATGGATTTTTATCACTATTCACCCGTACTTGTGCCCTTTTCATAGTACATACTGCTTCCCCAACAACTTCTCTCCAAAATTTATGTTGTAAATCAGATACTAATAATATTTTTCTTGCAATATCCTGTATGGATATGTTATTTATTTCAACCACTCTATTTTTTTGTGGAGTCCTAGCAACATATAATTCCCTCTTGATTCCATGTTTTTTCACAGAATTCATTGAATTCACCTAAGGTGAATTCTCCACTTCTATCTGTCTTTAATTTTTTTTTTAATCTTTGAATCACTTTCATTTTCAACAACTGATTCAAAGGTTTTAAAACATTCTAGTGCTTTTGAATTAAATATTATGAAAAATACCCACATCATTCTAATATAATCATATTTAAATAATATAAAGTACCTTTATCCTTATAGAGATGGAGTTCTAGTTGGCCTGCACAAAACTGCATGAATGATTTCTAGAGGCTTTGACTTGACGAGCATTCATTTTTCTTGAATATAGTCCTTGTTTGCTTTCCATTTTGGCATGATTCACAAATAACCTTTTTAGGTTTTGAATTTATAGGGATATCTCTCATTGATTGAGTTTTTCTAATCTTCACAAAATTATCAAATTTTAGATGTCCCAATTGCCTGTGCCATAACCAACTTTCATCTTTTTTCACTGAAATAACATCTTTCTTGTATCTCGCTAAGAATGTATACATTGTTTGCTGTTCTTATTCCTTTTCCCACAAGTTTTCCTGAAGAATAATTTCTCATTTCACAATCCTTGGCACAAAATCTAATATCATGTCCGTCTTCACATATTTAGCTGACACTTAGAATATTGTGCTTAAGTCCTTCAACAAATAGTGCATTTTTTTTCTTTTTCTTTATCATTTATGAGATTCATTGTGCCTTTTCCAACAATTTTAGTAGAACCATTTCCAAAAGTCACATTTTCATCCTTTTTGTTTAGTGATATGAACTTATTTGCGTTACCAGTCATGTGCCTTGAACATCCACTATCAACAAACCATTTGTTGCCCTTATTTTGTGCACACAAAGCTAGGACACACTTTTCAGGGGTGGGTTCTCTTGTATTCGTTCTCCATACCTTTTATGTTGGTTCTAGTGGACATTTTTGTGCTTCATGACCTATATTATTTCGTTTGAATCATTCTACAATATACTTTGAAAGAGGAGAAAATGAATTGTAAGTCCTGATACGGTTTTCTCTCCTTATATCTATAGTCTTATTTTGGTAATTAGTCCTATAATTTCTCGAGTAAACATTATTAGTTCCATAAGCATTGTAATGCTTAGCCCAATGACCATATTTTTACAATAAAAACAACAAGGAATATAGCTTGATACCGGTTGGTATAAGCATGGGTGGATGTGACATTACTTTCTAGATACGACAATTCCTTGGATTACTAAGAAGAGGTCCTTTTGGTGTGTCATTTGGATAGAACTTATTCTCACTTCTTGGGTGATTATGAAGAGCATAAAAACAACTTCTTGGTTCTTCTTTGTGATGAGCATTAGTGTTATTGTTTGAATTATATGATTCACTTGTATATCCAAGTCATGATTGGTCATGTTGTGGTCTTTGAGTTCTAAGGATGACATCTAGGGTTTGATAACTTTTAAAGCTTTTGTTGACCTCATCCAATTCTATTTTTAGAGAGACATATTCAACTTCTGATTTTTTGTAGATCTCTTCCTTTTCCTTTAACTTGTTATTCAATACTTCTTCTATACTATTTTCTTCTTCCTTTTCAATTTTGAGAGAGATGATTTATTGTGATAACTTTCCATTCTTTTTCCCTAATTTTTCATTGTCTGAAATGACACTAATAAAAAATTCTTCCACATTTCCTTCTTCTTATTATTCAGGCTTATCGGTGTCATATGTGAAGGCCACGAATAATAATTATTTTTTTCCCACATAAACATCATCTTCATTAAAATCATCACTATCTTTCTTGGAGAAGAAATTCATTTTGTTCAATCCTTTCTTCTTGAATGTTCTCTTCTTAGGTTCATCTTCATCAGAATCATCACTGTCTTGTTTGGAGAATAAATTCGTCTTGTTTGAACCCTTCTTTTTGAATGTACTTATTTTAGGTTCATATTCATCGCCACTTTCATCCTAGAAAGGACACTTTGAAACCTATTGTCCTATTTTCCTACATTTAAAACAAATGAGATGGTACTTACCTTTGAGTTTGGATCCTTTCTTCAACTTCTTGAAAAATTGCGCCAATTCTGTTTCAGTATCAAAATCATCATTGTTGCAATCACAATTATTCCCCTTTCTTGATGTCTTGGATGCTTTGCATGCAACTTCCTTTTGAGTTGAATTTCTTCACCTCATCTTCTATGCTTTGAGAATTACATGAAGTACATCCATTGATAGAGAGTCCAAATATTTTAGTTCTTATATGGCACATACCTTGGCATTAAAACGATTTGGAAGGGATCTAAAGACATTTTGGAAAATAATATTTTCATTAAAATTTTCACCTAGTCCTCTGAGAGAGTTGAATACCTCATCTACTCATAGAAATTAAGTAGCAATATCTTCTTCATAATTTTGAGACTTCCAAAATTACTTCTATAGACTTGAATATTTTCCCTTTTTACCTTGTCATCTCCTTTATAAATATTGAAAAGCTTGTCCCACATATCTTTAGTTGTTTTAATACTCATAACTTTAGTGAGTTCAAAATATGGCAGACCATTTGCGATAGAATTCAAGGAATTTTCATTTTCCACATATGATTTATTACCATCTGTATCTATTGGAAGAGGAGATGGGATCTTGTATCCATTTCTTACGAATTTCCAAACTTCTACTCCAAGAGACATTAAGTAAAACTCCATTAAAACTTTCTAGAAGGTAAAATATGTTCCATCAAATTGGGGTACCTTACCATATTTACTGGCCATTGTAATTAAAAAATCCTTCTTCCATATGAACTTGAAGAAGCTGGATTTGATACCAATTGTTGGAAAGACTAGGAGGGTGGGGGGGATGAATCAATATTTATTACAATTGTTATATCATGCTATTTAAGACCTTAATCATAAAATAACCTAGAATATAAGAGATTAAAAAAAAAAATAAAAATAAAAAAAATATTGATAAAAAATAGTGAGGAATCCAATCCTATTTTACAAAAATTTTAGACTCCAACCTTTACAAAAAAATATTTGAATTTTTCAAGGCTCCAACCTTGAACAAATCTAAGCTGCAAGTTGGTCAAAATTAGGACTACAATCCTCTCAACAAATCCAGGCTCCAACCTGGTCTTTTACAAGGATCCTACCTACAAATTCTTAAAATACCAAATAATATTTCTTCAAACCATCATCAAAAGGACTTCAAACACTTCTTCAAAATGTCTCCATAATATGTCTACAAATTTTCCTCAACAAGTCTTCTGAAAAATAATTCAACAATGGCTTCAAGTATGCATAACGAAACTCCTAAAAATTTGTTTCAACAATGACTTCAAGAATGATGCTCCAACAAGGTTTCAGGTCTACTCAATAAGTATTCAATAAGGCTTCTTCAAAAAGTGTCTGCAACAAGTCTTCAAGTGCTCAAAAATTATTATCCTTATCCAATTCAGATGTTTCACAAGTGACATGTAATGAGTTTCTTTAAACCTACTCCAAATGAATCCATTTCAATCTTCAACTTGTTAGAAATAATTGCACAAAAACATGGGTATGTCTAAGGTTTCTAGGATGAAATTTAAGAGATTGGAATGTCACAGAAGTACCCGAGTATAGAGTCGAAAATCTACTCCAAAATTTAGATTTATGAGCATTTAGGAAGTACGAAATTTCTACAGGGGCTATTGTTGCAACAAATAAGTGTGCGAAGGGGGCTAGTTGAGTTGGGAACCATATTTGCTGAACCAATTTTAGCAAGACTGTTTAGATGTGCAGGAAAGTGGTGTAGAGTTCCCTTATGCTCGTCTCTTGATATTAATTGCTCTGGTAGCTTGGGAAGTCCTAGAGAGTTCAAACCAGTAGAAAACATTGTGAGACCCATATAATTAGCTTGATTTTAGAACCTATGGGCCACCACTAATCCAAACAACAAACTGAGAAACACCATCAGATGTTATATTTATATGGTGACATGCTGAGGAATACCATTCAGAAGACACTATGCCTTATTAAGGAAGAAATGGTGCAATTTAAATGCATCACAAAATTCAAGGAAGATGCGCACTATACTTAGATCCAACCCTGCAGGGATGAGCACATTCAATGTCTAAGAATTAACTACAAGATAACTGCATAGGACATTTAGGATATTGTTGATAAATGGGACACAACCTGGAAGGTTCCTACTGAGGTGAAACCAAAGGTAGAAGAGATACTGAGCAATTAAGAAATGAAGGGGTCAAAACCAGAACAACCTGAGTAGGAAGCTTACTCCCTTCTCATTCCAAAGTAGGAGCAGGAATGGGGACAAACATAGAAACTAGGATACGTACAACTTGGAAGGAAAAGGATACTAAGTATTAGTGCAGGGGCGCCTTTATAACTCTATCTAGGAAGAAGAAAAAGGAAACACATGCTTCCCCTCTTCAGGTAGTGCTATTAGAGGATGATTTTGAAAGAATTGGTGAGTAGGTGGAAGAAACCACCAAATATAATTTGGAACAAGTTCAAAAAAAAATGTACGAGCTATGGAAGACATTTGAAGCACAAAATTTTTGATAGAATCATCAATGTGGATCACAAGGAAAAGCCAACCACAACCATTAGAGATGATGCAGGAACCTTCAATAGGATTGGGTGATAAATGGAAACTGTAAATATCTGTCAAATTGATGGAGTTTCCTAGCAAAGAGACGTGGCAACGCACAAAAACTACTGCACATGTCAATCTGGTGCTCTCTCAATTGAGTTTAGACAATTTGCACCACTTGCGACAAAGTGTGACGTAGGGATTGTGAGAAAGGGAAGTGGTGATAGTTGCAGAATTGGACGAGTCGACAGTGGCATGAGAAGCTATGCAACATGATAAATAACAACTACGATAGGCATAAATACTAGCAGTAGAGAGTGAAGAAAAATAACACACAATGCTAGAACAAGTCTACCAAAAGGTGGTAGCCGATCCTATGGAAACTAAAATATTGGTCGAGGGATTGATTGTAAAATTGGCAAGGTCATTTAGGGCCTAAAAATATAAGTTTAAGATTTCCTTGTGAAAGAGAATCGAACGACATCATCGAGGGAAAGATAATGCAAAGACATGGAGAAGCGCACTAGGGAGAAGTATCGCAAGTTGGAAAAGTATGAATGAAAGTGTTAGGACATGTTGGAGGAGGGACCACAATTGTGGACCACTCTATTGGAAACCCTAGGAGCATTGAAAATCATAGAGAAGATACAAAAGGTATAATAAATAATACAACAAATTGTATGGAGTACGGGAAAGGTGAGCTTCATAAAAATTTGACCGCCATGTAATAGAAGGTGAAAATTAACCAAGAGATCAAGTTACTCTAGGAGGAACAAGAATAGTGGGAGGACCTCCAAGGGAGGTAATGAAGATGATTGAAAACTACAGTGAACTGTAATAGGTAGTGAAAATTGATCACATAGCCACCATAACCCTCTTCCAATCATGATTTTAATAGAGGTATTGCCTTAAACTTTCACCTCATCTAATTTACTTTATTCCTCATGTCATATATGGAGTTTAACGCATTAATTGATTGTGAAGTTTGGAGTTTAATTTAATCTTTATTTTGTTGTATAAATCCTTTATAGTCTACTTCAATTTATTTTCTAGTGTTCATCGTCTTTCATGTATTACAATTAATACTGAGTTCCTTTTCTAGAAACAAAATAAGATACAATGTAGAGTGTAAGACATGGAAGATGATGGACACTAGAGTATAAAATAAAGTAGAATATAAAGGATTTATACAACCAAAGAAAAAATATATTAAACTCCAAACTTCACAATCAATGAATGCGTTAAACTTCCTATATGACATGAGAAAGAAAGTAAATTAGTTGAGGTGAAATTTTAAGGCAATACCTCTATTAAAATCATGACCAAAAGAGGGTTATAGTGACTATGTGATCATTAGTGCGAGGGATATATAATAGGATGGAGACAATGCGCCAAGCACTGCAGATGTTAAAGGATTCAGCCAAGGTCAAGGCTCCATCTTTGCAACAAGACTAAGTGGCTCGGGATGAGCCATAATTTTGTGTTGGGGGCCAATTTTTTTTGAAATTTTTGTAGAGGCATGGGAAACAACACAGAATAGAGAATGATGGAATGGAAGTATTGGAAGAAACACATAACGAAAGAGGTGAAGGCATGAAAGGAAGGTGTCGTGTAGGAGGAGCATCGTGAGCACCATGTAGGATGATAATTGAATGAGAACACGTTCCAGGAAGATCATAATAGCTATTATTTGTAGGCATATGGTTGAAATGGAAAGGATCATCATGGTGAATCCCATGAAAGATATTTGCACGGGAAGGAAAGTCAGGAAGTGGATTAGAGGTTGTTAAAGGATATTTTTAACATGGACCAACTTTCAATTAGATGATGTGGGATAGATGGGATAAGATGTTGGAAAATATCAGAGCGTTTAAGTCGATGTGGAGGATTCAACAATCTAGACAAAGATCAGATGCATGATGACAAATAATGTGCTGAGGAGAAATAAGAACTCCAAATTTCTCCAGCTTGAGGTTAGGAAGTTTTTGGATCACCAACTTTTTAATTCGCTAGTTCGTGTGTTTTACAGTTGGTCTGAATTTCTATAGGGTTTCTTTGTTTCTATTTATCTATTATCATGCTTTTGTAATATTTTGTCTATCAAATCATATTTTAATGGATTGTTTTCTCAATTTTCCATTTGTATAAAGCCTCTGTGTTGAGCCTGTATTTGGATATGAAATGCACACAAAGTAGGCATGTTAGGTCCCTATCTTACTAGTATAGTCCCTTATTGTTGTTAGTGTAACCCCCTTATTGTTATTATTGCACCCCTGTAATCCCCATATTGTTATTATTGTGCCCTTAAATTATTATTGTTAGGTAGGCTAGGAATACATTGTGGCCCCATGGACTCCTATATATAGAAAGTAGGTTTTGTAATTTGTATCATCTAAGAATTATTCATTCATGTAATGTATTGGAGGTTGCCTCCTCGAAGTGGATTATTTCTAAGGCATTGATATCTCTTTTCGTCTATTTTTGGAGTTGGATTCACAACATTTGGTATCAGAGGTTTGGATTCTATGGTTTCGCTGCTCCAAACAGGTCATCGTGGAATTTTCACTATAACTTTGTTTATACGAAGGTTCAGAAGCTGAAATTTTTATAGTGTGAAGCCGAAACCCTAAGGAACATCGTCAAAAATTTTTAGAGCTTGGTTCGCAATATTTTCGAAGATATGATCTGTTGAAGTTAGGGCGTTTTGCAGGCTCCTGAATTTCACTTAAAAAGGTCATTGCGAAATTTTCGCTATAATTTTTTTTCTACGACGGTTCAAAAGCTGAAATTTCTAGAGAGGGAAGCGAAAATCCTGAGGAACATCATTGCAAAAGTTCGGAGCTTGGTTCGCAATATCTTCGGAGATATGATCTGTGGAAGTTAGGTCTTTTTCAGGCTCCTGAATTTCATCTCAAAGAGGTGATTGTGGGAAAATCTTCATAACTCTCTCTCTGAGCATCAGATTGGAATTATGTAAAAAGTGACTGGAATTACACGGAATGAAATTTCCTGTCTATACATTTCAAAGCCAAAGGAGCAAACAGTGACACGTGCCAAGTCGTACAAATTCGCTCTACTGAACCAGTCCATAATTAGGTCATTGTGGGAGATTGGACATAAGGTTGTCTTGAAGAATCAAAATCAAGTCAGACCCATGGCATTTGAAAGAAGCTTTAGAGGACTACTATAGGGCTGAATTTCAGATATTGAGGATCTACAAATATATAGATAAGTCAATTTCAATATCGAGCTCCTCAAAATCAAGTAAAAGGTGTGTATTTTTTTTTCTTTTCGAATTGCATCAGTCTTGTTTGAAGAATCAAGTTGAATTGATTCCAAGGGCATATTGTAGAATATATTTCAGTATTGGGTTCTGAAATGCCTCCTAAAAATAATTCAACACCCATTAAGCCTTTAGAAGGCTCTACTATGACTCATGAAGAAGAATAATGGCAACATGAAATATCAAATTTACAAGAGCAAGTGCAACAAATTTCTCTTTCGCAAAGAACAACAAAAAATGACATGGAAGTTTTGAAGAAAGGCGTGGAAAATAAGATGGATGGTTTGAAGAAAGGCGTAGAAACTAAGATGTATGGTTTGAAGAATGGCATGAAAACTAAGATAGATGGCATGGAAGCTGGCATGGAATCTAAGATGGATGACATGGAAGCTAAGATCGATGAAAAATGGAAAACATGAAGAATGATCTAAAAGCAGACATGGAAGGTTTGACAAAGCTGATATAACAAATGTTTCCTAATGGTGAAAAGATAGTAGAGGAAACTCATGATGAGAACAAAATAAATGTTAATCATGATTTCATAAACTCTAATGTTGGCGGGAAGAGCCACCATATTCCAAAAATGGATATGAGGAAGTTTGATGGAAAGGATCCTGTAACATGGATACTACAGATGGAGCAATATTTTGATCTCCATAACGTGCAAAACACACAAAAGGTACGCATTGCAACTTTACATTTAGAAAAAAATACATTTGTATGGTATCGATGGTTTTGCTCCCGTAAAAAAATTGTCACTTGGTCAATTTTTACGGAGGAAATGATAGCACATTATGAGGATACAAAGAGAAACACCTTCTTTAGCCAATTGATAAATCTCAAACAAAAGGGTTTAGTGGGGGAGCACATTGAGGACTTCCAAAAATTGAATATAAGGGTAACTTATATTCCAAAGGAACAAAGGATTGATCTCTTCATAGGTACTTTAAAGGATAACATCCAACATGAAGTTCATGTTTCGGAACCTAATTCATTGGAGAAGGCATTAAGGTTGGCAAGAAAAATTGAATGTAAAATTATGGCGACAAGGAAGCCTACCACTCACTTCTATAAAGAGGGAAGTGTTGCTACTCCTAGATTTCCACAACCTATAAGGTTGACACCAAAAAAATTGGAATAAAAAAGAGAAAAAGGGCTTTGCTGTAGTTGTGATAGAAAATACACTAAAGGTCATAAGTGTGCTGAGAATAAATTATTTTACATAGATTGGGAAGAGGAAGAAGAAAATGAACAAGAAGAAGATATACACCAGGAACCAACCCTAGAAGAGGAAGAAATGAGTCCGACCATATCGTGTAATGCATTGGCATGAATTATCACACCTCAAAATCTCAAGATAGAAGGACATATCAAGAAGAAAAAGGTAATAGTGTTGATTGATTTAGGTAGTACCCATAATTTTATTCATTGTAAGGTAGCCAAGGAATTGAATTTTTTCCTATATCCAACACTAGAATGTCAAGTGATGGTTGCAAATGGAGGAACTATAAATTTCTCTGGAAAATGCCATAATATCAAGATAACCACAGGGGAATATATATTGAATAGTCCAATGCTTTCCATTCCTATGGGAGGTGTTTATGTTGTACTAGGAGTACAATGGTTACAATCTTTGGGGACGGTAGCTTTTAATTTTCAAGAACTTTTCTTGAATTTTTTTTCAGAAGGAAAGGAAGTCGAATTACGGGGTATTGAAGGGAAGCCAGGAAGGATAATAAGCTCTAATGTCATGACAAAGCTTATAAAGAAAGAACAACGAGGTGTAATTGCACAATTATGCTCTCTAGAAGTTCCGACATCAAAATCATCTATTTCTGCAGATCTCCAACAAGTCTTGGACAATCATTCCAAGGTGTTTGAAACTCCCAAAGGACTCCCACCTATTCATGATCATGATCATGCTATTCATTTGATTCCAGGAAGTGCTCCTCCAAACATCAGGCCTTATAGATATCCTTACTTCCAAAAGAGCGAAATTGAACGTATGATTGCAGAAATGTTAGAGGCGGGTATAATTCAACCTAGTCAAAGTTCTTTCTCTGCTCCTGTAGTTTTGGTACACAAGAAGTATGGATCATGGCGAATCTGTCCGGATTATAGGGAGCTCAATAAGCTCACCATTAAAGACAAATTTCCCATTCCTGTGATTGATGAATTATTGGATGAATTACATGGAGCAATTTATTTTACCAAGTTGGATCTTCGTTCAGGATATCATCAAATTAGAATAAAGACTGAAGATATTCCGAAAAAAGCATTTCGAACTCATGAGGGTCATTATGAATTTTTGGTCATGCCTTTTGGCCTTACCAATGCACCTTCTACATTTCAAGGCTTGATGAATTCCATTTTCAAACCCTTAGAGAATCTGTGCTAGTATTTTTTGATGATATACTAATCTACAACAGGTCTTGGAAGAATCATGTTCAACATGTTGACAGGGTGCTCAAACTATTGCAGGAGAAACAATTATATGCAAAAACATCCAAATGTTTCTTTGGAGTACAAGAGGTGGAATATCTGGGTCATATTGTATCTCACGAGGGTGTTAAGGTAGACCCTAACAAAATTAAAGCCATTAAAGAATGGAAAGTACCCACAACCATAAAGCAGTTGCGAGGATTTCTTGGGTTAACAGGGTATTATCGCAAGTTTGTTAATAATTATGGGAAAATAGTAGCACCTCTAACAACATTATTGAAGAAAGATGGATTTTCATGGACTCCTGAAGCAACTAAGGCCTTTGAACATCTTAAAGAGTCAATGTGCCTAGCACCATCTTAGCTACGCCAGACTTCACAAAAACCTTTATTGTGGAATGTGATGCCTCAGGAAATGGAATTGGTGCTGTTTTAATGCAAGAAGGAAGACCCATTTCTTTTGAAAGTCGTCCAATCAAAGGAAGGTATTTACAGAAAGCTATTTATGAGAAAGAAATGTTAGCAATACTGCATGCACTAAATAAATGGAGAAGTTACCTAATGGGAAGGCACTTCAAGGTAAAAAATGATCATGATAGTCTTAAACACTTTTTGGAACAAATACTATCTTCAGAAGAGCAACAAAAATGCGTCACAAAGATGTTGGGTTATGACTTTGAAATAATCTACAAAAAAGGGAAGCTAAATGTTGTTGTAGATGCACCCTCAAGAAAGAATGAAGAGGTGGAAGCATTACTTTGTGCCGTTTCTATTATCCAACCAGATTGGATAACCGAAGCAAGGGATGAATAGAAGAAGGACGAAGAAGTGTGGACACTCATTCAAAATTTGCAGCAAGATCCTATTACATCTGATACATTTAGTTGGAAAAATGATTCCTTATGGTACAAAGATCGCTTATATCTTTGTAATAATTCCCAACTAAAACAAAAGATTCTTTTGGAATTGCACACTTCTCTCATAGGACACCAGGTTTTTAAAAACTTACCGCAAGGTACAATGAGGGCAGGGATGCACTAAACCGAGGTAGCACAAAGTTTGTGGTGGAATGTTTGGTTTGCTAGCAAAATAAAGTTGAGACAATTAAGACCCCGGGTCTTCTACAACCTTTATCCATTCTAGGTAAACGTTGGGAGGAGATTTAAATGGATTTTATCATAGGTTTACCTAAGTCCGAAGGAAGGAGTGTCATCATGGTGGTAGTTGATAGACTTACCAAGTATGCACACTTTTGTGCATTATCTCATCCATTTCACAAGTACAATGTTACACAAATATCAGGACACAATTCAAGGGTACATGGAAACCTGGAAGGGTTATTGGGAGCTTACGTAGATCCCATTTTATGTATGATTCTTGGACTGGAGTTATTTTCTTGTTTGGGTACTCAATTAGCTCATAGCTCATCTTATCATCCTCAATCTGATGGTCAAAATGAGATAGTAAATAAATGTTTGGAAGGATATCTTCGTTGTTTTTTATCTGATAAAAAAACACAATGGGTCAAGTGGTTACCTCTTGTTGAATGGTGGTATAACACTTCCTTCCATACTGCAGCAAAAATGACCCCATTTATGGCACTTAATGGATATCATCCATCATCCATCACATCATCTTTAAGATAAAATTTGAAGGTTAAAGCAGCGGAAGATCACATCGAGCATCAATAAGAAGTTCTCCAGCTCTTAAAGGATAATTCGAATTTGGCACAAAATCGAATGAAACAATAGGCAGATCAACATCGTAGCGAGAGAAGTTTTGATGTAGGAGACTGGGTATTTTTACAGCTACAACCATACACATAAATGTCCCTCAAGCAAGCTAAGAAGGATAATAAATTATCTCCAAAGTACTATGGTCCTTACAAGGTGTTGCAAAATATTGGTACTATGGCATACAAATTGGAGCTTCCTACTTCTTCACGAGTGCATCTATTTTTCCATGTTTCACGCTTAAAGAAGGTTATAGGTGAAAATATTCCAGTTCAAATAATATTTCCAGAACTTGATGAGGAAGGAAAAATCATATTGGAACCTGAAGTGGTCACGGATACAAGAACTCGACAGCTACGAAATCGATCAATTTCAGAGTATCTCATCAAGTGGAAGAACTTACCCACTGAAGATTCTACATTGAGGATGAGAATTTTATACAGAAGCACCCATAGCTACTCAAGCATTGAGGACAACACTTTTTTGAAGGAGAGGGGCATGTTAGGTCCCTATATCACTAGTATAGTCCCTTACTGTTGTTAGTGTAACCCCCTTATTGTTATTATTGTACCCCTGTAAACCCCATATTGTTATTATTGTGCCCTTAAATTATTATTGTTAGGTCAGCTAGGAGTACATTGTGACCCCATGGACTCCTATATATAGAAAGGAGGTTTTGTAATTTGTATCATCCAAGAATTGTTCATTCATGTAATGCATTGGAGGTTTCCCCCTCGAAGTGGCTTATTTCTAAGGCGTTGATATCTCTTTTCTTCTATTTTTGGAGCTGGATTCACAACAAGGCAATATTTTGTGGTGCCGAGGGATGCAATGTTTCAGTGCCTTATGAAGGTTAGGTTGGTGACCTAGTTTATGAGATACCTTGCTGTAGCACATTGCACACTCCTTTTCATGAATTAATGGAAAGTATGATAGGGTTTCCCTCTATATTTTCACATGACTATATGTGATGTCTTTTATTGTCCAAATCTTAGCTGAGTAATGTTATGGAACTATGTAATGTTTTGTGCAATGTAGGAGTTAAGTGCCTATTTTGAATTTATATCATGCTAATGTCATGAATATGGACTAGTAAAATGAATAATAAAACCACATACACAACGATTCCATATAACTGTAAAAACCTGGTTCCAAAAACCCCTCATGGCACATCGGGTGAGAAGTCATCCACTCTGCAGGTGATGTCGAAAGGGTCAGTGTTGGAGTGGGTTTTTTTTGTCGATACTACATTCCAAACTGAGTCTGTCTAACCTTGTGTCAACAATAAGGTGTTATGATGCAACACTAAGGCTTAGTGGAGCACTATAGTGGCCCAAAAAAGGAGAAAAAATAAAAGCCAAATGGTAAGTTTAAGAGTATAGCACTACCTTGAGGCTAAGAGGGTGCTATGGTACTACACTCATGCTCAAGAGGGTATTATGGTAGCTTTATAGGAGAAATTTTTGAGGAAAAAAATCAAGAGGAGGCATTCCTTAGGAGTGTAGTGCTAGGACAAGGCTAAATTATCTTAACTCCGTCTTGAATCTCCATTGAGCATTACAGTGCTGAGAAGAAGCTTAATGATGCATTATAGAATTCCACTGAGGCTTAGTGGAGTGTTACTGAGAGAGAGGAAGAACATAAATCAAGTTTTTAAGTGCTTTTCCAGGGACACAACATTATGCTAAGGGATAGTATGGCATTATTACATAACACAAAAGCTTAGAGGAGCACTACATTTTCCAAAAAACGAGAAACAATCAATTCTAAAATCCAAGTTTGAGAGTGTAGCATTGTCTTGAGGGCTAAGAGGGTGCTATGGTACTGCACTAATGCTCAAAAGGGAATTGTGGCAGCTTTAAAAGAGAAAATTTTGAGGGAGAGACTCAAGAGGAGGCTTTACCTAGTAGTGTAGCACTAGGATGAGGGACAATAAGGTGTTATGGCACTGAAAAAAGGCTCTATAGAGAGCTACACAGTAGATGAGAGGAAGAAACTTAAGTTGAGAGATGAAGGGTGAGGCAATTGAGAGATGAAGCGTGAGGCAATGTCATTAAGTTAAAGTATTGTAGGGTGCCATAGAGTTATAAAGTTTCTCAGTGGAGCACTACAATGCCTTAGAAAACCCAAGACTTGCAAATACAATCAAATTAAAACCTCACCTCACAGTCATCTCAATAAGTTAGAGGGTTGTAGGATACCATTGTGTTGCTGGATTGGCCATCAAGGTTAGATTAGGCTAATAAACCTTCCCTCACTATATCAAGCCATTAGAAGGTTGATCACAACTTTCAAGTTCAATCTAGGTTTTATAAGGCAACTTTAAGGCTATTTGATAAGGTGGGCCCCTCAATTCTCCTAAGCTCAAGGAATTTTGAGGGATCGAGGAAGGTTGTTATAGCAACTAAAACAATGGGAAAAGCATTTATAGGGCCCTTAAATATTTTAACACTATTATTAATGTAAGAGATTCCTTTTTCCATGGATCCTTCTGCATCGCTCAATTTTTTTTTCCATTCTAGTTTATTGAATTCCAAAAATAATTCCTAGTATAAAATAACGGGAAAAGGTGCCATGACACATACATCAAGCTAGTATAAGTCCAATATAACATGCCTCATCTTTGGGATAATCCTTGTTCTTCCATCCCTAACCTTAACCATTACTGTTCTAGTACTTACAACACTGCCATTGAAAATTTTAGCCAAGAACACCTTGCCATAATTTCGCTTCTCATGGTCTACAAGTGATTCGTAAAATACTGTGGGTATTCCATTGGAAAGTTCACCACAACAGATATGATAATATGATATTTAAAACCTGAAATTTTACACTATTGTAATTTTATTAGATTTCTAGATTTGTAGATTTTAGTGTGAATAGTGCATGCATGCAAATGAAAATTATGCAGAAAATAGAGAACAACAAAATAAAAGATCACACACACATTAGACACAATATTTTCTCTAGGAAACCCTTTTTGGAGAAAAACCGAGTTGGAAGGATAGGTCACCCCACTCTCTTTCTCTGTTTCGAAATATGACTGCAAGTACAGAGAAGTATGGCATGTGTCTCGTGGGATGCTACATATCACAAATCCTATCTGTGTGCTCTACCTCCTATCCCTCTTGGCTATTTTTCTCAGCTATGGAATAGATGCACTTGAAAGAATGGAATCCATTTTCCTCCTAGTGACTTGGTTATGACACAACCCGATAGCCCACTAGTGGTTAGGTTTGACTACCTCAAATATTAATCAGAGTTACAATATATACTCTTCTAGAGTATTTTACATCATAATCACGTGGCTAGCCCGTTTTCCAAGTAGCATAAATTTCACATATGGACTCTGATTGACACACTTATTGTGCCTTTGGAAAGGTATTTGTGTGTAAAATAACCTGATAAAGTTCAACACTAATTCAACAAATTTTTACCTAAAAAACATTGTTTGATTCCTCAAAATGCTCCTGGAAGGTTTCATACCTTGTTTTTCCAAACTGGGTCATGCTGGTAAAAACTGTCCTATGATTTGATTCCTCCACTTTTTTGCACTCTAAATGCATTGATATGGATGAAAAACAATATATGATCCATTATAGATCAGAAATCCAATGTCTATATAATATTTTACGGAAAGAGGCACCTAATTTTGTAAGCCAATATTCCTACTTAATAAAAAGACAAGAACATAAGGAAGCCAAGTAAATACTTTCAATTTCTTCCTCACCTTTTCAAAGCATGAAAATAAACTCCTTTTGTTCTTATTTTCCAACTTTGTATGACTTGCATTTGTTTTTAGTGTGCCCCTTTTGATGACACTTCTAGAAAATGATTTTCTACTTCTTCCTTCCTTTATCAGTAGACCTCCGTGATGTTTACTTAGATATACACCCCACTAGATCTCTCATCTCTTTACGGGCAACACTTCACCTCCATGGATAGATTTAACATTCATTCTCCTTGTATCTTATTGTAGAAGTTTGACCACAACATCATTGAACTCAAATTGATTACCTTTTGCAACCCCACTTATAACTTCTATTAGATTCTCCTATGGATTCGAGACATTACTCAACACATTCATGCATCTCTCCTCCTCATTCATTTTGTTTCGAATGGATTCAATTTAATTAACAAGTGAGTTCAAGGTTTTAAGATGTTCAACGATTTTATACCCTTCCTCTATTTTGAGATTGTAAAGCTTCTTTCTTAAAAATATCTTATTAAATATGGACTTTGCCACAAATTGTTGAATTTTCTTTTCAAACACTCTTCAAATTTGAATAAAAAAAACAATTTTATAATGACCTTAGTCTTTGTCCTTATCATTCTAATAATCTTGAAAAATATGTAGCTTAATTATAAGAAATAGTAAAAGATATATCTCTCTCCTAAAAAATAAGCTCTATCTTGATCTTCCATCAATTAAAATATTATTCTCATAAATGGTAAATATCATATCTTCTATTCCAATATGTTTTTCTCAAATACAATGATCCTTATTCTTCCCTATTATTAAGTTTTATGGTCTAAAAACATATTAAACCATAAAATACATTAATCCTTTCTTTATAGTTTTTTTTCTTTTTTCTTTAAAAAGACATATTAGGTTTTATGCTTTTTGAAATGAAAATCAATCCATATTTCTTTCTAAAATCCTATTCAACCAATCTAAATACACCAAGAATAATAGTTCTCAAATAGTTTCAATCCTCTAATATCTAAGTGCAACAATATCAAATATTATAAACCCATTCACCAAACTCGAGGACTTCATACCATACAACAAGAACATGCTACAAGATAAATGCCCACTTTGGTAAAACCCCTTGCCAAACTCTTAAGACTTCAAAACATACAACACGTTGTATCTTTATGGTCATATCTTGTGGTTATAAATTTTAAGCATACTTAGGAATCGTGTTGGATAGGAGTGAGGCCCATTGAAATTTTAAGCTTTGCATTTTTAAAAAAATAATGGTTTGCTTGTGAATTTTAAATTGGTTTTAAGAAATCTTTATTTAAAAGAATATAAATTATTGAAATAAAACCGTAAGAATAGGCTATATCAATTAATATAGTTGATTTTTTTACCATAAGAATAGGCTATATATATTAATATAGTTGATTTTTTTTTTTTTTTTTAAACAAACGTTCAAAATCTTATCACAACTCTTCTTAATTTGAAAAATTATTTGTGTAAAGAAAAATGAGATAGTCAGAAAATAATCATATTAATTTGATTAAAAAAAATGTTGTCTCAAAATAAAAAATGAAAATAATTATATAACTAGCAATTGCACCACATGTTGCAAAAGAAATGCCGTAAGGCAATAGCATAGGAAAGAGTAGCCTAGAAGAAATAAGTTGTTGCAAAGAAGGAGCCATTGTGAATAAATGAAAGACAATTTTTGCTTCTATGGAAATAGGTTGTGGAGGTTTCAAAGATATTAATGATAAGAGTTGTTTTTTTATTTTTTATTTTTTATTTTTCAGTAAGAAAAAAACGTTGTTATTTCCAACATTTCATATTCATCAAAAATCATAAAGATCATACAAATCATGTCCATATTACATATAATCATAGCATTCATATTATTACCAGATTGGAAACATATACGGAAGCATCATGATGTGGCGATCCATCTCATAAACATAGAGGGAAAACCAAAATACATTGGGAAAGTCCAAGCAAGGCTATATGCCAGATCAGAAACCGCTTTCTATTCAAGATAATCCATATGAAGAAACAAAAAGACAACTGCCTCAGAGCCCAGAAGGAAGTCTGGAGCGAGTGATCCTATATACAAAAGATACATAATTACAAGAAAGTAAAAGGACTAAAAGTAGAAGTATGATTCAATATGTACAGATAAAAATAAGCCATAGTAAAGATAAAACTAGGCAAAAAAAAGGGGAATACTCCCTCGCTTGTGGTTCAAAAACTAGCTCTCTTGTAGTAGTCAGGCTTGCTTGTTGTAGAAGTCATGGCAGAGGATATTCTTGATAATCCAGAAAGGTGGAAGCCCTGTAATGAGAAATCTAGATGGTACCAAATGGAGACAACAAACCTCTTTTAGATAATGAATTAACACATGTGTTGTAAGCTATCAACCAAAACATTTTGTTATAGATATTGAAATAGGCAATTGTGGGTGAAAACATATATATAAGCCAACATAATATGTTCACATATATAAAAATTTTGTTATAGATATTGAAATAGGAAATTGGGGGTGAAAATCCTCTGAAACAAGCATGAAATGAGCATGTAACTCAAATTTAAGGGCGGAAACGTGAACCTGGGTTACACTTTTGTGAGAATTGCGGGTTGAAATTTTTTTTCGGCAATAGTTCGGCCGAACTTGTTTTTACAGTTCAGCCGAACTCGTGATTCCGTTTAGACTGACGGTTTACTGACGGCGCGGGCAAACATAATTTTTGCCAGAGTTTGGAAAACCGGCAACTAAAGTTCGGCCGAACTTGTATAAAAGTTCGGCCGAACTATTTTCTATAAATAAATCGCCCGCGAATGTAATCATTTTATTCTTCCCGCGTTTTGTCTGTCACTATCGCACCTTGTCGCCGTGCTGGAGTGTTGTCGCACCTCGTCGCCGTGCTGTCGCCGTGCTGGAGTGTTGTCGCACCTCGTCGCCGTGCTGGAGTTCGCCGTTCTGGAGTTCTGGTTCACCTCGTCATCGCAGCTCCTCGTGTTTGCCACGGTCACGCTCTTCGGTCATCGGGTAAGTCTGTTTAAACACATTTTTGACGTGGAAAATCGTTAAAATCTGTACACTGGTTATATCTCAGTCACAGATATCAGCGGAAACAGAGCCGAGACCTCCTTCTCTTTCCCATTGTAGGCTCGTTGGGCTATCTCTTTATTTTATGTAAATGTTTTGGTGCTCTTCACCTGCTCTGTATTTGTTTGCTCTCGATGCATGTCTGCATATATTTCTTGCTCTGTCATATTGGCTATTGCGCACTGGTTTTGTCTGCATCCCTTGCGCTATACCACTTTACACTCATCGTGTAGTGCTCCTGGTATCTTTATTGCGCTGTTACAGCATAGAGGTCGGTAGTGTTACCTTTCTTATTGTTTTTACCGTTCTATGTTTATTTTTTTTCATCCTACTTCGCCTGGGTGCCAGTATTATTGCTGGGCACTGTATGCTGTGGTGAGCCTATGGTTTCACGAATTGGCTGATGAGGATCCTTTTTCTGATGCTCTTTTTTTCTCTGCCTGATCGGGAATTCCTCTCTCCTGTCGAGACTGGCTATCTTCTCCCTCAGCCGCACATGGTTTCTGTATGGACTGTTTTGCCAATGATTTAATATCTAAATAGCGTTTTTTCTTCTGTTGAAAAAAAAAATCGTGTACACTGGCAACACCATTTGTAGTTCTAGTAACTTTAGTTCTGAAAGTAACCAGCAACTGTCTTTCTTTTTTATTTCTGAACAATGGGCTGTATTTAATATTCCATCCTCTATTTCCTCTACAGAACTCAAATTTTGACAGAATATAAATTTCCTCTACAGAACTCAAATTTTGACAGAATATTATCAGGGAAAAAGGACATATCAGATTGCCATAAAATTTCAATATTCAGGATTGTCTTTCTTTTTTATTTCTGAACAATGGGCTGTTTTTCTTTTTTTTTTGGTTTCTGAATTATACTTGGATGAATGCTTAGTGTTTTTATTATGACTTCAATATGACTTCAATACGGCCCTACTGTTTTTGTGGTTTCATATAGTTAGTGTTGAATGGGCTGTTTTTCTTTTTTTTTATTTCTGAATTATACTTGGATGAATGCTTAGTGTTTTTATTATGATTTCAATATGACTTCAATACATGCATACTGTTTTTGTGGTTTCATACAGTTAGTGTTGATTCAATGGAAGAAAACTGTTTTTGTGGTTTCATACAGTTAGTGTTGATTCAATGGAAGAAAATTTGTTGTATATGTTTTAAGAGGCATACTGTTTTTGTGGTTTCATACAGTTAGTGTTGATTCAATGGAAGAAAATTGTTTTTGTGGTTTCATACAGTTAGTGTTGATTCAATGGAAGAAAATTTGTTGTATATGTTTTAAGAGGATATGTAACCATAAATCAATGTTTTTTTTAATTTTTTTTAAAGAATTTTAAGAATTATAGATTTAACTTTTTAATTTGTAAAATTTGAGTGTCTTCAAGGTTTTTTCAGATGCTTAATTTATTTATGTATTCAAAATTCTATTTTAAATATGAAGAAATTACAATTTTGTATCAAAATTGTATAATACTTTTGAATCCTATTGACCTTTTTTCAGATGCTTAATTTATTTATGTATTCAAAAGTCTATTTTAAATATGAAGAAATTACATTTTTGTATCAAAATTGTATAATACTTTTGAATCCTATTGACCAACCTTATGGTCATTCATTGGACACACACACACATATATATATATATATATATATTATATATATAATATATATATATATATATTATATATATTATATATATATATATATATATATATATATATATATATATATATATATATATATATATATATATATATATATATATTATTATATATATTATATATATATATTATATATATATTATATATATATATATATATATATATATATATATATATATATATATATATATATATATATATATATATATATAAGACATTATTTATAGGTACTGAATGATAACTTTAAATTTTCATGTGCAAAGAGAACTTCCCTGTAGTCCTACATTTTCCATAAAGTTGAAGGTCACCAAACAATCGCGGTCAATAATTTTTTGGTCCATTCCATACTCAAGTGCTAAAATCTCTAGCATTTCAAGTTTTTGGTCATCATAGCTATTAAGGAATGAAAAAGGACACTAGTATTGATATATTGCTTCCATTATATCATTCTTTTTGAAGGTTGATTGCATCCTTGTTGAAGTATATTTGTCTAAATCCTTATCTACAAGGGCACATTGTGTATTGTGGTGCATGTTGTGTATCTCTTGTTGTGAATCTCAAGTTACTTTAAAAATTTGGTCACCTAGTATGCTTAATGAGCTTGGAATTACACTTTAGAAAGAATCCAATTACAATTGAGACTTAAGTTCTACCATCTTAAAATAAGAATTCACGAATTCACGAACTAGCTCCGAAAAAAATTTTCAACCCGCAATTCTCACAAAAGTGTAACCCAGGTTCCATAGTTATTTATAATTTTTATTTTAGAAAGAACCTTCAACCAAAAATACCCCAAAGGTTAGTCCCCTGTGTGCCCTTTGAGACACATTAGGTCATCCAACCAATTCATGCCCCATGCTTCATGAGTTGAAAGGTATCCTTCATACCCCTTAAGCACCCCCATTTCTCCCCACTCCATCATGTGATGTTGCCACCTCATCACGTAATAAGGGTTTAAGAACCAACGACCTCTTGTATATTTATGTGAAACACAAACATTATACACAACATTGTCTCAATCTCCGACGATATCAAGATGTGTTGGTCACCATACATCTTGCCTCAATAGTAGCACCACCACTTACACCAACCTCATATGTTGATGATTGCTCTTCCACCATTTATTATGTCACGAACTCGGCTAATTAGTATATGCCATGCCCTTGAGTGCTCTATGTTAAAGACACTCATCTCATCTATATGTGTCCTTTACTCATCAAATACCATCATCACTGCATGCATCAAGTGACATATCCCCCTCATCAAGATCCCAATCCGCCTAATTTTGGATGCTCCTCATACACTAAGTACCTTGACCATATAAATGGAATACCCAACTCCTAGCATGGTTCCCACCACACCAACACAACTATTGGAGATTCAAACGACCTCACCACTTAGAAAATGATAAGAAATTATTTCACCCCCTAGTACTAACAATACATAGAAAGAATAACATAATTAATAGAAGAGATAAAAATATGAATTAGAGAAAGGGATGGATCACATATTAAAGGAAATGTAAGCCAACCTAGGAAGAAACCAACTCTTCGCTCCCACTTAAAATAATTTTTAAGAGTAAACAATGAAAACAACAAATTGATCTATGTACCAGATGTACAACATTCAACCATACCTATATAAAGAGTGTACAATGAAATTAATGTTGGTTTACTTCTACACTTGGAAAATATCTTGTTTCTATCCCATTTGTGGAAGTTATGCAAATATGAAATAAAGATATATAAGGTTAAGAAGTTCTTAAAATTTGATGAAGTAGATGACCCTACTTTTGAGGATTATCCTATAAAGTTATAAAAGATGAATCAAGGGGATAAAAATGTAATTCATAAGTTACATTTTCATATATTCCTACTAATAAATAAAATATTATTACACAACTATATGCTAGATTTAGGAGAAACAACTGATGTAATTCCTTTGAAAGTGATGAAATAATTAGGCCTTACAACAACTAGGGCATATAGAAATGTATGTGCTATGGATCCTATGAAAATCGGGATGGGTAGAGTAACAAATACACATGTTTTGAAATTTTTTGAGGAGTAACTCAAAGCATGCATATATACAAAATGAAGTGGCTACTTTCTTCATATTCCATGAGGGACTATTGTTCTTCCCAAATACTATTCATATCATGTACCTCTGAATTATTTCTAGTGAAATTAAATGACTTGAAATTAAATTTCCTAAAGCCTATTGAAATTTCTCCTTCAAAATAAGGATGCACTCCCATTTGATTCTCACGGATAGGTTGTAATCATGAGGCTCTCGCTCAAGAGTGGATCTTCGCAAAATCTTGTGACGTCTTGTCATAAACAAAACCATCAAATTGAAAACACATCATTTTTCTCCTTCAAAGAAAAAAAAAAATTCACATCATGTGAATATGTCCATGTACTCTTACATATTGGCGTACAAAACCATCAACCAAACACAAGTTGACAAAACATGCCTCTTCAAACCACTGACTCTGAAGACAAATAATAGAGCTCATGTACTTTCAACATCTTGCTTCATGCAACATGCACTAGATACTTTGAATTTGCAAAGAAATTAATGAAACATCAAAATACATGCTAGGCCTTAATTGGATAAGAAATCTAACCATTTGTCAGCAAACCATTTCAATGGCTCTTCTTTTTCTTTCAACTATGTTGAATTTAGTTTTTAGTTATATTTTTAATTTTGGAGAAAATAACTATTTATTTCATGTGTAATTAGATTATTGATTTCATGTGGTAGGGTTGTGGATTCAGGCATTGAAACAACACCATTATATTTCAAATTTAAAAATGATGGTTTGAGTCCTAGGTAGCTTAGAATCCTACTTGTTTTCATAATAAGGATGCACTCCCATTTGATTCTCACGGATAGGTTGTAATCATGAGGCTCTCGCTAAATAGTGGACCTTCGCAAAATCTTGTGACGTCTTGTCACAAACAAAACCATCAAATTGAAAGCACATCATTTTTCTCCTTCAAAGAAAAAAAAATTCACATCATGTGAATATGTCCATCTACTCTTACATATTGGTGTACAAAACCATTAACCAAACACAAGTTGACAAAACATGCCTTTTCAAACCACTGACTCTTAAGTCAAATAATAGAGCTCATGTACAAATTTCCATATTTGTTGCATTTAAGTGTGTCTAACATATAACTCTACTTTCAACATCTTGCTTCATGTAACATGCACCATACTTTGAATTTGCAAAGACCTGAATTCTCCACCCCCCATTAAAATGACCCTACAAGTTGATTCTTTTAGTTTTTTCACTCTATAAGCATCAACGTACGATTATGCATGATGGAGAATCTCTAGCGCTTTCCCTTGTTAATATATTTAACAAGGGAAAGCGCTAGATATTCTCTATCATGCATAATCGTACGTTGGATTTGGTGATAATTGTCTCCATATTTTGGCTTTCTGACCCGCAAAACATAATTATTTTAGAAGGGAGGGAAGGAGGGATGATCACATTGACTTGCTTGATGACCTGTCTATGAAGATTAACTACCTTAAGAACTATTTTTTTGCGTAGGGAAAGACACATTCCCATGTCTGAGCATGAAAACGTTCTTTGATATTGTTAATGCCTCTAGTGTTTACTTCTACAAGTTCTATAGGCAGAGTCTGTAAAGGGCCAGGTAGCCTCCGGATCTCATCTTTTATGAAAGGTGACATATCTAGTAAATGCCCCTGCAGTCAATCTCTGGAATGGATCTAAATAGAAGTTCTTCATTTTAATATCCGTAAAACACAACAACTTTAAGGTAAACTATGTACATGTTTCATTCATCATGAACACAAACCTCACAAGCCTCCTTGGCTTTGGAGCATTTTCCATGTTTTCCATAACCAAGACCCAAATAATTAGGCCCTTCTTGAAGAACATTTGGCTCAACTATGCCTTGTACATGCTTGCCTTTAAAACCCTTTACTTTCATAGCACATTTTCATAAAAAATTTGGACCTTGTTCCTCTAATGTCTCTAATGTCTCTCAAAAGCATGTACACATTCATTTTCAGAGGAAATTGAAGGTAGAAACCAATAGCTAATTCTTCTAACTAACCTTGACTAAAATGAGCTAAATTGTACTTTGATACGAACTTTATTTAAATTGTCCACCCCACATTAGGCACTAATGATTATAACCTTTAATGGGCTAGCAGTGGTTTGTAATCATCATCTCAAAATGACCTAGTAGATGAAAAATTATCATGTTTGTAATCATCGTTTCACACCATCTACATATGACCCTTCTACACATTATATGATTGAATTTATGGTAGGTCATCTCTTCTATCTAGACCATGATTGATTGTGACATTAGGTGAATAAAGGAAATTTGATAAGGAAGGGATCAGTATAAGTTTGTCTTCCTCCACGCACTCCATATCCAGTGATTGCCTATTTTTTTTCTTCCAACATTTTATTTTGGAAATTTATTTTGGTAGTTAATTCTACTAATAGTCACAACACACTTGGAAGTCAAAGAAATTGTTATATACACTACTAAACTCAATTAACATTGTTTGTTATTGGACTTTACAATAACAAACAACGTAGAGTTCATTAATGTAACTTAGTGTATATGATAATTATATGTATAGTGCTGTGGCTATCGATAAAATTAGCTGCTAATGAATTTCGAGAATACAAAGTTGGAAGTGGAAAATTGAGAAATCACTAGCTATGGGGCGGATGGAGGAGGACAAGCTAGAAACTATCTTCTGCTTATAAATTGTATTTTATTCACATGTTGTCACAATCCATTCATGGGATAGGTAGAGGATGACATTTCAAAAATTCATGCATATAATATGTAGAAGGGGTCATGTATGAGATGGTGTGAAGTGATGATGATGGACATGGTAAATTTTCATGTGCCAAGTCATTTTTAGATGATGATGACAAACCAATATTAACCATTTTAAGGCTATAATCATTAACAAGAAATATGGGTAAGGAAATTCAAAGTGCCAAATTCTAAGGAACAAGCCATATTTGCTCCTCAAAAACTTTATTTGATATATTCTTAAAAAACCAAGTACAAATTTTAGTAATCCTAGAATCATGCTTTACATAAGGTAAAATTGGGGAACTCATGACTTGTACTATAGATAAAAAAAAAACATTTACACTTGCCAAAAAATATATGATAAAAATTGACAAACTACATACCCTTGAGCTCAAGGGGATATAATCATTCTTGCCTTCCATATAGATAATGAAAATGATTGTTCTAAGTCTCATGTTGCTTCTCATGTTATTTTATAAACCTTGGTTGGAAAGAAAAAGAGGAGGGCAGAAATGTAAGAAATATAGAACATACTGGATTTAACAGCCCCAAACTGGATTTTACTTCGAGGTATTGATTTTTTGAAATCTATTTTGTGAATGTCGACCAATAGATATATATCATGGAGGATGAAAGACGAAGATCGGCCGAATCCCATATGGAGGCTCAGGGATTGGAGGATGTTCACGGTATTTAAATATCATCTTAAATCTCCATACATGTGTGTACGTATGGAATTGATTTTTTTATTAACTTTGTGAGTGAAATTAGTTGTTAATAAGTTTCATATTTTAATTTTTAGGAGGCAAGAGGAGAAGGCTTTCTACTCCATCAATGGAGCGTGGCCAAGGTTCAACCAGTCTAGGTAGCAGGGTGCGGGAAGGGGGTGATATTTATTCCCCCGAAGGCCAGCAATCAACGGCTGCTGGTTCTCAACAGGGTCACTGTGGGTCTGGTTCTCAGCAGCATCATTCTGGGGCTGGTTCTCAGCAGGGGCATGTTGGAGATGATGTTAACCAACAACATCAAGGTTGCCATCAATTTCAATATTTTTTCATTAAATTTTTACAATTTTTTTTACACGTGTTTTTTCTAATATATGAAATTATATATATATTGATGCAGAGGCTGAAAATGTTCGAGCCAGTGGTCAGAAAAGACGCAGGGCAACGCACTACATTGAAGAAGAAGGCTGTCAACCTAGCACAACTTATCCAGCTGAGATTACTGATATACCATGGGAAACGAACATGGCGGAATGCACCTTACAAAGGTGTCAAAGCCTTTATGCAAAATTGCAGAGAGATCTCCAGGATTTGACTCTACCTGCTGAGAGTAGACAGAGCCTAGAGATAGTTACACATTCATTGAGTGAAATGGTAAAAGTGTACAAAGATTTGGGGCCAACCACTGATTCATTTGTAGAAGTGATGAGAAAGAGAGGAGAAACAGTGATAGGTCCCGATAAATGGCAGGACATAAAAAAAAGAGTTTCAAGAAATGATGCTAAGTCAATGTTTAATTATAAGGAAGGGCTAAAAAGAAAGATGTTGAAGGTGCAGTATTTCAAGCACCCAGACAAAGCAAAATATTTGTATAGTCGACATCTTGCGGCCTTTGGAAGACTTCCATGGAACGATGAGGTTCCTCTTTATTTTGCACAAATGTTTTATGCAAAAATTTTTTTGGGTATGAAACCAGACTACAATGATCTTCCTTCAGAATTTTTTGGCCCGGGGAGAGGTCGATTATATCAACGTAAGGGCGCTAAGCGAGATGTGGAGTTGCCTCGCCCTGAGCCGCCATTGGTGAGTCGACCGTCTCGAGTCGAAACGCTGCGATCAGAGATGGCTGCGACTTCTCAAATAAGTCGTGAAGCAAGAGATGTTATGATCGAAAATGTTCATAGCGGATTGAGTGGAGTCAATATTGGCTTAAATAGACTAAGAGCACGTGAACATGCACGTGCCAATTTTGTTTATCATACATATGAGGAGATTTACAACATGAATGTTGAAGATCTCCGAACATACGCAATAAATTGTCGCAATGGTCTGCAAGACCTAATTTTTCGTGAGGAAGAGGGCACCGGAACGGTATGTGTTAGTGACCTTAGGGTTTTAAATTATATTTACATATACATGTGTACAATTTGTAATAAATACATGTGTATGTACACATGTATACATTTATTTGTATGTGTACATTAATCTAAAAAAAATGTATGATTATATGTTAAAACACCATTTGCAGTTCTCAGGCATGATGCGTGATGAAAATGTTAATATTACGTTCGGGACCTCTGGCTCAAACGATGCAGATGGGTCTGACCATCATGATATGTTGGCACATGTATGTTAGTGTTTTTGAAGTGACTCTAAAATAAATAATTGTTGCCACCATGTACATGTATGTATATATATAATTCGATAAAATGTTTTAACAGGTGCCGATTTCGTCTGATGTTTTTGGGATGCCGATACCTTCTTCTTCTTTAGGAGATATACCTTCTACTTCATTGGGAGATGTACAAGTATGGACAATTTTTCACAAGTTCAAAATTTATGTTACCTCAAAAAGTTCCATTAAAAATTGAGATATATAGAGAGAGATCTATATTTTGAGTTATTTAAATTTTTTTGAATTTAGGTTCGTATAGAAGATTTTTTTAATCCGAGGACTTTAGCGACGGAGATAGGAACATCCACAACATTTGAAGAAGTTGTCTTTAGTTCTTTTTTTTAATATTATTGTTCAAATAAGTTTATATATGTAGACGTGCATTTTCATTTGAAAGTTTTTAATTTATATAAATTATTTATGTATATATATATATATTTATATTTAACTGTACATGTATATTGTATAGGTTACCAATGGAGATGTTTCTATGGCAGATCCTGTCCATCAAATGGAGAGGCAACCTTACGAGGTATTGCGTGATTTTTTTGTTATATTTTGTTTTTTACATGAAGTTCTAGATATATATATATTCTCATTCATTTTTAAAACTTCAAATTTTAATGTTCAAGTACATGTGCATTGTGTATGTCAGTTTCCTATTTACAGGATAGGGAGCTAACCGAGACCTAGAGGCTAGATCCTCCATTTGATGGACAAGATATACAGTAGATTTGATATGATTTCAAAATTTAGATGGTTTTAAAATTTGTTAAACTTGATACAGTTTGATACTTGAGTGAGATTTACAATTTTTGGACATATTTTATTACAATGTTTTTTGGACATATTTTTGGACATATGTTAAATGTTTTTGTTGGATAGTTGAATTATAATTGGCATGGCATGTGATATTTAATGTTAAATGTTTTTGTTAGATAGTTGAATTATAATTGGCATGGCATGTGATATTTAATGTTAAAATGTTTTTGTTAGATAGTTGAATTATAATTGGCATGGCATTTGAAGTTTTTAAAACTACATGAATGATGGAATGTGAACCTACATTTGCACATGTGGTAAATTGAAATGTTACTTGTAACAAGACAATCCCCATTGATTTCATTACATTATATATGTTGATTTCTGATTTGATATAACTGCATACATATGATGGTACATTACTTGTAAAGTCATTGGATTAATAACTTGTTCATTGATTTCAGTTTTCTTTGGATGGTTTTAGTACTTTTGGCATGTGTATGTGAAGTAATGTTGTCATTGAATTACATTTGACATTTGATATTTAATGTTAAATATTTTTGTTGGATAGTTGAATTATAATTGGCATGGCATGTGATATTTAATGTTAAATGTTTTTGTTGGATAGTTGAATTATAATTCTAATGGTATCTGAAGTTTTTAAAACTACATGAATGATAGAATGTGAACCTACATTTGCACATGTGGTAAATTGAAATGTTACTTGTAACAAAACAATCCGCATTGATTTCATTATATAGTATATGTTGATTTCTGATTTGATATAATTGCATGTATGATGGTACATTACTTGTAAAGTCATTGGATTAATAGTGTTCATTGATTTCAGTGTAAGCGCTAAAAATTATTGACAATGTAGAATGATTTTTGTGTTATAATAATTAAACCTAATAATATTGGAGAGCAAGAGAGACTTGAGGTATGGTGTTTACTACAAGAGTTTGAGTTAAATATTTAAATGGTTTATCTATCTTTCATAAAATAGTTTAAGATTGATCACAAGAATTAAGAGAATGTCTCGGTCCATCATTGGTGTGGTCCATCATAGAATGATCATCCATGTCAATGACTCTTAAGTCTATCTTTCCAAACCATGACCCTACTCTCACATGTGTGCTTTTCATGACACCAGTCGTGCTACTTTTATCCTTGAGTTGACTGCCTTGAAAGCACTCAACTCTTTCTCGATGCTAGCCTTCCTCTTTCTAAGAGATGAAGCCGCCTTTCGACTTAGGAAGCTATGGGTAGCCCCCGTGTCTATCAAAGCAGAGAACTTTTTCCCATGTACGGTTGTAGACATGAATCTCAAGTCCAAGGAACTTTCATCATCATTCCTCCTTGTCTTGTGCCTTACTTTCGTAATCTTCTTCAACATTTCCTCTTCCAATATGTTTTTCGAACTAGCCCTTGGCTTAACAGTGCTTTTCACATATCTCTTCTCATGAAGCTCCATATAACAATTTGATCCTGGGCTTGCTTGAATTGGTTCAAGCTCTTTCTTTTTCGAATTCTGTCTAATTGCTCTAATACGACATATATTGACTCCTTCCAAACGAAGTGCACCAATCCTCTTAGTGTGGTCGTCTTCTTTTCCAAGTGTGCCAACACATGCATTTTCTTTCTTCAAACCAATAGGTTTCGGATCACGAAAGTCCCTCTTGATCTTATCTTCCATGTTCTTGACTTTACCCTGCAACGTGGTGCTTATTTCCTTCAAGTGAGCCCTTTCCATAAAGAGTTCTTGAAGTGTTTGTTCACCTTGTCGTATCTCCATGTCAAGCTTTTCAATTTCAGCAGTTTGTCTAGAAATTCCATCCTTGGAATTTTTTGCGTGAAAAACCAAGTAGGTTGAACCAACGTTGGTCTAGTGCATTGGAATTCATTAAAGAATTGGTCATTGGCGCTGCTTCAAGCTAGGAGTGAGCATCGTCACCAACCTACATTGAATATTTTACACTCCCTAGGGTGAATGATACTTTAAATTGATTGACAGTCTAAGACTTTCGAATTTTTCCGAATGCCAAATGATCTTACAAAATTAGTATTTATAATATTCTAGTAGGTCATTCGGCGACAACTTTTACCGAAAACTTGAAACGACTTTGGCGTGTGATATTTAATTTGTTAAATTTTTTTGTTGCATTGTTGAATTATAATTGGCATGGCTTAACAGTGCTTTTCACATATCTCTTCTCATGAAGCTCCATAGAACAATTCGATCCTGGGTCTGCTTGAATTGGTTCAAGCTCTTTCCTTTTCGAATTATGTCTAATCGCTCCAATACGACATATATTGACTCCTTCCAAACGAAGTGCACCAATCCTCTTAGTGTGGTCGTCTTAGTGTGGCGTGTGATATTTAATTTGTTAAATGTTTTCGTTGGATTGTTGAATTATAATTGGCATGTGGCATGTGAAGTTTTTAAAACTCCAGTTTTGGATGGTTTCAATCTACATTTTGCATGTGATATTTAATGAACTTTAAATGTTAAATGTTTTAATGATGCACAATATATAATCGAAAGGGTTTTAAGACTTAAAGTTTTGGATGGTTTCAATTTACAACTTAAAGTTTTGGATGGTTTCAATTTACAACTTAAAGTTTTGGATGGTTTCAACCTACATTTTCACATATGGTAAATTGAAATTATGTTACTTGCAACAAGACAATCCCCATTGATTTCATTGTATATGTTGATTTCTAATTTGATATAATTGCATGTATGATGGTACATTACTTGTAAAGACATTGGATTAATAGTGTTCATTGATTTTAGTCTAAGCGCAAAAAATTATTGACAATGTAGAATGATTTTTGTGTTATAATAATTAAACCTAATAATATTGGAGAGCAAGAGAGATGAGGTATGGTGTTTACTACAAGAGTTCGAGTAGGTCATTCGGTGACAACTTTTACTGGAAACTTGAAACAAAGAGAATCTATCTTTGGCTAGGACATCATGTAAGATACTTGACATAAATAGTAAAATTGTACTTAAAAGCTGAGATTCGGGCAAGTGGGGACAACCACTTGTTATCTCGTCCCTTGGAGGCTAGGCCATATGGGGACCGAATCTGACTTTACAAAATAAAGTGAAATAATTTGTACCATATGGTCGAGAACATATACAAGAACAATTAATATACAAGAACAATTAATTTCATTCTAGAATATATATATCCAATACATATTTAACATTTTTAATCAATGCACATGTATAGAAAAACTACTTTCGGTGGATACTAGAGCACGTGCTTGTACCCAAACAATTTGTAACATCTGCAAACCACAAATAACATAAGCAGTTCAATTTTTAGTTGAGTACTGAAAGGTCTAAATGATAATAAATTGTTGGACACTTCACTCAAAAAAATTCTAATGGAATTCCATTCTCAATAATCCATTCATGATCGGATTTTGACATTTTCCATTTCTTAATTTTTGATTTTTTCTTTGATTGAACTTCTATCAACTTTATGCGTGCTGCACACACCAAGTGACTATATTGACAAATTATGGAATTAGGTTCATAGTCTTCGAAGTAAACAAAGTCTTCACTTTGACGAGTTTGTTTGAAAAAATAACCTTTCAGTATAATAGACCCTTTGTCATACTGAAATCCGTGATTATTATAGTCTTGTAATAATTTCATTTTTTGTTCAGTGCAACGCATCAAATAATACTTTACATTTTCATCGTTGTCAATAGGTGCAATTACAGCAAAAACATCTTCTGCACAATAAAATAAATTTAACATTTAATTATGCATATTTAAATTTATTTGTAAATCTTTAAATCATTAAAAAGTAATTCAAATGTTACCTTCTCTAACAAGATCAGAAACTCGATCACCATCGGATGACATTGTAGTTTCATCTGATTCCATTTCTTCAAACATTGCAACAGACATTTTTCCCTTTGTATTTAGCTCTGTATGTTTCCAATCGTTCACATACATTTTGTTTTCACAGACGTCATTGGATTTTGTGTTGTCTATGTAAACATCACAAAAACAAGAATATTTTCTTATATCCAATGCAAACACATTTGTGGACAATTTTGTTTGAATAGAATGAAATTTTCGAGTCCCTTTTATTGTTCCAACCTCATTTCCAATTGATCTATTTACGTCTCTGATTCCAATATGCCAGAAAAACCTTTATATGGAAAATTAGAAAAAGAATTTGTAAATATGATATCAAAATACAATTAAAAATAATCATTGCATGATAAATGTACAATGTTTAAAATTAGATTTCCAACATAAATTAAATTGAATGTACCTTCACACTTCTCTTGATGGGTTAATCTCATGGCTTAGAGCATTTTTGCACCATTGAACAACTTCTTCAGCGTTCACAAGTCGGCGTGCAAAGTGGTTCATTTGATATCTTCCAAGTACTCGTTTTATGCATGCTCCTGCACCGTCATGTTCTCCTTTTCCATGGCCAGTCTCAAAGAAATTCCAACAATGTTTAATGCAGGTTTTCTTATGAAGACGACATAACCAAAAAAATGATCGTGCAGATTTGAATTGACCTGCGCATCCGTCTGACCATATCCAATGTTCATTGAATGTTATTCCACGATTTTTCAATGAATCATAAATTCTTCCAAAACAATGTTGTACAAAACATGTATCATGTGTACGATCGTCACTGATATAAAAATGATATTTTTTAATGATATGTCGATTTTCACTCGTGCTTTCTATATGATCGACATTTTGTTCAGCATGTCTATATAGAATATGGACGAGCATGGAGACTTGGTCAGAATGATAGTATTCACTCTTAATTTCTTTTTGTGGAACAAATGTGTAGTTTTCTGCAAAATCAATCACTGACAAAATGGTCCCTGGTGGAAAAACTTCACGAGATTTTTTGAATTGCAAGTCTTGCCATCGAGCTCTATGGGAATGCATGGTGTATTTGTAAATTTCTGCTTCAAACTTTCTCAAAAAGTCTATTAGAAAACTTTCGTCTTCTCGTAATTCGATTCTTTTAACACTATCTGCACCTTGAATCGATGTACTGGTATATTCATATCTCTTCCATTTCACTTTCATGTTGGACAATGATTGATCATTTATATCAATACGATATTTGTTTTGAAATTTAGTCAAATTTCCACAATCATCGCATTTTTTTCCACCAACACATTTCTTTTTGTAAAATAGTTCATCGCTTTCTCTTTCACATAGAATTTGAGATATGAATTCGCGGATAGTGGAAGGAGGAGGTGAATCCTTCCATAATGTTCTACTGAAATCAAGGAATGTGTCATAATATAACTCAAATTCCACATGATAACGGCAACAATAAGTGTCGCGTACGGTGATAGGTTTTACATACCATGGTTTTTGTTGAACAAAAGCACTGAGTGAAACTTGAATTTGACGATTCTCTTCTTTGAACTTGTTGAATAACTCTATTTGAGTGGTTTCCAAGAGATGCTTTTCATGTTCTTCGTATTGATTTCGTGCTATTCTTCTTCGCATCACATGTCTTGCAGTGGGTGAAACACGCGAATTGTTCTTCCAATATTCATATATTATTTTTTTAACATCTTCTCCAAGTCTATCTTTGTATGTTTGCCTACAAATAGCTCTCCAACAAGCGAGTTCATCATTTACGTCTATTTGCAGTCGAAATTTTCGATGTTTGTGCAGAGTTTTTCGCGAGGTTCCCAGTGCTCGTGCCATAGATGTTAGATTCAAACGTTTCTCTTGAGTACTTGGTGAAACCATTGCCATTTGTATTCCTCTACGTATATTTGAAACATCTTTATCTCTAGATCTCTTAATTGACTCTATAGCACTACTAATATTTTTTATCACCTCTTCTTTCATTTTTTTATCTTTGGTTGATTTTCAAATACCCAATAGTGTCGTCGCTTCTTTTAATTTCCTTGATGATAGGAGACCTTTCAACATTTGAGCTTGAACTGTCACTTGCTCAGGTTTGAAAAACATTTCCAAAATTTTATCGACACGATATCGTATAATATAGTCAGGTTTTTTATCTCCATATGTGTGAGTGTCAACATTTTCTAACATCTCATTATCGATAGTGATTTCATCTGTACATATTCGAAAAAAATAGTACATATTCAATAAATCACTAAATTAATAAATATGTCAATAAATATTAGGAAAATTTTAAATATATCAATAGATCATAATATTTACATTTACATACCCGCTTCAATTTCTGCTTGAGGTTGATTTTCTTCTTCAATATTTTGAGGAGTATCTCTGTCTGTTTACATTAAAAAAAATATTTTTCAAACTAGTTCATCAAATAAAAATTAAGCTTCACATTTTACATTGGGAAAACTTTAAAAATATATTAATAGATCATAATATTTACATTTACATACTTGCTTCAATTTCTGCTTGAGGTTGATTTTCTTCTTCAATATTTTGAGGAATATCTCTGTCTGTTTACATCAAACAAAATATTTTTCAAACTATTTCATCAAATAAAAATTAAGCTTCACATTTTACATTAGGAAAATTTTAAATATATATCAATAGATCATGTAATATTTACATTTACATACCTGCTTCAATTTCCGCTTGAGGTTGATTTTCCTCTTCAATATTTGAGAGAGCTTCTAACTTTCTTTTGCGATATTGTCTCGTCTCTTCTCTACGTTCTTCAGGCTTTCTTTTTCTATCATATTTTCTCACACAAGTTCTTCGATTTCCCATGATAATAGGGTATGAGGTTCAAAAAATTTCCTTTAAAAAATTAGACAATAACTCAATTACAAACAATATCACAAAAGATTTAATTTCAAAAAATCTTTTCTAAAAAATACGTAATCCTTGATCCAAAACACGTACATACCTCTAAGAAAAATCACACCGCCTCTAAAATGTGAAGAAAATTTTTTGAACAAAGAAGCTCAAAAGATTTATTTCAACACAAAACACTTACATACCTCAAAGAAAAATCAAGTCGCCTCCAAAAAAATGTCTTCCCAAAAAGTTCTTTAAACTCAAACTTTGAACCTCCAAGAAAAATCACGCCGCCTCCAAAAAATGTCTTCCAAAAAAAATTTTCAAACCCAAAGTTTGAAGAAAAGTTTTTGAATTCAAACCAAGTTGTAGAATGAAATGAAGTGCGAAATGTGCGAAAATTGTGACTCATTTCGCGGAAATTTATATTGACGCGAAATGTGTGTTTTGTAGGGGGCTCCACAAAAATTTCCGGCCGACGGAGAATTGCACAATAGTTCGGCCGAAATTTTGATAAAAAGTTCGGCCGAACTATTAAGCCGTTAGTTTTAGCGGCCCGTAAGCGGAAAACATAGTTCGGCTGAACTGTCTCTAATAGTTCGGCCGAACTAACGCGTCACCGATTACGCAGAGCCAAGCTCTGAAAACGGTTCTGCAACTTTGGACTGATTAAACTCCATGAAAACTTGTTAATTAACTGTCGGAACCAAGACAAGCATTTTCAGAATTGAATCTACTTTCAGGAAATATAAATTTTATGGAATTTCATAAACGTTTACTAATTTTAATTATTTTTCTAATAAAATGGGTGCAAACAATTTCTGAGGGTCATTGTGATTCAGTGAAATCAAAATTTTGTATCTCCCAAAATACGTTGTAAAAAAAATTGAAAAAATTATGGGGCATTACATTGGTCCGTCGTCTCTAATGGGTAGCTTTTAGATTTTTAGTTTATAACTTATATGTTAAGAAATTTGTTGTGTCGCGAAACATATCCAAAATATGCAGTTTTTCGTATTGGACCAGTTCAAAAAATTCTAGTAATTATGATATGCATCCATTGGCTTTGTAAATATGACGAAACCAAAGTAGACTTTGTCTAGATTGTTGTAACACATTTTGTTTTCTCAAAAACACAAATTTTCAATGAATACAACATTGCGTCATAACATGACTTCTTATGAATCCTTTGATTGTTAAGAAACACACAATCAAAGAAACGCTAAGTTGACATATCAAATCTGCATAAAAAAATTTCAAAAAATAAGTAATAGAAAGCTAACAAAATTTCTCACAACTTTTATTTTTACCACAAAATGAAGTTCTACACAGAAAAATTGTTATAGTTTGCAGAAAGTTGAAGAACCGAAAAAAATGAAAAATTTTTCTCAAAAAAGGGAAAAAAGTGTAACCCAGCTTCACATTTTAAATACATTCAAGTACAATCTGTCTAGCATAGATGTAAATAAAGAGAAATTTTATTAATAGAAATAGAGTTTACTCCAAGTTCATCTTCATATCCGAGCACTAAATTCATGCTTGTCAAAAATTGTATATTGTATATGAATAACAATAGTCTTGGTATACAAGAAAGTGAATGCCATTTTAATATGGAGACATTTTTGGAAGGAGATATTGTTCTTTATGTTATGGTTTATATTCTTAACTCCAAACTTGGTTTATTCTTTCTCTATATACATAAGAAACAAAAAATACAAAGCAATTTCACAATTTTAAGTTATAGTTTTATATTTTATAATTATAAATCTAGTTTCTTATTAAACTATTTTACACACATCTATTTATTCAAATAAATTATATTGTGAATATGTTTTCTCCTATTATTTGATTACAAAATTATTGTACTCCCTACTAACTAAAACAACTTTATTAATAAATAATTGAATGCCAAATTGAAAGATTTCTCAAGCTAGAACTACTATAATATATAGAACTTTTGATGTATACATTATTTGTTTTATATGTCGTTGAATTTCCATTACCTATTATCTTCAAACCCCATGGGGAGGTATTGAACATGGGATCCAACTTTAGGGAAATAAACATTCACATTGTCAACTTGGAAAAAAAAATTCTAATCCTAAAATTTTCTTACCTAATCATATTTTTAAGTATATAATTGAGTTCCATTTATTAAAAACAAAGGTAATATTAAGAACCTTCTAGAGTTATAAAGGTAATTGACATGAAAAATAAAAAATCTCCTCATGACAACATACAAATGTTAATCTTAATTGAATCATTAAAAAACTAAAAAGGGATAATTAACAATATCACAATTTTCGTATGAGAACTAAATGCTCCTATATGAAACAATGATGGCTTTCATGAGTTCAAGAGCAATAAAACAAGTTTACTGAGAAAAAAACTCTAGCAGGAGAGAGATTTGGAAGCAACTGTTGAATTGGCGAACATGTCTTGCTCTATGGTGTTGGATATTGGCCATAAGAAACTGTTGAATTGGTGAACATGTATTGCTCTATGGTATTGGATATTGGGCATAAAGTTCATTACACTATGTCAATCTTTTTATTTAATTTATTTTTATTTTTATTTTTATTTTTGTGTAATTTGACATAGTCAAAATGTTAAACAAGATATGTATATAGTTTTTTTTAATAGAAGAATTTGATATTCATTAACAAAAAAAATCGGAAAGAGTATTTATGTAGTTACAAACTATTACAATTATGTAATAAAATTTAAATTTAGTGTTATTTAAGAAATAAGAATTATGAACATTCATCATTATTTCTCAAGATAAATCATGTCCTATGAAATAATTTCACATATTTTAAAAAATTTCATTATTAATTTAATTTTTTATATATTAAGAAATACTACTCATCAATAATAAAACAGTTGTAACATAAATAATATATAACAAAAAAAACCATGTCTAGATTTGGTGGAAGGATAGAGTATCTAAATTCCCTTACCCTTTAAGAAGCATCCTCAATTATTGTACCATTCTAAATTGATCAAGATTATAGAATTTTTAGGGCAGTGTTCTATGTTCACTAAAATTCCCATGATCTCCATCACTATGTATAGGGTTCGTTGCAACCTTGGATATATTCTGTGAGTTGTTGTGATTTTTTTTCTTGTGGCTAAAACTTATTTTTGGTTGTCACCTAGTTATCATGATTCAAAACATTGTTATCATCTTAGATCCTTATAGCATTAGATATGTTGTGAGCATACCATGGGTCAATACCATGGGTTGTTTTTATAGCTTATTATTATTTTATTATTTTATTTTTATTTTTTATTGTATTTTGACCCAGTTAAAATCTTCATTACATTATGTCAATCTTTTTATTAATTTATTTTTATTTTTATTTTTGTGTAATTTGACATAGTCAAAATGTTAAAACAAGATATGTATATAGTTTTTTTTAATAGAAGAAATTTGATATTCATTAACAAAAAAAATCGGAAAGAGTATGTATGTAGTTACAAACTGTTGTATAGTTTTTTTTCAGAAGAAAAAACCACTCGTTTATATTTATGTATCAGCACAATTGGCTTTTATGTTTCTATTCCAAATACATCATAGTCAAAACAAAAAAAATGTTTCTGCCTGTTACATTCTGCTATTATAAGACTGTTCTTACAATTTTTTTCCATTTTAATTCCAAAGCAAAAAGTTTGTTGTCTCATTCTTGATGGAGCTTTAATTCCGATTTTTTCATTGGCTTTTTAGTGTCATTTAAGAAATGAGAATTATGAACATTCATCATTATTGCTAAAAAAAAAATGTAAAACTATTTACTTGTGGATCTAATGGCCTAAAACATTTCAATCGTCTAACATTTGATCCAATGGCTCAGACATGGACACATTGGCAGCTAGGGAAGTTGTTTTCAAATAAGAACTAAAAATATATATAATTCTTTGAATTGAAAATCTTGATCCAAATATTTTTTTTATATTTTTTAATTAAATATTTGTAAAATGTATTTTAAAAAGAAAAGCCATATCTTATAAATATATTAAAATATTAAAATGTGTAAATATTTTTATTTGAAAATTGTAATATTTAAAAAAAATTAATTAGATATAATTTTGTTATAAAAACAACATTAAATCTAATATTAACATTAAAAGATTAATATTATAATATTTATATTAATATATTATAATATTAATATTTTTAGATTTAGTAATTTTGGAATAATAATTTGAAGAAAGATTTATATTTCTGGATATTTGATAATTTGAGGAAAGATTTATATTTCTCCATATTTGATACCTCTAGGCACATTCTCTGTTAGATGAATCTAAATTTATGTTGCCTTTGGATACATCTAATAGTGTTAGATGAACAATAACATTAGATCTAAATTTTAACATTAAAAGATTAATATTATAATATTTATATTAATATATTAAATATCAATATATTAAAATAAATACAAAAGAGTAAAGGGAAATTTACCTTAATGGTTTATGAGGTATAATATTTTATAAGGTTTTTCAAATGGAGTAGCAAGCTAAGTGGGCTTGATTGTGGGGAAAACTCCAGGGTGCTTTTAGGTATAATATTTGTTGTGCTTGACCTAGAAAGTGATGATAAGGTATAATATTTGCTAAGGTTTTTCAAATGGAGTAGCAAGCTAAGTGGGCTTGATTGTGGCGAAAACTCCACACTTAAGGGTGCTTGACCCAGAAAGTGATGATTGCGCCGAGAGGCGCTCTCCAACCTAATATATAGAGATGTGTACATGTAATGTGTGTAGATGTCATGTGAGTAATGTAAACTTTTGATATTTCATGTGAGTAATGTAAAATTTTAATATGTCAGAGTGTATAGAGATGTGTAGATGTAATGTGAGTAATGTAAACTTTTGATATGTAGGAGTGTATAGAAATGTGTAGATGTAATGTGTGTAGATGTCATGTGAGTAATGTAAACTTTTGATATGTTGGAGTGTACAAAGATGTGTAGATGTAATGTGTGTAGATGCCATGTGAGTAATGTAAAGTTTTGATATGTCTGAGTGTATAGAGATGTGTAGATGTATTGTGAGAAATGTACCACTTTAATACCATGGCCAAATACCATATTTATAAAAGAGGTATAGTAAATAAATAAAATATAAATAAACCATAGGTATGGTAAATAAATAAAAAGTCTTTTTATATTTACTCCATAATCCTATTTATATTTAGGAACACTCAAAAAGTGATTTTATTTAGGTGAATCCCTAAATACCATGGGCCAAATTATTATTAATACTATGCCAAAAAAACATTATTAAAAATCACTATGCCATAATGAAAAATCACTTCTCTCTATAAGGCACATGTGTAGATGTAATGTGAGAAATGGAATGTAAGTAAATATTTGAAATGTAATGGGGTATATTTTTATTTATTTAACAGGAGTATGGTAAATAAATAAAATCTCTTTTTATACTTACCCTAGAGGTATGGTAAATTATTTATGGGTGGTATGGTAAGTAAAATAAATGTAATGTAAGTAAACATTTGAAATATACAGGAGTATATTTTTATTTATTTACTGGGTATGGTAAGTAAATATATATATTTTTATATATTTACTCCATAAACCTCTTTATATTTAAAGAAAAATTCAAATTTTTTTTTATTTAGGTGAAGCCTATGGGAAAAATACCATTTTAATACTATGGGCTAAATACCATGGGCCAAATACCATATTTTTCTATTGCTCCTGCATTTTATATTGGAGGGAAAAGAGAGAGAGGGAGAGATAGAGAGATGGGGGAAGAGAGAGGGAGGTAGGAGAGGAAGGGAAAGAGAGGAAGGAAGAGAGGGAGGAGGAGAGAGGGAGGGATATAGAGATGGAGTTGGAGGGTGAGAGAGGGAGGGAAGAAGAAATACATAGAGAGCGAGAAGTGGAGAGAGAGAGGGAGTGACAAGGAGAAATAGAGAGAGTATGTGTATGTTTTGGGGTGAGATAAAGAGAAAAATAAGGAGAGATGGAGGGAATGGGGGAGAAGGAGAGAGAGAGAGGGATATAGTAACATAGTTGGAGGGTGAAGAGAGGGGGAGAGAGGGAGATAGAGAGAGAGATAGATGTGGGAGAGAAAGGGATAGAGGGGAAGGAAGAGAGAGAGGATGTGAAAGAGTGGAGAGAGGTAGGGAAAGCGAGATGGAGTTGGAGGGGGGAGAGAGGGAAGATGATTTCTTGCACTCGATGCATTGATTTAAGTGTGCATGGTGATTTCTAATCCTATTTTTCTTGCACTATATGCATTGATTTTAGTGTAGATGTTAAGAGAGAGAGAGAGAGGGAGAGAGAGTGGTGGGGGAAGAAAGAAGATTGGAGAGAGAGAGAGAGAGAGAGAGAGAGAGAGAGAGAGAGGAAAATATAGAGGAAGGTGGGAGAGAAAGGGAGAGAGAGGAAGGACAAGAGAGAGGACATGAGAGAGAGGAAGAGAGTTATGGGGGAAGAGAGAAAATTGGAGGGCAAAGAGAGAGAGAGATAGAGAGAGAGGAAGGACGAGAGAGAGAAGGAGAGAGGGAGGGAGATAAAATGAGAGATGGAAGGATAGAGAGATGGAGTTGGAGGGGGAGAGAGGGAGGGAAGAAGGAATACATAGAGAGTGAGAAGTGGAGAGAGAGATGAAGTGACAAGAGAGATATGGAGAGAAGGGAGGAGAGAAGGAGAGAGGGAGGGATATAGTAACATAGTTGGAGGGTGAAGAGAGATATATATATGTCAGAAAGAAATGGAGAGAAAGGAAGGAAGAGGGAGGATGTGAGAGAGTGTAGAGATGGAGGGAAAGAGAGATGTAGTTCGTGGGGGGAGATAGGGAAGAAGATTTCTTGCTCTAGATGAATTGATTTCTGTGTAAATGGTGATTTATAATCCATTTTGATTGTTTGCAATAGATGCATTGATTTTAGTTTAGATGTTGATTTCTAATTATATTTAATTGCTTGCACTAATGCATTGATTTCAATGAAGATGATTTCTAATCCTATATGATTGCTCGCACTAAATGCATTGATTTCAATGTAGACGTTGATTACATATGATATTTGATTGCTTGCACTAGATGCATTAATTTCAGTGTATATGTTGATTTCTAATTATATTTGACTGCTTGCACTAGATGCATTGATTTCAATGTAGATGATTTCTAATCCTACTTGATTGCTTGCACTAAATGGGTTGATTTCAGTGTAGATGGCGATTTCTAATCCTATTTGATTGCTTGCACTAGATGCATTGTTATCAGTGTAGATGTTGGTTTCTAATCTTATTTTCTTACTTGCACTAGATGCATTGATTTCACTGTAGATGTTGATTTCTAATCCTATTTGATTACCTGCATTAGATGCATTGATTTCAATGTAGATGTTGTTTTCTAATTTTATTTGATTGTTTGCATTAGGTGCATTGATTTGAGTGTAGATGCTGATTTCTGATTTGATGTAATTGAATGTATATTGATGGTACATTGATTTTAAAGTGATTGGATTAAGCTTGTGCATTGATATCAGTGTAAGCACACAAAATTATTGACAATGTACATTAAAATTTGTGTTATAGTAAATCAACCTATTAATATTGAAGAGAAAGAGAGACAATGTATGATGTTTAGTACAATAGTTCAAGCTAAATATTTAAATGGTTTATTATTTTAATTGTGCTTTTCATATAATCGATATGAAAAGATGACAAAACTAACAAGGGTGACAATAAGAATAGTAAAAGAAAATAATTTGAGATTGATCACAATGAAGATTATTTGTAATCGACTTCATTCTTATTATTTTCATTTTCTATCATTCAACACTATTACATTGTCACTTTGCATTAAATTTTTTTTTTTTTTTATTAACAATATTTATCATCTCAAAAAACTTAGGTAACTAAGAAAATTTTAAAATTAAAATGGCCACATAAATATGAGGCATATTTAGCATATACAAAATGATTATATTTATATTATCTGTATTTACATATTATTGATAAAATTAATCATATGTTCTATAGATTTTCCTTGGTTGCACATGACTGAAACTAGCCTAGATCCATCTTAACTCTGGATCTATCAAAACCTTTCCTCAAGTTTTGCAATCAAAAAAGAGGTTTGCACCTGTAGAGATTTGATCTCTCTCGGGGCTTGATAGATCCAGAGTTAAGATGGATCTAGGCTGGTTTACCTAAGTGATTCATTTCACTAGTTTCAAATTCACTTCTTCACCCTTGTGAGCATCACCCCACCCAATGAGTGCTAAGTGGACTATTAAAAAATCATGAGAAATTAGTCAATTACAACTACCTCTCATAAAAATGATCACTTAAATAACTTTCTTAAAACAGTTGAATCTCAAAAACTGATATCTAATATTAAAATATTATAATATAAATATTATTACATTTAATAACTTTAAAATAATAATTTGCTAAATTTTTTATATCTCTGATATTTTCTATGGAGACATCTAAGGTTAAATGAATCTAAATTTATGTTACCTTTCCGCACATCCGGTATTAGATAAATCTAAATTTATGTTACAAAGAAATATCATACCCTTATTTTCATGAGTAATAAAGATATTAACTCAGAACTTCAGTGTTTAGATCAATCTAAATATATTATACCCTTAGTAGAAAAGATCATACCCTTATTTTCATGAGTAATAAAGATATAATTAACTCAGAACTTTGTCTCCCACAATCACTCAAACAGAAGGAGAAATACTCAACCAGTCACCATCAATCAACTCAATGTGGCAACCTCACTTATTGGTCGAAGCTCTGCAAGGACCTCAGCCATGGTGGGTCTTTGGTTTCTTGACAAAGCAAGACACTTGAATGCCACCTCTGCAACCCTATCAACCATTTGCCTGACTCCAGGATGCTTCTCTATTCCAAGAAACGGATCGACTATTTCATGCAACCTCTGGGACTGCATCTTGGACACAGCAAGAGCACAGAGATTGGTCTCATCAACGACCCTGCCGAGATCCACTGCCCTCCTGGAAGATATCAATTCCATCAACACAACCCCAAAGCTATACACGTCACTTTTGTCCGTAAGCCTGAAGGTCTGATGGTACTCGGGATCAAGATACCCGAGCGTGCCCTGTGGGGCCGTGGACACGTGTGAAGCTTCCATTGGCACGAGCCTCGAGAGCCCGAAGTCTGCCAGCTTGGCGTGGAAGGCGTTGTCGAGGAGAATGTTGCTCGACTTTACGTCCCTGTGGAAGATTGGGGGGCTCACGGTTCCGTGCAGGTAGGCCAGCGCCTCCGCGACTTCGATGGCGATGGCCACGCGCGTGGCCCACGGCATCGGTGCGTGGCCCCGGGTTCCGAGCAGGTGTTCCTCCAGGGTCCCATTGGGGAGAAGCTCGTAGACGAGAATGAGGTCGCGGCCTTCGAGGCAGAAGCCCTGGAGCTCCACCAGGTTGGGGTGGCGGGCCTTGGCCAGGATTCTGACCTCGTTGTAGAATTGCTCGAAGCGCCGGTTGTTTTGGTAGTTGAGAATTTTCACCGCCGCCACGCGGCCGTCGGAGAAGTTGGCCTCGTATACTGTGCCGTAGCCCCCGTCGCCCAGGAGCCTGTCCTCGGAGAAAGAGTCGGTGGCGCTCCGGAGCTCGTCGTAGGAGAAGAGGGTCATCGGAGAGTAGGAGAGGGATCCCATGTGTTGCAGCACCATGGGGAGGAGGTGATTGTTGCTCTCTTCGTTTGTGAAGCTGTCGTTGTCGTTGCTGCCGATCTCCGCGGCTTCGATTCTCGCTTGCTTTTTCTTTCGGCTCAGGAAGATAAAGCAGAGTATGGCTAGAGGGAAAATTAACATGGCTGTCCCTATCACCAATCCTGCACAAGAATGATACAACACACACAATTTTTAAATGACAAAGCATATATGTATATATACATTTTATATATGAATATACAACGACTAATACTATGCTGCTCGATACTTATTGTTTTCCCCCCTCCGATGATTTCCAATACTCTTTTCTTTTTCCAAACTATACCTACTACTAAAGACGTCTTAGCAGTTCGATGTTTCTCACTGTGCGTTTCTTTTGCTGGTAAGGGTTTTTGTCGTGCATGGCTGCAGGTACCGTCGAAACAATCTGCATATTAAAACGAAAATTCATTAAAATTGGTGAGAGATGGCATTAGGATGTGTATATGCGAAAAAATGGATTAAAAGGTATACGTAAATGTAAAAGATGGACTAAAACGTATTTGTAAATTTCAATTCGAATGTGTTAGAAGTTATATTTTTATATGATTGATGAAGTTATATTTGTTATGTTTTTCTGTGGTTGATGAAATTTTAAATTAATTTATTTTTGAAAATATTTTTACATCATTTATCAAATTTAAAATTTAAAATTGAAAGTTTATTTTAAATGTTTTGACTAATGATGATAATAAAAATATAATTTTATGAAAAGTGAAATATATATATTTTTTTTTAAATTTTACTTTTAACTTTTGTATGAACTATATTAAATAATTGGAAATAGATAGACATAAAAATGCCATTGTGATTTATACAGACAAAAATTCAATTTACAAAATATAAATCATAAAAACCTAAATTTTAAAAAGTAAATAAATAAAAATTATAAAATAATTATAATATACATATTTCATATTAAAACAAACTATAAAAAATTTATAAGAAATATAATAGGTTAATTTCATATTAAAATAAACTATAAAAAATAAATAAAAATATAATAGGTTAAAAATAAATACAGATATTAAAAAATATAAAATATTCTAATACTTTTAAAAAGCAAACCAGTAAAATTTATAATGACTTAAATTTGTACAAATTTAATTTAAATAAATATGATTCAATGGTTTCCCATATCCTAATTTGGGTTATTGATTTGTACCTTTTCGTATATATACTTTATCTCATTTGAATATGACCATACGGGGAGAATATAGTGTAAAACAAAACAATTTGTTTTCATTAAAATATACAAATAGGAATACGATATTTTATTATTATAATCTTAATTTAATAATGATTTAAGTATACCTATTTTAAAATAAGTTTTAAATAGATAATTTAAATTTTTATATAAATTGCAATTAAAAATAAAATAAAATAATTTATATTCATTTTATTTAAAAATAAAAAAATAAAAATTAAATAAAATAATTTATATTTATTTTATTTAAAAATAAAAAATATAATAGGTTATATTGTTAAAAAAATTAGTTAGAAATAACTTTTAAAATAATTTATATAACATATTAAATCTATCATTAAAATATTCAAATATTTTCAAATAATTTATATAATTTATTGAATTTTTTCATATGAGTGTTAATGGAATTTTTATGGTGTAAAGACATAGATTGGGGCTCCCTACTACCCCACCTCACCCTTTAGTATACCATTTCCAAGGACAGTTAATGAGACCTCGCCTCCCAAGGAGGGTGCATAGAGGGTGGCAAAGGCTTATGGGCATGTCATTGTGGTAAGCTTAGTTATGTGGGTAGAAGCCTCATTGCTGTTTGTCCTCCTTGGTAACCTGGTTGCTATGCTCCTGATCCCCCATTGTCTTCTTGTGCCACTTCCTTCATCAACCTTGCTCTTCAATTGCAACATAGTGAATTGAGTGTGGGGTCCTTTCTGTCCCCTCTGGATTTCTCTCCATCTTTGGTGGATTTTTCTAAAGGTGAGGACTTGTCCATAATTATTTGGATGTTCATCCCTCTTGGCATGATTTACTAGTTAATTTCTTCCATCAACCACTCTTGCAACTCCCATTCTTGGTTCAATGAGGTCTCAACTGCGTCTTGCCACCTCTTGCTATAATGACACACTACTGTGTGCTATTGTAGAGGCGGAGGGGGATCAAGAATGGTGGGTGGCTCGACGACACAATTTAGGGTGGTGTTTGACACAGTTTCCAAGAGCACACTTGTCTTGACATTCAAGAGGAAATTCAAATGGTGGAGTAGGAAATTTGTGGAGAAAGGCATGAAGTTCTGGACTCTAATGTAATCATAGGCATCACTCCTTGGGTGCTTGACATAGGAATATTGCGTGGAATGAAAATCACTACCTTCATATAGTGGATAGCTACTGCAATATCAAGTTGCCGTTAGGCAAGGTTTTGGTTGACATAAGGAAGACTAAGGCGAATCTCATGCATAGATTGAGTGAGCTCATGAACCTCATGATGAATGCGGAAATAAGACATGGGGTCACCTCCCACCTCTCCAATTTCTCCGCCATGCAAGGTTGAGGAACAATCATCAATTTACAAACTTTCCCGACGGACTTTAAGTTATTGTGAATCATGTTTTTTAATTTCTAGAATTTTATGTTAGTTTCTTGGGGATGTTTACACCCTATCTCAACATTTATTTTATTTTTTACTAGCTTATTCTCTAAGACATTAAGGAACTCCAGTGCCACTTTTTCTGAATTTTGTTGTTGGCTCGCAAAATTTAGGGCAACAAATTCTTTCAGATGACATTTTCTAATTTTCAGTTTGGTTGAATGTTATTTTAGACTCAATATTCTTTTGTCTATGATGTAGTATCCTAATGGCAGGTAGGAGATAGTTAAGCATACATGCAGTAATTAATTGAAATATGTAATGTAAGAATTAGCATACAAAAAATAAATATAATTATTAAATTTATAAACAAAATAAAGAAATAATTATACTAGTAATATTAAATTAATATTATAAGATAAATATATTAATAAAATAAAAAATAATAGTAATAATAATTTAACCTATCCTAAACAAATTTAATTTAAGGTGAACAATCAAGTTGCCATAGTCAATTATTTGTTGACAATAATCCATTCTTCTCAATCATTTCTTTAGCATAATCTTAATAAACCAAAATAAATCATAATTTAAATAATCCATTGTCCTCAATCATAACTTTACCATATTTAATCTTAATAAACTAAGGTCAATCATAATAAATTATGATGGCCAAACACATTTGATCAGGAGATCATGTCCAAGTTGAAAAATGCTCAAAAATGGAATTGCTCAGAATTGGTTGCAATCTGAACTACTAGGAAAGACTTCGTCGCTGCGATTCTGGCACTGCGAACAAGACTCAAATCCGATGTCGTATGTGAAAGTTACTGAAGTTTTAAAACGCCCAATGATCTTCAAAACAGTACTTTTGAACAAAAAAAAATTGTCATTTTTCAAAAAATTAGATAGTAATTTTTTTTTTGTTTTTTTTTAAAATTTTGTAATGTCTTGAGGGCCTATTACAAGGTGCCACGTGGCCTTCTCGGAGGCTGTCACGTGGCCCCAGGCCTATGGTTCAAAGTCATGTTAAAAATTTTGTGGACAGGGTGGGTCGAACCCTCGACCCGACCACTACACCACAGGCGGGTCGGCTCGTTCATCACCAAACATAGATTATGTTGGTGAGTCGGGTCTTTAAATGGCAAGAAAAACGTGTAGCCGTGCACAACTATTTGGGTCAGGTCGTCGTTTGTTTCAAACCGGCGGAGTAAGGAGCTAAGCCCTAGGGGCGTGAGGTTGTAGGTTCCGCGACCAGGTGCCAGGACCAAGAGCTAAGCCCTGTTGAACCGACAGAAAGTTTGTGGTAAGCACTTGGGTGTTAGCCCCTCACCACAGGACCTCTGCCGGGGGCTAAAAGCTTGACCACCAGCGTTAACATCTCCGGGATTCCTGCATGTGAACGTGCTAGCAAACTGGCAGTTAAATTTATTGTTGCCCCTAAATTAGCACGCGATTCTGCATGATTGACCTGTTCGAATATTTTGGTGGGATTAATTGGAGTTCCTCCAGTTTTGGAGGAGGTTTTCTAGTGCCACTGGGCAAAATATGTTTTGACCATAACTTTCTCAAATTTTGACCAAAAAAGAAAAAAAATTAGTCAATGTTGGCTATTCTGAGCATTCTGGAGAGTTTGGGACAGGTTGTAGAGTGAAAAGAGGTGTTCGATAGCCATTTTTTCTTCAGGTAATCTTGGAGAGCCATCAGGGCCATCAGGGAAATGGAGCTGTATTGGGCTATACTTCACTGTTTAAGGTGAAACAAAAGCCATTTTTAGCTTATTTCTGTCTTCTGAAGTCAATTTCACAGCTGGTTTTTCCTGTTTAGACATATTTCTCATTGTATAACCATTTTTAGCAACTTAATAGAGTAAAGACATGCCCATTGGGAGTCTTGGACCTGACAGATGCAGTCCAGGAGGGGTGAAATGCCTCATCAATTTGCTGTGTTATGCTATGGTGAATTTTCTTGCTGTGTATTACTGAACTGATATATTAAACAATGAATTTAAATAACCAATTCTCACACATAAACTCAGAAACAATTACCAAAAACACTTTGTTTAACCTGCAAGACATGGAGAATACTTTGCACACTTAATTAAATGAAAATGGATACTTTGCACAGCAGATACACATAGTTTCATTTTTAGATCAACATTAGCCATCAATTCGCACAACCACATTAATAAAGTAGTTGAAAAAAGAAGAAGAAGATCAATCAATATATTTCAATTAATTTATTAATTTGATTATGCTACTTATATTAATAATATTAAATTCACTATTATAAACTAAATATATTAATAAAACAAATTAATAATAATAATAATAATAATAAATGAATGAATGAATGAATGATATTTTAACGTCCACGAGACTAAAAATAGTCTATTAGACTACCAACCTTGTTTTTTTCCTTATGCAATTTAATCTTTTTCTTACTCAAATTGATGATGAGCTGACCCAACCTTCTAACAATCCCCTCACTGAATAGACAATGCCAACGATTTGATGATAACATATTGCCATAACTGTCCTTTTGCAATTCAATCATTTTCTTACTCAAATTGATGATGAGTTGACCCAACCTTCTAACATTCTGCTCACTCGATAGACAATGCGAAGGAATTGATGCTAACATACTGCCATAACTGTTTAGAAAAACATCACATTCCAAAATGAAATGCTTTTCCTATTCCGCTGCCCCAGAAGTGCAAAAAGTACACACTCGTTCTTCCCATGCTTCTTTAGGTCTCTTCCACTTCCCAGGCTTCTTTAGGTCTCTTCCACCGTCTTGTTACACATTAAAGTTGATGTGAGTTAGTTCCTAATTGAGCAGTAAGAATCTTTGTTCTCCATTGAATGCTAGCTCCAATGTACTCTTTTTGTTGGAGATCACAAGTGGGGTTGACTTCATGAATATAGTACTTCTTCTACCCAACTCTTTTCCCAAAATACGCTTTTAAATCCTTTCTATTTGTGGGACACACATTATGTATATATTCCATTTTTGCATCCATTTATTGTTTTGTCTCATCCATGGTTTCTTTCTTTCACTCATGCCTTCATACCTACCTACTCCCATTTTCTCAATTCTTTTTAGATACCTTATAAGACACACCGTAACAATTTCTTCAGTGGGAGCTGCTTGTGTTTCACTCAACATCATCTCATAAGGAACCAAACTTTTTATTTGAAACTTGCTTTGATCAAGAGTTTTGGGATTTTCTCAATTTGTTTCCATTTTGAAACAAGGATGTGGGATTATCTCATAAGGAACCAAACTTTTTATGTAGAACTTGCTCATGATCAAGCGTTTTTGGATTTTCTAAATTTGTTTCCATTTTGAAATAGGAAAGTTGTTAGCCCACAGTTCACACCCATATAATATCATTGGACAAACTAGGAGTCCAAAAGGAGTTTTAATCACTTTCCAATCCCATAACTCTAGCTCTCTACATTTGTTTTGAAGTGCATGTACTGCTTTCCAACCTCCTAAAATTCTCTTCCTTTTGCAGTCCTCCCAATTAAGCTTCTTGTTGAAATCGATTCTAAGGTACTTGTATTCATTTACTTCTTCAATAATGTTACCTTTAAAGAAGAAAGTATGTTGACTTTGCTTCCTTTTATTACAGAAAATAATTATTTTGGTCTTATTGGTATTGACTTGCATCCTCACTGCTTCACAAAAATGCTGAAGGGCATATAGGTGCATCTATAATCCATGGGACGATAAGCTTTATCACAAACTCCCCCAATTGAACACCATCTCCACCTTGCATATTTAGCCACTCTTCTAATTTATCAATATATAAACCAAAATGGGTAGGGGATAAAGGGCAACCTTGCTTCACTTTGATGTCACTTCTAAAACTATCTGAAATGCCTGCCGAAGTTCTAATTTTGAGTTTCACCTCTTCATAAAGCCTATGAACAATGACTTAATATGCAAAGGAATTTCAAGTTCTTCCATCCTACGCCACAACTTATCTCTAGGAACCATGTCAAATGCCTTTTTGAAGTAAAAAAAGCAGCAAAATACTTCTTATTTTTCCTCCCAAACCTCTTCGATAATGTGTCTCAGTGTAATACCATGGTCTACTGTAGAATGCTTTGGCCTAAAATTTGTTTGCCTTTTTTCCCTCTTTTCTTTTACTTCTGCCCACTTACTGATTCTATTTTCTACCATGCTCGTGAAAAGCTTTGTAAACAAAGGATTGATCATAATGATTCTATAGTTGGAAGGATCATAATGATTCTATAGTTGGAAGGATTATTAACGTCTCCACTTTTAAAAAGAGGCATTGCTACACTAGTTGTGCAATCTCTTGGAAATGCTTGCCCAACGACTTTGTTGAATATTCCCATGATGTGTTGTGGGAGAATGTTCATTAATAATAAAAGTGGTAGTTTAACTGTTCTACATTTTAGAGGATTTTTCAGGGCATTTTCAAATCTAATTTACCTATATTTCTGAGAAGTTTCTTGAAATCACAAGTTTGAATTTTATGCTCTCAACACTCTAAGTGCATACAAAATAACAAAATTTAAGATTTGAGCACATCAAAACTACAAATATAAATTTTGTAATGATAAAAACCTCAAATATTTCATTTACTGTAATAACACATATTGTTACTATACTACATATTGTTACTATACTACATTAGATGGGCCACAGCTCGGTGCATAAGATTGATCAATCCTACAGGATTCTCTTTAGGGAAAAAAAAAAACATTCTAAAAAACGTTCTATAATATGCTATAATGGGGAAATGTGCATAAATAATTCACCATAATTCAGAATTCAATGCATTATTCACAACCTGACCTTGGCATCGATTAGAGGTATTCCCGTAATTGCAGATGCAAATAAAGTTGTGTTGAACGCCGGAAACGTTATACCCACAAACTCCATTGCTGCTTTCACAATCCCTACAGCGATAGAAATCATTCATGGGATAATCCCACTCCAAAACCAGCCCATAAGACCACTTGGTTGCATCGAACATAGGCTTCCCGGGGCTGTAAGCACTGGTATAAGACTGGCACTGCAAGGGCTGCAGATCCAAATTACCAGGCGATGTCAACTCACAGCAGGGGATCGGTCCATCCAGGCACGAAGTTATGAAAGCCACACACGCTGGGCTTTTACAATCATACTCACTATTCAGCGGATTCACCTCTATCTCTATCTGAAAAGCCAAGCAATTAAGCAGCAACACAGTGCTTTCTGTCATTGTATAACTGGTCCCTGACCAATCTAAGCTGAACCCCGGATCTTCTTGCTTCAGCCCGTTGCAATCAGACATCTGGCTGTCTCTCACAATTATTTTTTTGTTGCTGTAGTCCAGTCCATTCACTGAGAAGATCTTGGAGTTGAGCCTCAACTCAGTAGTACCATTCATATTGTCGTTGCATCTCAGCTGGAACTCGGGGCGACCACAACCCTCTTGCAAGCCAAAAGGGTATTTGATGGTCTGGTTACCGCACAAAACCCTACAGCGCTCTGTTGTATATCTAGCAATCTCTGACGTGGCAAATGCAAACATGGCTGCAAATACAGCTAAAGCTAATGCTGGCATTTTAGGGTTTTGATGTATCACAAATATTTCCACTTGAATTGGTATTCAGGGATCATAAAAAACCTCAAAGGAGGTCTTGAATACAACAACTATGGACATTTACAAGAATGGGGAGTGCAAAATATATTTCAACCAAATTCCATAGCCAGCAAAAGATCCCAATTTCAACTTATAAATTGAGGACCATTCTGCAATTTATGCAAGGGACTCGACATATCCAACATTGTGTGGGCAGCGATTTGAAGGAAAATTATAAAACTCTGCTAAAATTGATAGGTCATGGGTGAAACCCAAGCCATTGAATATTTAAATGTCAATGAAGAAATGCAATTACCTTGACTTGAGAAAATGAAGAGGCTCGCTCCATTTACAGCGAAGGTTTTGCTGGAAACTCTCTCACACAGCAGGCGTGTATTATTGTTCCATCTCACCCGTTTCTAAGAAGGTAAACATTCATCTCAATCTCATTCATATTTCAGAGTCACTGGTCATCAATGAAAGTTGAAGGGAATACGGTTGGAGGCTTTCCACCAACTTCCATCGTTTGAATTCAAGATTTAATAGTAGGGTCATTGATTTCGTGACTCAATGGTCAATCCATACACCCACAGGAGGAGCACAAGTGGCCCTTTTCGCTACATGCTATTTGTGTGACTTAAATCCCTATCCCAATTTTCTTTTTTATGAGGATTATATATATATATATATATATATATATAATGAAAAATTGCATAAATATAATACTAGCAATTGTATCACAGGTTGCAAAAGAAACCTATGAGTCATAAAATAGAGAAGAATTTTGGGATATAAAAAATACTTGAATGATAAGAATTAGCAACAAAATGTCATTACAAAAATATTCAATGAAGAAGGCTCATTAGGTACAATGGATGACAATTTGGTTTTGAAATAGTAAATTTAACTTTTCCAACCTCTATTTTGGGATTTTACATCCACCGATATGAAACATCAGATTATTCTAAAAATTCAGTCCAATCAAACCTATGGCTTTATTAAGATTGTTCATATAGTAAAGTATTTCAACTTCCTTGGTAGGATGTAACTTCAACTAACATTTTCCATAGACCTTTAGAGTGTATAACATGTTAGTCTTGAGTTTCCAAATGTAATATACAGGGAGTTATAATCTCAACAATGTTAGATTTCACAATTTGAACACTAACCATTGAAAAGTATAAAAAAGTTAAAACACTAAAATGTGCCTTGCAATCTTTGAGTAGCTCAAAGTGTTGTAAACTTAACCATGGGCACAAAAGAACAAAGGGTGAGAAAGGGAAATTTATGCAGAAAACAACTGAAGAAGAAAAGAGGAGAGATTTTGCAATATGTGGATGTTTAGATTTGAATTGACAAAGTAAATTAGATGTATAAAAATGCATATCTACAATGATGAATGGAAGGTATGAAATTTGGGCATGTAGATCTAAAGTGTGTGCAATGCCAAAAAAAATAGTCAATCTGCATACTAAGTTCAAGATTGTTGGGAGCAAAGAATGGGAGTGGGAAGCACAAATTTTCAAAGGCTTTTAAGAGCAGAGTGCTTTTTATATACTATATAGACAATGGTCAACACTTTCAAGTCTTACAAGTTGCAAGTTGGAAGGTTCGTCCCATATTTGTCACGTCTCATTGGAATTTCATTTGATGCCAGGCTCTGGGCAATAACAGAAGAGCCCAGACTGCTATGGCCACAATAACATAAATAGATTGTTGGGGGTATAGAAATGATGAAATTGAGGAAGTTGTTGAGGAAGTATTTCCTGATGAAGGAGAGGAGGCAATGGTCCTTGAGGAGTAGGGGTTGTTGTTAGCTTAAATTTTCTGAGTTGTCTTTTTTTGGGTGTGCCACAACCTTGATCTTGCTTGTTCATATTTCATCAATTGACATAGTTGCAAATTTCAACAATTGGATGCAATAGAATCTATTTCTTTGATTTCTCTATTCTTATGATGGTACCGACCTTAAAGACTTAAAAATTTGGGATGTACAATCTATTTATTTGATTTATCTGTGCTTATGATGGTATTGAGTGTTCTATAATAGTGAAAGGGAAGCATTTATGATCAAAATTACACATTTTTTTTGCAATTTGTGTTTTTTTCCTTTTGGTAGAATGCAATGTAAAAATGAAACTGTAAAAAATATACATATCCTAGAGTATAAATATGATTATATAAGATAATCTCTCTAAAAATATTTTGTGCATATATACGAATTTACTTCCCATATATGTTAAAAATCTATACATTAAAAAACTATACTTATTATAAATATGTTTACATAATAAAAAATATGTTTTTAAAATATCATACCAAACCAGAAGCCACATGGTGATAGACTCTATAAATTCAACCAATATAAAAAAACAGACCTTCCTTACAAAATTAAGACTTGAGGTATAAATTCCATGCCTTGAGATTCCTGGCCATCAAAAAATTTATATATGACAGAAGAGCCAGCTAGCTACTTGAATGCCTCCTCGGAGAGCTTATATTCTAGTTGATTGACCTCACGATAAATGTGGGTGAAGGATGGCCATTCTAGCTCCTGAATGCGTAGCCAAATTTGAGATATCAGGGATTGAAGCCGCACATTATACATAGAAAACTTGCATTAGCCTCGTCAACAACTATTTGAGATTCACATCTCTTGTAACCTCTTCAAACCACAAACAATTTCCAAATAAATAACAACATACAATGTTGAGAACTTGGCCTTTGAATTGGAACCAGGAGCTATAGTATATCTAATATGAGTAATTGAAATGAATTTATATAAAAAACACCACCAATCCCACACCTAGGTGGATGCCCTTAGCCGACCCCGTCAAAGAAACCCCATGGGGTATCAAAGTCTAGAGCAGGCATAATCAACATATAAGGAGAAACATACCTTTTTAATGAGATCAGCTGAAGATTCTCTCAAAATTTGAGTGGGATTTCCTTCAAAATTACTGTAAGATAAATGCCAGCTAACACATGAATAGGTATAAGCAACTCCTTATTTTTTCATCCACAATAAACCATCTCACTTAGAGATGACACAAGCAGGACAAGAATGAACAACCAATTTTCCACCTCAAATGTGAGCTTGAATATGTGGTGAAAAAAAAATTCTAGGCATTGTCCCATGGAAAGACTTTTGTTGGTTTCAGACATTTGTGCCACAAATTTTTCACTTTCTCCAAATATAGATGGTTAATTTTTTCACCTGATTTCCCTCTAGTCATATTCATTGCATGAGGAATTAATCACTTAAAATTTTGGTATACAACAGTGTGTGAAGGACTTGGAAATGATAAATAACCATATACAAGATGAATGTTAAGTAGTTTGACTAATTTTCTTGTCCCATTAAAGGTTAATTTAGGTCAATGGGAGTGGAATATACAACATACCAAATAGCGATAAGGATTATTAAAAACATCTCCTAAGGTTAGAACAGAAAAACCTAAAGCTAGAGAAACACGAAAAAAGGCGTACCCTATGCAGGGAGTCAGTGGGAAAATGAAATATGAAAGTAGTTGTGAAATGGGACGAAACAAAGTAGATTGCAATTGTATAAATGGAGTCTTTTTCTTGTCTTTGATTTGATAATATACCCGTTTTCTCTTTGCTCACTTATATCCACTGAAACTTATATCAAAATAATTTTGTTGAGTGTTCTTGTTGAAGTGCATTTGATAAATTGTAGTGATGTGAACAAATATGGTTGTGGAAACACTATTTTCTCCTCGAAAAATAAGGTACACATCAATTTTGAATGACTTATAAAAAATAGCGAATAAGAAGCTAGAATAACAACACTGAAATGAAACAAAAATAGGACTTAAGGACTCATTGCACCTTAGTTGTAGTCAGGATTTAGATATATTCTATGTTATATCGCTAAAATTTAAATTTGTAGTACAACCCTTCCGATAGTATGATTATTCCAACTATCAAGAGCTTCATAAATTACTATGCCACATGGAAAAGCAACCATGAATTTAATAAATTCAATTTGAAAAGAAATCATGACCAGTGAGAGCTTACCCAAACTAATTAGTAGGAAAATACTGTCTTCTTGACATAAACTGCAAAAATTCCCTTTCTGCATCAACAACTACTTTATTTTTTTCTTAATAGAAGTAGAAACATTCCACTTGTGAAACGTTGCAACAAAGACATAGATAATTCGAGTGAGAGGACTACCATTGGGTAATTTATTCCAGTAAAATCTCATCCCACAAAAGAACATAAACATAGCTATTTCTGGACCCCATCCAACATTGTCTTAAATATACATGAGTACGCTGACTCCTGTAAGAATACCAATCCATATACCACAATTCCAATAGTTGAAGAATGGACTCTTATGGTTCTTCTCTACTGGGTCATCCTCTTCAAACTGATCTGCACCAAATGCTTCTAAAGAGGGTTTGTGGCATCCTTTCCTAGATACAACTATAATCCAACAAAACTAATAATACATTTCACTCGGTGCAAAATATTCTAAAGAGGGTTTGTGGATTCCTTTCCCAGATGCAACTGTAATCCAACAAAACTAATAATATATTTCACTCATTTATTTCCTTTTGGATTCCCCACATTCCCCTAATAACCCCAAAAAACTAATAATATATTTCACTTGCATTTCTAGACTCCTCCTATCGGGGTTCCTCCTTTACACCTCTCATGCAATTATTAGTAACTATTAATAATTAAAAGACAAAACAAGGTTACACCCATATTACCAAATAAAATATAAAATATAAAATATAAAATACCACATAAAAATAAAAATAAAAACAAAAATGAAAATATAATTTATATTATAACAAAACACTCAATTTTGAAAGTGGTCGAGGATAAAATTGAATCAATAAATATTCAATTAATTCACATTTAACTACCTAGCTATAACATAAAATATATATCCACAACTTCACTTTCACATGAGATAAGAGTGGGAGGTAAGAAACTCGGTTCGACTTTCAAGATGATGAAGTAACCGTGAGATAAATCTCAAATAGAACCTCCTTCTTTGAATTTAGAATCTAGGGTAGAAAACCCATGATGACCCCAATACACATTGTCTCCATCTCCATCCCAAAAGCCCCCAACATCCCATAATTTCACTGATTACTGAATGTTCTTTTCACCCACCACATTAAATCGAGGCCGAATAAGTACTTGCCCTATGACAAGAACATGGAAGGCCTCATAAAAGACCCTCCCCTTTCTAGGCATCCCCTCTGTCAAACCAGGAGGTAACTCCTCAAAACTAGAATGTGTATTAGCTGAAGAATGTACATGCTTATATAGATGGGAGGTGAGGCTATTGGGATTCATCTCCCAATGACTCTTGGCCTTCCTTATTTCCTAATAATAAATAATATACAAAAATACATATGCACACCCATCCATAGGATTAGGGTGTCAAAATTCCCCCCTTTAATCCGAAGGGATGTTGGTGAGTCCAAGCATCGATCTGAACTTTTCAAACTTTTCTCTTCCAAGTGCTTTGGTGAAGATGTCAGCAGTTTGCTCATTTGTGGAACAATGATGTAGATGGATGGTTTTGGCCTGAACATGATGTCGAAGGAGATGGTACTTTGTATTGATGTGCTTTGTTCGATCATGGAACTTTGGGTTCTTGGCCAACTTTATTGCAGAAGTGTTGTCGATCATGAGTGGAGTGGAATACATCTGTTTCATCTGCAAATCTTCCAGGATTTTCCCGAGCCACACAATTTCCTTTGTTGCTTCAGCTGCTGCCACATATTCTGCCTCGGTCGTGGAATCTGCTGGAACTGACTGTTTGCGTGATCTCCATGAGACATCTCCTGATCCAAGACTCATGGTGTAACCTGTAGTAGACACCCCTGTTTCTTTGTCGCCATCAAAGTCTGAATCAGAGTATCTGATCAAGTTGAAGTCGCCTACCTGTGTATATTTGAGTCCAAAGTCTTGAGTCCCCTTCAAGTACCTTAGCACTCTTTTTGCAGCAGACCAATGTCCTTCAAAAGGTTTTTGCATGAACCTTGAGAGGATTCCAACAACAAATGAAATGTCAGGTCTGGTGGTGGTCAGGTAGATAAGACTTCCTACAAGCTGTCTATACTTAGTTGCATCCTCAAATTCCTTCCCTTCAATATATGTGAGCTTCAAGTTTTGTTCCATTGGAGTGCTTAAGGGATTACAGTCATCCATGCCAAATTTTTTCAAGAGATCTCCAATGTACTTCTTTTGAGAAAGAAATATGAATTTAGGATGTTGAATTACTTCAATACCCAAATAGTAATGAACATGACCCAAATCAGTCATTTCAAAACCTTTCTTCAACTCTTTCTTCATGGATGCATTATAGCTCTCATTGTTTCCTGTTATCAAAAGATCATCTACATATACCACAAGATATACAACTGTTTTTCCAACTTTCTTAACAAACAAAGTTGCATCATCAAGATCAAAGTGTTTGAAATCAAGTTTTAGAAGATGCTCGGTCAATTTCTCATACCAGGCTCGTGGTGCTTGCTTGAGGCCATACAAGGATTTCACAAGTTTGCAAACTTTGTGTTCTTGACCCTTTATCACAAATCCTTCTGGCTGGGACATATAAAGTTTCTCCTTCAGATCTCCATTCAAGAACGCTGTTTTTACATCCATCTGATGGACTTTCCATCCACTCTGAGCTGCTAAGGCAAAGAGAGTCCGGATGGTGGTCCATTTTGCTGTGGGAGCAAACGTTTCTTCATAATCAATTCCTTCCTTCCGTGCGAATCCTTTTGCCACAAGCCTGGCCTTGTGCTTGTCAAGTGAGCCGTCTGCTTTGTACTTGTTCTTGTAGACCCACTTACAGCCAATTGGTTTCGTTCCCAAAGGCGGATCAACTAGCTTCCAAGTGCCATTCTTTATCAAGGCATCATACTCCTTCTGCATCGCTTCTTTCCATTCATCATGAGAAGCGGCTTCTTTGAAGGAAGTTGGTTCATGATCTGTAGACAAACTCAATTCACAGTTATAAGCAATATCCATATCAACAGTGGAATCAGAATTATCTACATCACCTTCGATTTGTTGAGTGGAACTTCTTGTTCCTGTTTTTCCAACCTCATCAGGATGAACATTCTCCAGTGTCTTTGTCAGCCATTTGGGAGGACCTTTATGAGATGGCCCAGGCTGGTCATTTGACTGAGTTGGGATTGATTCAAGATTCAATCTCCCAATTCTTTCAATCACATCATCCAATGTGTCATCCGTGGTTGTTTCTTCATGTGGGGGAGAGAGTGCTTCAGGACATGATTCCACAGTTTGATTCAATATCGGAATCCCCCCTTCAAGATGTGGAATCTCATTATCAAATTCTTGGAAAGACTTTGCATGTGTGAATCTATCCAGGCGATCAAGTCGCCGCTCAACAACCTTGTCACTCTTGGAAGATTCAAGGAATATGATGTCTCTAGCTATTACAAACTTCTTATTTTCTTCATCATAGAGACGATATCCTTTGGAGGTATTGGAGTACCCCAAGAAGATACATTTTTGACTTCTAGCACCAAGTTTGTTCCTTTGACCCTTGGGTATCAAAGCATAACAGGTGGACCCAAAGACTCTGAAATGCTTTATCGAAGGAATGTGGCCATGCCACATTTCAAAAGGAGTTTTGTTTCTAATTGAACTTGAAGGACACCTATTCTTTATGTAAACAGCACATAGAACTGCATCAGCCGAAAACATCAATTTTACATTCTTGAAAAATAACATGGAGCGGACCATATTTAAAATGGTTCTGTTCATTCTTTCAGCTACACCGTTCTGTTGTGGATTATATGGCACAGTTGTTTGATGCTTGATTCCATGTTGACGAAGATAATTTTCAAATTCGTTTGAAGTGTATTCTTTTCCATTATCAGTACGTAGAGAGCCAATATGTGTTTGTGCATCATTTTCAATCCATGCATGAAAATTCTTGAAATTTTGAAAAGCATCAGACTTATTCTTCAGTAAGTAAATCCAACACATTCGGGTGTAGTCATCAATAAATGTCATCATGTATTTGTTTCCATTTGCAGAAGCAATAGGCATAGGGCCACATAAATCTGAATGAACAAGCTCAAGTTTTCTATGTGCTCTGGAGTGTGAATCATGAAATGGATGTTTGCTATGCTTTCCTATAATACAAGCATCACATTCCTTAGGTTTTCTAGGAATTGTAGGCAGTCCATTAACACCATTTTTCTTCAACAAACGAAGGCTGTCATAGTTTAAGTGTCCAAATCTAGCATGCCATAAAAGACTTGATGGGAATGTACCTTCATCATGATGTGAACTAAATGCAAAGTTTTGAGCATGAGCAGATGAACCTTTCAGCTTCAAGAGTCTCCCTTCTTCTATTCCCTCCATGACAAGTGAGTGATCTGATGCTGATCTGACCTCTGCCTTGCCATCAAACAAGTGAACTGAGTGTCCTTGCTGCCGGATTTCGATCAGGGACAGCAAGTTTCTCTTCAACTCCTGGAGGTATAGAACCTCATGTAGGATATGATCAGGAAGACCAGGCAGTTTAAGCCTGACTGTGCCAAGCCCTGATGGCTTGAGTTTGGATTTATCTGCGAAATATACTGCTCCATCAACTTTGTCAGTGAATTCTTCAAAAAATATTTTCTAAATGTCATGTGACATGTTGCTCCTGAATCTAGCAACCAATCATCTCTCCATGAAGTAAATGAAACATCAAAGAGGTTTTCAGTTACTCCATTGTTACAATGTGCTAGAACATAGTGAGCGGATTCTGGTGCTTTACCTTTGTCTTTGTCATTGGTTTTACCTTTGTCTTGATTTCTGTGCTGCTCAATTTTGTTCCATGGTGTTCTGCATTTGGATGCATCATGTCCATCTCTATTGCACCGTGTGCAATGAAGATTGGATTTGTCAGCTTGTCTACCCCCCCTTTCTGTGAAGTTCTTTCTTCCTCTTCCTCTTCTGCCACCTCTTCCTCTGGATGAATCTGGAGTATGACTCTTTTCTCTATGTGCCAAGTATGCAGCCTCTTCGGAAGATGAAGGGACTGTCATCTTCCCAAAAGCTTTCTCTCTTTCTGCAAACTTTTTTTCAAGTTTATCAAAGGTGATATGCTCAAAGTTTCCACTTGCTTGCAAAGACTCAAGATAATGTGAGTAAGTCGGATATAATGCCTTAACATATGCTATGAGAGGTATGTCCATTTTTACACCAGTGTTTTCAATGTCATGCATTATAGATCTTACTTCTGAAGCTAAGGCAAGGGGATCATCATTCTTCATTTCAAGACTGAACAGCTTAATCATCAATTGAACATTTTCTAATTCTGAATGTGAGTCATAGAGTTCTTTTAGTTTCTTCAAGGCTTCAAAGGCATTTGAGAATGATGAAATATGGCGACTCACCTCTTCACTCACTGAGGCTGCAATCAAGGCATAAGCCTTGCAGTTCTTGTTTTCCCAAATGGTAAGCTCTTTGTCTGAAGTGGGCTTCTCTGGTGGATTTTCTGCTTGTCCTTCACAGATTCCTTTCCACAGCTCATTAAAAATGAGTGTGTGTTTAATCTTCCGAGACCATTCAAGATAGTTCTCTTTGCCGGAGAGAACCACCCCAACAATTGAGATGAGAGAATGCATTAGATTGCTGGAAAAAATCTTCTGAAGAGGAAACAAATTTCTGCTATAAAAACTTTCAACTCTTGAAATCTTTCAAATAAAGGGGATAAAAAATCTTGCTAGAGAAATACTCTGAGTTTAAAAAATCTTTGCTGGAAACTAATTCTGCTCAAACATTCTTGCTGAAGACTGGATTTAAAAAAAAATACTCTTTGCTATAAACTGAATTCTGCATAAAAAAATATATATAATTTTTTTTTTTTTTGGGAAAAAAATGTATGTGAAAAAGGTGGAAGGGGTGTTTAAAAAATGGGCGGAATGGGAGTGGAATTATGAAAGGAGCTGTATTACATATGGAAGGGCGTAATACATATTAGAGGAGGGGAGGTATATGGGAGAGTGTATATGGGAGAGGGGCTGTATCGATTTGGGAGGCGGATTAAAAGGTGGTACAACGTATTAATATATACAATGCATTACATGACAACGCATATCATGACAATACAACTATGTAATCATAATAAAGCCAACGTTTAAATATGGCAGTGCAATGTGTATATGATACGGAATGGGTAGTATTATGAAATGGCAGTATGTAAAAAGAGTGGCGGTATTGTGTATTGAAAAGGGCGTAATACAACAGAATAGAACGTAATATATACAACGTACCAATGTAATGGAGGGTGGGTATATATAGGGGAGGCGGTATTACAAACAGCGCGGGGGCGGTAATATGGACAGGCAGCGGTATATATGTATTGAAAGCGTGGTATATATATGTATTGACAGTGTGGTAATGTTAAATGCAGGAGGGGCGGTGTAGACAGCGTTTATATTACAATATTGACAGCGTTGAATTAAACCATGAGTAACACATGAGCGCTGTATTAAACCATGAGGTAGCGTTCTTATGAAATAGAGACAACGTTTAAACGTGCGGGCTGTGTGATATATAAATGGAGGAGCGCTGTAGCAGGGGTGTAATGTAAAAGAGATAGCACATTGGACGGAGAGGAGACGAGGGGTCGACTCTCCAGGAGTGGGAGGAGAGCTGTACTGAACGTAGAGGGAGAGCTGGTAGGTAAGGGAAATGGGTGAGGGCACAGGGATGAATGTGGAATGTAGGGAGAGATAGAAGTGAGGGGGCGTTGGGTAGGTGGAGGATTGAGGGAGGTGAGTCGATGGAGAATGGAGAATGGAGAATGGAGGAGGCCCAAAGGGCCGTTACAATTTTTTTTTTGAAATGGAATCTGCAGAATGACAGAGATGCAGGACTGCTGGAATTGCAGAATGGCAGAGCCTGCAATTTGCAGAATGACAGAGCCTGCAGTCTTCAGGAGCTGCAGGAGCTGGAGCTGCAAATGTCAGGGCTAAATAGGGCAAAAAAATGCAGAATAACAATCAGTAATTAATGAGCAAAGAAAAACTAAGCCACAATAAAACGACCACAAAGGAAAGGAGGACACTGACAGGAAAAATGCCAATATGGGTCGCTCACGTAATATGTCAAACTAGAGGTAACTCTCAAAACTAATGTTTGTTAGCCTAAGAATGTACATGCTTATATAGATGGGAGGTGAGGCTATTGGGATTCATCTCCCAATGACTCTTGGCCTTCCTTATTTCCTAATATTAAATAATATACAAAAATACAAATGCACACCCATCCATAGGATTAGGTGTCAACACCCTCAAATCATCAGTTGTAGTAGCTGTTGCTTCACTTGAAAATTCAAAAGAAGAAAAAGAAAAAGGTGTGGAAGAAGAAGCTCTTCCTGCAGTTGCAACTCCAACTCATGTTGTGGCTGATACACTCTAGAGCAGTGTTGTGATGAGTATTGCATCAGTTTATTTTTGTGAACATTGAGTTCTAAAATAAAAAAAAATATAGTAGTTGTTTACCATTGTTATTAGTTGCACTATTTTATGAGATGACCCTAGGGCAGTTGTCGTAAGAATCCTTGTTCTTTGGAAATTGTTTTGCTAGATGTAGGTTTCCAGCCAATTACTCTACCATTAAGTTAATGGTTTTTTTCTCTTTGTTGGTTCCTGGAATCATTCTATTGGTAAGTGCTTAGATTAGATGTGGTTATTTCTCTTATCGTTGTAGAGTTGAATGAAATATATAAACGAAAGAAGTATGACACTCACATTTATTACATAGTAACCTGGGAGGTTGGAAGGCCTAGTCCAAGTCAAGCATTCATTTAGCTGAGTGCAACCTCTTGATTTCACTTTCGTCCAATGTTGAGGCGTGCCTGTTCTACAAGACATATACCTTGGGTGACTGAAAGTTAGCCCTGAAAACCATGAATGTAAACATGAATTAGGAGCTCTCTAGTGGACAACGCTATCATTGAGAGAGCGAAATGAAGTCCAATCCTGCAAAATTAAAGTGAAATAAAAAATCTTAGCCTTCATGCCTTTACAAAAATTGGCATGCATTGTGAACACATCCTTCACACCTTGTCTCCTCTCACAGAACCCACTGATGTACTTGGTATCCAGAAAAAAACATCTTCAACCCTATGTGCATCCCTGATTTTATCTTGTTTAGCACATCCTAATCATGCAATTTACGGTAGGATCTTATGGACTTATACCACCATCCATAAAGCCTAATAATTCTCTCATTGGAACTAACGAATTTGAAACCCCCATTAACAATTTTGATAAGTTGGGTCGATTTCCCTTGTATTGATTGCAGGCAATTTAAAAATCGGCATTTTCATCAAACAATTAGAACAGATTCTGAGACCACAGTATATCTGTGTCTTGTTCAGTGAATCGACGTATAATATAATCAATTAAGCATTATGTTATACTACTATATATGATTGGAATTTATGACTAAAATTCTTGGCTCAGATAAATATTTCAACCCATGATGATTGTGGCCTTGATCAATGTTTTTATTACTTGTCTGATTAGAATTTCAATCAGTATTTCTATATTTATTATCACATAACTATGAAATGGAAATACACTTACCCATAAAAAAAACTGTATCTCAACTCCAACACATGTTTTAGAGTTAAAATTCTAGCACACATCAAATCCATGCATCATTGGATCATGATAAGCTCCTTATGTGAATGGCCTGAAATTTGTTTCCAATGCACTGGCTCACCATTGTTGGATCAACACTAATTTTTTTTTGGCTGTCTAATGGCACTCAGACTTAAATCCCTCGAACCATTGATACACAAAAAATATTTGTAAACAATTGAATAGGAATTATCTAATTGTATGTCAAAACTAGAATGGTCGATTCCACTGTGTAGGATGGTGGGCGGTTGGTGGGTCAGCCTTGGATAGTCATAAAAGCATGCCAGTGGCCCTATTTCTCAGAAGGTTGCGATTATAGAAATCTCCTTGGGAGCTCCCTTTTAGTCTGAGTCATAACTATTTTTGGTTCATCTGGGGCCATTTCGACAATGTTGCACAGATTATCATGAGAAGGTAACACATAACAGAAAAAAATTGACAATCCAAACATTTAAATTTCTTAAAATGTCATTAGTCTCTCAACAGAGGAAATATGTACCAATCGTGTTATAAAATATGTAACAATCATATTATTTTGTGTCAAGAAAAGAAAAATCTTTGCATGTTCACAATCAAATTTTGCAATGCAGGCCATGGCAGCCACAGGTATCTAGACAACTTTTAGCCGCATAAGGAGGAGGTGGCTAGATCAGTTTCGAGTGTTTGTTGTTACGAGAAGAAGATAATAGGATTGAAAGAGGCTGAAACAATAACTACCTTATCTACATTTTAGCGATAATACAAGGGTTGAACATTATTCTATCGTCTAACAATTAATCTAACGATATACGATGGTACATCGTAGCACATGAGGAGGGTTGTTTTCAAAGAAGAACGCCTTACGACATAAATATTTATAAAATATTCTATCATTTAATTAAAAAAATATAGATTAGATAATGGGTATTTTCTACTTATAAGCTAAATAATTATGAATAATATTTTGAGTTTATTAAATCTAGATCACCTATATTTTTTATTTTTTGAAAAATTGGAATTTTAGAAACCCTATTTTGGAATAGTCCATGCCTATCCGGGTCATTATTGAAAATACAAAATTTTGAAGGAAACATAACATATCATAATGTTTTATTATTTAAACTAAACAAACCCAAATTCTAACAAAGACAATATGGTATGTTACCATGAATTTATCAGATCTATTATCATGGTTTTCCTATTCTAGAACCTTTTGACATCTAATCTTCTTTTAACTCAATATTCATCTTCATGATCAAAGCCATATTCTCGAAGAGATTTTCAAACTCTAACGTACCCTTAAACATGAGATCTCTTTTGTCGAGAGATCTGAGTCTCTATTTTATAGGCCCTTAGTGTGATCCCTTTCTCCTCTATTAAGACCACCTTCCTTCCTTGAGCTATCCCACTCTACTCATTATTGAGCTAGTCAAAGCTACTCATAAATGATTTTGCATGCTCCTTTTCATATGATAGTTTAGAACTCCTAGAAATCCACTAAGTAGAGATAAACACGTCCAATGGGTATACATCATCACTTGATGATCATTGTTGATAATGTTACGTACAACAAAAAGAGAAATTTATGCTTGGATATTTATCTTTTGGCTCCTTTTCCCTTTCTAAATACTAAGATCTAGTTGTGGAATTCCACAAATTGGAACATTGGAATCAAAATATTTCTAGGTGATGTGGGATGGCCCATACATTAGGTATTTCCTTGCATTAGACTCCCCTAATACACAAATACAACAATATCCTGCTTACAAGGCCACAAAAAATTGAAAACACTCACTATTGAACTTATTCTTTATTCTCTTTTTTTTATGCTCCAAACTTGGAACCATTTACTATTCTAAGCATCCCACAAGGGTCCTTCTTTTTACTTGGTAAGTTCCTCATTACTAAAATAATCTTCATGTCCCTCTATGAGACTTGTAGTCATTAAACCTCATGATTATTTCTATAATTTATTTTAAAACATTCTTAATCTTTTGTATGCCTTCTTGTACTATCTTCAATGATTGTTACATTGATTGCATAATATTCTTCTCTACTACAAATCTCTTGGATACCATCTTTGCTAATATAATCTTCTTGATATTGTAGAATGTATTCATCGCTTTCCTCATTCCTTTTTTGTGACACCTCATCACAATGACCTCCTATATTCATCCAAAATATTTATTCTATTTTTTCATGCATACATGTCACAATTTCATCATTAACTGCACATTCCTATGACATACTATGATACTCTCTTGCCACATTTTCTTCTTTATGCATATTTATCATTCATTGAACAAAATAAATTGTTGTATAGTCACAAAATTCCCAACCATCATATTTAAAAAACAGAATATTTCACATCAATAATAACTCAGACATTTTCACCTAAACTATGTGCAACAACCATCTCATCCTTTCAATGGGCACATTCAACTTATTCATGATTACCAATTTCCATGAAATTTTCCTTTTCATGGTTATATTATACAACATTCACATTATTTTCCATTAATGTGGCTACACAAATAACAATACAAAATACATTATGGGAGTTAAAAATTCCCATCATAACCTTCTATAATGGTACTTTCTTTTCCACTTCACTTGAATGCAACTTCCTCACACATATATTGATGCAATATGCTCATTCATGTCCTTTGACATGCAGTCACATGTTTTTCATTTTCATACTTGGATTCATCCAAATTATCTTAGGTACATTTTTTTGCTATCTTATTTCCCAATGTTACTCTCAACATCTTGTGTTTTATATAATTGTTCTTCGACTTCATCCACCCTTTTTTCATATTCCACTTTCCTCTTAACAACTTTATTTTGACCTTCTGAGTTACACTATACACCTTATTCATTGAGTGCATCTCCATAATTTTGTGTATGTGATATATTATTTACATGATTATCCTTAGATGTGATTCAATTTCTCCACGAAAAGCGAGGGGGTGGATCCCTCGAAAGAAAAAAATTGGGTTCTTTTTTGCATCTATTTTTGGTAGTTTTTTAGACATGGTTTTTTATTTTGGTGATTTTGTGGCACATGGTGGTTTAGTCTATGGTTTTATAATTCTAATTAAGAAACTATGGTTGCATTCTAATATATTGTTAATGGATTGAGAGTTTATGGATGCCACATGATATACATATTGTATTATAAGAGTCTAAAGATATAATATATTGTTTTTTTTTTTTTGGTTTTTCGAGTTTGGGTTTCCATGGTAAAATATCCATTTTAAATGTGTGTGTTTGTGCCATTTCATATTTTTTTTGTTTATAAGAATATTTCTATAGAAATTAACTATATAGGGTTAAAACCAACATTTGGTATAATATTGGTTTGGCTTCAAGGGTTTGTTTTTATGGCTAAAGGTTTTGGCTCAGGCCTATGGAAAACCTTTTTATAGTGGGAGATCTATGGTATCAATTCTCGTGATGAAAGGAAATGGTGGGAAATTCATGCTGGATTTTAAGTGCAAGCATAAGATATATTGTGCAAAAAATACTACATTAGCAATTACATAATAAGAAATAAGACAAATTGAAATTGCATTGAAAACATATAAGTAGCTCAAGAGACTATTAAAATTAATCACAAAATATTTTTTGTATTATTTCTTGGATAGAGTATAGTTAAATAAAATTCCTTGATAAGGAACAAATGTGTTTATCTAGGTATATATTGGTGGCCACTCACCTATTCCACTTGGAACCCCACCATTGCTTCTTTCAGTTTTTAGTTTCCTTAATTGTAGCAAAATTTACTATTTTCGGCAGTTTTGGGGTCCTGAACTACCAGAGCCATTTTAAGGTCCCAAACGAATTTTTTTTTGGGAAAAACAGAGCCAAGATAGGTATTTAACCAATTTTTGCCACTCAAAATTTTTATTTGTTGAATAGATATTTCTAACGAGATAGTGTACGCGTCAAACATAGATCATATGCCAAAGTTACGACCCCGAGAAGTTGATGTACCAATTTACCTAAACGGGGCACACAGTTATGGTGCTTCATCTCCTAGGGTTAGGGTTTTGGATGTTTAGGGTTTTACATTGTTTCTCAATAATAAATAGGCCCTCAAGCCTCATTGTAACACAATTCATAGGCATGTAGCTGCCACATATCTTCTTAGAGATAAGCTACCATCACCCAAGCTAGTTTATTTCCATTATGTCTGTAGGCATATTCTACCTATTTGATATTAATTAAATAAAGTTTTATTTCTGATCCATCTCCGTGTTTATGATTATTTTTGTATTTTATTTCATTCCTGCAATATCTGGATCAGTGGCATCAGAGCGAGACTTCTCTTTCTTGGTATTTCTTTGGATGTACCCAATGAGAATAGGGTAGAAGGAGTTAGGACTCGATCTGGTTGAAAATTTGCAAGATCATCCTCGCAAACCCTGATGAACTCCCATGGCAGAATAAAAAAAAAGGTGAGGGAGTAGGAGATCTGATAAAAATATCCATCAAGGAGGCCCTCGAGAAATAAAGAAATGCGATGATGGATAAATTTTCCCAAATCCTTCGATAACTACCCACCGACGATGTATCTTCATTTGGCAGCCACTCTAGAGGTGCCACTCCTTTTAAGGTACAAGTTAACTTTGACATTCCCATATTTGAGGGCCGAATAGATGCAACCACCATAGATAGATGGCTTAATATATTAGAAGGATATTTTTAGGTTCATGAATTTTCCAATCGGGAAAAAATTGCATTTTCACTCCTCAAAGCCGCCCCCCATGTCAAGGAATAGTGGGAAACCTATTGTGAGAAAAAGGATGAGATGGAATCCTCCCTGTTCTCGGCCGCACCCACTTGGAATTCTTTCCAAGACGCCATCAAGGAACAATATTACCTTGTGGGGAGCTATGAGGACAAGTACATACAATGGACTATGCTGCGAAAACAAAGGGATCAATATGTGCATGAGCTAACGAATCTGTTCCATACCCTGTGCACAAAGTTGGGTATCAAAGATTCATAGAAACATTTGGTTCTTAAGTACTAAAGTTTTCTGCACATATACATCAAGGAGGAAACAGAGTTACTCAAAATCTCCTCGCTTGGTGCGACATACCGGTATGCTACCAAGATTGAGCAGAAATTAAAATAGAAGAAGTAAGACTTTGGAACTGCGAATAAGAAGCAAGGGAAAGACACCCCCAAACTACAAAACAAAGGACAAATCCAAGGCAGGGTAGCCTAGGACAACTCGCCAAAGCTGCAAGCGATGAACAACACCACGAAGCCAAATAAGGACATGAGAAAGTGGTGTGAGTTCCATAAGAGCTCCACTCACAACACAAGTGAGTGTCAGGCCAAGTAGTCACTGGTGGCCGAGATGAAGACTTTTGAATTAGATGCATGTTTTGACTCTGATTTAGAACCTGACAAGGGGAATGAAAAATGGAAGCAGATTATTGATGCAGAGCCTAGTGCCACTGTTTCCACCACCAAGATTTAGGAGGAGGAACCTAAAGACCTAGAGGAAGGGGAGCACCTCTTCATTTTCCAGATGTGGGTGAAGGGTTCCCCATTGCAATTCATTGTCGACAGTAGGAGCCAAAATAACCTCATTTCACTAGAGGTCGTGAAAAGGTTGGGCCTGCCAACCACAACACACCCACAACCATACAAAATTGGGTGGATTCAATAAGGATGGGATCTCCACGTTATCCAACAGTGCTACCTTCCCTACAACATTAAGCCCTTCACATATAAGGTATTATGTGATCTTGCTCCGCTTGAAGTTTGTGATGTATTGTTAGGCCAACCATATTTGTGGAAGCGACATGTTGTGTATGAGTCTATGCCTCACACTGTTATTGTTACTTTGGGTAATAAGTTGTATAGGATACCATAGGTAGCACTACCTACTTCCATTTATTTGATCATTGCAAAGAAATGCAGTAAGATCATTTCCCAAACCGGGAAAATTGTTTTCCTTGTGATCCGCCCTCAGGGAAATAAGAATACTATGGCCACGACCTCCACACAAGGCTCCTTTGCACGACAAAAATAGATGGACAAGGCCATGAAGGAGTACAGGGACATCTTCACCTCACCCGCAGGGGTGCCTTTGCACTGTCAAGTCAAGCACTTCGATCGATTTGACCCAAGGTGTGACACTACCCAATGGACCAATATCTTGGTGCTCTATTATGGAGAATGACGAAATCAAGAGGAAAATTACGGAGATGCTGCATAAAGGTCACATCCGACTAAGTTCATTGCCCTGTGGGAGCCTAATCATGTTGGTGTAGAAGAAGGATGGGACTTGGAGACTCTGTATTAACTATCAGGCGCTAAACAAGATCACTATCCAAAATAAGTATCTGATCCCATGAATTGATGATCTTCTGGACCAACTCAAGGGGGCAAAATATTTCAGTAAGATTGATTTGAATTCTGGATATAAACAGGTACCAATCGAACCCTCCATTGTGTGGAATACTACCTTCAAAGCCAAGGAGGACCTCTTTGAATGGCTAGTCATGCTTTTCGGGTTGAATAATTCTCCCACAACCTTCATGAGGCTAATATACGACATCTTGCGACCATTAACCAAATCATTCGTGGTGGTGTATTTGGATGACATCATAATATTTAGCCAGAGTTGGGAAGAGCACCTCCACCACATTTGACAACTCCTCTAAACATTGTGGCAACACAAGTTGTGTGCCAATTTGGATAAATGCACTTTTGGCATGACCTAGGTTCCATATCTGGGATACATCATTGATGAGCGGGGCGTGCATGTGGACCCAACCAAGATCCAGGTAATTCGGGATTGGTCAGCCCCAACCATTCTAACAAAGCTCCACATATTTCTAGGTCTTTCCAATTTCTACTTTCGATTCATGTTGGGGTTTTCTCATATATCTTGGCCTTTGAGTAGAGTCACTAAGGGAGTAGAGAAATAAAAAATATTTTTGTCCAAATCACAAAAGAAGGCATTTGCAAAGTTGAAGCATCACCTCTGCTCTGCACCAGTGCTCAAATTATCAGACATGTAGCAACCATTTGAGATCGAGACAGATGCCTCTGACTATGCTATTGGGGAAGTTCTTACTCAGTAGGGGAATCCAGTGGCATATCACAGTGAGAAATTTTTCACACACATTCTAGAAGTATCTCACCTATGACAAAGAGGTATTCCATTGTGAAAGCCTGTCGAAAATGGAAGAATTACATTTTGGGTAAGGAAATGGTCATCCACATAGATCACCAACCCTTGTAGTTCATATAGACACAAGGGAAGTTGGAGAATTATTTCCATAAAAAATGGTACACATACCTGCAACAATTCCATTTGAACATCAAGTACAAGAAGGACAACACCAATGATGTTGTAGACTACCTCAACCGACTGACGATTGTGGCGCTAACTACTGTGCTCGACTCTTGTGGGCACGAGACCTCAGGTTGGCCACATCTCTACAAAAGTGATCCAAAATTCAACAACATATACTAGATGCTGGTGGAAGGGAAGTAAGTTCCATATTTTTGCCTCGAGGATGCACTGTTATGCCACTTGGGACACCTCTGTGTTCCTTCAAGCGAGCGTGCCAAGATGATTTGGGAAGCACACTATAGTTGAGTCGTTGGACATTTCAAGGTCAAGAAAACAATGGAAATACTATAGAAGTATTTCTATTGGTCGAACCTTCGATAGGATGTCAGGAAGTACATCAGATCCTACACTATCTGCGCCATTGCCAAATTGACCATCTAGAAGCAAGGCCTATATACTCCGCTGCCTACCACTAGGCAACCTTGGGAATCCATCTTGATGGATTACATGTCGGGCTTTCCTTCTACCAAGCACGACAATGACTACATTTTTGTGGTTGTCGACAGATTCTCTAAAATGGCCATTATGGCGGCATGGAAGAAGAATATCACAACAGAAGCCACTGCTAAACTCTTCTTTGAATATGTGTGTGTACACTTTGGGATCCCATAGTCTATTATCTCAGATCGAGTTAGCAGGTTCCTTAGTACATTTTGGTCATGTCTTTGGTCGATGTTGGACACCAAGCTCACTAAGTCCATAGCTTTCCACCCCCAAACTGATGGCCAAACAAAGGTCGTCACAGTGATCACTGTACATATTCTACGCATGTACAACTCAAAGGATCCACACACATGGGATGAAATCCTCCCTATTTCCAACACAACGATAGCCGGTCTCTCTATAACTCAACTAGCCAAAACACTTGTCAGGTGGGCTTGGGATTCCAGCCAATATGTCCCATTGATGTGGCCATACCATTTGCAGCTACTTAGGAAGATTCGGCTCATGTCTAGTCTGAAGCTGACAAGGTGAAAAAATTCATTGAGCTTAATAAGTACATCCGCCAACAGGTCCATGACATATTGGATAGAGCCAATGCTAAGTACAAGCAATGTCATGATCAACATCGGGTTCCAAACAAGTTCCAGGTGGAAGAAAAAGTTTGGCTACACTTTCAGAAGGAGCACTTAGATGGACCCCATCACAAGCTTTACCCATTCTAATATGGGCCATATACCATCACTAAAGCTATCGGGGACAATGCCTTCGAGTTCAGTATTCCACCACTCCTTGTTATGCACCTAGTGTTCAATGTAGACCTCCTTTGACCCTACTTTCCACCATTACTGAACACATTAGGCATTGTAGAACAAATCACACCAAAAAAGCTAAACCCTGATTGCATGGAACAGGAAAAACTGATCGGAACATGGACACACAGATCAAGAACACTCACACATAGAATATCCAGCTATATCAGGTTGTCAAAGCTGGCCAATTCCTACACCAAGGAAAGTGGCTCACTAGGGACCAAGTTCAGCAGAAGTTTTCTCATCTCATGGAGGAACTCAACGCAATGCGGACCATTACTTTATAAGGGGGGAGGAATGATATAGTGGATATTGGTGGGCACCTGCCTATTCCACTTGGACCCCGACCATTTTTTCTTTCAGTTTTTTAGTTTCCTTAATTGTAGTACAATTTAATATTTTTGGTAGTTTTTGAGGTTCTGAACTTCTGGAGCCGTTTTGAGGCCCTAAATGACATTTTTTGAGAAAATATAAATTAAAATTTTCCACTCAATAAATGTATTCCTCAGATATATCTTTATAACTAGGTATTTTTTACGTCAAATAGAGATTGTATGCCAAAGTTACGACCTTGGGAAGTTTATGTACCAATTTTCCCTAACTTGGTCCATAGTTTTGACACTTCATCTCCTAGGGTTAGGTTTTTGGATGTTTATGATTTTCCATTGTTTCTAAATAATAAATAGGCCTTCAAGCCTCATTGTAACATATTTCAGAGGTATGTAGCCACCACATCTCTTCTCAGAGATAAGCTACCATTGCCTGAGATAGTTTATTTCCATTATGCCTATAAGCATATTTCAGTGATTTGATATTAATTAAATAAAGATTTATTTCTGCTACATCTTTGCGTTTATGTTTATTTCTATATTTTATTGTGTTATTGCATAATTCTGGATAATTTTCACTATTTGGGCTTACATAGTGCGTGCACACTAGAAAATAGAAAAGCACTTTCCCTGATTAGCTAGTAGCTGTAAATTAGAGTAGGAGACCATAAAATAAAGCAAGAGTTCAAAATATAGTTGAATAAATATAAATGGAGTAAAAAAATAAGGTAACATTGAATTCTAGGCTCCCTCATGCAACTCCTAACTTAGAAATATCAAGGAACCTCCAAAACTAGGACTAAAGGTTAGAGGATAACACTAGTAGATGAGTGGATAAGGTAGTCTCTCAAAATAAGAAAGGGAATGCACATTAGTGATTGTGAATATTAGAGAATAGGAAATTCATAATTATGGATGTGAAATAGCCATGTCACTCTTAGTGAGTTCCAAATCACTGTTACATATTATCCTATGTGACACCCTTGCTAAAAATAGACTTACTAAAAAATAAAAAGTTCTAGAAATAGAAGATGATCCCCAATGGTAATGAAGGTCTAAGAGTGAAAGAAAAGTGGTCATCTGTGCCCCTAATAATGTATGTAAGAGTTTCAAATGATTTACTAATTAAGTTAATAATGAGTCCCTAAGTGTGCATGTACCCCAACACAACCACCCCCCTCCCCCCCAACAAAGAAAAACTAGGGAGTGTATATAATGAATGAGTCCTGACAATATTTAGCCTTTTTTTTTTCTTTCGAACAAAGTTGGTTGTATTATATTTCCAAAAATTTGAGGAGAGATGCTTCCCCAATACAAAATTCCCCAAGTTTGTTACATAGGGTGGTCTGCTTGGTGATTCTTTCCTGAGATATGCTGCTTGATTTACATTTTCCTTTCCTTCTTTTGGGTTTGGCCTCTGTTACATTGGAGTTGTACTGTTTGACAAAATGAAATGAAAGCAGAATACACTTGACTTGCATAATAAACTATGATGGACTATGATTACTGCTGCAATTTGAAGCTAGATCCTTGGGTGGCCAGAGAATTTGAAGGGCTATTTGTTGACGATGTTTTCACTACCTCGATACCTGCTTCCTTGGTCCATTGATGTGGAATCTTGCTCCGACTTTTTGCTCATTACTTCATGGATGAAGTTTTGTGATTCCTTCAGATAGCTACAACTATTCTTTAGCATTCTTATTTCTTAATTACGTGTCTTCCATTGTGATCTCATATAGGCCATATGTGCCTTTGAATTTTATTTATCCTGCTTGATCTGGTTCTTGAGATTCTCTATCACAATTTGATGTGATTTTCAAAATTCACAAGGATGGGGTCTATTCTCCAGAGGGTCCATCAGTATTTTTCTGTTGTTGAAGCAACACACAATGAAGGCTTCTTCTCCCACAGGTGGCAGTCTCTGAGGCTCAACACTTGATCTGCTTGCACAAAACATTAAGAAAGATACGTACCTCTTACTGGCCAGAGGCTTATGGCGTAGAAAGGGAGCCAAGAGCCACGCAAGAAGCAGAGATTGGAGTGCCCAGAAAAAAAAGGAACAAAGTAAGGGAAGGCACGCTATCTGTGTGATGAGAATAACAACTGAGGTTTGGGTGGGCACTGCGTGAGTGGCATGAGGATAAAAGCCAGAATTACGGTGGGATGGAGGGATAAGGGGAGTGATTTTCGAGAGGGTGGGCAGGAAAAAACATAAAAGCCGAGAATTAACAACAAAAAATGCAGAGGATAAGGCAGAGTCCACATGCCAAAACCAATGTGAGAGTTTTAGATAGGGTGTTACTTGGAAGGCGTGTTTTTTACAATTGCGCAGATAGGAGGAGAATGGATGAGGCTTGCCCAGAAAATTTGAAGTTTCGATATCAAAAATTTGGAGAATATTGCAGTGATGTGGAGTTGTATCAATTTTGACATTTTGCATAGTTTTGGATTCAAAAGGATTATTGTCGCTGTCATTGGATTTATGATTTGAAGTGATTTGGTTGTTTTCCATCATGACAGGATGAAGGAGGGTTAAGGAATATGAATTTGGGATATTATTTCTCCAATTTGTTCTTGTCTAGTATTTAGTTGGACTCCCGTATTTGTTTGTTCATCTGCCTTCTTGTTATTCTTCCTCAGGATGTGAAAGAACTCAATGCTGCCAATCTGACTTGCTAATTTTTGTGCTCTGCTTAGAATTTGGTTTAAGCCTGCATTTTGAGGAAGAGAATTACTTTCCATTGCCTTTATAATGATAGCTGAGTCTCCGAAGATGATAGCTTCATTGATTTTTTGCTCTCTTAATATTTTGAGACCTAGCAGAAGCCCATAAGCCTCTGCTTTATTATTCGTCATCTGGCCTAGGCCCCAGTTGTAAAGTATCTGAGTAGTTTGATTTTGCAATATTATTATTCCTCTAGTACCTGCTTTTCCTGGGTTCTTTTTTGATGCTCCATAAAAAAAGAGACAATTTGTTTTTAGAGTATTTACCCAAGCTTGGAATTCCTCTTCAATTTGCCTAATTTTCCATTTTTGTTGTATCATTGTTTTCTTTGTTTGAGGAGACTGATTGATTTTGCTTGCTGCAAAACTTATCCAACTTCTTTCTTCTTCTTGGAGTTGGCTCAGGTTGATTCCTTTGGCCCCTTTTGTTGCGATAAATCCCACCAGTAGTCCCCATGATTTTGATGTGATTGTGCTTACTTTTGGGGTTTTTTCTTTGAAAATTGCTCCATTTCTTGCTAACCATAATTGCCAGTAGAGGAAAGAGGGAAGGGTGTTCCAAAGGCGCTTCATTGTTTGTTTATTTTTGAAAGAGTGAGGGTAATTGCTCTTCCATATTCTTATAAATTGGTTTATAGGAAGATTATAATTCATTTTTGCTGCTGTGGGTATCACCATTACCTCCCAGCATTTTCTCGTGAAGGCACAGTCCAGAAATAAATGTTGGATTGTTTCTTCCTCCTTTCTGCATAGTGGACATTGGGATGGTCCACATATTCCTTTTCTCTTTAGGTTCTCTGTAGTTAGAGATATTTTGTGAAGTAAAATCCACAGAAAGATTTTTATTTTAGGGAGAGATTCAACCTTCCATGCTAATCTCCAGTATTGCCAATTTTGTTGATTTTGATTTTCATGAAGCTTTTGGTATCCTGTTCTGATGGTGTAGTCTCCTCCCGTTGGATCCCATATATATAAATCCTTTGTATTTTTATCTATCGGGGTTGTTCCTTCCAAGAGTGTTGTCAATTGGTTCCATTGGCCCGTGAGATCACTTGGAAGCTTTGGATTGCTCCATTGCTTCCAGTCTCCATCCTTCTCCCATTTTGAAATGTCTTTCAGCTTGTGAAGACCTTCCCTTGTCATCCATTCTTTTAATTCTTTCAGACTTGGGTTGCTTCCCAAAGGGGGATTTCCCATTATGTTTTCCCAAATGCTTGTTTGCTCCCCATTTCCCGATCTAATTGTGATGTGATATCTAATTAGTTGAGTTGCATTGATGATTGCTTTCCATATCTGGGTACATGGCCTTATCGGAGGGGTCTTATCCAGGATCAAAATTCTGGAACCATTGAGATAATTGGCCTCAAGGGCAGCTTTCCACCAAGACTTTTCCCCTGTTAAGAAGTGCCATGTTATTTTTCTTCCCAGTGCTATGTTCATTAGTCCTGGGAATTTATGGTAAGACCCCCACTTTTATATGAAGCTATCACTTGTTTCCAATTTATCAAGATGAATTTTTTCTTTTCTCTTTTCCCTCTCTGCCGGAGAAAACTTCTGATTATTAATTCTATTTGTTTATGGATGCTTGCAGGAGCCGAAATAAGAGCGAATTCGTATAGTGTCAGAGCTGCCAATATGGACTTTATGAGGGTAATTCTACCATCTTGGTTTAGCCACAACATTCCCCATGCTTGGATTTTCACCTTCATTTTTTCTGCAAACTTACTCCATATTTCGTTCTTCATGTTTTTCTTACTTATTGGTAGCCCCAGATATTGAAAATGATCCCAACTATTTTGGAAGGGAATATTCAGGATTTGTGACATTTTCTGCAGGGTCCTTATGGGAGTGTTCCAGTTGTATAAGCAACTTTTTCCATTGTTAACCAGTCCTCTGGAGACCTCCAAGAAGCTATCCAAGATAGCTTTGCATCTTCTTGCCACTATGTAGGAGGCTCCCCCCAGGAGAAGTGTATCATCTGCAAACATAGACTGATTTATTTTTTTGGTTCCTCTGCTTATGGAGAGGCCTGTTAGTGTGGAGTTTCTTCTGCAGTTTTCCAAATTCCTACTGAGAGAGTCTGCCATTATGATATATAAGAAAGGAGATAGGGGGAAGCCCTGTCTTAATCCTCTTGAGCTTTGGAAGAATTTGCAGGGCCTCCCATTTATCAGAGGAGCTATCCAAGGACCCAATGTGTAAGCTTGAATAAGTTCTAAAAAATCATCTAAAAACCCAAAGGTTTTTAACACAGTAGCAAGAAAAGATAGATTTACTCTATCAAAGGCATTTTCCATGTCCAATTTTAGGATGAAGCCTTTTTTGTTATTGGAGAGACTGGTATGGATGGCTTCTTGGACTAGGATGATGTTGTCTACAATCTACCTATTGGGAACAAATCCCTCTTGGTTTTTAGAGATCATAGAGGGAAGAAGAGGTTTCAACCTGCCAGATATGATTTTGGAAATTATTTTGTATGAACTGTTACAGAGGGATATGGGCCTGAAGCGATTGAGAGAGGATGGTCGAGGGTATTTAGGTATTAGGGCCAAAAAATTTGAGTTGGTGTACCCTCCAATATTCCTTTTCCTCATTACATATTTTATCATTTTTAGCAGATCCTTTTTGATAAGAAGCCAGAAGGTCCTGTAGAAGGCTATGGGAAAGCCATCTAGTCTCGGATCCTTGTCTGGTTGCAAAGCCTAGATTGTTTCCTTTACTTCTTCTTCCGTCACTTCCTTTGTGATTGAGATATTGATGCTTTTGTCAATGATTTTTGGGATATGCCTCAAGAACTCTTCAGGGTTTGCATGGCTATCTGGGGCTGTGAGGAGTTTTTTGAAGTGGTTCAAAGCCTCATTTTTTATTTCTTCTTGCCCTTTTAACTCTTGTCCTTCTCCTCCTATAATTTTTCAATATTGTTCTTTATCATTCTCATTTTTGCTGAGTTGTGGAAGAAAGATGTATTCTTGTCTCCAGCTTGCATCCATATCTGTCTGGACTTGAGCCTCCAAGTTTCTTCTTCTTGCCTGTTGTTTCTGTAGATTTTCCATTGCACCTCTTTTTCTCTTGCTTGGTTCTCTATGGTGTTGTCACTGCTTTCTAACTCCTCTTGAATTTGTTTTAGCTCATTTTTTAGTTCCTCTTTCTCTTTGTGGGGTTCCTTATATATGTTTTTTGCCTAATATTTTAGTCTTGCTTTTGTTGCTTTTATTTTTGTTTCTCATATGAAAGTTGGGGATCCACTAATGTTTTCCTTCCATGATTTTTCCACTTCCTTTTGTGCTTCTTCAATGCTGCCCCAGAGTTGATTGTATCTGAAAGGTAGAGGCCCATATTTTTCAGCCATACCAAGCTCCAGTAGAACTGGTTTGTGGCCAGATGCTGCTGAGGGGATAATTCTAGAGGCTGCTCTACTATTGCTGCTTATCATCTTATCTCGGATGAGTATCCTATCTAACCTTTCCTTGATGTTTGCCTTACCTATTCTTCTATTATCCCAGGTATATTTCCCGTTTTTTGGAGGGATGTCAAGAAGGTTACATTGTTCCATTATTTCTTCTAGAGCTTCTATGCTTGGATCTGGCAAGAAATTCCCTCCTCTTTTTTCTTCTGCTTTGAGAATTAAATTGAGATCTCCCCCAACAATGAGGTTTTCTTCACGATCATCCGCAATACTTTCTTTTAAGGTCTGCCATTAGTTCTCCTTATCCCTATAATGATTGGGGGAGTAAATGTTCTAGATGCTAGTTTTCCTTCTAGTTTTAACATTTTCCAAATTTGTGTTTATCCAGTGTTCTGATTGTGTGTGTTGACGTAGTTTCCACTTTCCTTTTTTCCATATAGTGCTTATCCCTCCCGATGCTCCATTAGCAGATATTACTTTTCCTTCATAGAATCTAGCTTTTTCTATGATCTTGTCAACTTCTTAACTGCTGAGTTTTGTCTCTTGAATTAAGAGGATGTCAGGTTTTCACTTTTTATCAGTTCTTTTAAAAAATTGATTTTGGAGGGATGACCCAACCCTCTACAATTCCATGAGACAATTATCATTATTTATTGTTGTGGGGCCCTTCCCTTTATTCGTTTGCTGCATTTTCTCTTTATTCTTTGGTAATTTTTCTAGAAAGTTCTCCAGCCCCTGTTGTGTTCCCAGTTAAATGTCTTTGGCTGCTTCTTCATCCCTGATTTCTTTGTTTGATCTCCTTCCAACTTTCTTGGTGTTCTCGGTATTCTGAAGGTTTTCTTTAGTTTGGTTTCTTGTTAGGATTCATTCCAAGATTTGGGGGATGGGTTTGTCCACCTAGTGAGAGGATCTTGCGGGGGAAGGGGCAGGGGATGAGATGAAAGAGGGTTTAGGAGATAAGGAGGAGACCAGATTTGATGAAATGAGAGCAGATGAGAGAATGTTGATAGGATTTTTACCCAAAGGGGAGAGTTTGGGGATAGTTGTTTGAGAGGAAGGAGGAGATCCAGGCAGTGGAGGGGGTTGAGGGGGATGAGGTCCAGATGTGGGCTTTGAGGTTGTCTTCTTCTCTTTGACTTGTTCCCATTTTGGATCTGATGTTTCTTCTTCATTTTTTTTAGGCTCCTCTCTTTTACTACATCTATTGGTGAAATGACCGTATTCATGACATACCTTACATTTGAAGGGGATTTTCTCATAGTCCAGCTGTTGGATATGGACCCAGTTGTCCACCTTGATCTTGACAGCTTTTGGGAGGCCCTTTCCTAGATCCACCTCGACGCAGATTCTTGTGCATGCCTGAATGTTATCTTTGGGTTCGCTTCTGTCAATGTATTTTCCAACTCCATTTCCTATTTCCCAGACTGAGTCATCACTCCAGCAGTGAAGGGGAAGATGTGGCAATCTGACCCATACCGGTACAACATTGGGAACATCCAATTCTGGATCAAAATCTGGTGTCCATCAGTTAAGATATAGGCCTCTTGTGTCCATGAAGTAAGGTCTACTTCTAAAGATTAGATCTCGGTCACTTTTGGTCTCGAAATGAAAAGTATAGTATCCCCTTCCACAGAATCGAATGGCGATTTTCCCTTGCGTGAAATGGATCCATTTCCTCTCCACCCATTTCTGCACTATTTTTTGTGACGACCATAGTCCTATAAATTGACCTAAGAGTCCTTTCTCCATGAGAGAGATCGTGGCTTTCCTTGGCACGGATGGTGGTAACGAAATTTCTGGTATGGCTTCTAGTTTTCTTATAAATTTTGTGGCTGCTGGTCTGGTTCATTGAGGTCCCAGAGAGTTGATTAAAGATGCAAAGGCAGCTGTGGAGTCGTCATGTTGCTGGCCATTCAATATTGCAGCATTCGAGTTTGCAGCTATAGCAGCTGAGGGCGAAGGCGGCCCCGGATTTGGCTCCAGGGTAGCCATGCGAGCTGTGGATCAAGGGCAGTGAGTAGATGGCAGCGACGACTAGGGCGTTGCAGAGCCCCAGCTCATGCATTATTCCTTTTGTTTATGACTATTAATCTTATTAAAAAAAATGGAAAAATATGATGTCAATATTTAACCTTTTAGTTACCCATGTAAAAATAACTGTATAAAATAATAAATGAGTCTCGAAAATTTTTAACCATGTTAGGTACTCATGTAGAAAATTATGCAAGAAACAATAAGACAAAACTCAGGTAAAGAGGGAAAAACCACCTAGAAGGAAAAACCCCTTAAAATACAATGAATTCTATGTCAACTATGCAGTTTCTATGAAGAAGGATTGTGTTTTTGATTAACACCATCATGTATCTCTCCTATACCATCATGTAAGAATCTTTTTTCTACTACTTGAACCTTTCAGTTGCTTACAATAGTAGTGAGAGCTTGTGGAGTGCTAAAAAAATGAAAAGTAATTTAGTGTCTTGGTAGTATCACCTACCAATTCATTAGTTGCATGTAAAGCATGATTTTACCTTTATAGCATGCAATCTAGACATGTAGTAGGCTACTAGAGGGCTTATAAATTATATCCTAAAATTTGATAAAAAATATAATTTGAAGAGTATTCACAATCATCTTAAATATCTCCTATTGTAGTAGGACCACTGAACGATACCAAAGAAGAGAAATAATTGTTTCATGAAGCCATATGATTATAGGAAATTGAGTCTAAAATCCATCTATTATATAATTGAGCAATAACACATAACATATGCCTTGATCCTTTGGTATATTTCCTTTAGTCTTCTTATTGACATTGTCAAGTATAAAATAAGCTAGGTTGTGTTGCTGAAGTAGCTGTGCCATGGGAGTAATTGCCTTCACCATAAAATAAATATCTGGCTAAAATAATATATTATAGTACATACACCTTATTCTCTCCTTCTTAAGTTTTTCTCTCTTAGGGATGATAATATCTTTACTATATTCAATGCTTTCTGCATCTATGTGATCAAAATCCCTTGTTTGCATCTTGTATTTATTGTTATCATTCGTCGCTATAAGTGCATTGGAATTGAGATACCTAAGGGATCCCATGTGAATGAGCTTAGTCTTCTCATGTATCAAGGAGTCAATAAAATCATTCATAAATGGAATCTTCCAACTTTTACCCATGGAAAATTCAGTGGTATGGAATGAAGATACAAAGAAAAAACATTCAATACCTATTTTAGAAAGTATTGAGAGGATAAGTTGCTCCTCTTTTCAATATATGTCCCAAGTTTTTACCTGAGTCATCAAATTAGTCTTAAACATAGAGATTAGGGTCTTGAAATGGTTTAGATATAGAGTAATTGAATCATTCTCCAACTGATGTTCTCTTGAATCATCCTATTTTCCAAATAATCCCTCCAATTTTTTCGATAAATCATGAGGAATTTCACATGCTTCTACATGAACTAATAAATCAACGGAGATAGAAAAACATAATATCCCATAGGATTATTCCATTATTCTATTATATTGAAGAAATTTAACTTCTCTATATCTAAATTAGGCTCTACTTCAGTCTCCATAATGATCTTAGAGCGTCCCTTACTACATAGTAGTAGTAGGACCTTTGGATTCCATTGAAAGTATTTAAATGGAGTTAGAACCATCATAATTCTTGGCTAATCCATCCTATTTGGGTTTTTAAAACTTGTAAAACTTACTATAATATGTTAGTATTCCTCACAACACTCCAATGTTGTAGTACCTTGTCAAATTTTAAGCACACACATAATATCTATTGTGTAAAATATACTACACTAGGAATTTCTTAACGATAAAGAGGAGAATGAATTTGCATTGAAAAAGACTAAGTAGCTCAAGAAAATACTTAAAATAAAACATAAAATATTGTGTGTATTATCACTTTACAAAAATACACTTATAATGATCCTTAAGAGGGAACCATTACACACTATGTCGAGGTTTCTAGTGTATTCACACCAGAAAATAGAAAAATAGTTTCCCTGATTAGCAAGTAGCATGAAATTAGAGTAGGAGACCCTAAAATAGATCAACGGGACTCTAAAATAATGTTAAATAAATATAATTGAGTAAAAAATAAGTTATAACTAAAATATATGCATCTTCATGGAACTCCTAAACTAGAAATAGCAAGAAACCTCCAAATGTAAGACTCAAAGTTAAAGGATAAGGTTGGTAGGTGAGTGAATAAGTAGTCTACTAGAATAAGAAAGGAAATGCACATTAGTGATTAGGAATGTTAGATAAAATTCATACTAATGGATAGGAAGTAGGCATGTTTGTGCCCAATCAATGCCCAGTGACCACTACATGTCATCCTACATGGAAACCCTACGGGAAGGAATTTGAATATTTATGTAAGAAGTGTGGTATATAAGTTTGATAAAAGACTACCTTGTACACACCTAAAAAAATGGAGTTGGAAAAAGGATGAACAAGACATTGATGGAAAAAGAAAGGAGCATGCTGAGTGGTGTTGGGTTAGGACAAGAATTATAGGTAGAGGCATTCGATACTACATGTTACTTGGTAAATAGATCACCCTATTCAATGTTGGATGATATGACTCCTCATGAGGTATGGACTGGTAAGAAACCATCTCTCGCACATATCAAGGTATTTTCCTGTGATTCATATGTACATGTGTCAAAGGAAAACATAACTAAGTTGGATATAAAATTTGAAAGGTCCATCTTTATTGGTTATATAGATGGTTATAAGGTTACAAGATTTGGAACTGAGAAACAAAGAAGATTGTGTAAAATTGAGATGTGGTATTTAGAGAAGTCAAATCTGTTATCAAATATGAAGTCCTACAAAGGGAGAAAGAACTGGAGAAGATATATTTTCAAATAAAGGATTACGAATCATGATTTATTAAAGAACAAGAATCAAAAGAAGAAGAACCACATGCTTCGATTTTGAGGTGATTGGTTAGAAAAGAAGGCAACTAGAAAGGTATAATCAACCTAATTTCCATTCAATTTTTTCTTTGTTTATTACTGATGATTATCCTAGAAATGTTAAGGAGGAAGTGGATTCATAGGATGGAAAATTATGGAAAAAAGTACATGGTTGAAGAAATGATGGTCTTGGAAAAGAATGAGTCTTGGGATCCAGTCGAGGTTCTGGCTTGAAGAAAACCCAATGAAAAAAAATGGGCGTTTATGAAGAAGTTGAATGTAGAAGGAAAAGTGGATAAATACAAAGCCTAGTTAGCAACATAAAGTTATTTTTATGTGCAGGGAATTTACTTTGATGATATTTTTTCTTCGATTGAAAAATTATCTTCTATTATATTTCTTTTATCTATTATTGTTGATTTTTATTTGGAGATAGAATAGATAATGTGAAGAAAACATTCCTACATGGGGATATTGAAAATATCTACAAGAAGAAAGTAGAATGATTTGTAGTGAATGGTAAGAAAGAGTTGGTATGCATGATGAAAAATTCCTTTTGTGGGTTGAATAAATCACCAAGGTTATGGTATCAAAAATTTGACACACACACACACACACAAACACACATATTCACAAGGATCAAAGTGGATCACTATGTATTTTAAATTAATTGGTGACTGCCTCATTTATTTGATCTTGTATGTAGATGATATGTTGTTGATTTTAAATTTCAAGGAATCATCCAGGATGTGAAAATAAATTTTCCTCTAAATCTGACATGAAGGATATTGGTGTTGCAAATTTAATTTTGGGCATGGAAATTAAAGAGATCAGGAAAAGAGAAAAATTTCGTTAAATCGGAGGAAGAATGTCGAGAGAATATTGACAATATTGAAAAGGTTTAATATGTTGAAAATCAAAGCAGTGAAGGTCCATATTCTTGTAGGTGTAAATATATCTATAGATCAGTGCCCCAAGACATAGGAAGAGGAAGAGGACATGTCCGGTGTTCCATATTCCAGTGTCGTTGAAATATTTATGTACGTAGTCATCTTTACGAGATTAGGCATTGCACATGGAGTGGGAGTATTGACCAAGCATATGTAAAAACCATGGAAGGAGCGTTGGAAAAAAAAAATGATGTTTTCATGTATCTATGTGGAACTACTGATATGGTTTATGCTACCAAGAAAGACTAGGAATATAAAGAGTGTTGGACATGAATGTATTTGTTGATGTATAATGGGTTGGAGATCTAGATTGTAGATCTACAAGTGGGTATGTGTTTAACCGATTTGGAGGAACATTTAGGTGGATGAGTAAGAGAGTTGTAGTGGAAATTTTAACTATAGAATTTGAATACATGGTATCCACTCATGTAGAAAAGGAACTATTTGGGTTACAAAGACTATGATGAGGTATGGGGTTGGTATAACAAGTTATAAGGATAGATTGTGACATCTAAAGTGTAATTTTATTGACAAAGAACCTCAATTTTCATTCAAAGACAAAACATATTGATGTTCAGTATCACTTTGTGAGGGATATGATTGAAGACATGAAGGCATTGCTGGAAAAGGTGGATAATTTGAAGAATTTTATAGATGCATTAAAAAAATATATGAGCATTAAGAATCTCTCTTGGGGTAGAGAAACAATGTGCATCACTGCCCTGGATTGTTAATTATGTACTCCTTCACCCCCTTGTTTACAAATAAAACTAGAAGTGGGAGAATGGTAGGTATGTGTTATATTATTTGCATGACTAACCTGATACACAATTTACATGCACCATGCAGATGGGGAGTATGAACAGGAGTGGGAGATCCCCTACACAAGGTTCAGGGAGTCACCCAATTTTTTTTTGGTGGTTTTTTGCATAAGTTTTTGGTAGGATTTAGTACACGATTTTAAATTTTAGTGAATTTTAGGCACATGGTGGTTTTTCCCAAGGTTTTGTATCTTTGGTCAAAATAACTATGATTTTATTATAATTCAGGGCTAATGGATTGGGGGTTTACGAATATTATGAAATATACATATTGTATTGTAATATTAAATCTAATATATCAAAATTATTTTTGATTTTCCCATTTTGGGTTTCCAAGATAAAATATTTTTATTAATGTGTGTATTGGTCATTGAAACTTTTTCATTTCATGGAAAATTTGTTTATAAAAATGATTTGTATAGTGTTAAAACCTACACATATCTCGCCTGAACAATTTTGTTTTGATAGGGCACCAAAATCATGAAGCTATTGGCATTACCCAAGAATATATGCACTTAATCCATACATAGAAGAAAAAAATGGTCTTATATAAAGTGGATCTCTCAAAAGAATTTGATTGGGTTGGATTTATATTAGAATTCTATTAATCCATTTGGGTTTTTGTTATTCATTCATTTCCTAAGTACTAAATTTTGTTAGTGCCTAATTGATTGAACTTCTAATAAATGGAGTGGCCTCCAATTTCTTTAATGTGGAGAGAGGTCTACATCAGTGTTTCATGTTATCTCCTCTACTCTTTCTTATGGTTGCAAAATGTCATAGTAAACTGATTACAGAGGCAAAAAATAGGGCACACTTTAGAGGCATTTTCATTTCACGCAATTTTTCCTTCACTCACTCTTTGCGGATGAGATAATCATCTTATTTGATTGTAACTTGGAACACATACAACACTTGAAGTTTCTTTTGGACATATTCCCAAAGACCATAAGCATGATAAAAAATCTCAAAAAATCCTTTTTTCTTTTGGGATTTTTTAGTAAAGAAAAAAACTAGCTTGAGATCATATTTATTGTTAAGGTTATGGAGATAGATGAAGGTATAAAATAATCTGGTTTCAACCTAAATCCCAACCATTACACAAAATATTATTGGTATTGGTTGCTTGAAAAGGAGAAAAAGTGAAACATTGTTCAATGCAACAAATGGATCCCCAAGGCTTGTAGATTGGTTCTTTGCATAATTGTTGTTAAGGGCCATCCTTGTATATTGGGCCTATTTAGCTTGGATTCCCATTGGGACCCTTCATTAAATCTTCTAACTATCTACCCAATTTTTGTGGGCTAGGAAAGAAGGGAAAAAAATCCTTGACACTTACTTCTTGGAACAAAATTATCATGTCTAAAAAATATTCTCTAGCCTTTAGAAACCATTGCTGCAAAAGGGGTCTAGAAATTTATACAGGGAACCAGTTTATGGACTCGGGTTACATATAAAAAATATATAAGTCCTCTCTCATTGTTGGAATGGATCATAACTCCCCAGTAACTAGTAAAAAATGGCTCAAACATTTGGAAGGCTATTATAAAATCCTTCGCTCTTATTGGTCAACATCTCAGTGGAATAGGGGAAATGGATCACAAGTTCAAATTAGTATCGATATTTGGAAAAAGTGCCAAAAATACCATTTAATATCTCATCCATTTATTCATAAACTAAATGATGATGGTTTTTAAACCATAAACCAAAATTTAGACTTTAAGCCACTAGAAAATTTGGCGGAAATTCCGACGGCCAATTCGTCGCTATTCCGACACATAGTCGTTGCAAGAGCGACAGTTTGAGGGTGGAAAAACCGTGGTTTGTCATTCCATCGCAGTTCCGATGCACGTAAAAAGTGTTGCACTATCGACACTTCTTCCGTCGCTTCCGAACAAGCGTCACTCTTCCGACGTCTCACAAACCATCGCGCCTCCGACGTTTGTAAACTGTCGCACTTCCGATGAAATGTGGTTCGACGTTTGGAACGCCGCTCTTCCGACGCCTGTAAACCGTCGTAATTCCGACCCAATGTGGTCCGACGTTTTGGACGTCGCTCTTCCGACATCTGTAAGATGTCGCAATGCCGACGATATGTGGTCCGACGTTTGGAACGTCGCTCTTCCGACGTTTGTAATCTGTCGCAATTCTGACGATATGTGGTCCGACGTTTGGAACGTCGCTCTTCCGAAGTTTGTAATCTGTCGCAATTCCGACGAAATGTGGTCCGACGTTTTCATACTGTCTCTCTTCCGACGTTTCTAGGTTGTCATAGTTCCGACGTCTACAAGGCGTCGGTAGACCGACGGAGGGTTCAATTTAAAAAAAAAAAAATTTAAACTTTAAAAGACGAGAAACGTTGTTTTGAATTTATTATATGAAGTAAAACCATCCATGAAAGTGAAATAGCAGTATGTAGAATAGTAAAGCAACAGATAGAGTACCGACGTCCATTATTCAAAATACAAATTAAAGTACCCAAAACCCTGGAACAGAGAAAAACGCTAATCATGTGAGGAGTGTGATATGTCCAAAACATAAAAAGACCATCAGAGCATATCAATAAACCAACAACATAGACCAGCATCGCTAGTTTTGAAGGCAGAGTGATAAACATTAATCATTTTTTTTTTCACAAGAGAAAAAACGCTGTTTTGAATATATTATATGAAGTAAAACAGTCCATGAAGTCATTACATTTTCACATCTGAAGATTGGAACCCAAATATCCATCCAGAAAAGTGGAAGTCCCACTCCAGACAATGATAGAAAAATACCCCATGTCACATACAGGGACATGATATAAAACCCAGTAACGGTCCACATGGAGATTATCGACAATCTGAGAAAGCATCCAAATATGCCCGAGGCATCTATAAGAAAGTGAAATAGCAGTATGTAGAATAGTAAAACAATAGATAGAGTACCGACGTCCATTGTTCCAAATACAAATTAAAGTACCCAAAATCCTTGAACAGAAAAAAACGCTAATCATGTGAGGAGTGTGATATGTCCAAAATATAAAAAGACCATCAGACCATATCAATAAACCAGCAACATAGACCAGCATCGCTAGTTTTGAAGGCAGAGTGATAAACATTAATCATTTTTTTTTCACAAGAGAAAAATCGTTGTTTTGAATATATTATATGAAGTAAAACAGTCCATGAAGTCATTACATTTTCACATCTGAAGATTGGAACCCAAATATCCATCCAGAAAAGTGTAAGTCCCACCCCAGACAATGATAGAAAAATACCCCATGTCACATACAGGGACATGATATAAAACCCAGTAACGGTCCACATGGAGATTATCGACAATCCGAGAAAGCATCCAAATATGCCCGAGGCATCTATAAGAAAGTGAAATAGCAGTATGTAGAATAGTAAAGCAACAGGATAGAGTACCGACGTTCATTGTTCCAAATACAAATTAAAGTACCCAAAATCCTGCAACAAAGAAAAACACTAATCATGTGAGGAGTGTGATATGTCCAAAATATAAAAAGACCATCAGACCATATCAATAAACCAGCAACATAGACCAGCATCGCTAGTTTTGAAGGGAGAGTGATAAACATTAATCATTTTTTTTTCACAAGAGAAAAAACGGTGTTTTGAATATATTATATGAAGTAAAACAGTCCATGAAGTCATTACATTTTCACATCTGAAGATTGGAACCCAAATATCCATCCAGAAAAGTGGAAGTCCCACCCCAGACAGTGATAGAAAAATACCCCATGTCACATATAGGGACTTGATATAAAACCCGGTAACGGTCCACATGGAGATTATCGACAATCTGAGAAAGCATCCAAATATGCCCGAGGCATCTATAAGAAAGTGAAATAGCAGTATGTAGAATAGTAAAGCAACAGATAGAGTACCGACGTACATTGTTCCAAATACAAATTAAAGTACCCAAAATCTTGCAACAGAGAAAAACGCTAATCATGTGAGGAGTGTGATATTTCCAAAATATAAAAAGACCATCAGACCATATCAATAAACCAACAACATAGACCAGCATCGCTAGTTTTGAAGGCAGAGTGATAAACATTAATCATTTTTTTTTCACAAGAGAAAAAATGATGTTTTGAATATATTATATGAAGTAAAACAGTCCATGAAGTCATTACATTTTCACATCTGAAGATTGGAACCCAAATATCCATCCAGAAAAGTGGAAGTCCCACCCCAGACAGTGATAGAAAAATACCCCATATCACATATAGTGACTTGATATAAAACCCAGTAACGGTCCACATGGAGATTATCGACAATCTGAGAAAGCATCCAAATATGCTCGAGGCATCTATAAGAAAGTGAAATAGCGGTATGTAGAATAGTAAAGCAACAGATAGAGTATCGACGTCCATTGTTCCAAATACAAATTAAAGTACCCAAAATCCTTGAACAGAGAAAAACGCTAATCATGTGAGGAGTGTGATATGTCCAAAATATAAAAAGACCATCAGACCATATCAATAAACCAGCAACATAGACCAGCATCGCTAGTTTTGAAGGCAAAATGATAAACATTAATCATTTTTTTTTCAGAAGAGAAAAAAACGCTATTTTGAATATATTATATGAAGTAAAACAGTCCATGAAGTCATTACATTTTCACATCTGAAGATTGGAACCCAAATATCCATCCAGAAAAGTGGAAGTCCCACCCCAGACAATGATAGAAAAATACCCCATGTCACATACAGGGACATGATATAAAATCCGGTAACGGTCCACATGGAGATTATCGACAATCTGAGAAAGCATTCAAATATGCCCGAGGCATCTATAAGAAAGTGAAATAGTAGTATGTAGAACAGTAAAGCAACAGATAGAGTACCAACGTCCATTGTTCTAAATACAAATTAAAGTACCCAAAATCCTTGAATAGATCAAGAAAAACGCTAATCATGTGAGAATTCTAAGTAAAGTTAATCTATTAACATTGCGAATAAAATTACACCGAAGTCAAAAACATTGCCTGGCCATACTCATGGAAAATTTGTCATCAAAAAATCAAAAAATTAAGAAGACTGCCCTCATACGGGGAAACTAGTCTTGAACGTTTAATTTACAGAATTCAAAAATATTACAAAGGTCCAGCACAGTAAAATAAACTAAAAGCAACCCAATTAAGTGGGCCTACTAAGAAAGAAAAAAAAATTAACCAAACTACTCCTCCGGTGGTTCCTCCACAATTCGGCACCATCCTTCGGAAGGTCCAGGATCGCTAGGTGCTACCTCCACATGCATGCCACGACTCCCCTCCTGAAGGCCCGAATGCTGGTCGGCTTTTTCCGAGCTCAGACCCGCTGGACGGGTGCATTCTTCCTCCGTTTGGGCCTCCTCACAGAAGACCACAGTGACTAAAGCCGTGATTCTTGGGCGGTTGAGAGAGAAATTAAAGGAAAATTGCGTAGTGCGTGTCGTGGGAGAAGGTGAACTAGCGGTGGGGAAGCCAGAAGCAGGGGAATCCATACGGTGGCCAGATGCTACAAGCCGACCCCGCCCACTCCTAGTATTTGGATATCGACCTAAGTAATAATCACTGGATTGGCCGGAAGTCGACTCTGTTGAGGGGTTGGAGGGAGTGCGCCGGGGTTGACGTCTAGTGCTCCCCCTGCGGCAACGCATCCTATGACGCATGCGAGGCATGGGTGCAATCTCAGGCGCAGTGGGCAGAAGAGGAGATGAAGAAGCAGAATTCCAATTAACAGAGGAAGACAGACAGAGACAGAACTGAGAGAAATGCAAATATGCAGCAACGTCTAGGCAGAAGTTCAGCTGGCTACTTCTCCTTATCGTCACAGTTAGCAGGCAGTGTAATCCAGCAACCGGCTTGTCTGAAAAACCATGGCTAAACGCCATTTTGTCGACCTGTTAACAATGCAATCAAAGGACGCCCATCATAATTAATCTCTGATCATTAATAATGAGAGCCGAAGGCCGGATCAAATTGGAGCGTGCAGAATCGCTAAGAGGAGTGGAGGTCCGATCTTGAACAGTGTTAAAAATTAATTAATGCAGATTTGATGTGAAAATTTAATTGAACAGCGTTAAATGTTAATGCGATTGATATGAAATTGCCATATCCATGTCCCATCACCTTAAACACCATCGAATGCACCCGCAGCCGGGAGCAGGGCAAGTTTTTAATGAGGACACGTGGCAGAAATTGATTGGAGAGGATCTTTGTTTGGGCCGCTCGCGCAGTGGAAATCCGGACCCGTAAAATATTAGGGCGAATTTGATAAGAAATTTGCGTCACAAAATTGGCCGACGTCAGCAGGCTATTTTGGAACGCGAATTTGGTTTGAATTATGGTTTATCGCCGTTTGAAGTCCGACGGGCTCGACTTAAGAACAATTTTGTTTGATCCCATCTTATAAAATTTGTGTTGGTTTTCTTTGATAATACACATATTTATAATAAATCATGGGAATACCACACTAAACACGTGGAAAAGTTATATAAATAATTATTGAGAACAATCATTTTTATGTAAAAATATCCAAGGCGAGGTCTGTGTAGAGAATCGGGGTCGTGAAAACTGTTCAAATATAAAAATCCCGCTTAATAAAGAGACAAAATTGTTGTGCTTTCGGAACCTGACCCGAGGATTGGACATGAGTTAACAAACAAAAGGATAACGGAACCAGACATGCACCCGTGGTCAAGCCCTCTACCAAAACCACGAGCGGAATCACAAAAGCGGGTTGCCCATATCGCACCGCTTTTGCGGAGTAGGCGGTATTTCCTATTCGCGAGTGATTCCATAGGGAATGCGACACATGGCGAAGTGACCCCCGGAAAACCACCGTTTAACCCGCGCCATTGCACGTTAAAGCCCGACGTTGGAAGCCGAGCGAAATTGCCAAGAGTCGTTGATTTGGAGAAGGGCCATCGGACGGTGGTCGCACGTTGAACTTGCCCGGAGGTTAACTAAGGTGTGCGGAGGATATCCAGGTACAATACGAGTGTTTGATTGGTTATTGATATATATAGGTGGGGCCGGAGTATAATGAAATTGTTTAATTAAACGATTGGCAGATAATTAGCATAAGTCTGGAGGGTGATTGTTGTAAGGCTGGGTGGTGAAATATAGAGCCGAAAGTTCACTACAAGTTATTTATTTAAAAATAAACGTGGAGTATAAATACAAAGTGTTGAAAGTTAAACATTGGTTATAAGGATTGGAGATAATATAAAGTCGGGAATATAAATTAAATTCCAACCATTGTGGATAGTATTTATTTATCAAATTCTATGAATTTTATAAATAAACCCGAAGAAAGAAGAAGTCAATTAAGACTCAGGCTGGAGGAAAAGAACGCGGTACACCAAGGGAAAATGCTGACAGAGCGATTGTAGACACACTAGCTCTCCTTGGGGGTCCAATTTCAGTTTTGTTGCGTCACACGATGATCTCTCTTCTCTGGCATTTACTTGTATTGAAGATCACTATTCTAGGAATAAGGAGTTATTTTTTCCAAAAATAACCCTAGCCAAACATTGACAATGCATCAAGGATATCTTTCTATGCTTCATAAGCACATTTGTTCTACTTCTAAATCATGTCTTGGAAGTGGTTGTTGTGCTGGAAATTATTCACCAGTTGGTTTCATACCAAAGTATTTTTCACATTTTCAGCATCCAATACATGAAAAAGATAATGGTTTAAAACAACATAAATATTTGAAATTTTGCAAGAATTGTCTGGCACACTTTGAATATGAATTTTGAAGTCAAGTGCATAGTGCTATATAGGATCAAGTGTCATTTTGAATACCAAATGTTTCACAAGAAACTTCTCAACATGCTACCCTGCAGTAAGGATTAAATGACAATATTGCATCAACTATTTCCATAATAAAAGTGCACCTCAGCCATAAGACTAAACAACTACAAATGTTGTAGATCTAACAAGACCACACAATCAAATGTATTCCACAAGGCCAATACTGCATGAAAAATGAAAATGAGTTTGCAACCAAAAATACCTTAGGCAACTAATTCAATTAGATACACCAAACCATCAGCAAAAAGGAAAACCAGCCTACTCAAAAGGCAAGCGTTTACCTCCTTTGACAAAATTTTGAGTTCTGAAACAAGGGCCTTTATTGTCTTGTCAATGCCCCTAGTAATTTGAATGGGGTTTGCACTTGCTGCAACAACCTAAACAAAAAGGTTTCATTTCAAATTATTTTCCACAAATTTAAGATACAACCATTGTCAGTTTTGTATTTCCTAACAAGCTCAAAAATTTTGACAAAAGAACCAAAATTTTTTAATACCTGATAGCAATTTTTTCACTCAAAAACTATCTTAGACTCAATAAGCCCAACCCAAAACTAAAAAACCAAACACCATAAGACCCTACAAAAATGAATAGATGATCTTAATCCGGTACTATCGACAAAAAGTTACCTTTACACCCTCACTTATTAAACCCTGTGCTGTTGAATTTTAACTTCAACTGCTGCAGCAGAAGGACGGATGCAGCAGCAACATATTTTTTTGGAGGTTGCTTGCATGCCATCCAGAAATTTAATTCAGCATTTAAAATTCCTGCAAGTTTTTTTTGTAGACGGCCGCAGCCATATTTCTGTACAGGATTGTATTTAAACACAACAACCAACATTAACGCAATTCACCAACCAGAAATTAAACAAACATAAATTTACCCCCCAGTTTTGTAAATTCAAAAGGAGGACACATGGAGCATTAATATTGGATCGCATGAAATTGAAGGGAATCTGAAAACCTGAAAACTGGACCCGAATTTTTTATAAGGCACATTGGATTGAGAATTCGCGTTACAAATTAGGCAGACGTCAGCATCCCATTTTGGAATGCGAATTTGGTTTGAAATTCAATCTATTCGGACTTTTGAAGTCTGACGGAAAGGGTTCTTTAATGTTTTGATAGTTTAATTTTATGTATGCTTTAATATATACATATGTTTTAAACATATGTTATATATATATCATATGCGAAATGAAAGGTGGGCCATAGAATTTAGTTTTAATTTTTTTTTTTTTAAAAGAGGGTTTATTATAATATGTTTTATATGTTCCGGCATATAAAAATAAAAAGGTCGAAAAAGCTTGGTATTTTTTTTTATAGACAGTACGTAAATTTTTTATTACATAGCAGTGTGTAAAAAGTGAAAAACTGAGTGTAACTTTTTAAGTGTGTATGCACAGCAGTGCGAAAGGGAAAAACACAGCAGAGTGTTTTAGAGACAGAGTATGTTTGTTTTGAACAGACAATGAGTTGGTTTTATGCACTTCGTTTTGTAGCAGTCATAATTTTGTAATCCCTCTCAGTGAGGAAGTAGTGTAATAGTTTTTTTTTGAGTTATTGAAGGGAATAGAAGTTTGTTTTCAAAGTATTGAAACTTTGTCTCTTGTCAAAGAAATTTTTATTTTCTCTGTGTTAGAGGAAGGGAGATTTATTCTCCATTCATTGTTCTGGAATTTTTCAATATTCCAACATGTGCAAGAACAATAGATGTTGTGGTTCCATCCCCAGCTAAATCATTTGTCTTTTCCGCAGCTTGCCTTACCAACTTGGCCCTAATATTTTCAACTGGGTCCTCTAATTCAACCAATAAAAAGGCCAAAACCATAGCATTGAGATACATTTCATTACACTGTCAATAACAATAAAATTTGACTCAGCCATAACCATTTCCTTTTATTTTTGTGAAAAGCTTTATGCATTACTCTAACGTGGCTAGTCCATAGGCCAAGTAGACCACTGGGTAACAAATATGTTTCCTTTCACCTTTGAGTTTTCAAATTATGCCTACCAAATCTAAGACATTTAAGAGGGGGAACTAATACAACGTTAAAAAGAAAACTAGAGCACACATCTACACATTACCTCCTTAGCTACTATCACACCATCATTAACTATTTTCGGAGAACCATGCTTTCTCTCCAAGACAACATTTTGCCCTTCGCCCCAAGGGTGACTCCAACAAGATCAACAAGTTTGTTCACACCGCCTGCAAGACAAATTGACAATGCTTTCGGTAAGTGTGCAATTCAATGCCAGACCATATGCCAAAAAAACCCTCCATGAAAAATTAAAATAACACATTAAAATCGAATATAAGTGGACAAGGAAAGATCCACCGCAGTGAAGTTTCACGTGCAGGTGACCTTTCTTTAAACATAATTTTTTCTCTGACCTGCAATTTTTTTGTCACTGAGCCATCCTTGTTGAAGTACAAATCCTTTTCCATAGCTCTTGTATTAACTACCTTCTCTCTGTCGCGTAATCTTAGAGTCCCTCTTCTGCTTGAGCGATTAAAGAAAATGGGTGAAAAAACTGAAAGAGAAGACAATTGTCTGCCATAATTATCAAACATTGCACCCAACTTCTTCCCCTTTCCATTGTTACCCAATGAGGTAGATGTGGCAATTGTTTTCATACTGCCCAAAGCAGAGGCCATCTTCTCTTATGTTGAATATAGAATTACAAGATCTTCATATTAGTATGAACCTTAAAAAACATGACTCCCATTGCTAAAAACCACTTTTAAGTTGTAACAGGCAAACTAAACAACTATCGCAACTTTTGGCAACTTCTAGAGCATTAAGAGAGAAACAACCAAAGAGAAATACAACCACAATCCTCATTTTAATGAGACCGGACTATATATTTGCATTATGATAATAGATAGAAATCACGACTATATTAAGGCCAGCACAAGACAATCTTTAACCAGTGTCTCTCGCGGCCTTCAGGTTGCCATGCTAGAGGTTGCATATTTTTAATTTAAATTCTTGACCTCTCATGCCCATCTATGAATGCATTCAATGGGATATCTACATCAAATTCTCCTTTATATCCCCAAAAACAAATTCCCTACTACAAGAGCACCAGTATTGATGGATCACCCCACACCATCCCACCCACTAGAAACGGTGAAAAAGGAAACCCGAGAAACCTTCTAAAATATCTCAAGATGACTATATGGGTGGTTCTTATGAATCAACCAACCATTCAGAACATGCTCATCAATCCAAACCATAAGTATTATGTGACAATATTCAAGCAGGCATTGAATCGGATTTCTGAAGCTATGTTAGAGAAACCCTAAACTCTCACTGAAAATAGGTGAAATGTGGCACCACTCAGAGATTGACATGTGCCAATTGGTACAAGTAGTAGAAAATTGGCATGCTCAAACAACGAGGTGATGCAGGAATGACATGAGGGAGAAAATATTAGAAAATCCCCAAATCTAGAGAACTAAAGCTCATCACCAACCTGAGATTGACAACTTTACATGATGTAACCTATGAAATCGTAAATGGAGAAATCATAGTAATAATAAAGTAACCTATGTAACAATAAAGTTGGATTCATCCTGGGAGTGGTAATGGGAGAAATCATAATGAACAACAGGAAACATGCATAGTTGCTTACAATCAAATAGATGAAAAAACACATACAAAAAACCTAGATAATAATCATGAACAAGCTTAATATTGAATTATGAACTGTAAAGGAACTTACAAAATGTGACATTACGAACATGGTCAAGCGCACAAGCAAAAATATCCTGGACATGACCCTGGTTGACAAGTTGTATTGCTCATGATGCAAGAGGATTTGTACTTGCACTGCCAAGTCAATCAAAATCCATCATTATCTATACAATAAATATAAGTAATTGATGTAGTATTTTTTACTCTAAGATGCATTCTTATGATAATGTTAGAACATATGTTGAAAATTTCAAAACATACCTGAATAAGCTCCTCTTCGTTTCAAGAACAATTTATTGGAGTCGCATGAACTTGGAACAAGCCTCCCACGATCTGAAAGAGTAGCGACTAAGTCAACAGTGACTTTTTTGTTGCTACGCTGGATCAAGGGAGGTTTGCTCCAAGATTAAATCGCTCCAATAAATTATTCTCTACTAAACATGGCCAACCATGTGAAGGTGGAAGCTCTTATGGCCCCTCCCCCCCCCCCCTCACATCACTCTCAATTCCCCAATACCCAATCTATATTTCATTTTTTACTTTCATGAGCATAAAAAAAAAATATTCAATAACTAATAAAAAAACAATTCAACAAAAAGTACGCAAGGAAACATTGCAATTAATTCTTGACATAAAAATAGTATGATAAATGAGTTTTTTATATAACGCAAAAAACGTTCCAAGTATGGTAACGTTTGTCTTATAATAATACAATATTTTACATTGTCAAATTTTCTTTTCCTTCTTCCTATTTTTAAAGCTCCTAATTACATCATCAATATCATCGTGCTCTGCTCCTGTTTCGTGCCTTTCCACCCGCACTGCTGACCTAGTTGCGTATTCACGATGTCTGGGCTCATCCAGTGACGGGGCATCGCCTACAAAAACAGATAATATTAAATTTTAATTGTCAGTTTTTAAATATCATTGAACTAGTTCGATAATATTAATAAAAAAAATTGCAATGAGATTATTTACCTGGTGCACCAGTTGTCGCCGCTGACCTAGTTGCGTAGTCACGATGTCTGGTCTCATCCAGTGACGGGGCATCGCCTACAAAAACAGATAAAATTAAATTTTAATTGTCAGTTTTTAAATATCATTGAACTAGTTCGGTAATATTAATAAAAAAAATTGCAATGAGATTATTTACCTAGTGCACCAGTTGTCGCCGCTGACCTAGTTGCATTGTCACGATGTCTAGTCTCATCCAGTGACGGGGCATCGCCTCCAAAAACAGATAATATTAAATTTTAATTATCAGTTTTTAAATATCATTGAACTAGTTCGGTAATATTAATAAAAAAAATTGCAATGAGATTATTTACCTGGTGCACCAGTTGTCGTCGTTGGGACTGTTGCCCTGTCTTCCTCTTTGGTGGTAAGATCCTCAAGGGAAACATTCTCTGTCATATAAACAAAAAACGTTATAAGGACAACCATCAAGGTATAATTAGAAAAAATTATAAGTGGAAATTAATTACCGTCACGGCCCTCACTGATAGCAGCATTGTCGGCCTGGTCCCCACTACAATGATCGGGTTGCACGAGAGGATCATCTACATCTGGCTCTAAAACTGGGTTATTTGCCTCGTTGGTAGTGTTGCTCCCCTGATTTAAACAAAGTTGTTAGACATTAAATTTATGGACGAAAACAAAAATATTGAAAGGTTAATGTTTTACCTTATCGGGCATTGTAGATCTTGGGACCTGCCCCAAGCTTCTGCGACGTTCAACTACAGCTTGATAGCCAAAACGGAAAGCGATATTTTTATCTTCCTCTGTAGTTTATGTTCCGAAGTCATCACCCTACATTACATATGATTGTGTATTTTTAATCATATCTGATAGGATTACAAAAACGTTGGAAGGCGATACAATTAATTATAAGATGTTTAGCTACTTAATTACAATTCTTGTAGCTAATTTCAAGTAGCCACCCTTGCCGAGCTTGTGATGGCCCTTTTTCTCAATCCTAACTTTGGTTTCCTTTGAGGTGTCAGGCAACCTAGCATCAAAATATTGAAGTTAGATATGACGTAGCACACTTTTATTTTAGACATAAAGAAAATTAAAGCTATTGAATTAAAGTTGTAATTTATCTTGCGGGTCCAGTTGGCATTTTTCCTTCTTTCTTTGCCCTTTTCTCTTTTCCGTCATGGATGAGTGCTCTCCACTCACTCTCTGAAACTGCGAGAGGACGCTCATATCTAGGGTTAAATTGCAATTGCGTCCTATAGGTGTCCCTGGTATATTTCAAATATTTGGCCGGCTACCTGAGCCACCGCTGTTCTGTCAAATGTGCCGACCCCAAAAAGGGCTTCTAGATAATCTAGAAGTTCTTTTTTTAGATTGGAATTATGGGAATTCCACCCTGTACGTATGGTTGGGCCAAAAATTACCAACGCATGGCTCTCCAGAATCCTGTAGAACTCATTGTTTCCTACACAGAATAAAACCAAAAAAAAAAAAAAAGATATTATCATTAATTTAAAAATAAAAATCATGATAAATATGTTTTAGATAAAGTACATGAAATAGTTAAAATATTAAAATTTACCTGGGAGTTGTACATGCTTTATAAGGACACCCTCATCGTTCACCAACAACGTGCCATTAATGGTCCCTATGGAGCTAACACGTGTAGCTCCAGGAAACGCAATAATGTAGCTGGCCATATCGGCCTCATCATTGCCAACACGTTCAGTAGTTGGTTGGGTGTCAGCTTAGGCAGGGTGTGTTTCTTGGCTAGCACCTAAAGGAGTAGAAGGTGTACGAGAGGGTTTTTGGGCAATCTCTTGCCCTTGTGTCCCACTACCACCAACACCGGGTTCAGCAAATGCCAGAAAACGCTACATACAAAAGAACTTTTTGTTAGTTTAGTCAATGTAAAAATTAAAATCAAACTATCACAATTCATCTCATGCAGAACAAAAAAAATATCCTTTTGACTTTTTATTATTACCTGATATCTTTCTAGCTGCCTCATAAGATGTTGTATCCTCTCTTATGTTTCAGGTGTTTGAGGCGCGTCTATCAAAGCATTAAATTCCGACCTTGCATCTCGTGCCTTTTTTTGCAACAAGAACACTGGAGATAGGGATGAAGAAAGCTCTTCCTCAAAGAGGGAATCATCGGGCGTACCATGGCTAGGTGTCTGCATATTTGAACAAAATTAATATTATTTCAATTATGTAAATAACTAAAATACCTGAAGATAGAGCAATGCTGGCACTTTACACGTTCTTCCGCTGGCCTCTTTCCGCGATCATCCCGTCTCGGGGTTGTTCCTGCACTGCTCTGATCAGTCTGCCACATTGCAATAAAATTATAAATGTAAAAACTTGAAAACAATATCTAACTTGAAAACACCAAATGAAAACTGAAATAATTTCTAATAAGACACCGGAAGACAGAGTTAGAGTTTCAAATATGCCTTGCATTGAATTCAGTCCTGGAAACATGTCATTGCACATTAAGGCACCCAAACATTCAATCCACAAATGATATATTTAAGTAGGCTTCTCTTATTCTGGGAAAACACCATACCTATAATGCATTCACTTGCATGTATAAAGGGAAAGGAAAACATGTTTTCATACAACGGTGACAAAGGCATCTTGGGGAAAGGTATCTTCACTTTTTATTTATGTTGTTCACCCACACCACTCTCGTGTTTTCACTAATCCTGTTTTGTCATTTTTTGGATTCAAATTAAGTTAAGGCCTTAAGTATTTTTTGACCTTTCGGTGTAGTTTTTATAAGTGGCATGTATGGATTTTCCATTAATTCTGCACTTTTTCTCTTCATGCGCATGTTTCCCTGGAAATGAAATGCATGATTTAGTCCCATACATTTAACAAGTTGTTGGATCAACTCCATAGGAAATATCATGTTTCCTATTCAATCAAAATTTATCTCAGTTAGGGTAGGTAGGAAGGTTTTCCATTTGTATTAATAGGGCACTTCTAGCTTGCATTTTTATTATATCTTTCAAATTTAGTGTCGTTTCAATTAGGGCATGAATTTTTTCAACTTTCAAGGTGAGAATGAACAAAGACAAATTTTTGTGATGGATGACTGTATATGACTCCATGGCCAGAGGAAAAGGCACTAATCTACTTCTTCAAATATCTATAGTTCTCATTCACCTCATACGAAGATGGTCCCTGATTTTGAGCCAAATGTTGCAGCAAAAAGTCCCCCCTCCATAATTTGATATTCAATGGAAATTTCTTAAATTGATGATGGGGCAAGATTATGGAACATTGGCACATACATATGTAATGGAATTCCAAGATCATGATATATGTTTGCATATGTTTATGGCAATGTTCCACCAAGTCCCCTGGAGGTGGGAGCGAGGGGACGAGGGAGTGCGGGAGCGGCCTATGCAAAAGCTCCCTACCAATTTTCAGGAAACGTGGGGGGACGTCGGGGTCATAAAAATTATAAAATTTAATATTTAAAATGTAAACAAATCGATGAATGATGAATCATATAATTGAAACAAATTTAAAAGTTAAAAGTTAAAACATACATCATACAATCATGCATGTAAGTTTGTAAGTTTGTAACTATATAATCATTAATGTAACTACTAACAATGTATAATGAAAATAAAGTTTAAGATATCATATGACATATTATATCAAGATTCAAAATAGAGTTTAAACTGAAGTTTACAACTCAAGTCTGAAACATAAAACTTAAATGCAAATAAGTTATGTCTGAAACATAAAACATAAAACATAACATATGAATATCAAATGATATCATAATAATGATAAATGAGCATAAATGCTCAAGTTAATGCCCCACTAGTCTCTGCATCCAACTTCTGCACGAATATATCAAGATCAACCATGTCACCATCTGAATCAGAATCACTTGGATTCTCAAATATACTAAGTGGCACATCAACTTTTAACACGAAACCATAAACTAAAAGGGGCGGTGAGGGGACGTGAGGGGGCGTGAGGGAAACATCCCCTAGAAGTCCCCAAGACCCCGGAGCGCGAGGGGGCGAGGAATCTAGACCTCTAGGTGGGGGGGCGAGACCCCGTGTAACACTGGTTTATGGAGGTGGTGGAGCAAAAAAGAGCTCAAATAGAGCTGAAATTTTTCACATAAAAAGGACTGTGGGCTTAACTAATGGTTCCATTTAAAAAATGATATCTAGACAGAGAATAAGTGTAGCATGCAAACATGCATTGAAAATCCATCTGAGTTTGCATTGTATTACTTATGATGGATTCAAATTTGGGTTTCAAAATGCCGGGTTATGGCATGATTTTGTCGAGAAACCCTTAGTTGGATTCTCATGTTGGTTTAATTTATATTTTAAGTTTGTTTTGCAATCTTTGGGTGATAGTAACTCATGAACTAGGTTACCAATGTGTAACAATCATATTTCAAGAATAAAGTTGTGATTTTTTAATATTATTATTATTATGTATTAGCTACGAGTATTGACACCTAATTCCTGGAATTTTGACATCTTGATAGCATGGATAATTTCAAAAATGTTTCTAGTAATGTTAACATAATAACTATCATTACGTGTCTTCACTTTTTTCACCATAATAGACCTGTGATATGGACTCATCACACAACTTCATATGCTATGTCCCAACAATTTCAAACTGGTTGAACCTACCTCATAGTGTGGTTATTAAGGACAAGTTGCTTGGTATATAACTCGATAGCATAGACCACGTTGCGGTTCTAAAAAGAATCCTCAAGTGTCAAAAAAACTTCACAATATGTTCTACTATAAAGCCTTTTGGGATACCTGAAATAATATATGTATCATTGATGAATTTTAAAGTATGACAAGATCCAGAGGGAAAGGAAATCAATGGAAGAGTGATCCACCAATGAGAACATAGAATTTAGCATCAGATGAGTTAGAGTCTAGGAAATTGAAACCCTATAATTTTAATTAGTGATGAAGGACATCACATAGGTAATTATATTTTCATGTAGAATAATCTGTTAATTCAAATTTAAACTACATAATATGAAAGGCATACCATAAATTTTTCCACGTAAGTCCAAACAACCTATAAAAGGGAAAACCTTCTTTTTCCATGGGAAATAATTTACCTTTCCTTTTTCAAGATAATCTAAATCACAAAAAATATGAACTATATTGCACACATTCTTGGATAATGTGAAAGTGGAAAAGGAATACCCTACACAAGTGATGCACACATGTACATTTGAACACTAATAGATTTTGTAGTTGAAATGCAATGCTTGTTTTCATTTAAATGTAGGGTTTTTAAAGCAGGGAGAAATAATGGCTGCCAAATTAATAAGCGTTTCTTTGGGAAAAATTTAAATCTTGTATTGAGTGATGAAGATAATAGAGGGTATTGAATCTTGATTCTTGACATCTAGAGAGAACCCTACAGCCTAACACAATCCAATGGAATTGACAAAAAAAACCCAAATAGAGTCAGTAAGAACTTACCATTTTGCAAGAGCTGAGGGCGAATGTTGTTCTGCAAGAGCTGAGGGCGAACGCTGAGGGCGAATGCTGAGGGCAAATGCTGTTCTGCAAGAGCTGAGGGCGAATGCAGGGCGAATGTTGTTCTGAAAGAGCTGAGGGTGAATCCAGGGCGAATGTTGTTCTGCAAGAGCTCAGGGCGAATGCTGAGGGCGAATGCTGTTCTGCAAGAGCTCAGGGCGAATGCTGAAGGCGAATGTTGTTCTGCAAGAGCTGAGGGCGAATGCTGAGGGCGAATGCTGTTCTGCAAGAGCGGAGGGCGAATGCGCGCGTGATATCAGACGTTAATGTAGCACACATGTACATTTGAACATTAATAGATTTTTGTAGTTGAAATGCAATGCTTGTTTTCATTTAAATGTAGGGTTTTTAAAGCAGGGAGAAATAATGGCTGCCAAATTAATAAGCGTTTCTTTGGGAAAATTTAAATCTTGTATTGGGTGATGAAGATAATAGAGGGTATTGAATCTTGATTCTTGACATCTACAGAGAACCCTACAGCCTAACACAATCCAATGGAATTGACCAAAAAAACCCAAATAGAGTCAACCCTGCTATAGGAGGAAGGGCCTGCAGTAAGAACTTACCATTTTGCAAGAGCTGAGGGCGAATGCTATTCTACAAGAGCTGAGGGCGAATGTTGTTCTGCAAGAGCTAAGGGCGAAAGCTGAGGGCGAACGCTGAGGGAAAATGCTGTTCTGCAAGAGCTGAGTGCGAATGCTGAGGGCAAATGCTGTTATGCAAGAGCAGAGGTTGAATGCGCGCGTGATCTCAGATGCTAATGTAGCTATTGCGACAAATACGAAACAATAAAATCATTTTTATGTAGCGCGCATATAAGTTTGGTATTTTTATGTAGTGCGAAAATAAGTGTCGTTATACCGACGGCGGAAAAGGCGTCGCTATTACGACGGGTGCCTCCAAACGTCACAATGGCGACACCTAGACATTGTGTCGTAGTTGCGACGTTTGGAGTCGTCTCAATAGCGACGCTTTGGGTCATGGTGTCACAATTGCGGCGTCTTCCTCCAAACGTCGCAATTGCGACACATTTTTAAGTGTCCGTATTGCGACACTTTTCTATAGACGTCGGTATAGCGACGGTTTCGGGCGGGATGGAAAAAAATTGGGAAAATTTCCGACATTTGGTCAAAAGCGTCGGAACCAAGTGTCGGAATTTCCGCCAAATGTAGTAGTGACCATATGAAGGGACATGAAAGTGACAATTTTTTAAATATATCAACCCAAATAGTTATTTTTCATTTGCATGGAATCAATACATCAACACTAGAAAACACTCACATTTATTCCTCTATGAAAATAAATATTTAGTGATTTAGGCTCCTATTCCATAAGGAAAATACTCTTCAAAATTTTGGTGCTTATGCATGGAAATGGAATCTAGGATCAATGAATCACCAGGGTGGTGAGAATAAATATAGAAACTAAAATTTCTTCAAAATAAAAAAATATTTCTATGGCTTCTTCTCCAAAACAAATCCCCAAAATGGGGCAATATTAAAAAACAATCCATCTGTGGCCCTAGTATTTTCTCCCTTTACTTATTGTATTACAAATTAGTGGAATACTTGTTCATAATATTTCCCTTTACAAAATATGTATTAAAGGATATCCATCAAATTTAAGAAAATGCATATATTTTGGTTGGTCCCACCATTGAGGAATGCATTTCACAACGGCTTTAAACACATCATAAATTAAAAAAAATCACTTCCTTAATAGTGGCTTGGGGCACATGGTTAGAAAGAAACCATGCCATATTCAAAGATAAATGCATATGTTGAATAAATATATTCCTTCATAGCCTAAGTATAGTAAACAATATGATCACAAAAGACCCCTCCTTCCCCTCATCCTCTCTTATAGAACCTAAAATTAAAAAAGACTCTTGATGGGATTTATTCAATGGGATGGCACAATGGTTCCCGTCATTATGAGAGCTAGGTGGAATTATTCATATATCCAATACTTTTTCTCTCTACTTTGATGCAAACATTAGGATAGCCACAAAAAATTATGCTGAATTATTTTCTATAAAACTACTACAATTGTCAATATCCTAGTGGATAAAATCTATACATGTATATAAATACTCTCATACTGGTAAAAATTGGATGAATGGAGAAACAACAATAAAAAATTACAGAATTATTCCCATCTAACAAAAAAATCATTTGTAGATCACTCATTTATTATATATATCATTTGATCATATTTACAGGCATAAGAAATCCATTATAACATCCTTGTTGAAACGGTGGAATATGTATGGAAATAGGCACATTTAAAAACACATATGCTGAAGAAATCCAATAATAAAAATGTTTTCTCAACACTTCGGATTGATTGAATAATCAATTACACTTCACAACTTTATATGTTTCCTTATTTTTTTTTGTTATAAAAGGATGTATATGAGTTTTTTTATATGTACAAATGTATGGAAATTTGGTAAAAGGACAAATGTTTCACCCCCATGCACAAGGGACAAGACTTATATACTTACATTAGGTAGATATCCATAGGAATTCCATTCAACATATGTAAAAAAGTAATTTAGTTTTATATATAAATATATTTGTAGATTTTTTTTCCTTGTAAAAGAAAGTCACATTTATTATAAACTAAAACATTAGAACCAAACATTATTTAGAATATTATTCTTTGGAAAATTGTTCTTGGAGTAGGTAAAGCTCCATCAAGCTACCTTGTAACTTTCATAATGGTGTAGCTCCTTAATTCCTAAATTCCACACCCCCCCCCTCCCCCCCAATATGTTGAATTGAAAAACTTTGGAATTAAGTTACTAGGCCGCAGTCCACATGCATGTCTAGTCATAACATCATTATTAGATAGAAGCTCACATGCATGTGTGAAAACCCTAATGATATATAATTCCTAAAATCTACAAACTCCCAAACTGTCTAGGTAACCATCCATGCTTAGCTATATATACATTAGATATATTTAAGTTTTTAAAGTTTGTGTTTATTAAAATGCATATAATGCCGCTTGTCTAGTAATATAATCACAACTATACAAATCTAGTGGATATACAACAATGGCTACATTTTCTACATCTGTTATACCTTTTAATTTTCTCTTGAAGACATAATTGGATAAAAATATACATTTCCAAGCTATGTGACCCATTTTATTGCAAGAGTAACATTTGATATCCCCTTGTCTTTAGGTGATTTTCTACGATTGTTTCTTGAGTATAATACCACCTCAAGTTGAGAATCTGTTACCCAGATTAATCCCTCTTGTAGACAAGAGCGATCTCCCTAGAATCCTAATGGAAAACTAGAAACAAACATACAAAACAATGGCACTTTCCTTAGCTTATAACTGAAACATGAAACATGTAGTATGCGAAAGATCACTTAAATATTAATAAAGTGCTTGTAGAAATAATTTCATGACTTTCCACAACCAAATTTTCCTCAATGCTTTACAGTCTCTCCAAATTCTTTCCACAACTTCTCCATGAAGCGCCAAAAGAGATCTGCAAAGACAAAAACATTCAAAGTGATCAAAGCATCTCACATATCAAATAAAAAGTAAATGAAATCCTTAGTCTAGAATACAACATATAAATGAATCAATAATCGATTATAAACCATGTGAGTGATCAAGGAATCCCACAAATAACATCGAAATATATGCAATTAGGAAAGAACAATTACTTTGGATTAAAATAAAGAAGGGAAAAGAAGCTTACAACTTAGTACCTTGATGTCACAAGACTCTTCCAATGGTATCCTTTCCTTCCCTTGATGAAAAGATCTTCAGACCCAAAACCAACAACATGAGTTTACCAATCCAAGTCTCTATAGCTTCCCATTCCTATTCTTAATTTAAAGGAAAGATGAAGAGGATTCTAGTTCCACTTCTCAAGGGATATGATCCTTAAGAAAGGGAGTTTAGTTCCATATACCAAGGGATGAGGTGCAAGTATGTAGCGGTTTGAGGTTTCTAATTTGGATAAGATTACTCAACGAAAGCTTCTAGAACTTTATTTTTTATTTTTACGTGCGTGAATAGACCTGCACACTTTTTAGTGGAAGAAAATGTGCATATCTGCGCAATTTTTGTTCATAAAAATTTCGCATGAACAGGTTTTCTTCAGGAAAACCGCACAAGTGCTAAAAAATGGTTTTTAAGAAGTGAAAACCAAAATTCCCTTTGTCCCTGGTATTATTTTACTTCAAGCTTCATAGGGGATTCAATTGAGACACTCCATTAGATGGCGAGATATCCGAATTGACAGTCATGATGACAAATTTTAGTGTAACATATTCCCCCCTAAAGTGCAAAGCCAGAAAAAATGTTTGATGACTGAAGCACTTTATCATGTCAAAGGTTCGGAACAGAGACCAATTGATTGAAGGCCCGAAACAAATAATCAAGGATTAACATATCATGATTTCATATAAACATCACTGAGGTAGGCATTCCCAAACTCAGAGTAAACATAACTCGATGAACTAGTAGGGAAATACACAAAGATCCATGTAAATAGTAGACATAGTATGGATGCAACCATCAATAGATATATATTTATAATCATGAACATTTGATAACTCCATACAACCTAGATGGATGAAACTAGATCTAGGGTGTTGATCTCCATCTCTATCGATGCACGAATTTGATCATGCGAGTAAATGTCTTGAAGGTGAACATGGTAGAAACCACTTGATTACTGGTAAATGATGTGAACCATTAACAAGTGTGAGAGAAACCACCAATAATGTCAATGGTCCTCAAGGTACTCCCAGTATAGTCTATGGAGTGCGATTAAATTTCTTGAAGTCGAACATCGTAGAATCATTCGATTGAAGCTCAATGATGAGAACTTATCGTCGAAAGCGAGAAACCTGACATTAAGGCATGCATGCCTCAAGGTACTGAAAATGGTTTCCAAATCAAATTCCTAGATAATGAACTGAAGCTGATAGGAAGCGATCCATCGTAGGAGGGCCTACAACACGAAAATTCATGTCAAGTTTTTGTTGAGATTCAACAAGATGATGAGCTTAGTGAAAAGAGTCGCCTTCACTAAGTGGGCCCGTAGGCTATTTTTGGCGCAAAGTCTAAATTTAGACTATGTCTATTTTTAGACATGTTGATCATATTCTATGAGTTGTAGGATGATATTTTTGGATGGTTGATGTTTGCTAAAAATATTTGACTTATTTTTAGAGGACAGGCACCTATTTATCACAACAAAATAGATATGTCGAATATTATTAGCTCTTAATAATATTTGGACTCTAAACATTATCTTATTCTCTTGGAGCACTTCAGTTAAGTGCACAGATGTGGCACAGTAGCTGACAGAAGGAATTACACTATTCTTGAGGGTTTACTGGAGTTAATGCATGAGGACTTCATTTTGGACTGCACAAAGCCAGGAGTTTTAGTATTTAAGAGTTGCAGGAGTTGTATCACAATCTCAGCTAGAATCATTGAGGCTTGGGTTGTATCTAGTATAACCCATTGATACACAGGAATAGAGCAGTAATTTAATTTCATAATTAATTCACCATGACAATTTATTAATCAATCAAGTGAAACATCAAATAACTCATAGTGGAACACCACAGCAGAGACCAAAAGGGAAAGGTAGGTGAAAGAGCAAGTGATTATCAGCTTGTGACTATAGTGGATATCGATTGCATCCAAACACTCAAAGGAGATGCCAATGAGGATTTCGGTGAGCAAGCAATGAGTAATCAGTTTTATTCAAAGAATTTGACAGGATTGTAAGAGGCAAAGCAGGTGGCAAAGATCGGTGGATGGATTTGCAAGATCGGGCCTGATTAGTGTGTAGCGATTGTATTGTGCTGAGAGCTTGATATGATAAGCTTTGTATAAGGATTGTTACATGATCTCTATAACATATATTATATACAGATAGTCGGGGTTTTCAACTTCAGGCTTTCCTGTTAAATCACTGTGTTAATGTGTGTGAATTTTTATGGTTTCATGTGTGCATTGTAATTGATTTAATTTCCGCATGTGATGATCAATGGTGGAATAGATTCTATATTGTGAATGAAGTTAAAATAGTGTGTGATCAAGAGAATATTGGATATATAACACATAAGTTATATAAGTTCTACATGGTATCAGAGCTATATTGATCAGAGAAAATTGCAATTATTGAAGTGGTTGAGTTTTGTGCTGGTGGAATTCGAATTTGCTGCAGTGTTTTCTTGGTGTCGAAGTTGAGCATTCATTGAAATGTATTTCAACAGATTGCGATTGGAGTATTCCCTTGATGGAAAATTGAATTATATTGCATGGAAGGACAGGATGGAGGCAGTTCTGGATGATAATGGGTTGAAGGAGGTCATAGATGCTGAAGTTCCAAAACCTGCTTCTAGTGATGCAGCCACACTTGACGCATGGAAAAAGAAGACAACAAAGTGTCGAAGAATTATGTTGGAAGGTGTGAAGGATCACATAGTGTCCAGCCTTCATGGTAAAGCTAATCCATTCTTAATGTGGAAAGCTTTGACAGACTTGTTCCAAAGCACAAGCGACCAGAGGAAGTTAGCGCTTAAAGACAAGCTCAGAAAAATAAAAATGGAGAAAGGCGACAGTATACCAAAATACCTCATGAAGTTCGTCCACTGTAGGGATGAACTGGGAAGTATGGGGGTTACTGTAGATGAAGAGGACTTGGTGAGCTTGGCTCTCCTTGGGCTTCTGAAGAGTTGGCATAGCTACGAGGACTTTGTCAATGGTCGGGAGAAACTGCCAGGATGGGAGCGACTTTGGTCGGATCTTGTGCAAGAGGAGATAAGGCGGGGTACAAGGGATGGATCTTCATCGAAGAATGACGATGAAGAAAATCGTGCTTTGGATGCCAAAGCAAGGAAAGGGAAGGGAAAGAAAAATCCTTCTCAATCTGGTGCGAAAGGCAAGAAGTAGGGCTTGTCCAAGGTGAAGTGCTTTCACTGTCACCAACATGGACATTATGCCACTAATTGTCCATAGAAGAAGAAAAATAAGCAGGCTACTAGATCTGCAGCTGGAGAGGCCTTGGCCTCGTAGTTTGAGCTGGATTTTTTGCTGATCGCATGCTTGGTTTCAAGTGTGATGGGATCAGTGTGGTTTCTTGACAGTGGTGCATCTTTCCATATGACCGGAGACAAATATTTGTTTAGCGATCTGGATGAAAAGGGTCTTGGAGTGCACATCGAGATGGGCGATGATGGTAGATACAGTGCGACTGGTATCGGGACCATTTCCTTCGAGAGGGAGTCTAGTAAACCTTTCATATTGAAGGATTGCATGCATGTTCCAGGATTGAAGACGAATCTAATCTCTGTGGCGATGTTGGAAGACAAGGGCTATGATGTTGTTTTTAGCGAGGGAAAGGCTTTCGTGTGTAGTAAAACAACTGGTGAAACCGGGAGGATAGGGGTTCGAGTTAAGAACCTTTATCAATTGTAGGTAGATGGTTGCGCAGAAATGGCAGGCAAAGAAAAAGGAATGGTGAGCTGGGATGAGGGCGAATTGTGGCACAGGAGATTGGGCCATCTTCACCATGGCGCTTTGAAAATTTTGCTACAGATTTCTACCAGGATTCCCAAGGGTACACTTGTGCAGTCAAATCAGTGCAAGGGATGTACTTTGGGAAAATTTGTAAAGACCAATTTTCATGATAAGGATAGTCACGCCATGACGATCCTTGAGAGAATTCACAGAGACATGTGTGGACCTTTCTCAGTAGCTTAGACAACAAAGCATAGGAATTATGTGATATTTGTTGATGAATTTTCTCGTAAGTGTTGGATCTTATTCATGCAGAAGAAGAGAGAGACATACTCAAAGTTTTGTGAGTTCAAGGCGCTGGTTGAGAATGAATCGAGGAAGCAGGTGAAAGCTCTAAGGAGCGATAATGGTGGTGAATACATTTCTGGTGAATTCAAAGACTTCTGTAGTAAAGAAGGAATTTGAAGAGAACTCATAGCGCCTCATAACCCATAGCAGAATGGGGTCGCAGAGAGAAATAATAGAACGATCGTGGGTGTTGCACGGGCGATGTTGCATGATCAGGGCCTTCCCATACACTTGTGGGCTGAAGCATGCAACATTGTGGCTTATGTGCAAAACAATTGTCCTCATAGAGTACTTGGCATGAGTACACCTGAAGAGGCGTTTTCTGGTAAGAAACCTGATATTTCTCATTTGAAGATTTTTGGCTCACCTGTTTACATTCATGTGACGAAGGATGCCAGGAAGAAGCTGGAGCTGACCGCAGAGGTTGGGATATTTTTGGGGTACACAGAAACACCCCAAAATTATTGTGTGTATTTTCCAAACAGTCAGATGATTATTATGCGATGGGATATCAAATTTCATGAGGAGAAAGCCAGGAGCTACACTTGCATGCAGATGAGGAGCTACTTGTTCCTAAAGATGAGCCTCAGGATGTTGATCAACCACAAGAGGAGGTTCATGGAGTGGAAGAAACCACTCATGCAGTGCGAAACATCAGAGGGCGGAAGCGCACTATAGAAGCTGAGTGATTGAATCTTGATGCAGCGCATAATGTCAGAGCACCCACATCACAACGCAGACATAGATAGTCACCTGACTGATTTACTGGATACATGGCTCTGATGAGCAAGTGTATCATTAAAGAACCATCCTCTTTCAAGGAAGACGTGGAGGATCCCACATGGGTAGATGCCATGGTGGAAGAGTGTGATTCGATTGTCAGAAACAGTGCATGGGAGATTGTCCTAAGTCCGGAAGGGAAATCAGTGGTAGGTTCGATATGGATCTACAAAGTGAAGCAAGCTGCTGATGGGAGTGTCGAGAAGTAAAAGGCAATATTTTTTGCCCGAGGCTTCTCATAGATCGAGGGGATCAACTATGAAGAAACCTTTGCACATGTCACAAGGTATTCTTCCCTACGGACCATCCTTTCTCTCTCAACGCAGATGGGTTGGCACATTCATCAGATGGATGTGAAGACTGCATTCCTCAACGGAGTCATTGAGGAGGAGGTTTACATAGAGCAGCCTGAAGGATTCGAAATCTTCAGCAGCGAGTCACATGTGTGCAGGCTCAAACGAGCACTGTATGGGATGAAACAAGAACCTCGTGCTTGGTACACATGGATAGAAAATTATTTCACCAGACTTGGTTTCGCCAAGTGTGAGGCGGATCCAAACCTATACCAGAGTGTGGTGGAGGGTAAGTTGCTGATCATTTTACTTTATGTAGATGATTTGATACTAACAGGTTATGAACTGTTGATACACTCATGCAGGGCAGATCTTGCAAAGGAGTTTGAGATGAAGGACTTGGGCCTCCTTCATTATTTCCTGGGATTGGAAATTTGGCAGCGGAAGGGTGGAATGTTTGTGTCTCAAGACAAGTATGCCCAGGAGATACTGGAGAAGTTCAACATGCAAGGCTGTAAGCTTATCGACACTCCTATTCCTGGTGGTTGGAGGAAAGAGGATGCTACATCGGAAGAGGTAGTGGATGCCATTGTTTATCGACAATTGGTTGGTTTGATCATGCATCTAGTCAATACACGACCGAACATATGATATGCTGTGAACCAACTTTCACAAGCTATGGTTAAGCCTACCAAGCTCTTTTGGAAGGTAGGAAATCATGTCCTGAGGTATCTCAAGGGCACATCAGGATATGGATTATGGTACAGACAGTCGGATGAGGTGAAGTTGCATGGCTTCACGGATGCAGTTTGGGCAGGAAGCCCAACGGACAGAAAGATAAAATCTGGAGGGATATTCAGTATCGGGTCTACAACAGTTTCTTGGTACAGCAGGAAACAGAGATCTGTGGCACTCAGTTTAGTGGAGGCCGAGTACATGGCAGCAAGTTTGGCTGCATGCGAGGCCATATGGATGAGGAAGATCTTGGTCGGGTTGTTCGGTTCACACTTAGATACTAATGTGATATATTGTGATAATTAGAGTTACATTAAACTCTTAGTTAATCCATTATTTCATGATAGATCTAAACATATTGACATCTGGTACCATAATATCACAGATTGTGTGCAGCAGAAGATCATGTTTCTTTTTACATTCCTACGGAGGATCAAGATGTAGATATTCTGACGAAGGCGCTCACCAGGAGCAAATTCGAATACCATAGAGACAGGATCGGGGTGGCAGATAATCCCTATCTTGTTGAGAGGGAGTGTTGAGATTCAACAAGATGATGAGCTTAGTGAAAAGAGTCGCCTTCACTAAGTGGGCCCGCGAGCTATTTTTGGCGCAAAGTCTATTTTTAGACTATGTCTATTTTTAGACATGTCGATCATATTCTATGAGTTGCAGGATGCTATTTGTGGATGGTTGGTCAAGTTGGAAAAATAGATGGACTTTTATTTTTAGACATATTGGGCGGAATCTATTTTTAGATTTCTAGTCTAAAAATAGATATGTCGAATATTATTAGCTCTTAATAATATTTGGACTCTAAACATTATCTTATTCTCTTGGAGCACTTCAGTTAAGTGCATAGATGTGGCACAGTAGCTGACAGAATGAATTACGCTATTCCTGAGAGTTTACTGGAGCTAATGCATGAGGACTTCGGTTAGAACTCATGTGACAGAGTTTGGTGGAGTTATAGAAGTAGTTGGTGGAGTTGTATTTAGTTTAACTCAGTTAGACTCAGTTGAGCTAGTTGTATCTAGTCTAACTGATTGATACACTAGTGAGAGTGGTGTGAATTAATTAGTTAATTAATTCACTAAATAATAACTCATTAATCAATTGAAGAATACATCAGTTAACTACAGTGCATGGCAGTTTCAGTGGAGACCAGTGGAGAGGTAGGTGAAAGAGCAAGTGTGACTATCAGTTGTGACTATAGTGATGCATTGATTGCATCCAACACTCAGTGGCGATGCCAATGAGGATTGTGTGAACAATTCTAGAGAAATTTGAGTTCATTCAGAGCCATTCTTCAGCAGGGATTTCACAGTAGAGGTAGGCTAGCAGGTGGAAAAGATCGGTGCATGGATTTGCAAGATCAGGCCTAATTAGTGTGTAGCGATTGTTTTGTACTGAGAGCTTCATATGATCAGCTTTGTATGAGGATTGTTACATGATATTTATGAAATATATGATATACAGATAGTTGGGTTTTCAGATTTAGGCTTTCCCGTTAAATCACTGTGTTAATGTGTGTGAATTTTTATGGTTTCATGTGTGCATTGCAATTGATTTAATTTCCGCATGTGATGATCAATGGTGGAATAGATTCTATATTGTGCATGAAGTTAAAATAATGTGTGATTAGGAGAATCTTGGATATATAACACATAAGTTATATAATTTCTACAGTTTTGAAGAACAATATTTGAAGCGATTCAATATTGACTCAGGGATGACTGACGCAATTGAAGGTTATGAATAGCAAGGTAATTTTTGAGATGGGGAATTCATAATCTCCACAGTATTCATTTTTGCATCTACTTTTCGGGTCTATATCAAGACCCATCATCCAAACAAATCCTGCCAAGAAGAGAGGAGGTTAGATGAAATAAATATAAGAGGCGAACAGAGGGATGAGGAGATAACATGATTTGACTAGCAAATGCCAAGAAAATAAAATATAAAAAGATTAATAAAGTTTAATTAATGTAAATACAGAGTTTGGACTTCTCTTGAACATGTTGGCAACACTACACTTATAATTGGCAGAATTTGACTCAACGATAATACCCAAAACTACTGAAGACTTTCAATGAGGTTTGATTAACTGTGAGGCAAATGGATTTCCCAACCCGAACACAGGTGTGACAGAGTGTCATGTTCAAGAGCGACATACTGCCTTTAATAATATAAAAATGAATTTTCTTTCCCAATTTCCCCCCACCATTACTTGCAAGTACCTCTTTATTTTTTTCAAGCTTAAGGAGGATAAATTTTTCTTGTCATATAAACTCATCCTTCGGACGAGTCCTCCAAAGTATTTTTAATGAACCTTAGGAAGGAGTGGTTCAGTCTCGTTGTAATCGATGGGTCCTACATTGCTAAAGTTTTACGAGTCCAGTGTAGGGTTAACTTGATGTTGTTTTCATGTTTATAGAGCTTGAAAACACACAAAAATAAAACTCGTTTAACTCTTTCAAAGTAAATTTTTAACGAGCCTGGAGAAAGTAAAAATCGATGTTTTTAATTTTTAGGGAGTTTGAAGAAAAACATAAGTGAACTACAAAATGTTATTTTTTGTAAATTCAGGCTCTCAAACCCAAGAAAGGATAAAATTATGTAGGAGAGAACTCTATTGACCATGTTTAGTCAATGTATACCTTTTTTGTTAATAGTCTAATTCAGTACGAAAAAGGGGTAAACTTATACTGAATAGACGACTATTCATTTACTCTAATGAGTTTGAATAGTCAAGTGCTTGACAATATTTTCATTTTTAGAGAGTTTGAAAAGGGATTAAAATAGAACTCCATCATTTTTTCATAAGTTTTAATGAGTCTGGAAAAGTGATAAAAATGTACTAATATTACCGACTTTCAATTTAATTTACGAGTAGGAAAAGATGGAAAGAACTCGGTATTTTCATGTGCTTTACGAGAATGAAATATGAAAAAATAATCTAGGGATTTTCATGAGTTTAACGAGTCTTGAAAATAATAACCAAAATGGACTCGAGATAGGTTTCATTTTTATACAAGCTTGAAACAAAGGAAAACTATGCTTGAGATAGGTTTGTTTCATTTTTACACAAGCTTGAAACAGAAAGAAAACTGTTCTTGAGATAAGTTTGAATGCCCCCCAAGCATAACCTGTAAGAGCACATGCCTCCCAAGCTTCATTTCATTCACCTAAGTAGACTATTGATTACTAATAGCTGGATAGAATGAAGGTTTATTTACGAGATTAGATGAAAGACTCGACTTAATCATTTATGAGATCTAGTCAAAGACCTAACTGAATCAGGAGAGGATTTGTTTCATTTTTTAACGAGCTTGACACATGAAAAGAACTATGCTCATAGAACTTTGTTTCATTTTTTAACTAGCTTGACACAAGAAAAGGAACTATGCTCATGAAATATTGTTTCATTTTTTTAACGAGCTTGACACAAGAAAAGGAACTATTCTCGTGACCTAATTCATTTTTTAATGAGGCTGGCACAGTAAAATAACTACCCTCAAGATGAACTAATTCATTTTTTAACGAGGTTGACATAGTAAAAGGAACTATCCTCAAGGAAACACATTTCATTTTTTTAACGAGGTTGACACAGTAACATGAACTCTCCTCATTATGAATAGTTTCATTTTTAACGAGGTTGACATAGTAAAAGGAACTATCCTCATGGAAATTTTTTTAATTTTTTAACGAGGTTGACACAGGAAAAGAACCATCCTCATAGAATCTTGATCTTGGCTTCCAATTGGAAGGAATACATGTCAAGGGACACACCTCGATACATGGCCTCCAAAAGGTCTTCATCAAAAGGAAGAACAGTTCTCTGGAAGGAACCCATGTCAAGGGACTCAATAGGGATAAGAACATTGTGTTCAAATAACCCCATAGGGTTCACCATGTCAATTACTGGTTCTATGTCAAAGGAAGTTAAGAAAACAGTGAGAGGCTTTCTTGCATCGGTAACTAAAAAAATGGGACTGGTTAATTAACCCGTGGAAGGGTAGATACCACTTTCGTATAAGGAAAATTTAGGTGTTAGATGGTTGGTAGTCAAATCAATACTAACGAACGAAAGTTGATCAAATTTCACAATGTTTCCATTGTGAGTGAAAGACATCACGCGAAAGTGTGTCGATACAACAAATTTCATTGCATAGACATAGTCTCACCCAACGGACTACCATAATATCAATACATAAAAATTGACCTTCCAAGGTAATAGGAAACTTAGGAAGGATCCCTAAAGGTTCACTAATGGTTCTATTCAAAGCTGATAGATTCTGTGTAATAGGCACAAGATGAGGGGAACCCAAAGCTTGCCAAGAAATTGTGGATAAAATACTAACATAAGCACCTTCATCTACATTCGTGCGATGCACATTCTTATCATAAACCTTTACAATGATTTGGAAAGGGATGGAAGAAGGAAGACGAGGTTAGGTCAGTCCATTCCAATCAAAGGAAAAGACCTCAGTACTTGGAGGGGATTCTATAGAAACAAGTGAAATGGACCATGGCGTAGAAGAAATAAGAACTTGAGAAGTATGAATTTTACTCTCTACAGGGAGAGTAGGATCGAATGAATGTGAAATAGAGTTGACCACTTGATCAACTAATGGTTTGTCAACCTGAGTGATATGAGTTTCACTCTCCAATGGGAGAATGGGATTGACTATACTTGGAATTAGATAAATCACTTTTTCAATGGACGGTAGGTTAAAGTTTACAGTAACTAGTTGGAAGTTGTTGCTGTGGAACAGTAAGGTTTTCCAACAATTTTGAGGCCTCATTCATATGGGGGAAAATGTGACTATGATGAATCCCTTTGCATAACGTACAAGGAAACCTAACTTTACCCTTTTTCCCAGGAATCTGAAAATCACTGGTTGATGGATCAACAGTAAGTTGATAGGATTTTTCTGACCATACCTCCAAGACCTTAGGAATACGAGGACAGTTGATAAGGAAGTGGTCACCCTTAAAATGCTTGCAAGGGTATTTGGATTTACGTTGCATGTTGGAGGTTTCCTCAACACTACCAACATTTACAACCATGGTTGGTTGGTTGAATTATTTCTTATATTGCTTCTTCTTCTTCTTCTTCCCTTTCTTCTTATTCTTAGCCACCTAGTTACTAGCATGAAGGATTTTACCAAGCGAAGGAGAAGAAAGGGAGGAAGATATGTTGGGCGAAGATGAGGTTGGTGATGTTGAGGTGGTGAACTCTATTGAGGTGAAGCATCCAGTTGAGGTGGAAAAATTTGAGTATTGGAGGCAACCGAAGTTGAAAATAACCATACCGGTAAACCTATGGTAAATCCAGGTAATGACAATGTAGCCATATAAGGAGGACCAAAATTTCCAAAGCAAGGAAAAGTACTAGGATTCTCGTTAATAGGGGTTCCTTGGTTGGTAAATTCTGGAACTGTTGCCATTAGTTTCAATTTCAGTGAAATTTATTAACAATTTGAAAATATTAACAATTCAAATTCACAATCCACACCTAAGGTGTCTCTAAAAATCAAACAAATGAACATGCACCTACAAAATCTAAGATCCAAACCACACACAAAAAGTATGTTTCCTAAAAAAAAGCACTAGTTGGTGATGAAATCCAACATCGTAGAAATTAATGTGGAAAATTGGTGGTTGGAACAGTTACCCTGACAACCTGATTAATGAAATAGTCTGGTTCAAGTAACTCCACTATGTCAACTCGAAGTGAAGAGTACCCTTTGGAAAGTCCAAGTGAGTCTAGTCAACGTCTACTCCAGGTACAGTGGGAACTTCCCTCCACCATCACCTTGGGAAAAATCCTAAATATTATGGCCACTAAGGTCACCAACTGAGACAATTGAACCCGAGGGAACAATATGTGGCCTAATATACATGCAAGGGCAGAGTATCAAAACTCAAACCCCTTGAAAGCTCCTCGACATGGTAAATATGAGGTTTACTAACAAGTGATCCCAAGCTCCTTGACAATGGTTAATATGAGGTTTACCATTTGTATTACGTGCACATATTCTATCTTAACCAATGAAGTAGGTGCGATTACTCCACTGGGTCTGACATGAACTCGTGCTTGACTCTTTTAAGAAGAGCTTCTGAAAGCACAATTGCGACTATTGGAAATTTTCCCTACCACAATATACTATTTTTTGTTTAGTTTCTTTGGAAAGTTAACTACTCCCTATTCCAAAGCACTAATCCTGAACTATATTGGTGAAAAGAGCCCAAGAAAATGTAAAAATTTCTAGATGAATTTTATTTAGCGCTATGTTATTTTGGCTGTTTTTTTACTCAAAGGGTAAATGGATATGAAACCAGTGGTGTTATGACTTGAACCAAAACTAAATGCAATCGAATATGATAATGTAATCTTTTCACTTCGATGAATCCTAAATAAAGAAAGTAGGGAGGTTCCATTCACTTCCAACAATGCAAAAAATTGGTAAATAAGAGAAAACATAACAAATTATCTAATGCACTAATTTCAGCAAGAAAAACTAATGCTAATCAATTCAATTTTTTTTTTAAATTTTAATTTTTATGTTTTAAAACAAGCATAAAAACATGTAAATTCAAATAAGGGATATCTTTAATGTGAGAGCCACTATCTTTTCAATCGATGAAATAATTATTTACAATAGGAATAAATGAATATATGATGAGATTCACTGAAAGAAAAAAGATTCACACAACAAATTACAAAAGTGAAAGACTCATTTTTTATAGATCAACAAACCAACAAAAACTCAAAACCCAAAATTGTAAAGATAAGTGATTTTTCTCAAAAAGAGAATCAAAGAAAATGATCTAAATCTACGGTTGAATTTTCCAGAATGTAAACTATGCAACTATAATCTATGCACAATTCACTTGAAAACTATGAAAATGTAAGTTATGCACATTTTTCGTTCATATTCTGAAAATGAGAATTATAACTATGCAAATGTAATCTATGCAAGAGAATTCTAAAAAACAAGATGATTCCAAATCAACAAAATAACAACAAGACTATTTTCCTTCACTAATGTAATATAAAGAACCAATAAAGTGTAATTAAAGAAAATTGGGTGAGAATTCCAAAGGTGAAAAGTAAAAACACTCAAAGGTGATTAACACCGAGACACAATTTAGCCCCCCGCCCCCCCAGCAAATGAGGGGGATTTTTTTTTGCTAAAGAAAAAGAAAAAAGACATATAAATTGTTAAGAAACTGAGACAATACTCGAAGTAATGACCAAAGGAATCAAATTAAGAATTTCTCAAAAAATAAAATTCAAAACACCCAATTAACTTAACTGAAACTTAACAAGACTATAAACAAGCTAGCAGGATCATAAAAACCAAAAATCTAGACTTAAATAAGAGAAACCTTAACTTTTTCAAAAATTTTACAGGGTTTCACAGGTTAAAACATAGTTAAGTGCGCATGCGCATTATTTCTAAATAAAAACTGTGCAGATCTGTGCTCTGTTTCTGAACAGAAACCGTGCTGAGCGAGAAAATTAAGAAAAAATTAAAAAAACAAAGGTTTCAAACCACAAATTTCAATTCTTAAAAGGGTATAAAGGCATAAAATGTTACAAAAGGACACAAAGGAGAACTCGTTCCCTAGTATGGTCGCCAATTTGTTACCCAGATTAATCCTCTTGCAGAAAAGAGCGATCTCCCTACAATCCTAATGGAAAACTAGAAACAAACAGACAAAACAACGACGCTTTCCTTAGCCTATAACTGAAACATGAAACATGTTGTATGCGAAAGATCACTTACCTATTAACTAAGTGCTTGTAGAAATCCTTTCAACACTTTCCACAACCAACTTTTCCTCAATGCTTTACAGTCTCTCCAAATTCTTTCCACATCTTCTCCATGATGCACCAAAAGAGATTTGCATAGACAAAAACATTCAAAGGGATCAAAGCATCTCACATATAAAATAAAAACTAAATGAAATACTTAGTCTAACATACAACATATAAATGAATCAATAATCAGTTATAAACCATGTGAGTGATCAAGGAATCCCACAAATAACATCGAAATAGACGCAATTAGGAAATAATAATTACTTTGTATTAAAATCAAAAAGGGAAAATAAGCTTACAACCTGCTGGCTTGATGTCACAAGCCTCTTCTAATGGTCTCCTTTCCTTCCCTTGATGACAAGCTCTTCAGACCCAAAACCGAAAACATGAGATTACCAATCCAAGTCTCTATAGCCTCCCATTCCTATGCTGAATTTATAGGAAAGATGAGGAGGTTTCTAGTTCCACTTCTCAAGGGATATGATCCTTAAGAAAAGGATTTTAGTTCCTTATACCAAGGGATGAGGCGCAGGTATGTAGCGGTTAAAGGTTTCTAATTTGGATAAGATTCCTAAACCAAAGCTTCTAAAACTTACTTTTTTATTTTTACGTGCATGAATGGACCTAAACACTTTTTAGTGGAAGAAACTGCACAGATATGCACAGTTTTTTCTCAGAAAAAATGCGCATGCACAGGTTTTCTTCAGGAAAACTGCGCAGGTGCTCAAAAATGGTTTTTAAGCAGTGAAAGCCAAATTTCCCTTTGTCCTTGGTATTATTTACTTCAAGCTTCATAGGGGATTCACTTGAGACACTCTATCATATGGTGAGATATCTGAATTGACAGTCATGGTGAAAAATTTTAGTGTAATAGAATCACCTTCAATATATCTTACAATTGTTCTCTTTTCTTCAACTAAGAGATAAATAATTGTATCTTCTAAAGTTCATGAAATCATGTTGGTGATCCCTAAATTTGTTTATTAAAATGGTAGTGCTTATGTAGTCACCTTCACATAAAGTCACAAGAGTGGAGACATTGTATTTCAAAGGCCTATATAAGGTTGAATCACATAATTGATCTCAAACGAAAATACCCACAATAACACAATTTGATGTTATCTATGAATAATTAGTGCTTTAGTATGATGTATATTACCTCCTTATATATCATTGTTCAATAAAAAAATAATTTCCATTTATGAATGTGGTATAAACTACTTTTAAAAAAAAAAGTGAACGTTGTTATACTCTAAAGTCAGGAAGTGACTTTATTCCATAGTAAGTGATCAGGTGCTCAAATTTATGCTAAAAAATAAAATTTCTCAGAATGGCTCGAATCCTGAATGACCACGTAGTGTTCGTCGTTTGGAATCCGGTGCAACTCGTTTCACTCGAAATGGACTTCGTATGCTCCTAGAAATGAGTTATGTTTGCTTTGCTAAACAGGAAAAAAAAATGATGACAAGGAGCCCAATCAGCAGTCTGTACTGCTGATGTGGCATTCTGACTGAGCAGGTTCAATTTTGGTTAAGTTTTCACTGGTGAATGATAGTCTGCCAAGTGGCATCATCTGGTTGGTTCATAAATATGGTGTGTTGGCAGTTTTTTAGTGGTTGAATTTTGGGCCAATGAGGAGGAGGAACATGGCTAAGCCTGGGGCCACCACGTGTCCCCCTCATGGTGGAGAAAAATTATTGGTTGAAGACCAAATGGAGGCATCAGGGTTCGACCCTGCGACCTCCCATGCCAAAGCCAAGCACTTAACCACTCTGCCTACACACAAGATCTTAACCATATAAGTTTTGCACATATATTTAATGTTTGTAAAGTCCACCTATGGGGGTAGTGGGGGCTAGCCCCCAATACACATGACCAACACCTATGACCATAGGTGGAGTGCTAAGAATTTACCTTTAAGCACATTTTTTAAAACCTTAATCTGCATTAATTTACTTCTAAACTTCATTAATCAAGGCTAATCCAGAGTTAGCCATAAGCGCGGATTAAGGGCTAATCCCACTTAATTAATTTAATGCAAGTTAATTACATTAAAATAGATTAGTTTGGTGGTCTTCCAAATCTGGCGGAACTGCTACTTTGGTTCCAACTAGCTTGATTTAGCTCCAGTTAGCTAAATTTTGGTAGAAAATTGTGGGCAAACTGTTAGAGGTCATAAATTTTGGATTTTTCGACCAAATTAGGAGCAGAAAGAGGCTAGATGACCATTTTTGGGCATTTTGAACTCATTGGTGCAGGTTTTAGGAGCATAAAAGCATTGTAAAAACATCATTTTTCAAATTTGAGCATAATATAGTGGCCCAAACCATGGAAGATGGACCAAGGAGATGTAGCCTAGGAGGGGTGAACTCCTTCATCAAATCCTTGTGTTGATGTGTTGTTGGTGATGTCCTGTACTTTTATTTTCTACTTTTAAATATTTCTTTTATGTTAATTTGTTCATAAAAATAACATAAAAATCACTCATGAGACTCAATGACTTGCAAGAGAACTTGAACCCTTCAACACATATAAGACATTGTTTACATAAACTGAAAGAGGAATTAGCACATCAATACTAACTTACCCCATTTAGATATTTTTTGGTATGAGAGCTTTAGGTTTTTTGTGCAATAAGGCATTTAATTGTTTGCAAGTTTGTGTCATGATTACAAGGTTAAAACTCAAATGAGGAGAAGGGAAGCTGGTTGAAAGACCTGTAGTTGGGTCAAGAGGAAGAAGGGAAAGGTTGCCAAAGTATTCAACACCAGCACATCCTCAAGTTTAAGTTGAGTCTTCGGTGAGCATGTCTCATGAAGGAGAACCTACCATAATAGAAGACGAGAGAGCATTCAGAAAGGCATTTTTTGATATGACTAAGATGGTAAAGGTTGTCTACGAGGAGAGGAATTTAAGGATGCAAGGATAAAATTCTAGGCCTCAAAGAGGAGAGGTTTCTATAGGAGGAGGAGGCCATGGAGATGGTAGGAAACCACCATCCACTCCATGATCACCCTCACCACCATATACACCTTCCTCTTCATCATCTTCCACTACCACAACCTTTCAATCTGTTCATCCACATACTTCGAAAGGAACTGGTAAATCATCCTTAGTTAAACTTGATGTCAAATTTGAGCTACCAATGTATAATGGAGAGGTGAATGCATAGAAGCTGGATAATTTGATTTTTCAGTTGGAGGTATTGTAATATTCATAACCTTCAGGAGGATGGCATAAATATTCAATTGGCTTCCTTGAGAATGGAGGGCACAACACTTGTCTGGCACAACACTTGTCTGGTGGGAAGCAAGGACACAAAATGAGATTAAAAAACACGATAATATCTCAATTTCTTGGTCTAATTTTATTTCTGCCATTAAAATGAAATTTTACCCTCTAGCTTACATGCAAAAATCCATTATGGACTGGCATAATTTTAGACAATTGAAAGGTCAAAGTGTGCAAGATTACACTCATGAATTTAGGAGAGGGGCTATTATTTTGGGTGTCAATTTATATTCTCAAAAAATTTGTTAAAATATATTGGGGGTTTGCATAGCTAACTTAGACATACTATTCTCATGTTCAATCCCACAAACTTAGATGCAGTTTGCGTTCAAGCCACACATCTAGAAGCAAGAGGGAAACATAGTGCAAAATAGAAAAGTGATAGTTTCCTTGAGTATGAAGGTAATGGAAGAGGAAAAAAAAATGGTTCTATTAAAATAGAGAAAGAGAAACTCACATGTAAACATTTTTCAGAAAATGGTCATGATGAATACCATTGTTGGCAACTCCATCTAGAGTTGAAGCCAAACAAAATTAAAACCAAAGATAAGGAGAAAACAACTGCAATCATTGAGCATGACTTAGGTTCAGATTCAGGATATGAAACCCTGATTACAACAATGGATTTGAGAAGGTAAGAAAATAGCAAGCACTATTTCTTCAAGTTATTCTAATGTAACTCAAGATGAAGACACAAGAATTGAACTCATTCATATTAGAGTTGTTTCAAAACATACCAAAATAGACACACTATTTGATAGTGGTTCTCAAGCCAATTTGATTTCTGAAGACTTAGTTAAGAGGTTAAATCTAGAAACTGTTACACATCCAAGACCTTATCTTTTAGGCTGGATATGCAAGAATACAAAATTTCAGGTAACAAGTAAGTGCATCCTAAGGTTTTCAATCAATTCAAACTTGCTTGACGAAGTTAAACTTAATGTAGTTCCACTTGAAATTTCAGTATTGTTTTGGGAAGTCCTTATTTTTATGATAGGAGGTATATATTACATTTCCATGAGAATAAGTACCACTTGTTCATGGATTTAATTGAGAACATAGTTAGAGCACATATGAAGAAGAGAATTTTGTCTCTTATACATGCAGGAGAAATGAAGAGAATAGTGAAAGCAAGTCAAAATTTGGCTTTATTCATGTTCAAGCATAGTGATGTTTTGAATGAGACCTTTCAAAAAGATGCATCAAATGAACAAGATGATTTCATTAAAGTTTCTAATGTTTGTAATAATATGTTTCAGGGCTCTAACATGTTGCCTTTGAAAAGAGGTAAACAATATGCAAAAGATTTGCAACAACCCACATCAATGTTGAACAGTGATGGAAACAAGATGCCGGGGCAAGAGAGTGCAAAGGTAAAAGAGAAAGCGCCAAAAAAAATTTACAAAGAAGGAATAGGTTACAAAAGTACCTTTTTTTGGCTTCAAAATGGTACATGGCAATGGCGAAAAAACTTGGTCAAAAGTCGACGCAAATACAAGGCAAAACAAGCTAAAAATATCCATGTCGACAATGTTCGAGGTGAGACAATTTTCAAGTTTCCTTTGATTGACAATCGATGTGGGAACAAGTTTGTTTCTTCAAGGATAAATTTATGTTTTGAAAATCTTGGGAAATTGCAACAGGATGATGTCTACAATAGCAAGACAGGGTCTCTAGAATCAAGGAAAAAGAGAAGTTTTTATGAAAAGCTCAAATTGTTGAAATTGGGAAAATTCCAGTGGATTGAGATTGGAAGGGTGAGATAACTGTACCCTCATCCAAATATTCAGTAATGAAAGAGATTTTGGGGTCCAAAAGGCTTCCAGTGTGGAGGAATGATCAGGTGCTCAGATTTATGCTAAAAAATCAAAGTTCTCAGAATGGCTTGAAACCTAGATGACCACATAATGTTCATTATTCTGAATTTGGTGCAATTCGTTTCGCACGAAATGGACTCCGTATGCTCCCAAAATGAGTTATGTTCGCTTTGATAAATAGACAAAAAAATGATGACAGGGAGTGCAGTTAGTAGTCCGTACTATTTACGTGGCATGCTGATTGGGCAGGGTCAATTTTGGTCAAGTTTCCACTGGAAAATGATAGTCTTCCATGTGGAAACATCTGGTTGGTTTATAATTATGGTGTGTTTCCAGGTTTTTAGTGGTCAAAGTTTCGGCCAATGAGGAGGATGCATGTGGCTAAGCCTAGGGCCGCCACGTGTCCCCCTCATGGCAGAGCAAAATTATTGGTTGAATACTGGATAGAGGTGTCGGGGTTCAACCTTGCGACCTCCCACACCAAAGCCAAGCACTTAACCACTCCTCCTACACACAAGATCTTAACCATACAAGTTCTGCACATATATTTAATGTTTGTAAAGTCCATCGACAGGGGGGAGTGGGGGCCAACCCCCAATAGACATGACCATCACCTATGACCACAAGTGGAGCACTAAGAACTAAATTTTAAGCACACTTGTTTAAACCTTAATCGACATTAATTTACCTCTAAACTTCATTAATTAAGCCTAATCCAGAGTTAGCCATAAGCGCAGATTAAGCGCTAATCCCGCTTAATTAATTTAATTTGGATTAATTACATTAAACCAGATTAGTTTGGCGGTCCTCCAAATCCGGCGGAACTGCCACTTTGGTTCCAACTAGCCCAATTTAGCTCCACTTAGCTAAATTTAGGTTTAAAATTGTGGACAAACTGTTAGAGGTCATAACTTTTGGAGTTTTCGACCAAATCAGGAGTAGAAAGATGCTAGATGACCATTTCTGGGAATTCTGAACTCATTGGTGCAGGTTTCAAGAGAAGAAAAGCACTGTAAACACATAATTTTGCAAATTTGAGCATAATATAGAGGCCTAAGCCATGGAAGCTGGACCAAGGAGATGTAGCCCAGGAGGGGTGAACTCCTTCATCAAATCCCTGTGTTGATGTGTTGTTGGTGATGCACTACACTTTTATTTTCTGCTATTCAATATTTCTTTTATGTTAATTTGTTAATAAAAATAACATAAAAATCACTCATGAGACTCAATCACTTTTAAGAGAACTTTAAGCCTTAAGCACATATAACACATTGTTTACAAAATCTGAAAGAGGAATTAGCACATAAATACTAACATACCCCATTCAGATTAGTAAGTCGTATATCCTAACATGAAAAAATTATTATTTTACAGTAACCTTTGTTTTTAGGTAATTCCTCAAAATTATAGTGTAATAATTTTATTTTATCCTGACAGGTTTAACTCATCAAGAAAATTACTTCCACTATGTCTTTTCCAATTACATGTAAGATCTCAACTGCTAGGAAGAAGGTGGTATGCTTCTCTAAATCACCTCAATTTAAGGTTTTGTTAGGCCAACATGATCCCCACCCACCTTTAACACCTAGGAGTTCTTAAATGGTAGATAAACCTAGAGAAAAACTAACTGTCAAACCCTAGAGGATTATTACATGTTGTCTTTGAAAGCTCTATTAAACTAAAAAGTGTTTGATATCCTAGTCGAGTTGGTAAATAATGTTGATATACGAACAACATGGAAAGAATCATTAAACTTTGTCAATGTAGGTAACTTTATGGAATGTCAAGGGACTCACCAATTAATTGACAAAGATATAATTCATAAGATTAGGACCATGTTTCAAAAAATTTAAATCTTGTGTTTGTACGATGTGAAATTTGTTGGGTTTGGGTTAAAAAATGAATTGATCTATATTTGGAGGAATACACCCTTATTATTTTAGTTTCATGAATTTTGTAATATGGGGTTATAAACTTGTTTCACCCCATATTGCTTCCATTTTCTTGGGATAGGGAACTAATCCTTGATTCAAAGTTTGGTGTGAGAATTATGTTGAGTTTGGATACACACATGTTAGGTTTAAACAATATTTGTGCATCCAACAATGTTAAAGAGAGAGTCCATTTTAGGATATGTATGGTATATGAAATCCTTGAGGCCTAATGGCCGATCTGTAACATGGAATATTCTTAAGGCATGTTAGACTAATTTCATGACACTAAAAAATTAGAAGAAATGATTTTTCCAAGTTATGCTTCACCCTATTAATATTTAGAGGGAAAATAAAGGTATCCTTAAGAGGCTTGAAAATAATATACTTTTTGAATGGATACATTTTTTTTAAATGATGGTGTTTTTTCAATACTAATCCTAGAGGAGGAACTCCTCTCAAATCATCAATACATATATTTGTTTTTCTTGTGGGTTGCTACAAATATGGGGATTCCTAAGAATTTATTTATATGAATGTCTCTCTCGTAAAATTACATTTGACATAATCGTACTAAGAGCTTGGGACATCATAATAATGAATAGGTGATCTAGTAGGATCATTCCCTTGCTCATATTATTTGGTTCCTAAGAAACTATGGGCAGTGGGATCACATTACTCAATAGAAAGGTATGCAAATGTATCATGTAGGATACTGAATAATTGACTCAATGACTTAGGTACAACAATTTTGAAGATGAATTATAATTTGGGAGTATGCAACTTGGATATCATCTAAAAATTGATGAAACTATTCTTGTAAGGGGTCATGTTTAGTTGTAAGAAAGACTCTAGTGGCTCTCAACTGGGATAGGCCAATGGATTTTTTCTTTGAAGCTTTAGAATCCAAGAAACTATGAAGAATATATATTTTATTAATATTACCACAAGGAGGTTTACTAAAACATAATATATTGAGTGACACATCTCATCCACTATAGAATAATATTATAGGTCTAATTTGTCATTGAGGAACATAGGATGACTATCACAACTTGCCTTGATGTGGTCCTACATATAATCTATATGTCATAAATTAGATGACATTCCAATTGCCCTAATGGAGATGGTTGATAATAAGTCCCATATATTGTAAAACTTTTAGTGTGATTTTTATAGGGTGATTTGGAATTATGTTAGCCACTCTCAACCCATATTTAATGTTTCTTAATATATCTTTCCATGCACATTAAGAACATTTTCCTTAATATTTATTTTGTAATATACATAATTATGATGCAACATAGTTAACAGTAAAACATAAGAAATAACCATAATATATATTCTATCTATTTAAGTAAACATGCACACAAAAATGAAGAGAATGAACAACTAAGTATACAACCAACAATAAGCTGTCTTTATTATATCCTTGGTAACTCATTGATTGAAATATATATATATATATATATATATATATATATATATATATATATATATATATATATATATATATATATATATATATATATATATATATAATTTCTTAAGGAAGGTAGCAGTTACTACCTAATTCACTCAACCAACTAATCCATAGGAGGGCAACCCTATAAGTGTTGTAAATGTCATATGAGTGAATACATTTGGCATATAATTTTATCAATATTTACATTGGCATAACATGGAACAATTGAGGTAGAGGATATTAAAATTGTATAGAATATTATTTATTTATTTCCCATGAAAACTTTATAATGAGACTCAAGGGATGATATCCAATATTAATGGATGAAATATTGCTTACTAACAATAATGTTGTATTTGGGGTCAAAATTTGACATGAAAATGAATAAATATTCTTTTTGGCTAAATGTTGAATTTGAATATTTAACGTTGTTCATACATTGAGGTAATGATGTTGGAAATTCAACTTCTACAGGTTGCCTAAACATAATAAAAACCACTATACGCACATGTAATTTTTTTTATTATGTGCCAATTAAATATTGATTAACTAACATAAAATCAACAATAAATCAATGTTAACAATGCCAATGTAGTGAGGAATACATAAAACATTGACCGATGTTTATTTGATGTATAACCAATTCTTTTGGTATGCCTTTGATTCTATATCAACATTTTTGCTTGTCGATCTAACATTGAACATGCCATGCTTAAAAGAAATAGTGATCAATTAAACATATGTTACTCAATGTTAATTTTTTTTGGGCATAAAAAAGGATATTTAGGGCTACTGTATTAAGAATTCCTAAATCCTAAAATTTGGGAATATGGTATACAATGGTTAACATGAGTTTCATAGCCCAAGGGTTAGAAATACCCTTATATCTGAAGATAAAATGTGTAGTCTCCATGTTATAATATACATTTTTAATTGATAAACATAAATCCCTTCCGAGCAACATACTTAAATCCCTTGGAATGTTTTCCATGGCTATATGTAACAATATAACTATTGGGAGAGACTAATGAAATGCAATAATGATATCCTTGATGACCCAAATAATTTATATAGATAATGAGTCCGTCTCTAGTAAAGTAAAATTTGGATTGGTTAAGTGAAGACCTCGTCTCTTCATAATCATAAGTAACATGATGTTATACCAAATTCTTATGTCCATGTAGAAATTATGTTGTATATTTTCAATTGCTCATGAAGTTTTAATCAATATTATAAGACATAAGCCTTCTCTACTACTCTCCAGAAAGTAATTCAAAATCTAGAACATAAATTCCAAACATGCACGAAGAAATAACACACATGCAACACATATTTTTATTTAGGGAAATAAATCTACTAAAAACCCCAATGCATATTGCATTAATCAAATGAATAGAGATGTATTACAATTTCTTTGCTCAATTGATCTCACCCTGAAAGTCCACAACAAATCTCTTTTCCTTTGACCCATACTTGGTCAATTTATGCCTTGGCTTGAGCTCCTATTTCCTTGAATTATTTTTGTGAAACCAACTCCAAAGATAGAATAAAAGAGAGATCAACGCCTTAGAAATCAGCCACTTCGAGGGGGAAACCTCTAATACATTACATAAATGAACAATTATTGGATGATACAAATGACGAAAACCTCCTTCTATATATAGGAGTCCATGGGGCCACAATATAATCCTAGCCGACCTAAAAATAATAATGTAAGGGCACAATAATAACAATATTGGGGTTACATGGGTATAACGATAACAATAAGGGGGCTACACTAATAACAATAAGAGACTAAACTAGTAATATAGGGACCTAACATGCCCCTCTCCTTCAAAAAGTGTTGTCCTCAATGCTTGAGTAGCTCTGGGTGCTTCTGTATAAAATTATCATCCTCCCATGTAGAATCTTCAGTGGGTAAGTTCTTCCACTTGATGAGATACTCTGAAATTGATTGATTTCATAGCTATCAAGTTCTTGTTCAGCATGTTCACTTCGAGGTTCAATATGGTTTTTCCTTACATTGAGATTAGGAAATATTGACGGGCAGAGTAGGAAGATTTTCACCTATAACCTTCTTTAAGCATGAAACATGGAAAACTGGATGCACTCGCGAAGAAGCCGGAAGCTCCAATTTGTATGCCATAGTAACAATCTTTTGCAACACCTTGTAAAGACCATAGTACTTTGGTGATAATTTATTATCCTTCTTAGCTTGCTTGCGGGTTATTTTTTTGTATGGTTCTAGCAGTAAAAATACCCAGTCTCCTACATTAAAACTTCTCTCACTGTGATGTTGATCTACCTATTGTTTCATTCGATTTTGTGCCAAATTTAGGTTATCCTTTAAGAGTTGGAGAACTTATTGTTGATGCTCGATGTGATATTCCATTGCTTGAACCTTAAAATTTTATCTGAAATATGATGTGATGGACGGTGGATGATATCCATAAAGTGCCATAAATGGGGTCATTTTTGCTGCAGTATGGAAGGAATTGTTATACCACCATTTAGTGAGAGGTAACCACTTGGCAGATATTGGTAAGTTTTTAAAAATCAGTGTCCGCCTAAAGGAGAAGTGTGCAATTCAAAAATAATATTTTGTTTTTGATAGGAACTCTTACAAAGATATAAGTGATCTTTGTACCATAAGGAATCATTTTTCCAACTAAATGTATCGGATGTACTAGGATCTTGCTGCAAGTTTTGAATGAGTGTCCACACTTCTTCATCCTTCTTCGATCCATATCTTGCTTCAGTTATCCAATCTAGTTGGATAATAGAAATGGCACAAAGTAATGCTTCCACCTCTTCATTCTTTCTTGAGAGTGCATATGCAACAAAATTTAGCTTCCCTTTTTTGTATATTATTTCAAAGTCATAACCCAACATCTTTGTTGACCCATTTTCTTTGCTCTTGAATATAGTCTTTGTTCCAAAAGTGTTTAAGACTATCATGATCATTTTTTACCTTGAAGTGTCTTCCCATTAGGTAAGGTCACCATTTATTTAGTGCATGTAGTATTGCCCATGTTTCCTTCTCATAAATAGATTTATGTAAATAATTTCCTTTTATTGGACGACTTTCAAAAGAAATGGTTCTTCCTTCTTTCATAAAAACAACATCAATTCCATTTCCTGAGGCGTCACATTCCACAAGAAAGGTTTTTGTGAAGTTTGGCATAGCTAAGACTGGTGTTAGGCACATTTCCTCTTTAATATTTTCAAAGGCCTTAGTTGCTTCAGGAGTCCATGAAAATGAATCTTGATTCATAGCGTTGTTATAGGTGCTTCTATTCTCCCATAATTCTTAACAAACATGCAATAATACCCTGTTAACCCAAGAAATCCTCGCAACTTCTTTATGGTTTTGGTACTTTCCATTCCTTAATAGCTTTAATTTTGTTAGGGTCTACCTTAACACCCTCGTGAGATACAATATGACCCAGATATTCCACCTCTTATACTCTAAAGAAAAATTTGGATGTTTTTGCATATAATTGTTTCTCCTCCAATAGTTTGAGCACCCTGTCAACATGTTGAACATGATCCTTCCAAGACCTGCTATAGATTAGTATATCATCGAAAAATACTAGCACAAATTTTCCAAGGAAGGGTTTGAAAATGCAATTCATCAACACTTGAAATGTAGAAGGTGCATTGGTAAGGCCAAAAGGCATGACCAAAAATTCATAATGACCCTCATGAGTTCGAAATGTTGTTTTCGAAATATCTTCAGTCTTCATTCTAATTTTATGGCATCCTGAATGAAGATCCAACTTGGTAAAATAAATTTCTCCATGTAATTCATCTAATAATTCATAAATCACAGGAATTGGAAATTTATATTTAATAGTGATTTTATTGAGCTCCCTATAATCTAGACACATGCACCATGATCCATCCTTCTTGTGCACCAATACTATTGAAGTAGAGAAAGAACTTTGACTAGGTTGAATTATACCGGCCTCTAACATTTCTGCAATCATACATTCAATTTCACTCTTTTATACATAAGGATATCTATAAGGCCTAATGTTTGGAGGAACACTTCCTGGAATCAAATGAATAGCATGATCATGATCACGAATAGGTGGGAGTCCTTTGGGAGTTTCAAACACCTTGAAGTGATTATCCAAGAATTTTTGGAGATCTGCAGAAATAGATGATTTTTATGTTGGAACTTCTAATGAGCATAATTGTGAAATTACGCCTTGTTGTTCTTTCTTCAAAATATTTTTCATGACATTAGAGCTTATTATATTTCCCAGCTTCCCTGTGATACCCCATAATTCGACTTCCTTTCCTTCTGAAAAAAATTTAAAGAAAATTTCTTGAAAATTAAAAGCTATCATCCCCAAAGATTGTAACCATTGTACTCCTAGTACAACATCAACATCTCACATTGGAATGGAAGGCATTGTACTATTCAATACATATTACCCCATGGTTAGCTTGATATTATGGCATTTTCTAGAGAAATTTATAGTTCCTCCATTTGCAACCATCACTTGACATTCTGGTGTTGGGTATAGGAAACAATTCAATTCCTTGGCTACCTTACAATGAATAATATTATGGGTACTACCTGAATCAATCAACACTGTTACCTTTTTCTTCTTGATATGTCCTTCTATATTGAGAGTTTGAGGAGTGGTAATTCCTACCAATTCAGTACATGATATGGTAGGACTCATTTCTTCTTCTTCTAGGGTTGGTTTATGGTGTATATCCTATTCTTTTGAAGCTTCTTGTTCATTTTATTCCTCCTCTTCACAATCTATGTAAAATAATTTATTCTTAGCACACTTATGACCTTTAGTGTATTTTATATCACAACTATAGCAAAGCCCTTTCACTCTTTTTTCTTCCAATTTTTTTGGTGTCAACCTTGTAGGTTGTGGAAGTTTAAGAGTAGCAACATTTCCATATTTATAGATGTGAGTGGTAGGCTTCCTTGTTGCCATAATTTTACATTCAATTTTTCTTGCCAACCTAAATGCCTTCTCCAATGAATCGGGTTCCCAAATGCGAACTTCATGTTGGATGTTATCCTTTAAAGTCCCTATGAAGACATCAATCTTGTGTTCCTCTGGAATATCAATTACCCTTATATTCAATTTTTGGAAGTCCTCAATGTGCTCCACCACTGAACCCTTTTGTTTGAGATTTATCAATTGGCTAAATAAGGTGTTGCTCTTTGTATCCTCATAATGTGATATCATTTCCTCCATAAAAATTGACCAAGTGACAATTTTTTTATGGGAGCAAAGCCATTGATACCATACAAATGTATTCTGTTCTAAATGTAAAGTTGCAATGCGTACCTTTTGTGTGTTTTTCACATTATTGAGTTCAAAATATTTCTCCATATGTTGTATCCATGTTACGGGATCCTTGCCATCAAAATTCCTCATATCCATCTTTGGAATATGGTGGTTCTTCCATCCAACATTAGAGTTTATAAAATCACGAATAACATCTATTTTTTTCTCATCATGAGTTTCTTCTACTATATTTGCGCCATTAGGAATCATTTCATGTATTAACTTTGTCAAACCTTCCATGTCTTCTTTTAGATTATTCTTCATGTTTTCCATGTTGTATTTCATTTTTTCTTCCATTTCCTCCATCTTAGCTTCCACGCCATCCATCGTAGCTTCCAAGCCTTTCTTCAAAACTTCCATTTCATTTTTTTTTGCTCTTTGCGAGAGCAAAATTTGGTGCACTTGCCCTTGTAATTTTGATAGATCATGTTGCAATTCTTCATCTTCATGAGTCATAGTAGAGTATTCTAAGTGCTTAATGGGTGTTGAATTATTTTTAGGAGGCATTTTAGAACCCAATACTGAAATATATGCTCAATAGGCCCTTGGAGTCACTTCAAATTGATTTTTTACACAAGACTTATGCAATTCGGAAGAAACAAATACACACCTTTTTCTTGCTTTTGAGGAGCTCGATATTGAAACTAAATTATATATGTGATTTTGGATCTTTAATATCTGAAATTTGGCCCTGAGATAGCCCTCTAAATCCTCTTTTGAATGCCATAGGTCTGACCTAATTTGGATTTTTCAAGGGAAAGTTATGTCCAATATCCCACAATGACCTAATAATGGACTGGTTCAGTAGAGAGAACTTGTACGACTTGCCACGTGTCACTGTTTTCTCCTTCAACTCTACAATTGATAGACAAAAAACTACTGTGTACTTGTGGTTACTCTTTACAGAATTCCAATTCGATGCTCAGAGAGAGAGTTATGAATATTTTCCCACAATCACGTCTTTGAGATGAAATTCGGGAGCTTGAAAAAAGCCCTAACTTCCACAGATCCTTCCTCCCATAGTAATGCGAATAAATCTCTGAAATTTTTTCACAACGTTCCTCGGGATTTCAGATTTGCTCTGTGAAAATTTTAGCTTCTGAACCCTCGTAGAAAAAATGTTATAGCAAAAATTCCATGATGACTTGTTTAGGTTAAATTCAAGAGTCTGCAAAAAGCCCTAACTTCCGCAGATCATATCTCCGAAAATATTGCGAACCAAGCTCTGAAATTTTGCGAGGATGTTCTTGAGGATTCGGCTTCGTGCTCTAAAAATTTCAACTTCTGAACCTTCATAGAAAAACTTTATAGAGAAAATTACACAATGACCTGTTTAGAGCATCGAAACCCTAGAATCCAAAGCTCTGATACCAAATTTTGTGAAACCAACTCCAAAAATAGAAGAAAAGAGGGATTAACGCCCTGGAAATCAGCCACTTGGAGGGGGAAACCTCCAATACATTACATAAATGAAAAATTCTTGCAACAAATGACCAAAACCTCCTTCTATATATAGGAGTCCATGGGGCCACAATATAATCCTAGCCGACCTAACAATAATAATGTAAGGGCACAATAATAACAATATTGGGGTTATAGGGGTACAACAATAACAATAAGGGGGCTACAATAATAACAATAAGGGATAACCAGTAATATAGGGACCTAACAGTTATTCCTTGAGTAATTAGGCCCATGTTATTTAGGAAATTCATCCAATTGATTGTGCAATTCCTCTAGGATGATCATCTGAATTCATGCAACACTTGTACACTCCAAACTAGTCTACAATTGATGTTACACTGCCTTGGAATCTCCATCTCAACTGGGTAACTCGAATTTTCTACATGCAGTAGATATTTTGGGAAGATTGATTAGTTAACTAGACGGTCAGTGAGTTTGACTGAAGTCCCATTGAACAACTTGACCCTCCACTAGTTCTTCCAATATTTGGAACTAGTTTAACTGAAAACAACATTAGATAACTGACGTTGACTACTACAAATTAGCAATCACACATGCACCTTGTTCCCTATGCTATTATTTTTTTATTTTTTAGTGTCTGTCTATCCACTAGAAATGTGGTCTGTGTTGAGGAAGTCTCATTAGAAGAGGAAATTGCGCAGTGGGCTAAGGCAAGCATCAAAAGTCAAATCACTTTATCGAGAGATAGGCTTAATGCACTATGAGAAGGAAGAGATATTGTATGACATAGTTTTATTTTTCAGAGGGCCACTAGAAATGGTCCATGAACTATACAAGGTAGAATTTCTCAAAACTTAGTGCGGTGAGTCAGTACAAGCAAGAAGGGTTAGGTGATTATACTTTGAAGTTTCTCAACTTGCAAACAAAGGAGCCGAACTTAAGAGAGGATCATTGCACAAGTATAAGAAAGTGAGATTTGATTAATTAATATCATTAATACACTATTATCATTACCTGGGAGAGGGTTCATGTATTTACAACTTGCATTGGGCAAGAGGACAAAGAAGATATTCAAAATGGCTAAGTGTGGGACCAATAGATTAAGAAAGGAAAAGGCATCCAAACATGACTCCAACATGGATAAAACACATTAATTCCATCAATACAAGCCTAGAAAATTCACAGGACTCATGAACAACAATCACATCTTGAAACGACAGTAAATCCACACTTATTTCTAAGTGTGGCAGTTGAAACACCACATTATGACACTAAGAACACAAGTTGTGACACAAGGGTCAATTGCGACTAGAAAGTGTGCTAAGATGTAGGAATTTGTCTACTGCATATTCTTATAATATGTAGGACCATTTAATGTATAAAATTTCACTACATATGCCTCTAGTGATGTACATAGGTGTGAGACATACATGAGTGAAAACAGTTAGACGCAACACTTGCAACAATAAGTAAACATGAAAATGACACTTGAAAATGCTAAATAAATTGGAAGCGACACATGCCGAAGTAAATATAACATTAAAATACCACTTGTAAAGTTAAAACATGCAAAAGTGGCAGCTGAAAAGGATAAAGCGACACTTATAAAGATACAAGTATACAAAATAGACAACTGAGAAAACTCACTGAAATAAAAATACAATTGCAACCAAAGTGAGGGGGGGACTACCAATGGATGGTGCAAAATCATTGTCATCATGGGTTGCAGAATACACTGAGCTCATGGACTGCGTAGTCATTATATATATTGATTGATAAACCTTGCTTTTAATGGTTGTGCAATTCCTTTCTAAGCTTACACATAAATGTGTGTGTTTGTGAGCAAGTGACATTAACAACTAGAGTGTGAGAATAATACTCGAACACTTTGAAAAAAATCAATCGAAAATGAAGTGAACATAGGGTGACATATCATAAGATCCTCGATAGGCTCCATCACTAGATACTTTTATAGGCTATATTTTTATCCACATATTAGTTTCAATTACCATATTTATTAGTTATATATTATTACCATATTAAAACTTTGAAAAATAATGAATGGAACTAGTCCCAAAAAAAAATTCATGAGGGGTTCCATCTATTGGAAATTTATAAGAAGTTTCTTTTAGTTTTTAAGAAATTAATTGTGTTCGAAAGTTAATGTCTACTAATGACGTTGATCATATAATGATAAGAGAGATAAAATTAGAGTTGAATTGTAAAAAAATAACTCGATGCCCTAAAATATAGACATTTCGTTTGCATACTCCACTTTAAATCTAGGTAAGTATATGTCTCAAAATTGGGAATTACTATTTAAATATCAAATCTCACGTGCTGGTATTTAAGGGAATTGATAAAGGAAAGTATTAAGATGATGGAGGAGGATGAATTGATGAAATGTATTGTTAACCTCAATAAAAATACCTATTTAGTTAGGCTAAGATATCAAACATTTAGTAAGATTAATTAGGATGCTCCCAAAAAACCTTCATGGAGGTGGATATGGAAGCTATGAGCATAACCTAATTTTTTTTTTGAATTGAGTGGTTCATAGAGATAAAATATTGACTTGAGACAACACATAATATAGGGGTCGATATGGCCCTGAAAGATTCCCTCTCAACAAGTTTGGTGATTGGAGACCCTCACATCATTACAACTCTAATGATTTAGGACACATAAGGGGGGATTCACTGGGGGAGAAATACCATACCATGTACGTTCATATTGGGGGATATATATTGAGGAAAAAATGACACAATATATTGGCAATATAATAGGGTATAAACAATTTTTATATTTGCAGGTATAAAAAATGGAGCTCAATGTTGATGAAAAAAAATATAAAAGGGTATAAAAATTTGTTAATGAAAAAAAAGACACCTAGAATATCTAGTGAAAGTAGGTGTTTTTAAAATTGGGTAGGTGTATTGGGTTTTTATTAGTAGGGGGTTAAATAATGTGATTTTTAGAGATATTTTCCAATATGTAGTAAAATTAAGGAGATTTTTTATTATGCCACAAACACACATGATATTTCATAGGTTCATTGAGTGAAGTCCCCATGGGGCACATTTCATGGAGTTATTCATTTCTTAATATACAAGGTGAAATCACTATAATAAGTTCCTTTTCTTTGCATAAAAACTACTATCTAAAAGTAAAAAACCCTGTAAAATACAATTAAACCATTGATGCTTGAAATCACTTAATATATTATAACTCTAATTTTGTAACCAAAGGATATGTTTTACAAATTTGTGTAAATACAAAAAAAAATCTCTTATTCAATAATTTAGGCGGCATTGTGGTCCCTTACCATACTAATATCCTTTAGTTGTAGTCCCCACAACATTGAGATTCTTCATGGGTGTCTTTCTTACCTTTTCTCTTGTTTAGATTCACCCTTGTATTAGGTGAAGTAACAATCTCTTTAGCAAGGTGGATCCTTTATGCACAAGTGGGGTAATAGGCTCTCTTCTATCCTTTATGTATAGCTATAGGTGGGGCATGAACTTGATGTTGATTTTGGACACAAGATTTGGGATGTAAATGATTGGAGTGAAAGCCATATTTTATTTTTATATGTGTTCTATTTTAGGATATATATATATATATATATATATATATATATATATATATATATATATATATATATATATATATATATATATATATATATATATATAGTCCATGAGAAATATATTTATATTTTGAATGTGAAATATACATGTTTTGGTCCTTGAGGGACTACTCAGACTCAACAATAAGGTTAAGGCCATTGCAACAAATTCCATCAACTCACTTTTGGGAATAGAGCATGGGTGAGGAGGATTATTACGAAAATGGTGATTTTCATCATTTAATCATCATCATCATCATTGTTTTCCTCATCCTCATTGCCATTAATTATTTTCATCTTTGAAATCATTATCAATAAAAATGATGATGAGGATGATTATGCCATTGATATAAATGATGGTGATGATGACAATGGAAATAATGATGATAATGAAAACAATGATCACAACAATGAATATCATCATGAAATGTTTATGATGATGATGATTCCAACAGTAATGCTAATGAGGATGGGGATAATGAGAAGGATGATGATTATGACATTCATGAAAATTAAAATAATACTTTGGGTAGTCTTCTTACTACCATAAATGGAGTACAATTACATTAAAATATAAATTTTTAACTCTGAAGAGATCATGCAACAAAATCTTAATGTTGCTATATTTTTTATTAATATGTTGGCTATTAATTAAGGATTCTTTCTAGAAAAACATTCTTCAACACTTATATTAATATTCTTCTTATTACTTAAGGCTTCTTTCTTATTGTATGTCATGTCTCCCATTCCATTTTTAATCATACTTAATCTTGTTACACTTTTATTATATTCTTCTTATTAGTTCATCTTATTTATTATGCTAATCATACAACTTTTATGTTTTTCATTAGCAATGGTTCAAGGGTATTGATATACAAAATTAATTATTTCAAATGTTTAGAGAAACTATGCATGGATATTTCATGGGGTTTTGATCATGTAAGAACATTAAGTGACTATTTGGGTTGAAGAATGAATCTTAAGATGCTATTTAGGTTTTACAAGTGATGTAGACTATTTTAAAGGCCATTAGATTAACTATATAATTTAGAGATATCAATTGAACATCAAAATACTTGATAAATAGGTTAACTAATTTTGAAAAGTGAAAACCAATATTTTTTTTTATGATGTAAGGATATTAAATGAACTTAGTGAACTAAATGTTAGTCAACAAATATGAACTGAAATTTATGGTGTGAAATTATAATATATCAAAGTATTTGACATAGAAGTTAATTAACATTGGACAGTGAAAACAAGAAAAGAGGCATAATATAGCATGAAATCCCTTCCATAACAAAAATATATGAGATTTGATATAGATCATAGCTTGATACCTTAGTATTCCTTGGAATAACATTTTTTGATACAATGAAGATGGCGATTTTCATTTTCATCATCATCATTGATTTTCATCAATGAAATTGTCATCATCATCATCTATGTCATTGTTTTCATCAATTTTCATCATTATTGTCATCATAATTGTCAATTATGATGCGAATGATGACAATGAAAATCATCATGAGAATGTTTGTAAATTATGATAATGAAGATGTTGATGATGCCAAGGATACTGTTGACGGGGATGAGGATTCTAAAGATGATGATGATGATGATGTTGAAAACAATGAAAAAAATGATGATCTATGATGGTGATTACATTATGATTGGAATTGATGTGCATTCAAATATGGCATATACGCTAGAGATGTGAAGTCTTATAGTGACAAGGAGAATGTCCCATTTTGTGTGTTCCATGGATGTATGCATAGTCTCATACGATGTGAAATTTTTAAGTTTACAAATAAAATAGATTTCTATTTATGAATTATAAAAATTTAAAAAACAAGCATCCTTTACAGGGACAAATGGTTGAGAAACAAAAAGTGGATTTGAAATATGGTTAGGTAAGAGGCCAAAGTATGTTCACATATGTCATAATAGTATACTTGTTGTTGTGGGATCATTAACTGGTTTGTTGTAGAGAATGAAAAACCCAATTATGATGTTTGGTAGACCATAAAACATGTAGTTATTGGGAAAATGATTGAATACCTCTTAAATGTCCAAGTTGTTGGCTTGATGTTACAGTTACTCAAATATCATATTGAATATCATATTTTCTAAGATTATTTTTTTGGTAGGTTGTAATTGTTTCTTTTGTGGATTTGATTCATTGAAGCCTTAAATTTTATAATTTTGATATAGTTTTTTTTTATTAATTTGATTATTTGAAACCTTAAATTTTATAATTTACATAATATTTCATTAAATTAACATTATTTTATAAAATATTTACCGATGACAGTTCACTGTGCAATGACCATCCTTGCGAGGGTAACTTTGTAAAATGCTTCCTTAACCAACTATGATGCCATGATTCTAATTCAAATTGTTTCTCTCCTCATCATTCTTCCCAAGGTTTCGAGGGTCTCAAAGCAATACACCATAACACTTGTTGCATGAGAATCAGTAGCCCTCTATGAGCATTCCCACTTTGGCAACGAAGAGAATTATAGAAACCACCTATCAGTTTTCTATGGCCTTTCTTGACATCATCTAAAATACTAGAGCCAATAAAATCCAACACCCTCAATAGAATGGCAGTGAGCCCAATCACTACCAACACTAGATTGGCCAAACACACAATTAATAGGCCTAAATATTTGACTAATTAGCCCAAACTTGATGTTATCCAATACGATGTTAGGCACCCGTTTTAATCAAATGATGGACCAATAACACTATTTAATCAATCAAATTATCTGCACTCCATTTCCTTGGTCACTCAATGAAGTAAAGTTGAAACTTACTCTCATACCATATTAAAACACAAGAAAATTTTTTATTGCACACAAAATCTCATGGAGAGTTCTACATTAATTAATATAACAATATAAATATAAGTTATCATTCAAAATATATATAAATTATTTTTAATATATAATTTTTTTAATAAAATAAAATATATCAATCTCACAACAAGTCAGAAACTTAACTAGTTAAACAGAATTTCTTCAGGCGTCAAACATCTTTAACTAGTTGAACATAATTTCTTAAGGCGTCGAACATCTTTATATGAATTGTGGCAGAGACTAGATCCCTATCGAACATGATCACTACTTCAATATTTAAATATGATCACACAAATTAAAACACGTAGGAATTACAAACTCCAACCTAAAAAAAGCAAATTTGGTATTTCACCTTGGTATTTTGCAAACGTTTATAATAATTAAAACCTAAAACAATTAAAACATAAGTGTGTTCTTATCCATGATATCAAAAGTGCCGTGGATAAACTTATTTTTCCTTTCAATTATATCAGCCTCACTATATGTACAACAACTTGTAACATTACAAATTTCAATGACGGACATTTTTCTCTTTGTAATTACAACTATTTAATTATTAAAGCATTTGAAACATTTAAAAAGTGTAAAAAAAGTGTATTCATTATCCTATCAAAAATCATATTTAATTTTCCCTTCCAAGTTCCTATGCTCCAAGTAATGACCTTCTATTTCCATTATTTATGAACATCTAGCTTTACCAATATCAGGAAGTTTGAGAGTATTCATGATAGTTTTTAAAGCCCTGGCTTTTTAAATTAAAGTTATCTATATAAACAACTGATAAAATACACCAACACTTGAGTTAACGTTCTTTAATATTATTTTCTATTTCATCAAAATAATCAACCTATTAATTCATATATATTCAAACCTATTCATTAATATAGATTCAAATAATTTAACAAATAGACAATTGAAATGACATTTAAGATTTTGAATAAAATAAAATTCTTATTATAGGTAGCAATCTTTAACTAACCTAATGCAATTAGAAAACTAGAGTTACTAGAGTTGTTTTTAAAGTGCGGGGAAAAAGTTATACAACAATATACACTCTTATCACTATGGGAAGGTATTAAAATATGGATTGGCAAGGTATTAAAACACTCCGGAGAGACTAAATTGTTAAAATATTTGTTTTATTTTGAGAAATTTTAAAATTTTAAATTATGAATAGTTACGATTTGACAATTTGGGAATACTTTTCATTTAATATATGGTTAACCAGATAATATAAAAGTATGTGAATGGTTTTTCACTTCCTTTGATATCCTCTTATTTTTAATTTATTATAAAATAATTCATAAAATTTGACTATATTAAAAAAAAAAAGCTCCACTTCATTTGGAGTGGCTATTAAGTGCATGTCCACACCATGCTGACGAGAGACTATAAATTATGGTTTAACACTACTCATCTTTTTTAAATTAATCTTTTCTGGTTTAACGTTGTTGATAATTATCAATTAATTTTATTCAATTTTTCATTTTCACAATTTCATAATCATAAAAATGTTATAAAAACATATTAGGAGTGATATAAAAAGAATTGTAATAAGAACTTAATTTTTCTAAGAATCAAATCTTGGTATACTTGAAGAAACTTAATTTGCCAAAGGATGTTAGGACTATTGTGAGAAAGTTGTAGAGAAAAAGCCACCTGATATGTGTGAAGTAGAAAAGTATGTTGACGCATATAGAGCTTCTTCCTATTAGATAAATATAATGATGATTATAACCATTCATTGAATAATGCACAAATAAACCCTAACTTCGAGGTTGATAACCATCAACCATTCACCTACACAATGTATTTGCAACCAGCTAACATGTTAAACGGTAGTATAATTACACCGAAAGGCTTTTTTCTCTACGGGATTCTGGTGTGCAAACATTGTTCACTCCAACAAATTAGAGAGCTTAATTTTCATCCTCCTCACACGTATCCAAGTTTCACATGTGGCTGATTTTCGTTGCTCCTTTTTCTATTCATCTTCTTCTCTCGCCAAAAGGTCCTTCCTGCATGTACTTTAAGTGCGTGGAATTCAAATTTGAACGCTCTGCTAATGACCACAAGCTCTCACAACAGGTTATGGGAAATTTCATAGAGGTCGTCAGAGTACCCAAAGGCTTAGGGTCATCGAAAGTCGTTGATCTCTATATGAAGTTGCTTGAGGTTTATGTAAATTGCAAGTGAATACAATGAGTTTTTATGGATCTCAAGTTAAATTCTTACACACATTAAAGCATGAATTTAACCCATAAATTGTAGAAAATAATAGAGAAATAAATCCATAACAGTAAACATACAACAACAATTGATGAAGGAGTTCACCACTCCTGGGATACCTCTCCTGGTCCAACATCCAATGGTTGGGCCTCTTTTATTATGATCAAAAAATGGTATTTACATACATTTAAATTTCTCAAATATCTTCAATACCTACTCCAACAGCTTCAAAGCTATCAAAAACCCCTGTCTAGCCTCTTTCTGCTCCCAAAAAGGTATAAAAACTGAGAAAGTTACGAGCTTCCCAAGTTTTGCTGCTAGTTGACTCACAAATTCGCCATGTTTAGTTGAATATCCTATAATTTCACCCCATTTTTCGCTAATGGAGCAGCAAATAGGAGAAAATTGTGGGACTATTAATTTTCCCAATGCGGAACAATAACTGAATATTTAATTCAAATGTGATTGGCCAAATTAATTGAATTAAAAATTTCAAGCAACGCCCAAACTAATGTTTAAATATAAATTTTAAACAATATGTGTTAAGAAACAATGGTGTGGCATGTTAGTAAGCGGCTGGTTTTGGCACTTGGAGGTTGTGGGTTCAAGTTCGTTAGAGTGCGTTCTGCCTATATCCAAAATTTTAGTGGCCACCAAGGTGCCACGTGGCAATCTCTGGTTGATCTACATCATCAACCAAAAAATGATCAATAATAATTCATGCAGTCAGCGCCAATCGAATCTTGACATTTGTCACGTGGAGATTGGCCCCTACATTCTAATCATTTTTCCAAATCAATAGGCCCAGTCAGCATGCCACGTCAGTAGTACGAACTGTTGACTGGGTACCGTGCACAAAATTTTGCCAAAATTCACCTGTTTAATAAATCAATCGGAACTCATTTATGGGAGCATACAGTGTCAGTTTTATGCGAATCAAATTGCACTGAATTCATAACGACGAGATGTACAAGCGCATAGGTTTCGATCCATTCCCACAACTTTAAATTTTTAGCATATTTTTGAGTACTGGATCACTCCTATCCACTGGAAGCTTTTAGACCCCAAAATATATTTAATTACATAAATTTAGATGAGGGCACAACCATCTCAGCCTTCCAGTATCAATCCATAGGAATTTTCCTGAATTCAACATTTTTAGCTTTTCATAAAAACTAATCTTTTCCATTGATTCTAGAGACCCTGTCTTGTTGTAGATACCATATTGCTGCAATTTCCTAGAATTTGCAGAACAACAAACTGTCCTTGAAGAAACAAAAATGTTCCCTCCTCGGTCTTCAATCAAAGGAAACTTAAACAAATTTAAATTATTCTCACCTCGAACATTGTCGACATGACACTATTTACCTTATATTGCCTTGTATGTGGCTCGACTCTTGACCAACTATGTTTGCCATTGCCATGTACCATTTTTAAAACCCCAAGAAGAAATTGTGGAAACTATGTCTTCTTTGTCAATTTTATTTGGTGATTTTTCATTGATATTTGAACCCTTTAGCACTAGCATCTTGTTCACATCACTGCTCAAGAATGATGCATGTTACTGCAATTTTACCTCATCTTGTTGACCTCTTTTTGGAGGCAAAACGTTAGACTCCTGAAACATATTATCACACCCAATAGAAACCTCAACGAAATCAGATTTTTCATTTGATGCATCTCCTTGAAAGGCCTCATTAACAACATATTCATGCTTGAACATCAACAAAGAAATTTTTTACTAATGTTCACAGTTCTCATTATTTTTCCAACATGCATAAGAGACAAATTCATCTTCTTAATTTGCGCTATAATAATGTAATCAATCCCATTCTTGAACAATTGATACTTATTCTCATGGCGATGAAAGATTCCTCTCCTATCATAAAGATATGGGCTACCAAAAACAATACCAGAAATATCAAGTAGAAAAACATCAATTTCAACTTCATCAAGAAAGTTTGTAGTGATTGTAAATATAAGTATGCAGTTCCTCGTCACCTACAAATTTGCATTCTTACATATCCAAGCTAAACGATAAGGTCTTCGATGAGGAATGGTTTCTAAATTCAAATTCTTGACTAAGTCTTCTGAAATAAGGTTTACTTGTGAATCACTATCAAATAGGGTGTCAATGTTGATATGCTTTGAAATAACTCTAACATGGAAAAACTCAATTCTTGTTTCGTCATCTTGAGTACTATTTTGGAAACTTGAAGAACTAGTACTTGCAACGTCCTTACCTTTCAAACCCATGGCAGCAATCTTTGTTTCATCTCTGGAATCATAACCTAAATCATGTGTTATTGTTGCAACTTTCTTCTCCTTCTCCTTGTTTTTAATCTTGTTGGGCCTCATCTCTAGATGAAGTTTCCAACAATGATCTTCATCATGTCCATATTTAGAACAATGTTTGCATGCGAGTTTTTCTTTCTCCATCTTGATGGAAGAATTATTCTTACCTTTACCCTTGAACTTACCCTTTCCTTTCTCTCTAGACTCAATGTCTCATCTTAAACATGTTTCCCTCTTTCATCTAGATGTGTGGCTTGTACACATACTTCATCTAAATTTGAAGGATTAAACATGAGGATAGTATGTCTTAGGTAACTATGCAAACCTACAATGTACTTTAACAACGTTTCTTGAGATGTCAAATCTACACCCAAAATTAGTCCTCTTCTCCTAAACTTTTGAGTATAGCTTTGCACACTTTGTCCTTTACCTTGCCTAAAGTTTTTCCTATCCATTGTAGCATTTTGCATGTATGCTAATGGATAAAATTGTCTTCTCAAGGAAAAAACAAAATAATTCCAAGAGGTTAAGACCTTACCATGTTTCTTCATGTCCTCTTGAGTTTTTTCTTCCCACCAAATAAGAGCTACACTTTCCAATCTTAGTGAAGCAAGCTGAATCTTGGTATCATCATCCTTGATCCTTTGTATCCTGCAATACACTTCAAGCTGATGTACTCAATTGTCTAATCTTTCAACATCTACCTATCCATCATACATAGGAAAATAAAACTTAATGTCAAGCTTTAAAAATGGAGTTTTACCATGGCCTTTTGGAGAATGTGGAGGTGTTTGTGAAGGGCTTGCTGTAGAAGAAGTTGATGGTGAAGATCGTGGTGAGGATGGAGGTGAAGAGAAAAATGGTGTCAAAGGTGTTTTATCACCATTCTAATTACCTTTTGAATGCTTGTCCACATCTCCTCCTTCTCCTATTGAAGACTTATCTTCCTTTGGAGAATGGAACTCTCACCTTGCAATATTGTGTTTCACTCCTCATAGCGAAATTTCACCATTCTTGTGATATCAAAGAATTTTTTCCTGAAGGATTTTTCATCCTCTGACATATTATCAGGCTCTCCTTCATGTGACATACTTTCTCAAGCTTCAATTGCAATTTGAGGTAGAATTTGTGGTGGAGATTGTGGAAAAATTTATCTCCTTGTCCTTGACCTAAATTTAGGACTTGCGACCACAAACTTTCCTCCTCTCTTGAGCTTCAACCTTATAAGAATCACATACACTTGAAAACAATTAAAACCTCACAGTAACAAAGAAAATCTAAGCTCTGATACCAAAATTGATATGTATATGAAGTTGCTTGAGGTTTATGTAAATTGCGAGTGAATACAATGAGTTTTTATGGCTCTTAAGTTTAATTCTTAAACACATTAAAACATGAATTTAACCCATAAATTGTAGAAAATAACAGAGAAATAAATCCATAATAGTAAACACACAACATCAATTAATAAAGGAGTTCACCTCTCCTGGGCTACGTCTCCTGGTCCAGCTTCTAATCATTGGGCCTCTTTCACTATGCTCAAAAAATGGTGTTTACATACATTTATAGTGATAAAATGGCTTCAATACCCACTCCAACAACTTCAAAGATATCAAAAACCATTATGTAGCCTCTTTCTGCTCCCCAAAATGATAAAAAATGTGAAAGTTATGAGCTTCCCAAGTTTTTCTACTAGTTGACCCACAAATTTTCCAATTTCAACCAAATGTCCTACAATTTCGCCCTATTTTTCGCTAACAGAGTGATAAATCAGTGCAAATTGTGGGACCATTAATTTTCCCAATGTGGCCTGATAATCGAGTATTTAATTCATATATGGTTGGCCGAATTAATTGAATTAAAAATTTCAAACAACACCCAAAATAATGCTTAAATATAAATTTTAAACAATATGTGTTAAGAAACAATGGTGTGGCATGTTGGTAAGGCATTGGTTTTGGTGCTCGCAGGTCGTGGGTTCAAGTCTGTTGGAGTGCATTCCGCCTATACCCAAAATTTTAGTGACCATCGAGGTGCCACGTGCATTAGAGAACTTTTGATGTCTAAAGTAGGCCTTAGAAAAGTGTACAACCAAAGTAAACTCTATAAGAACCAATAGGATTCAAGATTATGATGTCAACCATGGGGATGATTCACAATTTTTGGAGTAGAAAAGTAAAAAAATTAAAAAATAATAAAATAATGAAATAATAAAACTACTTTTTCAACTTGTATTTTAATTTATCTCCCTAAGGTTTTACTCAAATTTCGAGTGAGAGTACTAGTTGGGTGCAAAATTTAATTCTCCATCCAAGAAGTACACATGTTGCATACTTTCGATGGACCCTTCTACATGAAAAATGAGAAATACATGAAAAAATGTGATTGCAATCACATTTTTCATGTATTTCTCATTTTCAGTGTAGAGGGTCCATCAAAAGTGTGCAACATGGGTAATCCTTGGATGAGGAATCAAATTATACATCCAACGAGTGTTCCCACTCAGAATTTGAGTAAATCCATAGGGAGATAAGTTGACAATACAAGTTGAAAAAGTAGTTTTTTATCTTTCCCTCTAAAATTTGATGATGTAATCTATTATTATTATTTTATAATAATTTTCCCAGTCAGTGCTAATTATATCTTGACACTTGTGACGTGGAGATTGGCCCCTAGAGTCTATTCATTGTACCAAATCAGTAGGCCCAGTTGGCATGCCACGTCAGCAGTACAAGCTGCTGACTAAGCAGCCCTACACAAAATTTTGCCAAAATTCGTCTATATCACAAATCGATAAGAACTCGGTTATGGTAGCATACGGTGTCGGTTTTGCGTGAAAAAAATTGCGCCAGATTTAGAACGACGGTATATACACAATCAAATAGGTTTCAAGCCATTCTGAAAAATTTATTTTTTGAGCATATTATTGAGCACTGGATCAGTCATCAAGACACGATCGGGGAAATGGCTCAATCCTCACACATCCTATAAGAGGTATTTTCATTTCTATGGGTATGATGCTTGCAAGAACTGTAAGCAACTTAGGCATTTTTCTGGACTTCCTGGGCATGTTTATGTTGATTGCACCACGAAGTCATTGTGATGTAATCACACGGAGCCTAGTCATGGTACAAGTCAATGCTCTAATGATCCCATTTGTCACACATGTGAAAAATATGATCAAATTTTTAGGAATTGTGCAACTCTAAAGCTCCCACCTAGAGACATTAGGAGCTGTAGCAATTGTTACAAATAAGGAAATATAGTTGCTGAGTCTATGAATGAGAAGGCATGCAACAACTGTCGACATAATGGGCATCTTGCTCATGAATGCATGTTGGTATGTCATTCCCTGATAATCAAAATTGGGTTAGGTGCCATTGTAAACCTGAACATGACTTGAAGTTCCAATAGAGACGTTAAATATTCAGTATTACAATGTTTTTATTTTTGCGTTATAGAGAAATTTTTCTAATGATGTCCCACTGTATGATCTATTAGACAAATATATTCACACTTATATTTTGACACAAATCTAATAGGGATAATACTACATCTAATAGAACTGAATAAAAATAGATTATATTTTGAAAATGCTCGTTGTTTATATCTAAGAAAAATTGCAATTGGCATAGGTTAATATGAAAGAAACTGATGCAGGGATTCTCGGTTAAATCAGATCCTTGCATATAAAACAATGAACACTTCCTTCTTCTCTTAAATACTTAAGAAACCTCATTAAAACTCCATTTGATTCAACTTAAAATATACATAACTGAAATAGAGTTTCTACAAAACAATTACAGATATATAATAACATAAGAAATCCTCGGCCAAATATTACAATGGAGAGCCTCTCTCGGCTCTTGGCCCTTTACAAAAGCTCTCAAATCATTCTCAAAATCTCTGTACTACTCACTTCTCCACCTTTTACATCCTCATACAACCCTCCTATTTATACAAAAAATATGAATTTATTCCATTCCATAAAATCCTCCACACAAATCTCAACTAAGATCTAAATTAGATATGTTCTAGTTTTGGGCTCAAAAAAGTCCTGTATATGGAATTCCTACTCCCTATATTATCTACCTAATCCATTCCACTCATTATTAAAATAATATATACAATAATCCTCACCTTTACATTTTTCTCTCTTAATTTATTAAAAAGAGCAAAATAATTAATGAAATAATTAAAAAAACCTCACCCCCTATTTCATACAAATGAATAATGAAAATTGAGCTTGATGCTCCTGCATCAGATTCCCAAGGTTGAAATTAACCATGATCGCCTGATCATGTGTTTTGGATATTTGTCTTCCTAGATCCCATATCTTGTGTTGCAATTCTCCATTTGTTGTTGCTTTTGTTTGTTGTTTTTCTCCAGTTCTCCACACTTTATGTTGCATTGCCCCACTAGCTATGATTTCACAGTCTTCTTCTGTCTTCCTCTTGTTGTGTCTTCTTTTTTTTACTGCCGTTGTCTGCTTCTGGGATACTTTCATCATTATCCTCCTTATCAGTTCAATTTCTATGTTCAATAGATCTTCTCCAGCATATGCAATAAAATCTGTACTCAAAAAACAATTATTAAAATAAAAAACATAAGGCCTTAGTGCCTCTTTCTCCTCTGGAAACATTTCAGTATGCTGCTCTAAAATTTCCTCTTTCATCAACACATCAGTATGTTGATTTAAATCCTCCATGAGACTGTTAGCTAGTCCCTCCTCCATATCATCTGTTTCAAGAATGTCTCCCTGTTCTAGTTCACAATAATGAACTTCTTCGATTTGCTGAATCATTCCTACATCCTTATCCTCTGTTTCCTGATTATTATTCAGGAAAATTTATTTTTCTTTCTCTTTCAGAAATTCACCCTGAGTATAGATCCTTTGCTTTTCCAACTCTCTTCTTTGAAGATCTAACTTTTCTATATAACTCAACAATCTCAATTGGGGTAGAACTTGGAAACTTTACAAAACTTTCCATACCTTTACTTGTTGTTGACCAATCATCAGATGGCCCTTCTTCCTCTGCTTCAATATTCTGCTAAATATTTCCATGAGACCCCTCTGTCTTCATTTCTTTCTGAGATTTTGCTATCTCAGCATCATTCTGAATAGATTTCAGATTCAACTTCTTCTCCTTAACAAACTTTAAAGTTTGTTCAACATCCTGTGATGTACCTGCAATCACACACAAATCATTAGTCTTAAAAACATAAGACCTTGTGGTCTTACTTGATGCTTCAGTTATCATATTCCCTTGCTGCTCTGAATCCTTCATTTGATTCAGTTCCTCTGTAGATTTCTCTTCTGTCATATCATTACTTTCAAAAATTAATGGACCATATTCTGGCTCACATATCAAATCTCCCTTTAAACTAATTAAACCTTCAATTGAACATTCACCCTATGCTCCCACTTCACTTGCAATCCTTTCCATTTGAGTTTCCTTTTCATACTCCATCCATATCTCTGGTCTACTTTACTTATCTGTAACAATTCCATCAACAACTCAAGATGGAATTTTATCTCAGCTCTTTCTCTATCAATCTGCCCTTGACTCATTCTCATGCCATTTGACTTGGCATCTTCCTTCTCCTTTCTTCTGCTATGGTCTTCTTCAGAACCTCTGTAATGACCTTCAATAGTCATATTTGTCTCTATCTTCATGAGTTCCTCACTCACTCACCATGAGCTGTACTTAAAGCCTCTGCAACAACAAGTCCTCCCTGCTGCCACTTACCTCACCAATCCTCTCAATGGACTTGGAATTTTGGAAAGCACTGGTTCTCTATTCTCTAGAACCTCTTGAGCATCCTCTCTGCTCCCTCTAGGCTTCAACTCATCTGCACTTTTTAAGAACACACCTGTCCTTTTTTTTCCAATCTCTATTGGAATTGTTCAAGGTTCTGCTCCACACTTTGCTTTCATTTAGAAACTATTACTAGTATCCTTCATCACCACTCTTAAAAATGGGAAATTCTTTTTCTGAGATTTCCTTCAACTGTCTGCAACCTGAATTTTGCAAACATCATCTTCAAACCAGAGTTAAAATAAAACATATCAGCTCACCTTCAATATCTCTGTGTGATCTTGTTCCATCTCTCACATGTACTTTCATGCACCATACAACTGCACATTATAAATGGTACATCAACTTACATCTCTTCACCTATGTACATATAACAAGCTATTCATGTTTTCAATTTATTCGATGAATAATATATAACTTATGCATCGTGTCCATCCTGAATGCTGCCACATGATGGTAAAATAAATATTCTACGACATCAAGGAATTGTGTCTTACAATCGAAAAACACAAACCAAAAGAATTCTCCCACTGCCAAGATTTGGTCCAAAAATAACTTAACTAAAACTGCGAGAATCCATATTTTTCATAATAAACCATCTCATAAAAATGCATACTTCTTTTTATTTCACCCAGGATAGCGCATTTTCATTTTCCATTCATTTATACCTCCGCATTTGCAAAATTTTCACTTTAATGTTGAACAACATGTTGACATATCATTTCCGCAAAAATACTTGTCTATAAATTTGATTTTGGTTAAGAAAACCCAAAAATGTCAACATATGATATGTTCACCCCATAACTTTACTTAATATACCTTTCCAATTTTCTGCACCCTTCTAATTTGTCCAAGTGAACCCACTCTCAGCCCATTGACTGGTCTCTTCTCAAGCAATATCTCCAAATGTGCTTCCAACATTTAGGAAAAAAACACAGATCCCACACTTTCAAATTAGTACAGTAAAATATGCAATTTCTCTTTGGCCTAAGCTTATTCTTCAGAATGATGTGGTTGATTTACTACTTCATGGGCAATTTCTAAAACCTCTCTCCTTCAAAATTATACAATTAAACATGCAATATTTTCTAAGATTGATTTAGCCAATTTATTAAACCATGTGATATTCATGATTTAATCTCATAGAGCATGAAAAAATTCTCTTCGCAAATATCAAAGTTTTTTCTCGAAGGCATATGAGTCCCTTAGGACTGTTTGTGCGCACATCACAACACGATTTGTTTTAAAAAAAAAAAAAAAAATTCTTTATAATGCATATGGTAATCAGGCTACGTCCCCACTGGTACACTAACCTCTAACAAGTATTTCTTCACAATTTATCACCTTTGATTGTAGGGTCGGACGCATAGAGGAATTCACCTCTCAGCGTTAATGATCAAAATATAAATGTGTTTGCGGATGGACCATCGACTGGTGAAGTTGATCCAACGTTTCAACACTGCTTTCATTGAGTAGATGGCTGCAATGTGGTTCACCCACATACATGCAAAGTCAACCAAGATCTCTTAAACTTCTGGTGCCACTGTTCCCTTCAGCACAGGCTGCAACGCAATCTACAAGACGCAGAGCCCATCCCTATTGATGTCGAATTCATTAACTGCATTCTGGGTGTTGGTGTTAATTACACCATTCAACATTTACCATCAGCCAAACACGGATCCACTGTTCTACGAACTCAACGATCCTTCATAAAAATTCTGTTGTTGGCTGTAATTTCACAGCGTTCATCGAATTGTGCAGACTCTCTTGAGTTTATGGCTCAAATGAGCGCCATTTCAATGTGTGTTGGCTGGGCATCAGGCCTTCTCTCTCTGTTGCTTAGTGCGCCCTCACTTACACGCATACACAAACCTTTGTCACCGTAAACTTAAACAATTGATTCAACTGCTAACGCAGAAGGAATTATCTTGCGCTCTCTATCAACGCCTTTACCTGATGTGTGTATTCCTACATTCACAACTTTTAGACACAGTATATGTATATACAAACTTGCAGATTCAAAAAAAAATGTAGAAAAAGCATCTTTCCTGCTCTGATACCAAATGATGCAGGGATTCTGGGTTAAATTAGATCCCAACATATAAAAACACATGTACTGCCTTCAATAATAAAATTCTCATAAAAACAACTCTTCATTAACCACACATTTGCAATTGCTCAAAGCATACATAAATAAAAGAGAGCTTATCCAAACACAAATCTACTGATATATAATAACGTAAGAAATCCTTGGCCAAATATTACAATGGAGAGCCTCTCCCAGCTCTTGGCCCTTTACAAAATCTCTCAAATCATTCTCACACTCTATTTATTCCTCACTTCTCCACCTTTTACATCCTCATACAACCCTTCTATTTATACAAAAATATGAATTTAGTCCATTCCATAAAATCCTCCACACAAATCCTCCACACAAATCTCAACTAAGATCTAAATTAGATTTATTCTAGTTTTGGGCTCAACAAAGTCCCACATATGGAATTCCTACTCCCTAGATTATCTACCTAATCCATTCCACTCATTATTAAAAGAATATATACAATAATCCTCACCTTTACATTTTTCTCTCTTAATTTATTAATATGAGCAAAATAATTAATAAAATAATTAATAAAACCTCACCCCCTATTTCATACATATGAATAATGAAAATTGAGCTTGATGCTCCTGCATTAGAAACATAATGAATTATGATATTGAACTACTTTTATATTAATTAATGAAAGTAATTTTTTTTTTAGATTGAAAAAAAATGAATATTTTGACATTTCGAATTTTAATGTTCTTCCTGAGCATCATCTGAAGAAGGATGGTGAGCTACCTTTTTAATTCAGTCCAACCAAAATCAAAAGATGCTCCTTTTCAGTTTATTAAATCGATTGTAAGAATGCCAATATTTTAGAATCTAATTGACGAGAACAAAGCAAATTATTTACTTCCTTTATGACATTTTAGGATATTTTTAGAATTTAAAATAAAGATAAAAATGACCATCATTTTGATATTAATGAATTTACAATAAAAATAACCTTAATTATAACCAAAATAAAAAATGATATTTTTATGAATTAAAATATACATTGAACCACAATTTCAATGAATTTCATGATAATGGTCAATCAATCACTACATTGATGAGAATTTAATGAATTGGCTTAGAAGTAGCTTCTCCTTGAAACAAACAATACATTAGTTACTCAAACATAATATGCTCTCTCTTATACTGCCATCGATCGAGTTGTTTTAATAGCGTTGTCAACTCCGAGCACATCGTTTCCATTGATGAATATGCTTCTTATTCCATAAGATGGCCCTCTTACCACTAGTCCATCACCTACCATACAACAACATATATTTCCTAACTAGTGTTCATAAAATGTGTGCACTCAATGATTTCAAAATCATACAAAGGGAACTAATAAATTTTACTTCTAAATTGTTTTGAAGTCAGCCTGATAATTTACCATCCATTGTTGCCACAAATGGATGGTATAATTTTTTTTCATGAATTGTGTGCACTACAAGAGACTTAATGATCTGAAAATCATACAAAGGGAACTAATAATTGTACTTCTAAAATGTTAAGTTGGTTTCTAATTTCCCATCAATTGTTGCGGCAAATGAAGATAACTAACATGTCCATCACCGCTGCAAATTTCAATGCAACATGAAAATATCCCTGTAAAATAATTAACATTAATGTTAATGACCTTACAGATTCTGATAAACTTTGAAACTCTTACAAACATAATCTAAACCATGAACTTTGCTCATATCCATTAATTTTTTGAAATATGTAAAAATATACAATCTTGATCTACTCATGCAACAATATAAAAAAATAACTACATGGATGGACCTAAGAACATTATATGTAAAGTGCTACCATGCAGATAAAGATGATGTGGTGGAGGAGCATATTTTCCCCAAAAACATTGATAATATGAAGAAGTTGGAAATTTTTTCCCTCTAGGCTTATGAGGGGGTAAGAGTTTTAGACTTGTGGTAGTGTGGCTAACTTAGGGAGATTTTTGCATCCGAAATTGGGAATGGAATTGTAGGCAAGGGTTTTCCAAGGTTGAAGAGATTTAAACTTCATGATAGGATATTCATGTGAGGAAACAATGCCCTAACTTGAAGATATAGATATACACGCTTCTCGTAAAACAAAGATATTGAAAATGAAGAACTAACTCATTTAAAGAAATTATGCATCCATTATTGTTAGAACTTTGAAGCATTGGAACTTGAGAGTGGTGGTCTTCCAATGTTGGAGGACTTCAGCCTTCTTTAGCTATACCCTTTTGACATTATAGCAAGACCTTCTTCTGTGTTGAATAATGGAGTAAGTCCCAAAGTTTAGCATTCCTATATACATACTTGTCTAATTCAAAGGACGTTAAAATATATGGGTGTAATATGCTAAGGGAGATAGATTTCCATTATGAAAAATTTCTAATGTTAAAGAGGTTGGAGTTGTTGGAGTGTGAGAAGGACCAAAGTTGAGAATATAGTGAGCATGGCACATTTTATTATATATATATATAATTTTTTTAATATATATTATAAATTATTTATAAATTTATTAAATTTAATATTTCATAAATTTTAGAATCTGAATTTTTATTTTTTATTTTGAAAAATATTAATAATATCATAGTTTGTTGTTTTATTTTTATATTAATTATAAGAATTTCATATATCAATACATAGTGTTTAATATTGAAGAATTAGAGTGATGAAAAAAATTAGTTTAGAAAGATAATAATGTAGAAATTAACTATTCTCATCTTAAATGTTATATATATTCCAAAATAATTTTTATTTATTTATATAAATATGGATAATATACATATTACTATATAATGACTCATCAAAATTAAATTTAAAGAGTCAGTTTCTGAAAGGCCAAATAACCACAAAAGTTAATACTTAACAACATATTTCGAGAAACTCAAAATTCAATCATCCTATTAACATTTTTTTACACTTAGTACCATCAATAAATAATATATATGTTTGTATATATATTTATCCTTCTCAATTGCGAGTATATATGTTTGTATATATTCTTATCCTTCTCAATTACTAGTATATATGTTTGCATATATGTTTATCCTTCTCATTAAAACCATCATTAAAACCATCACTATATAAGTCATTTTTGTATCTTACATTATGGCAAGGTTTTAATAAATGTGGTTCATTTACAAAAATTAATCAATTGGTACATAGATGATGAAAAATGAAGCTTTCAATATGTAAACCACTACTAAATGTGTTGTGCTAGTAAAGTTAATATCACTTATTAAATGTATTTACTTGTTAAACGTTGTAAGCTTATTTGAGCCAAAATATTGCCCAGGCATATCATTCGAACCTTGTAACATTCCCCAGGCATATCACTCGAACCTTCGAATATCTCATACCTTCAACGCAGAATGACCGTCTTCGTGGTCAAAGTATAGGCCAAGTTACTACTATCGTTCAACAGCCATGGAGGCACCTTGATATTGTTGCTCATTGTGTGCCATTTCAACTGTCAAGAAAGGGTTTGTTCTCTGCCCATGCACAAGACCAAACTCTATCTGCGTTCCATCATAAGGAGACTCCGACCTGACAAACCCAACCCCAAATTGATTATCAGTAGTGCTGTATGGATCCATTATACTCATATCCAGTGATCTCTCCCATTCTTTCTCAGCAGGATAGTTAGAAGAGCTGGATGGATCCATTATGCTCATATCCAAGGATCTCTCCCATTCTTTCTCTCCAAGATAATTAGCAGTGCTGGATGAATCCTTTAAGCTCATATCCAATGATCTCTTCCATTCTTTCTCTGCAAGATAATTAGCAGTGCTGGATGAATCCTTTAAGCTCATATCCAATGATCTTTCCCATTCTTTCTGTGCAAGATAATTAGTAGTGCAGAATGAATCCTTTATGCCCATATCCAATGCTTTCTCCCATTCTTTCACTGCACGATTGCTTTCATAATTAATTCCATCATCATGAGAACCCCTCAAGGTTATCAATCCCCTCTCCTGCAGAACTGTTTCTTTCTTAGTAACGCGTTCTTCCTCTAGGAAACTATAGTGATGTCTGTATTTTTTAATGCGATCCTCCATTTCACTGAGCAATATCTTGTGTGAGAGGTAGTCACCATGGCCATCTGTTAAACCCACTCTAGTGCATGCTTTATAAAATTCCGAGATTTTATCGTACTGTTGCAAAATTTGTTCATAGATATAGACGAAGCATAAAGCTTTATCACTCGAAAACTCAGAGAAGGAATAATCCAGCAACCTGCGTATACAATAGTTAATGGCTCCATAGATCTGTGGACAATCTTTCACAACTAAATCCAAAGCGTAGTGAATGAGAGGGTTCACTGCGACGGGGCCCAACTGAGAAGGAATGCAATCTAAGAGGCAGCCAAGGAGTAGATGCAGGGACCGCAAATCTTGCAAATGCTGAGCAATTTCGACGTTCTGATTTTCAGCAAGGGTCAAGAAGTTACTATTGCTTTTGCACTGCACTCTCTGAGCCAAATAAGAGGCGTATTTGCGAACCCAAAGAGAGAATTGGAGGGTGAGGGGAGTCGAACAATCCTCAAAACTTTGGGACACCCCCACCAGTGGAGTTGTATGAGAAGAGTTGTAAATTTCTTGTTCTTCTTCGCTGAAAATACAGAAAGGAGAATCTCTTATCAGACGATGAATTAGTGTCAACGTCTTGACAGCGACCGTCCAATTTTTTGTTCGGCTTAACCGCTCTTCAACAACTTGTTTTATATAACGTCTCAACGCTTGCTCTTCCGTTGCAGCCTTCAAAATAAGGATGTGTTTTTCCTTGGGAGGAATATCGTTGTGGCGAGTAGCTTTAACAACTGCCACGTGTAGAGATCTAGTCGTATAGGTAAGTCCTGCATTGTTCATGATGGCAAACGCAACAGAAGCGGTGTCCTTGAGCGACCCCAATGATTTTCTTGACCACAAACCCATCCCCACGACTTCGATCGTAGCTATCTTAAAACAGATTAATTTTTTTTGGGATAAATTTAGCTTATTTGCTACCAATATATATACCTATTCACAGTGTCGATCGTAGCTATCTTAAAACATCATATATATATATATATAGCTTATTTGCTAACCAATATATATACCTATTCACAATGTTTTTTTGGATAAATTTAGAGTGTCTGCTACCAATATAAATATAAATACCTATCCTCAACTCTCCTTTGCATTCGATGGGTCGGCTCAGACATTTTGTTTTTGTTTAGATTCCGTAGTTCTAGCATGTAATCAACTCACGCTTTAAAAGCAAATTTGCTGATTGAGAATCAGTATCCATCTATCCATATTAGATGAAATGACGACACGGACTTTTTAGGTTAGGTCTTATTATCTTTTTACTTTCTAGAATCAGATTGAGTAGGTTAGGTTGGTATGTGGGTGAATAAGTTGTCTCTTAAAATAAGGTAATGCACATTAGTGATTAGGAATGTTAGATAAAATTCATACTAATGCAAAGGAAGTAGGCATGTTTGTGCCCAATCAATGCCTAGTGATCACCACATATCAACTTACATGGAAACCTAACCCTACAGGAAGGAATTTGAATATTTATGTAAGAAGTGTGGTATATAAGGATTAAAGACTACCCCATACACACCTTAAAAAAATGGAGTTGGAAAAAAGATGAATAAGACATTGATGGAAAAAGAAAAGATCATGCTTAGTGGTGTTAGGTTAGAGCAAGAATTATAGGCAGAGGCATTAGATACTACATGTTATTTGGTATATAGATCACTCTCTTCAATGTTGGATGATAAGACTCCTCATGAGGTATGGTCTGGTAAGAAACCATCTCTCACACATCTCAAGTTATTTTTCTGTGATGCATATGTACATGTGTCAAAGGAAAACATAACTAAGTTGGATAGAAAATTTGAAAGATCCATCTTTATTGGTTATAAAGATGGTTATAAGGTTACAAGATTTAAAACCGAGAAACAAAGAAGGTTGTGTAAAATTGAGATGTGGTATTTAGAGAAGTCAAATATGTTATCAAATATGAAGTCCTACCAAGGGAGAAAGAACTAGAGAAGACAGATTTTCAAATAAAGGATTATGAATCAGGATTTATTGAAGAACAAGAATTAAAAGAAGAAGAACCACATGCTTCAATTTTGAGGAGATTGGTTAGAAAAGAAGGCAACTAGAAAGGTATATTCAACCTAATTTCCATTCAAATTTTTCTTTGTTTATTACTGATGATGATCCTAGAAATGTTAAGGAGGAAGTGGATTTAGAGGATGGAAAACTGTGGAAAAAGGACATGGTTGGAGAAATGGTGGTCTTGGAAAAGAATGAGTCTTGGGATCTAGTGGAGCTTCTGGCTGGAAGAAAACCCAATAGAAACAAATGGGCGTTTAAGAAGAAGTTGAATGTAGAAGTAAAAGTGGATAAATACAAAGCTTATTCAGTGACATAAAGTTATTTCTAGGTGCAGGGAATTGACTTTGGTGATATTTTTTCTCCTATTGAAAAATTTTCTTCTATTACATTTCTTTTTATTTGGAGATAGAATAGATACATGTGAAGAAAAGATTCCTACATGGGGATATGGAAGAAGAGATCTACATGAAGCAACTAGAAGGATTTTTAGTGAATGGTAAGAAAGAGTTGGTATGCACGATGAAAAAGTCCTTGTGTGGTTTGAATCAATCACCAAGGATATGGTATCAAAAATTTGATACATATATATTAAGACTTGGCTTCACAAGGAGTAAAGTGGATCATTATGAATTTTAAATTATTTGGTGAATGTATCATTTATTTTATCTTCTAGGTAGATGATATGTTGCTATTTGGAAATGTCAGGGAATCATCCACTATGTCAAAAATCAATTTTCCTTTAAAAGAGTTGGTATGCATGAGGAAAAATTCCTTGTATGGGTTGAAGCAATCACCAATATATATATATATGGATCACTCTATTTTAAATTAATTTGTGAATGTCTCATTTATTTGATCTTGTATGTAGATGATATTTGTTGATTAGAAATGTGAGGGAATCATCTAAGATGTGAAAAATCAATTTTCCTCTAAATTTGATATGAAGGATATTGGTGTTGCAAATTTCATTTTTGGCATGGAAATTAAAGAGACCAGGAAAAGAGAAAACTTCAGTTAAATCAGAGGAGGAATTTCGAGAGAATATTGACAATATTGCAAAGGTTTAACATGTAGGAAAGAAAACTAGTGAAGGTCCCTATTCTTGTAGGTGTAAATCTATCTGTAGATTAATGCCCCAAGACATAGGAAGAGGAAGAGGACATGTATTGTGTTCCATATGCCAGTGCCGTTGAAAGTTTTATGTACGTAGACATCTTTACAAGACTAGACATTGCATATGGAGTGGGATTATTGACCAAGCATATGTCAAAACCATGGAAGGAGCATCGCAAAAAGATAATTATTTTTTCATGTATCTATGTGGCATTATTGGATATGGATTATGCAACCAGGAAATACAAGGAATAGAAGGAGTGTTGGACATGAATGCATTTGTTGATGTATAATGGGTTGGAGATCTAGATTTTAGATCTACAAGTGGGTATGTGTTTAACCAATTTGGAGGAACATTTAGTTGGATGAGTAAGAGATAGTTGTAGTGGAAATTTCAGTTATAGAAGTTGAATGCATGGTAGCCACTCATGCAGAAAATAAATTATTTGGGTTACAAAGATTATGCTAAGGTATGGGGTTGGTATGACAAGTTATAAGGATATATTGTGACATCCAAGTGTATTTTTCTTGACAAAGAACCTCGCTTGGTCATTCAAAGCCAAAGCATATTGATGTTCAATATCACTTTGCGAGGGATATGATTGAAGACATGAAGTCATAGCGGGAAAAGATGGACAATTTGAAGAATGTTACAGATGAATTAACAAAATATATGAGCATTAATAATCTCTCTTTGTGTAGAGAAACAATGTGCATCACTGCGCTAGATTGTTAACTATGTACTCCTGCACCCCCCTGTATGCAAAGAAAACAAGACGTGGGAGAATGTTGGGTATGTGTTATATTATTTGCATGACTAACCCGATACAAAATTTACATGCACCATGCAGATGGGGAGTATGCATGGGGGTGGGATACCCCCTACACAAGGTCAAGGAAGCACCCCATTTTTTTTTTTGGTGTTTTTTTGCATAAGTTTTTGGTAGGATTTAGTACACGGTTTTAACTTTTAGTTAATTTTAGGCACATGGTGGTTTTTCCCAAGGTTTTGTATATTTGGTCAAAATAACTACGATTTTATTATAATCCAGAGTTAATGGATTGGGGGTTTATGAATGCTACGACATATACATATTGTAATGTAATATTAAATATAGTATATCAAAAATATTTCTGACTTTCCCATTTTGGATTTCCAAGATAAATTATTTTTATTAATGTGCGTGTTGGTCATTGAAACTTTTTCGTTTCATTGAACTTTTTTTTACAAAAATGATTTGTATAGGGTTAAAATCTATACATATCTCCCTTGAGCAATTTTGTTTCTTGGCAGGGCACCAAATTCATGAAGCTATTGGCCTACCCAAGAATATATGCACTTAATCCATACATAGCAACAAAAAATGGTCTTATATAAAGTGGATCTCTCAAAATCATTTGATTGGTTTGGATTTATATTAGAATTCTATTAATCCACTTGGGTTTATGTTATTCATTCATTTCACAAGTACTAAATTTTATTGGTACCTCATTTATTGCACTTATAATAAATGGAGAGTCCTCCAATTTCTTTAATGTGGAGAGAGGTCTACATCAGGGTTTCATGTTAATTCCTCTACTCTTTCTTATGGTAGCAAAATTTCATAGTAGACTCATTGCAAAAGCAAAAAGTAGGGCACACTTTAGAGGCGTTTTCATTTCATGCAATTGTTCCTTCACTCACTCTTTGTGGACGAGATACTCATCTTATTTTATTGTAACTTGGCACATGTACAACACTTGAAGTTTATTTTATACATATTCCCAAAGACCATAAGCATGATAAAAAATCACACAAAATTTTGATTTTTTTTTGCTGGGGATTTTTTTCTAAAGAAAAACACTAGCTTGAGATCATATTTACTATTAAGGTTATGGAGATAAATCAAGATATAAAATAATTTGGTTTCAACCTAAATCCAGACCATTACAAAAAATATGATTGGCATTGGTTACTTGAAAAGGAGAAAAAGTGAAACATTATCCAATGCAACAATGGCTCTATAAGGCTTGTAGATTGGTTCTTTGCATAACTGTTGTCAAAGGGCCATCCTTATACATTGGGAATATTTAGCTTGGATTTCCATTGGGACCCTTCATTAAATCTTCTAACTATCTACCCAATTTTTGTGGGCTAGTAAAGAAGGGAAAAAATCCTTGACACTTACTGCTTGGAATAAAATTGTCATGTCTAAAAAATATTCTCTATCTCTTAGAAACCACTGCTACAAAAGGGGTCTAGAAATTTATACAGTGAACTAGTTTATGGACTTGAGAAACATATAAAAAATATATAATTCCTCTCTCATTGTTGGAATGGATCATAACTACCCAGAAAGTAGTAAAAAATGGCTTAAACATTTGGAAGGATATTATAAAATCATTTGCTCTTATTGGTCAAAATCTTAGATGGAATATGGGAAACGGATCACAAGTTCAAATTGATTTGGATCCTTCGAAAAGGTTTATCAGCCCAAATAGTTATTTTTCATTTGCATGGAATCAATAGATCAACACTAGAAAACACTCACAAGTCTTCCTATATGAAAATCAAGATTTAGGGATTTAGGCTTCCTAGTCTATAAGGAAAATAATCTCCAAAATTTAGGTGCTTGTGCATGGAAATGGAATCTAGGATCAATGAATCAAGATTTAGTGATTTAGGCTCCTAGTCTATAATGAAAAATATCCAAAATTTGGGTGCTTGTGTATGGAAATGGAATCTAGGATCAATGAATGACCAGTGTAGTGGGAATAAATATAGAAACTAAAATATCCCCAAAACAAAAAACTATTTCTATGGCTTCTTCCCCAGAACAAATCCCCAAAATGGGTTAATATTAAAAAAAAAAAATCTTCCATGGCCCTAGTATTTGCTCCCTTTACTTATTGTATTAAAAATTAGTGGAACAATTATTCATAATATTTCTCTTTACAAAATATACATTAAAGGAAATCCATAAAATTTAAGAATATGCATATATTTTGGATGGTCCCACTACTAAGGAATGTCTTTCACAATGGCTTTAAACAAATAATAAATTAAAAAAAATCACTTCCTTAATAGTGGCTTGGGGCACATGGTTAGAAAGAAACCATGCTATTCAAATATAAAGACATATGTTCAATAAAGATATCCCTTCATAACCTAAGTATAGTAAACAATATGATCACAAAAGACCCCTCCTCCCCCTCATCCTCTTTATGGTATTTCTTCAATGTGGTGGCACATCCTCTTTATGGTATTTCTTCAATGTGGTGGCACAAGGATCCCCAATCATTATGAGAAAGAGGTGGAATTTATTCATATATCCAACTCTCTTTCTCTCTACTTCAATGCAAACATTGGGATAGCCACAAATAATTATGTTGAATTATTTTATATAAAAATACTAATTCAATTGTCAATATTCTAGTGGATAAAATATATAAAGGCTCTCATGCGATTATAAATTAGTTGAACAGAAAAACAAAAATAAAAAATTACACACTTCTTCCCTATAACAAAAAAATCATTAGTAGATCACTCATTTATTACATACATCTTTTGATCATATTTACAGGCATAATAACTCCATCATAAAATCCTTGTTGAAAAGGTGGAATAAATATGGACATAGGCACATTTAAAGTCACAAATAATGAAGAAATACAATAATAAAAATGTTTTCTCAACCGTTGGGATTGATTGAAAAATCAATTACACTTCGTTTCATTTTTTGGTTTTTGTTATAAAAGGATGTATATGTTTTCTTTTTTGAAAGTGTATATTAATATTTAAAATATATAAATAATAATAAAAATATTTAATATGGGTAATAAATGTTATAGCACATTACTAAGTATATGTATTTTCAAAATATATTATTAATAATAAAAATATTTTAAGTTGTCTTATTATTTTACATTTTGTTTTTTGTTTTTTTTTTTTTAAATATAGTTTTTAGTCAAATATAAAATCTAGCAAAATTTTTTTAAAATTGTAAAATTTAAATTTTGAATGTGTACAATCCAAGTGTTAGATTTTCAAGGCATTGTATCTATTTATACATTTAAAAATACAATTTAAACGATGAAAAATTACATATAGTATATATATAACCAATATAAATCCCTCTTCCACACACACACACACACATATATATCCAAAAATGCAATTTAAACTATATATATATATATATATAAACCACAACCACAATTTATAAAGTCCTTAAAAAAATTAAATCTCTTACACTCCAATTTTTTTTTGAAATTTTACACTTTGAAAAATTGTAATCTCTAACTTAAAATTTCCATAACTAAAATAAATCTATACTAATTTTTGTCCTGTACCTAATTTTTAATTTTACCACATACTTAATTTTTGGGATAAATTTAATATGTTTCCACCAATTTAAATACCTCATCACGTACCCTCATTTTTGGGTATGACATTTTGACTCTATGGTACAGAGTTGTCTACCGAGGCCGTGAAATAGCCCGGACGACAAAAAAATGCTTGAATCTGGTCAACTAAAACTCAAAAAATCAGGTGCTTGGAGTGTTTGAAATCTATTTTTGATGCTCAAAATGGATTTAGCACTATAAAAGACCCTTAGGGCACTCAAAATACTAAATTTTAACAACTGTAAACAAGATTCTAGGCAAATATTTGCCAAATTTTCTGAAAATCATTGTTGGATTCTGGGCGAAAACGCTACCTTTTTAGATTACGCGATATGGTACTCTTCATCGTTTCCATTCGATAGATGTAATGGTTTTTTGGTGTTTTTCTAGAAATTGGTGTTTTTTTTGGAAGATTTGTGTAATTATATTTTCAAAAGCAAATTTGTTGATTAAGAGTCAAGAATTAATGTATCCAATAAAATGACATGAGTCATAAGATTTTTTAACATTATTTTTATAAGTGATTTTATTATAAAAATAATCTTAAAAAACAAGTGAATGGCTCCAAGAATAGCTCCAAGAAAATACGAGCTAGTCGCAACTAGGGTTTTGGGAGACAGGATCGGCAACTGCTATTTGGTTTCACTATGGCAGGATCCCTCGGGAGGAGGGTCGCATCCCTCCTACAAAGAATATTTCCACAAGTGTCAACCATTTTCTAAGACCAATCGCTAACTGGAACTTCTCAAAGATAGAACCACCACCCTTGTTTTAGGAGCGGAATGGAAATCAAAGACCGAGGGGGAAATGCTCCACACATGCTATGAAGAAGCCAAGATTTGTTATTCCCGCTTCTAAGTCGGATGAATACGTAGGAAACATGGAGAATAATGCATTAATCTATAATTTTATTGGTATTCCGCTCCTACTTAAAAAAGGATTTGTTAAAATGGATTCAAATAAAATGGCAGTCGAAGGGTCATATTGATCAGAAATTTGGTGCTAAAGGTTTTTTTACAGTAATTTTCACTAGTTTACTAGATAAAGAACGCATTTTTGAGGGAGGGCCATATTTTTATAGCAATGTTGGGATTTTTCTCAGACAATGGGAGGAATGTTACAACCTTGAACAAGAGAAATTTTTGGCTACACCTGTCTGGGTTCGTTTATTTGGACTTCCCATGGATTTCTGTGATCCAGAAATTATGGAAGGTATAGGAAATTCTTTAGGCAATTTTGTTAAAATAGCAGATTCCACTTCCCGTGGACGATATATATCTTTTGCACGAATTTGTGTATATATTAATATATCTGAACCACTACTTGAAATGATTGAATTAGAATATGAATGAAAGATTTGGCTTCAGCTTCTTGATTATGAACACATCCCCTTTCATTGCCGGCGCTGTCATGAGTATGGACATCTGTATAAATCCTGTCCCTTGAATGTCCTCGAGCAACAAACCTCTTAAACGACAGTCTCAATTGATCAGCCTCGGCAGAGTGGTGATGGTTTTGTAACCATCACTAATAAAAAACGGAGCAACCGACCTGGGAATACTGGTTCGAATTCGACCCGAGTGCTGAACCCAATTGGTTCAAAAGTTACCACAAACTGGTATGATGTTTTATAGGAAGAAGGTGAACCGTCGGTTATTGAAGTGGTTGATGAAGGTGTTGAACAAGGTCCCAAGGAGGTAGCTTCAAAACCCCAGGCATCAAAGCGAAAGGCAGTCCAGGAAAATGTTGAGATCGAAGAGAGTACTTTGTTAGAACTCACCCCAACGGAGGTGGAGCAAACTAAGGAAGACCTGAGTGCAGAGGAAAAAATCTTGAAACGACTTCTGTTTGAATGGAGGAATCTGGATGATAGATTCATTCCAGCAGACTAGAAGAAACTATATAAGGAAACTTTTGAACATTATCTGACAGTGCAAGCTCACAAAGAGGTCCAGTAAATGGAACAAGTAGCAGGAAAGAAGGTACCTCCCCCATCAAAGCCATAAAAAAAGCGTGGACGAAGAACCTTGCAGGAATCAATCCAATTGGTTGGAGAAAAACTAATTAATACAGGAAAGATAATACCGTTAACAACGGTATTCCAACAAATACCTAAAACTTCCTAATGAATGTAATCTCCTGGAATATTAGAGGCCTTAATAGCAAAGGCAAACAAAGATATCTGAAAGAACGATTGAAAGTTGAGAAACCTCAGGTCATGTTAATACAAGAAACAAAGGTCTCAGGGCAGAAGCTCCAATCTATCCTTCAATCCTTTCGACTACCATATGAGGTAATGGCTATTGACTTTGTTGGTATGGCAGGGGGAATAGCCATTCTCTGGAATGAAGTTGAAATTATAGTAGATGGATGGATAGGCCTTCCTAGAATTTTAACTGGAAATTTTAGGCAACTTGGATCAGAGGAAAAGATTCTCATATTGACAGTTTATGGGCCTTCAATTCTAGGAGAGTGAGCAGAGTTTTTACAAAATATTAGGGTGTTGAGTACTATGCATCAAGAGAAATTTTGGCTTCTTGGGGGTGACTTTAACATGATTCTCAATCTCTCAGAAAAAAAGTGAGGCATAAGAAGAGAAGAAACTGAAATGGAGTTATTCAGAGATCTAATCACTGATCTGCGATTGGTAGATATTCCTACGGTGAATGGAAATTATAATTGGAACAACCGACGCGGCGAATGCCATCAAGTTGCATCTCGGTTGGACCGCTTTCTAGCCTCATAAGCTTTGGTATGTTTAGATATTTATTATGAAGCAGCTATTTTAGAAATGTTAGGATCAGATCATTGGCCGATTAGAATGGAGATTGATGTTAAAGCAGCTCTAAAAAATTAGCCATTTCGGTTTGAATTATTTTGGTTACGGGATCCTGGTTTTCTATAACATGTTAAAAATTGGTGGGATTCACATCACATTGCAGGCATAAATAAGATGCATTCTTTTCACTTAAGATTAAAGCAAATAAAAGCAGAAATCAAACGCTGGAATTGAGTAGAATTTGGTAATATCCACCAAGATAAAATAAGATTGATAGAAAAGATGAAATAAATTCAAAAAAGAATTATTCTATATGGCCGCACTGAAGAGTTAGCCCTTGAAGAAGGTAATACCCTAAGCCAGCAAGAAGAACACCGCAAACATGAAGAGATTTTGTGGAAACAGAAATCACAGATTCAATGGTTAAATGTGGGTGAGAGACACACAAAATTTTTTCATAAGACAATGATACAAAGATGACAGAATAATAGAATTTTCTCTTTAAAAGATACTAATGGGGATCGATTGCTAAATCATGAGGATATGGAGAAGGACCTGGTTGCTCACTTTAAAAATTTGCTTACAGAGTCTACTCCTAATAGACAAGAAGAAATCAATAATAATTGCCCATATTCCTAGATTAGTTACCAGGGACCAGAACCTAGCATTGCTCAGGGAAATTAGTTTACAGGAAGTTGAAGAAGTAGTCATGAATATGCCAAGGAATAACGCCCCTTGTCCGGATGGGTTTACAAGTGAATTATTCAAAGCTTCATGGCATTTCATGGGTCAGGACATCTTAGAGGTCATTGAAGAGTCTAGAAGAAATAAGACAGCATATCCAGCTTTAAATACCACCTTCTTAACTCTTATACCTAAGCAAGAAAATTCTGACACTCCTGTTGGCTTTAGACCCATTGATCTTTGTAATGTTATTTATAAAATTCTCTCCTCCATAATGGTCAATCGACTTAAACGTTTATTGCCTAGATTGATCTCTCCAGAACAGACAGGTTTTGTTAAAGGTAGACAAATCTTAGATGGGATAGTAACAACCCAGAAAACAATACACTCCTTAAAAACTCAAAAACGGAAAGGAATGTTAATCAAATTAGACTTGTCTAAAGCCTATGAACGAATCAATTGGAAGTATCTGATTGAGGGACTGCGAGCGTTTGGGTTTGATTATCGTTGGCTTCAATGGCTGCGTTCTTTTATTTCCTCTCCACATTTCTCAATTTTACTGAATGGCAGCCCTGCTCCTCCGTTTAATAGTTCTCGTGGCCTCTGTCAAGGAAACCCTTTATGTTTGTTTCTTTTCATTATAGTTGCGGAAGGTCTAGGTAGAATAATTAAGGCTCATCTTGCAGAAGGAAAGTTGCAGGGCTTAAAACTATGGGGACCACACCTTCCTTTGACTCATCAACAGTTCGTGGATGATATCCTGTTGTTTTGTCAGGCGTTGTTTAAAGAATGAAAAGCTATTCTCTATATCTTAGAACTTTTCATAGTAGCTTCAGGTACTCAAATCAATAATGAAAAATCTAATGTGTATTTCTTTAATTCTAATCTTCCAACTCAAAAATTTCTAGCCAGAACTTTGGGGTTTAAACTTGGTTCCTTTCCAATGAAATATTTGGGCATGCTCTTAAATTCTAGGCCAGCCAGGAACACAAATTGAAAAGATCTCATCTTCCGTGTGGAGAAAAGAATTCATAATTGGGCCTTCCAAGTTCTTAATGCCCTGGGTAGACTCATTATGTTGAAATCAGTGCTTCAATCTCTTCCTCTTTACCAATTGTCAGGTAGAGATTGTCTTAAAGGGATTTGTAATCAACTGGTGAGTATGTTTAAGAAATTTTTATGGTAGGGTGTGCAAGCCAATAGGAAGTGGGCTCTCCTCACTTGGGATAAAATAGTCAAACCAAAGTTTGCAGGAGGACTGGGACTTCATGATACTTTTATTTTGAATAATGTACTGGGAGCTAAACTTTGGTGGCGATGGATTCAGGGTGGGCATGACCTATGGAAGAATATATGGGTCACTAAATATGATATTCCACATACAGTTTGTGGTAAATTGAAAGTGGATATAACACCAAGAGGTTCATCAATTTGGAATCTGGCAGTAATGAACAGGCACTTAATTCGTTCACACAGATTTTGGGAAGTCCGTGAAGGTCGTACGGTTCTCTTTTGGGAAGATTCTTGACAGCAAAGAGAGAAAATATTCAGCAGACTTGATTTGGGGGAAAATTGTCTTTTCACCAATACACCAAACAACAAGCTGATTCATAAATATTTGTGTCAGCAACAGACTGATCAATGGAGGAAATGGAAAGATAAATTTCATTGGCTGGAAGCTCCAAACACGCAACAATGGGCAAACTTGGCAAAAGAACTCAAATCCAGAAAACTCAGTCATGCAACTGGTTCGGATATTCTCAGATGGGGCTATTAGACAAAAGGAATGTTCACTATCAAAAAAGGTTATCATATTCAATCCCAAAATGCTCAACATAATGCTCGGACCCTATGGAAGAAAATTTGGGTATTGAAACATTGGCCAAAGGTGGAATATTTCCTATGGCTGGTAAGCCATCGTAAAATTTTGACAAGGGAAAATTTGCAGAAGCAGGGCATGTCTGGTCCATCCTGCTGCTACCTCTGTCATGCAGAGATTGAAACTATAGAACATCTTCTCAATAACTATTCAATGGTACAGACGCTCTGGAGATGTTTGGAGCAATTATTTCGACAAACAGGTAAAAATAACCAGAGTATCACGAAAAGTATCCGCAGTTGGAGAAAGGGAGCATTTAAATGCCAAGTGCTGAATAGAGCCTGGAAACTCTCACTTGGGTTTCTACTTTGGAATATATGGAAAGAATGGAATCAAAGGGTTTTTAGAGATGAATAATATCCCATGAATTAGATCTGGCAGCGTTTAATTGAAAATATTCGTGAAAATATTCTAGTGGAAAGCTGGTCTGAGGAAGATTGGCATTCTGAAGGTTTGGAAACTCAAATGTTGGACTCTCTAAATTTAAAACCTCAAATGCTATACAAAAATCTCTGCAAGTATAAACAACCACATCAAACAATCGAGGAAAAATGGCAGCCCCCTCAACAGGGCTTTCTTAAACTCAATTATGACGGTGCATCAAAAGGGAACCCCGGTCAAGCAGGTACTAGTGGGATTTTTCAAACTTCTTAGGGGGAAGTCTATCGGTTTTATGCCTCATATTTGGGCTTTGCCACAAATAATGAAGCTGAACTAATGGCGGTAAAACAAGGCCTTCTTATTGCCATCATAGAAAATTACCAATGACTTATTGTAGAGGGAGATTCTGCAATGGTTACAGGTGTTCTCACTAAGTTACAGCAAGGGTCGCCTTGGGAGAAAATCACTAAAAGTTGGCGCACAACAACCCTCATTCAGGAAATCAGTATGCTACTTAAAAACATCCTGTATTTGATTCCTAATCATATTCAGAGAAAAGGAAATGAGGCGGTAGATTATTTGGCCAATTGGGGCTGTAAAAACCCTGATCAATCTATGGAGGCTAGACCAGTTGATGCAATCTGGGATGTTGAGTTACATTCCCTGCAACTTATTTTACAAAACGATCTCTGTGAAAATGCAGAGCAACGAGTCCCCGATCGGGGTGCACATCTTTCGAGGGAGTAAGCACCTTTCTTGCCAGGTGGGAGGTCTATGTCCTTATGCCTTTATTAACCATGATGTGGCAGTCCTTACAGTGCTCATGGCAGCATGCGGTAGATACACGATTAATCGAGATGATGGGAAGACAGCCTGTGATGTCAGGCCAGAAAGGGAATGTCTGAGTGATAGTAGGTTACTTGACCTGGCATCTTCATTATGCCATGCATAGTTCGTTTGTAGTGGATACTCTGAGGAAGCATAGGCAGACGGCGACAGCCATACCCTGCATCAGAAAAGCTATTTTGCTGGGGTATGTATTCACCATTCTTCTGTCTATGATCGTTGATGTAGTCTGGACTATGTATTGCTCCATGAACGTTTTGTTTATTTGGTTTCAACAGGTAGATATTGGGTTTGTTGTTCCCCTTTTACGCCCTGTTGGCCCTTGTTTCCGTGACCCCTGTCACCTTTCCTACAATTCTTTTGTTCCGCTCATGGTTATGGCCAAGGCATCCCATGTTTTGCATTCTGCTGTCGAGTGGGTTGCAATGACAAGGTTTTGGTATGGGCGCTGCTGGGTTTGGTGGGTGTTTAAGTACTCTGTTATTCTGGGTGTTAAGACTATAAATTTTGAAGCTAATCTGTATTGTTGGTATGGTTGTTTTGTTCTTACTGCTGCCCAGTTTCTGTATTCACCGGCAGTTACCCATTTTCCACATTTCGCTGTTGGGTGGGTTGCACTTGGCAGGTTTGATGTATATGGTAGCTGCTGGGTATGGTGGATTATGCAGCGCTCTGTTTATATGGGGTCTGTGTGGGTTGGAATTCTGGCTTCTATTGCCTCAATGTAGTAGGGATAGTTTGATTCTTTTTATAGTTAAAAATTACGCCTATCTGTATCTCTGGAATGTATGCTCCCTTCTTACTATTAGTGCTAGTCGGGGGGTGGCTTTGTATGATCAGTTCTTAGTGGCTACAATCATCCTATGGAATCATTCTGTTAGTAAATCCTTGTCTGTTAGTTGGGATATTATGTTTTCCGTTTATTTCTGGGCCGACAGTCATTGGGATTGGGCTCATTGTATGCATTTTACCTGTCTTCGAGGCATGCACATGGATTATGTGCACACCGACACTCTGCTACACCCATCTGATAATTTCACTGATGGTGTTCAAAATTTAATGGTTTAGTATTTCTTGTCTGTGTCCACTCATAGGCCAGTCTCCATCATGGTTAAGAGAAAGACTCGTAACCATCCTGATAAAGGCAAACAGAAGCAGGTTCAGCCTGAAGTTAGCCTCAGTAAACGAGGTAGGAAGACGCAACAGGAGGTTTTACAAAACCTCTCTGCAAATTATGTTATTGGTAATTCATCCACTGTCAGCCAGTAAATTCGAGGATGGGAGAGGGAAATTCAAACTGATGAAGAAGATAATATTGCTGAAGCAGAAATCATGGATTTTATTACAGATCCTGGCAATATCTGTGGCCGTTTATCACTGTTTCATCAAACAATTCATACTTACTGGATTGTAAAGTGCCTCCTGGCCAAAGCTATGCAGACTTTTCCTCCTCATTAAGAGAAGATTGACCATGAGTAGTGGATTTGCTACAGGATATTCAAGATCAATTGAATCATATCAAAATCACCCAGTATCAGGCTACTGACCGTATCTGTAGAATCGATGATTGTGTTGGCAGAATTGAGAAACAACTCCAACAGCTGTAGCAAGTGGATATGCCTGGATCCACAGCCAAAGATCCAGCACCAATTGAATCCTCTGATGGCTACTAGTTTTAGAGTTTACTCATGTTTATCAGATGCATTTTTGGTTTTTGCAAGAACATACCTTAATCTATAGACTTGTAGATAATCGGGTTAATAGTCAGTTAGTAAATGAAGTACATGGTTGCATGAAATTGTTTCAATTTTGGTTGGCATTTAACACTTTAAGGTGGCCAACAGAGCTGGTTTCCTATGGGCAGGTTGAGGCCACAAACTGAATTTTATATTTTGTAATCTGCTTTCAAATTATAAATAGAAAATAGAGACACACTACCAAATTGACAAAAAAAAAAAGATTTTATTATGAAAACTAATAATGGAAAGAATTATGTTTTAATTTTAATAGTAATTTTTTTTAATTATATAATTTTTAATGTTTCTAAAAATTATCAATTTACATTATATAAAATAAAATCATTTTATTTTAAAAATTATATATTTTTAATCTATAAAATTTTTAAATTTTAAATATTTTTACAAAACATTTGATTATTAACATTTATTATATTTCAAAATTCCAAAAAACTCATCAATATTAATTAAAATTTTAAATAATAATATTATTTTATAAATTAATATTTATTAAATTATTATTAAAATCATATAAATAAAAACTGAGAATAATTATTTTTAATGCCCAAGATTATTTAGAGGATTCCAAATTTGATCAAAAGTCACTAAGAGTTAACAACAAATCGTTATCATTAACGTCATTCACATTAACGAATCGGACATCATTCACATTAACAAATGTGCAATTTAATTTTTATTTAAAGTTACATGTAAATCTACATGGTTTGAATAAGATAATATAATTTTATAATAAAAAATAGTATTATATTAATAACCCAAATTTATTTTATAACCAATTTGTAAAATTGCTTCTCCGGACTCTTCATATGCCTCAGGTATGTATTAAAACCAACCTAGATCCATCTTAACTCTGGATCTATCAAGCGCCGAGAGGGATCAAATCTCTCGAGGTGAAAACCTCTTTTTCGAGTGCAAAACTTGAGAAAAGGTTTTCACCTCGAGAGATTTGATCCCTCTCGGCGCTTGATAGATCCAGAGTTAAGATGGATCTAGGCTGGTTTCAGTCGTGTGCGACCAAGGAAAATCTATCGATAATATGAGGAACATATGCTTAATTTTATCAATAATATGTAAATACATCTAATATTAACATAACCATTTTAAATATGTTAAATACGTCTGAGATTCATTGAGTCATTTTAATTTTAAATTTGATTAGTTACCTCAGTTTGTTGAGATGACAAATATTGTAAGATAACTTTACTGATGAAATAAAATTTTGAACGCAAAGTGACAATGTAGTAATATTGAATGATAGAAATTGTGAATAATAAGAATGTAGTCAATTACGAAGTCTTCATTGTGATCGATTTCAAACTATTTTCTTCTACTATTCTTATTTTCACCCATGTTAGTTTTATCATATTTTCATATTGATTATTTGAAAAGGATAGTTGGAATCGTAAACCATTTAAATATTTAGCTTGAGATATTGTAGTAAACACCATACCTTGTCTTTCTTGCTCTCCAATATTAATAGGTTGAAATACTATAACGCAAAAATCAATGTACATTGTCAATAATTTTTTGTGCTTACACTGAAATCATTGCACACACACTATTAATCCAATGACTTTAAAATTAATGTACCATCATACATCAAATTAGAAATCAACATATACACTAAAATCAATGCAACTAATGCAAGAAATCAAATAATAATAGAAAATAACATCTACACTAAAATCAATGCATATAATGCAAGTAATGAAATATGATTAGAAATCAACATCTACACTCAAATAAATGAGTCTAGTGCAAGTAGGAAAATAGGATTTAAAGCCAACATCTACACTGAAATCAATGCATCTAGTGCATGCAATCAAATAGGATTAGAAATCACCATCTACACTGAAATACATGCATTTAGTGCAAGGAATCAAATAGGATTATAAATCATCTACATTTAAATCAATGCATTCAGTGCAAGCAATCAAATATAATTATAAATCAACATCTACATTGAAATTAATGCATCTAGTGCAAGCAATCAAATAAGATCAGAAATCACTATCGACACTAAAATCAAGGCATTTAGTGAAAGCAATAAAATAGGATTAGAAATCACCATCTACATTGAAATCAATCCATTCAGTGCAAGCAATCAAATAGGATTAAAAATAATCTACATTGAAATCAATTCATCTAGTGAAAGAAATCAAATATAACCAAAAATCAAAATCTACATTAAAATTAATGCATCTAGTGAAATCAATCAAATAGGATTAGAAATCGTCATCTACACTGAAATTAATGCATTTAGTGCAAGCAATCAAATAGGATTAGAAATCATCTACATTAAAATCAATCCATCTAGTGTAAGTAATCAAATATCATTAGAAATCAACACTACACCAAAATCAATTCATCTAGTGCAAGAAATCAAATAGGATTAGAAATCACCATCTACACTGAAATCAATGCATCTACTGCAAGAAACCTTCTTCCCTATCTCCCCCATATATATCTATATATACATCCATATCTCCTTCTTTTTCTCTTTATCTCACCCCACCATACACACACACTCTCTCACTCCATATCTATCAATTTCATTGTCCCTCACTCCTTCTCTCCATCTATCTTTTTTTCTCTTTACCTTACATCTATATCTATATCTCACTCTATCTCTCTATATCAACTCCAAAACATAAACTCTCTTTCTCCAATCTATCTATCTATCTATCACTCTCTCCTCCTCCTCCTCCTCTCTCTCTCTCTCCCTCTCTCTCTCTCTCTTGCTTCTATCTCTCTTCCTTCCTGCTACACTTTCTCCCTCTCTCTCCATGTTCTTTATCACTCCCTCTCTCTCTCTCTCTCTCCACCTTTCACCCTCTATGTATTTATTCTTACCTCCCCCTCTCTCCCTCTCCATCTTCATATCTCTTTCCCTACCTCTCTTCACCCTCTCTCTCCCTTTCTCTCCCACCCCCTCTCTCTCTATTTTCACCTTCCAACTTTGTTACCATATGCCTCTCTCTCTCCTCCTCTCCCCCCTTCTCTCCATATCTCCTTATTTGTCTCTTTATCTCACCCCAAAACATACACAATCCCTCTTCATCTCTCCCTTGTCACTCCCCCTCTCTCTCCACTACTCACTCTCTATGTATTTATTCTTCCCTCCCTCTCTCCTCATCTAGCTCCATCTCTCAATCCCTCCCTCTCTCCCCCTCAAAATCCATATTTCTATCCCTACCTCTCTCCTCCCCTCTCTCCTCCTCTCTTTCAAGTCCCCTCTCCTTTCATTCCTCTCTCTCCCTTTCTCTCCTACCTCCCTTTCTCTTCCCCCATCTCTCTCTTTCTCCATCTCTCAATCCCTCCCTCTCTCCCCCTCCAAATCCATATTTCTATCCCTCCCTCTCTCCTCCTCTATTTCAAGTCCCCTCTCTTTTCCTTCCTCTCTCTCCCTTTATCTCCTACCTCCCTTTATCTTCCCCCATCTCTCTCTCTCTCTCCGACAATCCTCTCTTCCCCCATCACTCTCTTCCTCTCTCTCATCATTCCTCTCTCGCCTCCTTCTATTTGACCCCCCAGCTATCTTTCTTTCTCTCTCTCTCTGTCCTCCAATCCTCTCTCTTCCCCCATCACTTTATCTCACTCTCCAACTATCTTACTATTTCTATCCCTTTATCCTTCTCTCCCCCCTTGTCTCCATCACGCCTCCTTTCTACTTCTCCCCCCCCTGTCTCCATCACTTCTATGTATCTTTATCCCACCCATAAGCATACACACTCTCTCTCCATCTCTCCCTTGTCACTCCCTCTCTATGTATTTCTTCTTCCTTTCCTCGCTCCGCCTCCAGATTCATCTCTCTATCCCTCCTTCTCTCCTCCTCCTCTCATCCTTTCTCTCCTACCTCCCTCTCCCTTCCCCCTTCTTTCTCTCTCTCTCACTTTTTACCCTCCAATCCTCTCTCCTTCTCCCTCCCTCCCTCCTTATCTCTCTCCCACCTCCATCTTTATGTCTCCCTCTCCCTCTCTTACCCTTCTCTAACTCTCTCACTCTTCTCACTCTCTCTCTTCATTCCTCTTCTCACTTCTCCTTCAATTTATCTCCATCTCCCTTGTCACTCCCCCTATTTCTCCACCTCTATCATATATCATGATATATTAATATATATTACAATATAATAAATTTAATATTGTATTAATCTAAACATATTAAATTTAATAATATTAATATTTTAATATTAATGTTAGGGTTAATAATGTTTTTTTGGCATGGTATTAATAATAATTTGGTCCATGGTATTTGACCCTTATACTTCATATATAATTAGATCTTGATTTCTAATCATATTTGATATATTTTTATTTATTTACCTTACCTCTTTATACCTCTTTTATATTTACTTATTTACCATACCTATTTTATAAATATATTATTTGGCCCATGGTATTTGCACATGGTATTATTAATAATTTGTCCCATGTTATTTGGCCCATGGTATTAATAATAATTTGTCCCATAGGCTTCACCTAAATAAACCTATTTTTGAGTTTTTGTAAATATAAAGTGGTTTATTGAGTAGATATAAAAATCGGTTTTATTTATTTACCATACCTCTAGTTTATTTATATTTATATTTATTTACCATACCTTCTAAGTAATATAAAAATCGGTTTTATTTATTTACCATACCTGTGGTTTATTTATATTTTTACGTATTTACCATATATTATTTATTTATCATATCTCTTTTTTGAGTGTTAGTAAACTCTTCATATTTTAAGTTTATATCGTTTAAATTTATTTTTAATAAATTTTTAATTGTTCATTTATATGTTTATGTAAGTTATTGTTCAAGTCGACATTTTTTTTTGGCTTCCAACATACTTACACATCGGGATCATACTGGGCTGTAGAATACGCCTCTAGACGCAATAATGAAGAAATAACATAGCATTTAATTCTTTATTTATAAATAAGTTATGGAAGATAATGATAAAGGATTTGGGGGTAAAACAATCCAACCCATTTAAGAATAAAGGTAAATGTTCATATCTTGGAGGCATCCAACACTCCTACCAACCGCGTTTTTCTTTTTTGGTAAAAGAAGTTAGTTTAAAAGTATTTGTTTTCCATTATGCCATATAATGTAGATAAATGCTAATTATTTTACAATACGCAAGAATAAACCATGGAAGAAACAAACATCTTAAGGAAGCATATATGACATGGTTCTTTATCATCCAAACTAAATAATATATAAATAAAAATAAAGTTATTATGCTTCTTATATAACAATTTCCTAAATTTTATTCTTTCGCATGTACTCGTCATATTTTTTTACTTGAAAGGTATATTTTAGGAAAATTTATTGAGCACTTTCTCTCATTCCAAGAATTTTCGCATGTACTCATCATATTTTTTTTACTTGAAAGGTATATTTTAGGAAAATTTATTGAGCACTTTCTCTCATTCCAAGAATGAAATTTATGGTAAACTATATTCTATAAAAAATTGAGTCTTTATCAACAACCTCAAGGTCATATTTAAGAAATGGTTCATGAAGAACATCATGTCATTAAGTGGGATTTGAAATTGGTATGAATGATAACTATTTTCCTTGAAACCACTCAAGGTACACCCACTTGAATAGCATCATCACACTTACTTTTACAAACTTCACATTCGAGACCCTTTGGAATTCTACTCTTCTTTCAATGTTGATGTTGACCTTCATAATCAAACCCAGGATGCGTAAGGGCTCCTATAACTCTTTGATATACCTAAACCCAAGATATCCTTTGTTGAGAATTCTATCTCTCTATTTCATATTCCCTTGCAATCCCTTTCTCATCTACTTAGATCACTTTCCTCCCATGTGTTATCTCAAGATTCCTATTATTGAGCCACTGCAAGCATCTCATAAATGAGTTTGAATGTTTCTTTTATAACATTTGGATCTCCTTAAATTTTTATAATCAAAGTTGAAAATCTTAATTGGGTCAACAACATCACTAATTGATCGCATTTAACCATGTCAAATATGTTCACATCATTTATAACACCCTAGATTTATGTTTGGGTCTATATGTTGTGGTCCATTGTCTTATCGTTGAATATTAGGAACTACATTTGGAATTCAACAAATGGGAAGAGGAAAATCTAAATATTTTTAGGTGATGCGAGATTGTTAATACATAAGAGATGCCCCCACATAAACTATACCACTTGAAATTATTAGTAATGATGTTAGTACCAAAGTGATGATGGATGTTATGTACCTTGGACAAATAATTTGATGCCATAAATTTTTACTTATGGTAATATGTAAATAAATAATTACGCTGAAAGCGTTCCCTGTATGGGCTTTCCGAATGCGATTTTTCTGTCAGCCAATGAGAGCGCGTTCTCATCGTTCTTCGAACCACTGAAAACGTGCCATTTGTCGGCTGCTCCTCTTACCAGCGCACAGGCGTCTGCTTTTACCTCGTTTCACCTGAAATCATGCTCTCCCATTGCTCGTGCTCAGCTCACAAGCTCACGCAGTGGACCGGAGACAAGATCAAAACCCCCTGCAACGGCACCATCTCGGAGCTCGAAGGCGTGACCTGCAATAACGAAAGGGTTTTCAAGCTCAGCTTCGCGGGATTCGGCCTTTTTATTTCCAACTGCACCAATTTACAGTCCCTCGACTTGTCTGCAAACCGTTTAACCGGCGAGATCCCGACGGAGCTCCAGTATTTGGTCAATCTTGCAGTCCTGAATCTTTCTGTCAACGAGCTTACGGGTCCGATTCCCCCGTCGTTAATCCTCTGCGCTTATCTAAATGTCATAGATCTCCACGACAACAGGCTCACGGGCAACATTCCCCCGCAGCTGGGGCTCCTGACGAGGCTGAGTGGTTTCGATGTTTCAAAGAACAAGCTACAGGGCATGATACCGCCATCGCTTGTGAACAAAAGTGGGGTTTTGCCGCGCTTTAATGCAAGTTCATTCGTGGGAAACAAGGAATTGTATGGATACCCGTTGCCGACGCCCAAGAGCCACGGGCTCTCTGTGATGGCCATTGTGGGGATCGGTCTAGGAAGCGGTATGCTCAGCCTGGTCGTCAGCTTTACAGCGGTTTGCATTTGGTTACGCGTGACGGAGCAGGGATACGCTGACGAAGAGGGAAAGATCACGCATCTAATGCCTGAATATTGACACTAGGCCCGGCCCGAGTTCGAAACCCGCGATGGACACCTGACGCAGTAGGCTGCAGGTTTTGCTTGCTGGTAACGAGTCGTTAGGGTTACTTACTAATCTTGAATAATTAACAAGCACACTATAATGGCGAAGGCCGCAGGGCCTGGGGATTCGCTATCGAATCCTGAAACGCCCACTTCGGCTATTGTGAAGCCTACAGCCATGGCATAGCATTTTCATGCTCTGTAACCAATTTTTTTGTCAGGGTGAAGGAGGGTTTTTTAATGGATTTGTATTCACTTCACAGAGCAGCTGGGTTTAGAGACCTTAAACAGGAAGAGGGGAAGGCCTAGAAAGTATGGCACAGATGTTGATGGATTTGGTAATGTGGGTTTGGGCTTATCATCCCCATCATCACCATTTTCAGATAAAAAAGGGCGTGGGTCTGGCAAAAAGGCTCAGATGGTTGCACTTGGTATGTATTTGTACACTCTGTCAATTTTTGGGGATCGAGTCAGGAAAATTATGTCAAAATTGCTTGTGTTTTGCGACGGAAATTGACATTTTTAGATGTTGGCGGAAACTTGTTTGCGGTAAATTAGCAATGACTGAAATTTGAAAATAAAATTTACTCGTACAGACCCCTCTAAAGCTGCGTCTTCGGCTGTTGTGAAGCCTACAGCCATGACATAGCATTTTCATGCTCTGTAACCAATTTTTTTGTCAGGGTGAAGGAGGGTTTTTTAATGGATTTGTATTCATGAGCAGCTGGGCGGGTTCAGAGACCTTAAAGAGGAAGAGGGGAAGGCCTAGAAAGTATGGCACAGATGTTGATGGATTTGGTAATGTGGGTTTGGGCTTATCATCCCCATCATCACCATTTTCAGATAAAAAAGGGCGTGGGTCTGGCAAAAAGGCTCAGATGGTTGCACTTGGTATGTATTTGTACACTCCGTCAATTTTTGGGGATCGAGTCAGGAAAATTATGTCAAAATTGCTTGTGTTTTGCGACGGAAATTGACATTTTTAGATGTTGGCGGAAACTTGTTTGCGGTAAATTAGCAATGATTGAAATTTGAAAATAAAATTTACTCGTACAGACCCCTCTAAAGCTGCGTCTGTTGCGCATCTTGTGTTTCCGAAGCTCGAAGTTGCATATCTAGAGTTCCAATTTGATATGTTGGTTCTTTGTAAGGTTGCTAAGCTTGAATTTGTATATCTAGAGTTCCAATATTTGATATGTTGGTTCTTTGTTCAACTCAAGACGCAGCCTTGAAATCTTACAACCTCAAGGTGCACACAGTCACAGGTTTAGATGTGTTTGTGCTAATATCTGTACTAAATGGAGACAATGCACTGGCTAGATTGAATCCATCATCATACACACGAACATATTAACAGTTGTTTGAATCATTTCCACCTCCACCTCCACCTGGAATGCACCTTGCTTCTATCGAGTGCTACTTTAGGCTCCAGTTGCAGATCTTCTTTCGGGCTTTTTTTCTAATGTTTAACAGCGTATGTATTTGGTAAGTCGAATAGTCTATTTGTTTTCGTTTCTCTCTCTAACATTCTTTCCCTGCTGCTTTCTAAATAGCAATTGGGTTGTAATTGACTTGAAAGGTGTCTAGGGATTTAGCAACAAGTGCTCAGGGAGACAATTTCTTCAGCTTTTCTCTGTGGCTCTAGATTCTATAGAAGATCAAAATGACTCTATTTTAGAATGAGTTGGACTGTTGCAGTTTTTTTAACACCATCTTTTATTCATGTAACTAATTTTAGGAAGAAATCACATTCGGGACTTCGAGCAACTTAGCATAAACGATCTGAGATGAAACTTTCACCATTGTTCTCTGAAAACCCAAACTGGATGTATGGAACGTCATAAAAAACAGAGTACATGAGATTTCTGCAGCTCCATTTAGCTGTATAGGATATGCAGTATGCGATCACAAAATTAATATATATATATATCAACTTACATTGTAAATCTATAAATTAGGAACCTGTTTCTTCTTTACCTATGCTTGAAAGAAGAAGCATTGTCTTCCGGGAAGCAACATTAAGAAGTAAAAAGTTAAATCCCAAATGTGGGTGCATCTACATGATAACGGACATGATTGGAAAGGAATCAGGATAATAGAAGTCACTATATTGATGATGCTACTGCAGCAAGAGCATAGCAGAGAGCTTGAGATGGGCTACCCACAATTCACAATTCTCACCTAACCCAATATATAACTTATAATATAACTTTATAATTTAATATTTATCGCATTAGTCACATGTCACTTCATAAAGTGGCCTACAGAACACATTTTTTTGTCTTATATTTTAACATAAAGGAGGTTAGGAACATGATTGAGATAATAACAAATTGAAAATAATTTAGACATTGCAATGCTTCAACAATGTAATGTTGCAGATGGGGAGAATTATTATGGGTGATTTAGATGTGTGTATGTGCATAAGAAGAATATTGAGCCGGATGTGTGCATTCTCGATTAACTTGATCACAACCTGGTTGCCAAGAGTGATAATTTAAAGCCAAAGTGAAGGATATAGCTAGCTGCGATATATGAGTCATTGACATCAAGGTTAGCGGAATAAATCATAATATCCATAACTTAAGAACTTCATTGTATTTGCTGTAGCAATTAATCTTTTCTTTTGCTTCTTGGATAAAAATTAATTTAATCAAGTTCAATGTACTTCATCCATGGAGATACTGGTAGAAGAGCTGTCTTTCCAGTTTAACTGAGGGCTGTGAATAGGTTGAATGTCATGAGCCTAATTTGGTAGGGACTTGCTGTTATGAGCCCAGAATTGTCATGGATCCAAAGACCACACTGGTCGTTTGCTTATAGCAGGTTTAACATAACAACAACAACAGAATTTCACAATAACAACAATAATGTATTTCATCGTTTTAGATGTGGTTCCATGCTAACAAATTCTGCTCGGCTGGGCTCGGCTCTGAGCTTATTACGTCTTCCTGTATGTATGTATGTATGGATTGATTTCTGCTACAACTGCAGTGGAGAGAGTTACATTTCCAGTGTGACTATCTTATGAGAACACTGGCACATGTTTCATAAAGCCTCTTCGAGAGATTTTCCTTTATAAAGATCAGTTATTTCAGCATCACAATAAATAGTCAATTTCACCAACATGTCTTCACTGCAGCTTTTACCGACAGTGAAAAAGGGTTCCTCTTTCTATCTCTCTAGACGGTTTGTCATATTTATTTATCTTGTTTCCTTGTAGCATTATTCAGTAATGACAAACTTACATCGTCTGATCGTCTGATCTGTTAATCCTACCTTTTATATATAGTAATAGGCAAGTCAAACTTTTTAGCAAGTGCAAAGAAGTTCCATTGTGGATGCCAGTGGAATTAACAGAGAGATATCATTATTTAGTTTTCATTGTTCAAATATGTTGTGCTATACACTTATATATTTTTTAAATTTTAAGTCGTTTATTAGTGTGTCCTAGTCAAACCTTAAAACATATGTCAATTCCTAGCTTGTTTATTTGTCAAAAGTGAGCAGGAAGGAAGCAACCAGACCTAGAATAGCATCATATGGTAACTAAGTTAGCAGGAGGCAGGATATGGACACAGATCCAGATTATAGATCTGCCAGATTTTGAAAAGCCAGGATCCAGATATGGTGAGGATATGTTAACTTAGTTTGGAAAAAATGCCGGTTAATTCATATCAAAATGTAAAATGTGTAGTTACATTCGGTAAACACATTTAATCAATGAGTATAATTATATTCACTTAACACATTTAATCACTAATTTGTAAAATGGAGTTAACACATTTAATTACTAATTTGTAATTTGTAAAATGGGTATATTTTCATTCAGTTAACACACTTAATTATACATTCATGCATGCTTGACCAAAGTCAGGTGATTTTGGTGATAGCATCTTCTAGTGGAATGACATGAAGTGTGCTTGTGATGCATATTGCAAAAGATAAAATAGAAAAAATTATATCGATGAAATCACAATTGCAATCTTAAGTTGACTGGATAAATTCAAACAAAATTTCTCAAGCTATTCAACAACCATCATATTATTTTTATTATATATAGATCTCCTCATTAACACAATTTCTCAAGCTATTAAACAATCATCATATTATTTGTATTACATAGATCTCTTCTCATTACGTCTCTATTTCTGTAGACAATACAATGGAATTCTTTATTATGTTTTCACTGTTGCTCTTTTTACTAGTCTCGTTAGAATAAAAGGACATTCAAATATAATTACTTATAATTATCTCAAATTATCAATATAACAAATACCTATCTAATTGTTTAATCATATAATTCAGCCACATGTTAAAGAAGATCATCTTGCTCATACTTGGTTCTTGTTTATACGGAATATTCCTTGTATTTGGATTTTTCTTGTACACAAGTCCACCAATTGAGTCTGCAAGTGGTCCATATTGGTTCATGGAGCCATTGTCTTTGTAAGATTCATGAATTATGCATTCTATTTGAGGTGCGCTTGTTAAAATCCAGCGAGATATGCCTTCCATTTTGATCACACAATGCCAGGGAAAAGTAAACCAAATAATCAAACTTTATAATTTGAATTTTAAATATTTATATTTATTTTAATAAAAATATTAATTTTTAATTTTAATATTATTAATTTGTTATTTATGTAATTTTATTTTTATTTCATTTTATTTATTTATTTATTTATTAATCTTTATTTTATTTTATTTCTATTTATTTATTTATTTTATTCTTGTTTTTGTAATTAAGAATTTAATTTTTATTTAATTTTATTTTATTTATTTATTTTTATCTATTTTATTTTTTATTTTAATTATATCTTTATTTTATTTTATTTCTATTTATTTATTTATTTAATTAATTTTTATTTTTATTTTTCTTATTTTTTTATTGGTTTTGAAATCTTTTCTTATCGTAGCATGTAATTATTAAAAATAAAATAAATATATAAATTCAAACTTTAAATATTGTTTAATTACTTTTAACATTTAATTTATTCGATAATAATAAAAACAATTGAATATCCTTTAAATAATGCACAGAGACTATCTCTCTCTTTTATAAAGTGCTTGAATATTAATAGAAATCCTCCCCTTGTAAACTGTATTAAAAGGCAATATAGACCATAACCCCAAGCAATAACAAGTATAAGCCCTCCCAAAAGGCTACATTCCATTGCTATGTTACCAGAGACGGCATGATAGTGAATTCGGTTGATTTCAGTCCTTGGAGGCCATTTATTCTTCTTCCCCTGTTCTCCTAGGAGGAGTTGGAGAAGAATTAACTCAACATCTACCTGTTTTGCCCCCCTTACATCATTGGAAGGTTTCCTTTCAGCGTTCCTTTGCACCTCCCGGTGCAATTGCTAGTTAGTACATGGTTATGGCACTATGACTCAAAGTAACAAACAAGCCACTCTTGGGGTTTTTGTGAAATTAACTATTATTAAATAAAAAAATAGTAAAAAAAAAATGATTCTTGAGTGTAATTTAATGGTTATATTAAAGCACCATGTAGATTACGTAAATTAGTCATAGCAATATGTGCTCCTTAGTTCCACTGCATTGCATCTTAACCCAAGTCAACTTGAAAGAATAATGCAAAATGTCCACAATATATAATATCTAGAACATTTATGTTGGAGGAAAATTGGGATTGAAATGGGACAAAGAAGAAAAATTGGAATGGTTGAATGAAAAATTCAATAACTAATAGAATTTCATATATTTGAGTCAACAATAATAATTTAAGTGGACATATAAAAGTATAAAGAAAATTGTTTGTCATATTTATATTTGACTATATTTAATTATATATAGATTTCTAATTTGTTTAATAACTTAGCAAGATAATCTGAATATGATAAATACCTTTGAAATATTAATCATATTACTATTATTATTATCAGACTATTACTATAGTTATTATTATAGTCTGGTTATTTATACTATATAATATATGGTTATTTATTTATTATTATATAGATAAATCTAGTCACCATAGTATATAATTAAAGGTAGATTATCACTATGATAATATAGTTAAAAGTTTCTATTATTACATTTAATATAATAATGCAATACTATATTATAGCTATTGCATTCATGACAATGGATATTACCTCTTTATATATCATGGTTCACTAAGCAAGTCATTTCCACTGGTAAATATGGGATAGACCACTTTAGACAAAAGTGAAAATTATCATATCTTAAAGTCATGAACTCACTTTATGATATAGTAAGTCTTATATCTTAACAATCCTTTTAAGGGCTTAGAGTCTTAAAATAAAAACATGCTAACTAGAGATAACACACAATGATTGTGAATATGAGTCTAATGTTTTACCTCTTTATGGAATGGATATGGCATTGTATTTTGTTTGGGAAGCTCTAAGGATGAGAAGAGAGGGTTTGAGGCTGAAGGGATAGGGGCCCTATAGTTTCATGGTTTCCTAACCATTTTCCCCACCCCTACTTAGGCCATATTTCTTCATTTGTCCCTCATGTCAACCCCTCATACTTGTGGTTGATGGATGTTGATTTCAGGAAATGTTTTAGGGTCTAAATTTAACTAATTATCTATTTTTTTGGACATTTTCTGATATATATATATGACAATTTTGTGAAAACTTCACCCAATTTTTACATATATATGATTAAATGGATCATATTCACAAAAAATTTACCAATTTTTATGGTAAATTACATGTATTTTAATTCAATATCCAGCTACATTTTATATGTATGAATTTTCAAACTAGAATAGGCATAGTATTTGAATCGTTGAGAAAAACCTGGTGATTTGGTGGATTATTCTCTCTATGCACTCGAAAGCATCCATATATGGTCAAACCCACACACTAGGCTTCATTTTTAGCAATCTCCCACAAACTCTGCAACTTTGAAATTCTTGTCACATCAAACTCCTTTGGACCCTTCAACTACATGATCATTATACTTGAGGGTGGTTTTGATGAATTATCCTGTCACATATAACATCCTCATGATGAATGGAGACCTACTCGATGTTACCACTCTCTTTTCCATGGTAGATGACCCACGCTCACCCAATATTTTTCCTCCTATCAATAAATCCCTGCTCTCACCCCGATCACCGTTAGAGGTTGCCATCACTAATTGCTCCACTATCACCTCCTCTCCTTGTTTAGTATTTCTCCCTCGTCACTCTCCCTTCATAACATAAACCAACTTCCTTAGTGGTTTTCTAACACCGTATATGTTTATAGGTTGTGGTATTCCTACTAGGGCTACCCCTTCATGTTTTGAATATAAATGAGCCCCCAAAATACAACAAGAAGTGCATAAAGAGAAAAGTGGAAGAACCCGATTTGGTTATGGGAAAGGACATAAAAATACATGAAATTCATAAAATGGAGGAATCTACCATTGTTGGTATATTTTCTAGCAAAAGGATTTCCATGGCTATTATGAAGAAATATATAGATTCAAAATTTTCACTATTACTTTGTTATTCACCCTAATCTGTGATCTCGTCTAAAGGATAGATGGGATAGATCTCAAAATTGGTAGAGGATCCATAGAAGATCTTGCAAGGACATTGGTATTGGGCTTCATAGGATTTATTAATAAATAAATGGTTAATTGACTTCGATGCTCACTTGGAAAAACTTGTTTTTATTCTAATAAGGGTTTGGTTTCCGAGTTTTCCACTATTTTTTTGGTCTGAGGATGTATTGAAAGGTATGAAGAACATACTGGGATTATTCTATGAAGTTGACATTTCCTTTCAATATATACGATATATGGGTATGACATGTATTAGAGGAATTTTTTTTTTTTTAAAACATTGAATTTTCATGTCATAATGTGTAAATGAATCAAAATCATTTAAAATTCAAAAGAGATACAAGTGTGACTAGGAAATGACAATTTTTTAAATAATATAATTTACCTACCTTAAGTGTGAATGGTGCTCAAGTGACCCAAAACTACATTGAATATTAAAAATAAAATTAATAACTTATTCTATAAAAATTATAATATTGAGGATATTTTTAATGAAGGTTAAAATATGGGTTGAGTGTGTTTTTAATGATGTGTAACTAATTTAAATTTCAAATTTACTTTTTATTTTAAATTTTATTAAATCTTGTGTTATTAAATTAATTTAGAGATAGAATATCTATATACAATTTTTTTTTGATAAAAGTGCATTTATTTGGGTAACTTAAATTTAAACATAAATTTAATTCAAATTTGGGTAATTTAAAATTAAATTTTAACTACTCCCATTTTATTCCTAAATGAAATTTATCTTCTTAAATTGTAGGGGAGATGGTGAAATTCTCAAAAAAATTGGCAATAAAAGGACTGATTGAAGTGCACAATCCACAAATTCTCTTTCTACAAAAGCTGTGATGGAAAATGAGAAGGTATAATTCATTTTATGGAAAACTCTCCCCTAATGGAACTTTCTTCCTCTGGATTCCAATGGGATATTGAGAGGGATTATTTCATGATGTTAAACTCTATGTATTCAGTTAATTCCATCCTAGTTAATTTCATTATGGATTGCACTATATCTACATTCAAAAGATATATATTTTCCTTTAATCTGTTATAATATTTATGGGGAATACTTTGATAGGAGAAAATATTGAGAAAATTTCTTGAAGTTGCAACTTGTCATCATAAATATAACTTGCAACATCCTCTTCCCACAACTACCCAAGTTACTGGCCAACCAGGGTAAATAATTGCTGAGAGGCTACTAATATGAGAGTCAACCTCGTAGATGAATTTAAGGAAGTGGAACAGAAGGAAACAAGACAAACACACCTTACATATCATCAAAAAATCCTTAGGATGTAGCCCAACCTTCCATGCCCCTAAACCCTAAGGGAGGCAGACTTTTTGACCAATTTAAGCCTTAGCCGTGGGCATGCCAAGGAAAGATAGTAGCTAAAAGTCTATATCCGTGGGCATGCCAAGGCAAGGTAGTGGCCAAGGCCCAATTTGGTTGGTTCCGTGCCTCCAACTCTGGGATTTGTGCCACTTATTTAGCCCCAGAGCCCAGGTCACTGGCCATAACTTCATGAAACTTTAGGACATGATAAATAACATTAAGACAAAGGTACACAAGCAATCACATCATGAGGAACTCATCTAGACCCCTCCTTGTCGTGACAGGTATTTCATCAAAGATGCCACACAAATTACATCTACAGGTGTAAACAACAAATTTAAAAATAGGGGTCTCATACCTATAGTAAGAATCACTAAGAAGTGTTGATCCCTTACATCATAAGCTTTAATACAATCTATTTGACCATATATAGATTTTACATTCATTTACAATTTAAAACATGGATAGAGACATACATCATCACTGATAATAAACATGCTTATAACCAACATAATAACAATAGAAATACCATGGATACAACAAAAATAGAATCCACAAAATAACAAGTACATTTTCATACCAAATACGAAAGGAATCATCTCTTCATTATTGGATATAAAACCCAACTGCAGATGGGACTTGCACGTTCCACTCGACCCTAGATTGGCTGAGCCAAATTTCTCTTCAGCCAATCACCCGCGTGCCATATTCCAAGCATAAATGTGGGACTGGTCTGAATCAGAATGTTAGTTTTTCTCTTCTAATTTCATTTTCAGAATTATAAACAATTGTTGATCACTTTCTTCATGTGCATAGGTTTCCTTGTGGTGTTTGTGAGTGTTAAATAGGTCATTGTGTTAATTTTTATGTTAAATTCACGAGCATTTTAACATTAAAACAAAGTATTGAACAATAGCAATAAAATCTACAACAAACCATCAAATGATAAATTAACAGATTATTTTGATGAAGGATTTCACCCCTCCTGGGCTACATCTCCTTGGTCCAACTTCCATGGCTTCGGCCTCTCTATTAGCTAAAAATAGAAAAAATTGTTGTTTACAGACCGCTAATACTCCTGAAACCTATGTCAACATGCTCAGAATGTCCCAATTTGCTAGGATACACTCTTTCTGAGAAAAAAATGGTCGAATTTTGTAAAATTTATGGCTCAATCAATTTGGCCTAGGAAACCTCCTCCAACAATGGAGAGAAATCCATTTAATTCCATTAATTTTGGAGTTCCACCAAAAGTGGTAGACTCCTCCAACTCTGCTGCTAAGATAAGCTCAACTTAATTATGAGATAAGCACAAATTAATTTTTGATAAGCCATGGTTTAGCACACTAATGGCACGTTTAGTTGGAACGTCCACCACGGTCATAACACGATGGTTGTATTATGATTGGGTTGGCTCACGGGGCTGGCCCCCTCATCCACTCGCCGATACAACAATATTAATATAAATAAAACTCGCATGCATAGACTCTTAAGTAACATGGTGCAGATGTAGGGGTTAACCGTTATGTTTCTGTGGGGGAGGTCATGGGGTGGACCCTGACCTCCACCCGATCTCCAATATAAATTTTTCCAATATATATATATATATATATATATATATATATATATATATATATATATATATATATATAGATATGATTCAACCTTTGACTTAGTTTAAATTCAGCCTTTGAAGTAGTTTAAATTCGACCTTTTGGAGGGGGAATGTAGCGGCCCCTGGCTGCACCACGTGTTCTCTTCCCATTAGCTCACCCCACAACCAATGAAAATGCAACAAGTCACCCAACTCAACAACCAACCACAAAGTGAAAATTTTGATAGTTTCATTGGGAAAAATGAAGGAATATTCCAGGAATTTTTTTTTTGCTGACTAGGATTCCCAATCACCATTCTGTCATTTATGCACAAATTTTAGTTTTTTGTGAAAACGAATAGAAGGCTCTAAATTTCACACACATAGTTGGTTTTTGATGAAATGAAGTGTGCTAGATTCCAAGCGATGAGCACTTCATGGTCGTTTAGGTTTCGAACAATTATGAGCACTTCCATTTTTAAGCTTAACACTAAGCACCTGATCATTCCTCCCCACTAGAAGCCTTTTGGACCCAAAAAAATACTATCAATTGTTCAAAAAATTAGGGTATAGTTCCCTCACCTTCTCAATCTCCATCCATTTGGCCTTAGAATATTTTTTCCCCTTGAGTCCCACTCGAAGGTATTTGACATTCTCTCTCCTTGAAGTTATGGTTCTTCTGGCAAGTATGAGATTTTTTTGAAGTTCATCAAGATATTATGGCGAAAAATAATCTATTGATAGCAGTTGAACATGCTATCCTTAATCATCAATCAATGGAGGCTCAAAAAATCTCAAATTCTCAACATTAACAACAGAGTATATTTTCATATAAGGAGGCAAATATAGCTTAAATGCATTGTTACCAATCTTTTCTAGATTTTCAAAAGGACCATAACGGATTGGCTTAAGATTTTTTACTTCCGCTTGAAGTATATATTTGCTAATATATAAACAAACTTCGTCACCAAGTTGGAATTTATGATCGACGCGGTGTTTATCATGCCTTGCCTTGTATCTTCTCTTACTCTTTTCAAGGTGTTCTTGCACTCTGTGATGTATCAAATGAATTTTCTCAATGAACTTCTTTGCTTTATATATGTTGCTATGGCAATCAATAGCAACATATTTCTCAAATATGAAGTCCAATGACGATCTTGGCAATTACCCAAGACATGCCTCAAATGGAGATTTATTTATGGAAGAATTATTTGCCGTGCTGTATGTATGATGAATGTAATGCAATTGCTCATCCCACAACCTCGGATGTTTGCTCCAATATCCTCTAAGAAGATGAATGATTGTCTTGTTGACCAGCTCAGTTTGATCATCTATTTGTAGATGAAAGGATTTACTCTTCTTCAACTTAATGTCCATCATGTCCCAAAAATTTGACCAAAAATTCCCAAAAAATCGAGAATCTCGATCACTTACAATAGAAATAGGAAGACCAAAATGAACCCAAACATTTTCAAAGAAAAGACGAGTTGTTTTTTCAGTTGTAATTTTATTTTTACATGGCATCAAAATACACATTTTTTTGAACCTGCATACAACTAGATACAATTAAACATGACCTTTACTTGACAATGGAAGACCTCCTAAAAAATCCATTAAGATACTCTCCCATGGAGGTACCGAAAGTGGAGTGTACAATCCTAGTTTCCTATTGCTAGGCTTGCTTATTGCACACAAAGAACATACTCTAATGAAACGAGATACAATATCAAACATGCATGGCCAATAACAACACCTTTGGAGATTCGCTACTAGTATCTTGCCTACACCAAAATGTCGAGAAATAAATGAAGTGTGTGCCTCCCTTATGATATTGTTTCTTTCTCCCCGTGGAATACATAACTTTCTGAAGTGATACAACAAACTGTTATGTACATGGTGATCTAACTCTTCAATTTGGTTTCCTTGACTCAAGCTTGCATACACATCTCGAAAGTCGTTAGCATATGCATATTGCTCAATGTAACTTGCATGCAAACAAAATTGTGCTTGAGTATAATAGATGAATTTACAATAGGTCTAGAAAGCATATAAGCTACCTTATTATATATTCCCTTTTTATAGTTGATAATAAAATGAAATTGTTGTCGAAATCCCATCCATCTGAAGTGTATTTATTGCTGCAACTTTCTTTGTGACTGTAAGTACTACAATGGTTGATGGTCGGTATGGATAATGGTGTCTTTCCCCATTAAATAGTGTTTCCATTTATTTACACTTTTTACCAATGCATATAACTCTTTCTTATAAGTGGGATAGTTAGTCACAACTCCATTAAAAATTTCAGAATGAAATGAAATGGGCTTACCATGCTACATGATAACTGATCTCATGGCATAATCACTAGCATCTGTTTGAATCTCAAATGGTTTTCTAAGATCTGGAAGAGCCAATATTGGCATTGAACTGATATTTTGTTTTAAAGAGTCAAATTATTTTTGATACATATGTCCCCAATGAAAGACTTTATTGAAACTAGTCAATGCATGTAATGGATCTGAAATGGAAGAAAAATAAGCAATGAATTTCCTTCAATATTTTGCTGCCCCTAAAAATATTCTTACCTCTGTAATTGTATTGGGCTTAGGCCAATTCAAAATGACCTCAACCTTAGAGGGGTCTATCTTAAGCTCACCTCCTCCAATAATGTGTCCCTAATACACTAAATAAGTCTTTCCAAACTCACACTTCGACATATTTAAAAATAATTTTTCTTTTCTGAAGACATCAAGTAATTTGTTCACATGCATGACATGTTCATCTCTTGATTTGCTGAATATCAAAATATCATCTTGTTAGCCCTCAATTTTGGTCAATTTTTCCTATCATAAATCCACCTATTTTCCACCATATTCCACCTTATATCAGCCATATATGCTTCATTTTAGCCTTATTTTGCATATTCAAGTAAGTAAATTAAGTTTTTCAATTTTTAGATATTTTTGTAAAAATTGGTTTTTAAGAGTATTTTTGGACTACACTAAAAATTCTCGTAATAGCTCCATTGAAGTCATATGTGTAGGACACCTGGGTGAGAGCTGAGCATATATTAGGAAATATTGGGAACAATGGAAGGAAAAATTCCTATTAGTTTGGTCAAACCGAGATAAAACATGCTCGGTCAACACTGGTCAAACTCGACCAGTTTTTAAGACATCCCTAGGAAAAAGGGCAGAATTAGTTTTTTTTGGTATTTTTCCCGATTTTGAGAACCAAAATGGATGATTTCGACCTACATGAATGGGATTAGGATGGGTAGGACTTTTAGAGACATTATATATCATTTTTTAAATTATTTGTCTATTTAAACCAAGTTTATGGACCATTCAAGCATGTAGAATTTGTGTAATTTTGTATTGAGACTTTTGAAGACTTTGAGATAATTGGAAGAACGAGTTCTACTTACTATTTGATGTTCATGCTTTGGATTATTGATTAAATTTTCTAGATCTAAGAACTTCTTCAAGTGTGCAAGGTAAGGGTGGAGGGCCCCCACACCAAGCTAAGTACACTTATGTTAAATTAGCATAGTTTTCAATGCAATAGTTCTTTCTTCGGATCTAGGATTCAATCATTTTCATGTGTTATGATTTCTTATGATTGCTCAATGAATATTGGTTTAAATCTAATTTCATAAGAAAGGACAAACAAGAATTTAAGTTAAATTCTTTTTTCTATCAAATCATGAGCAACAACTAAAATTCATCCTCTGTAGTTTCCTTTCTTGAATTATTCTTGAATTTCCAGTTTTAATGTAGTGGTAATAATGTTGGAATAAAATTTTAAAGAAGTAAAACCAAGACCTCCTAAGTAATAAGCCTCTTCTCTTACATTCTATACATCATGAAATATTTCTATTGAGTTTCTCTTCTTAAAGATAGTGTTGTGAGGAAGGACAACTAGGATTCCCTATGTTAGGAGCCTCTTCCTTAAATTACTACATATTGAATCATAAAATTTTTAGTTATATTTTATATTTTTAATACACATTTCCATTAATCTTAGAATTTAGAATATATTTCTAATATGCATTTATTTCAACTTATAAACTTCGTCTTCTAAAATTGACTTCATCTGAAATCCATATATTTTGGATGTGCTTCTAAGTCTAGAAACCTCGATTGACAAGTAAAATACCTGTGTTAGTTTACCTAGTAAATTGACCCAAAATTTTTGGCGTCGTTTCTGTTAGCACTCTATGATTTATAAGATTGGCAAGACTAAATTATAAATAACAACATCAAAACAAATTCAAGCCCAGGATATAGCCCTCCTAGACTTAGAGAGGGATCTCTCTATAAGATTTAGATTTGTTTAAGTTTAGTGATATTAGGCTAGTTAAACTGAGTGTGGGAGTTGTTTTTCTTTCACTATTCGTGGTTGGATTTAAGGGGGTTCCTCTAAATAGTTTCCATTGGGCTATGGAGTCAAAATAGGATGGGTGTACACATCAAATTCTAGAGCAAATGCAAGGCAATCTAGCTGCAAATACTGGTGTTTATGGCTGAGTGGAATTATGGGATGGAGAAAGTGATTTTAGTAATGACTTAAGAGAAACATAATTCTTAAACCATACATTAGAAGAAAACATCAAATTTGTAAAGGAAGTCGTAATTAAGGTACTTTAAATAACAAATCTTAATCTAACCTTCCTGCTTTGCAAATAGAATTATAAATGAAACACATGAAAAGATTACAGTGGGGAAACAGTAAACATGAACAAGGAAAAAAATCACCAGGACACAGAACACACGAATCTTGCAGAACGATCTCTTTATTGATGCTCTAGCTTCAAAGCATGAATACTTGCAATGAAAAGTGCTTACAAAACCAGGGTCCAACCCCCATTATAGAATGAAAACTTGGATTTCAACTATTTGCACCGACTTACCGATATCGAAGGGCAATCGATTTGTTTACCATAAGAGTAACTGAAAATGGGCCTGTGCAGCTCATACATGGACGTGTTGTGATTTTTTCTAGACAGATACCCGAAGTAGAAGTGGAAGTTTCCCTTCATTGTAACGACCCTCCTAGCAGGTGCCCAACGTCCTTGTGGAGTTGTTATCTAACGACGTGGTGGTCTGTTGTGCTTGCGGATTTGATACACTGGATGTGCTGATATTGAAAATTAACTAAGCTTCCAGCTTTGTCACTGAATTGAGTTGTCATCTTTCCTGAAGCCTGCATATATTTTACCAACTCTCTGTAATCCCAATCTTGGTGATGTTCAACTTCTTGTAGACTTCATTGGTCTCGGTGTACTTTATGAATGTTGGTTTCAGCTGAAAAATGTGCTTCACCTCATGCTTTATGAAGACATTGTTGCTGATGAATTCAGAGAATTATTTCCTGGTCATGGTGTTATTCAGATTTGTGAGCTTGGATGTGTCCTTGGATATCTATGGCAACCTCTTTACATAATCAATTCTGGGCATTAGTTTATCATTGATAACGAACAAGAAAGGCAAACCCCCTTTGTTCATTGGCTCAATCCCGTTGAAAAAACTTCTGACCCCAATCTCCAACTAATGGAATCTATCTTCTAGCTCCGTAACTAGATTATTCTTATTCAACACAATTTCAACTTCAAGAATAGAGGTTGTTCTATCAGCCACTTCCAGTTGCTCCAATTCATGGCTGCTCTTGGAATTCAGGAATTTGATGATGTTGTTGGCGGTTTGGGGCTTATCTCCAAGTTTCTCATTTTTCTTTTCAATGGAAACTTCACTACTTCAATTAGATCCCTTTGTTAAAAAATTATCTGAATTGAGGGCCATATATCATTTACAGACTCAATTATATCCAACCATATAATTTGTTTCACACTTCCCATCATATAGCCAATTGAGGAATCCTGAAGAGACTTATGCAAGCTCTCATTTATCTTTTTGCTAATTAGAAACTATGTGGCATGTGTAGAGTCTTTCCCTTTGAGTTGATCCAGCAGATCACTGAGTTGATTCCATAGCCTTTTGATCTCCGCTGACTATAGATACATATTCTCCATTGCCTTGGCTAGCTACTCAGTACTTTTCCCTGGTGCTCCTGTGGATGTTGTGTCTATTGGGATAACTATGAGAGGAACCTCTTATAGGGGATCACGACCTTAGTTGCTTCTTTTGCTGCTCCCTTAACTGCATCCCTTATTTTTTTTTGTCTTTCTTCGATCATTTTACCCATGTCATCCTCCATTTTCTTGATCTGTTCTATTTTTTCAACAATTAATTGCAGCATTTCTGCCTTCTGTGTTTCAGTTTATTCTATCTCCTTGGCCATAGGGCCTTCTATCACTGACATCTTAAGCTGCCTCATCAAAGAAGCTATGTTTTCATTCTTCTTCCTCACAAGGGTTTGTACCACTACTATGTTGGATGGATTGTACCTGAGCTGTATCACTAAATCTTCTAGAGATTTTATCTTTGAATATTTGGCCATGGAGGAGACCTTTTCCAACTTTAATTCTGACTGTGCGTTGGACAAAGTCACCTATAGTTTTGAGAGGCTCATGGCTATGCTAGTCATGGTGGAGGAGATCATTTCCCCAGTCTGCTTGTGCATCTCCATATGGTCTATTGGGTGGATGTTCCTTGCATAAAACTCAAAAGATGTCTTCCTGTAGTTTGCTTCACCTTTGGGATGGGGAATTTGTGCCTCCAAGAATGCCATTCTCATCCTTCCCTTCTCAGAGTCAAAGATTGATAGGAGTCTACTCTGGAAGATGTTTGTTTGTTTCCAAAATTTGTTGTAGGTGTTGGTCTTGAGAACCTCATTCCTTCTCTTGATTTCCCCGAATCTGTCATAGATGTCTTCCTCCTTTTATTCTATAGTGGAAGTAGATGTGGGAATTCGCACATTCTACTGTTGGAATGGCATGGTGGAAGAAGATGTGGAGAATATTAGGTGGCCACCTGCTAAATATGAACTTGGTGGATCCCCAATTGTGATGATAGTTTGCTGGTTTTGTTTGGTCTCAACCTAGTCTCCTAAATTGAGTTCATTTAATTGTCAACCAGGGTTGGTAAACTGCTGAAATGAAATGCACTGTATGTGCCTGGGTGTTTGTTTCTTAATGCGTTGTGTTTAGTGTTTTATGATGTTTTTGGTCTTTTGATGGTTTTATGTTCTCAAGGAGAAGAACTAAATGCTAATGGAAGGAAGCTACTGGTTAAAAACAGAGTGAAGCCTAATTTATTGATGACAAATGACAAATGCAAATGAAAATACTGAAACAGAATCAAACCTAAACTATGACTAAGCAGAATACAAAGCTTGATAATGACTTCAAGAAAATGAATCAAAACATAAACTTAACTTGTCCAATTATTTCATTAAAGGTATTTTGGAAGAGCTTGAGAAATGGTCAGCTAAGTATACAAATTATCCTAACTAAACAATTAAACAATCAGCTTATAATGATACAACATTTTATCCGCGATTAAAGATTTGTTGAAACATATTTGGAGAAAAACATTGGTAACATCATAAGATCTCTACTCTAAGACTAGTTCCTTATTCTCTTCTGCAACTTAGTTTAACATCACTAGACCTTGCTCAAAAGTTATAGATTTCTTTTTAAAGTAGTTTTTTGATGAAAGGCTTTGTTTATGAAGTGGTAAAGAAGTTGCAAAAGTACTTCAGGCCTTGGGATGATACTGTCTTCTGTTCAGATGGTTATGAGTCAATTATAGATTTGGAACAGAAGAGGTTTTGTAAATAATGAAGGCCGTATTGTTTAAGTTTAACAACTAATTTAATCTAATATGCACTGGATGACAACTAAATGTGGAATGTAAATACAATGAGCTAAGCTAAAAATGAACTAAGATGTCACTAGTCTACAATAAACAGTGCTGAACTAACAAGCCATTATCAAACTTAAAACAAAATAACAGAGCATGAATTGAATGCAATTTGACTCCGGAGTACCCTAACTAAGTTATCATGCAATTACTATCTGGGATTCTACAGCCTATTTTGTCCATCATGAATGGTATTTTGGAAGAGCTTCTTAGAACAATCCTGGCTGTACAATTCAGTGCAAATGCAAACATAAAGACTGAAAGCAATTTAAAAACTAAGATATCACAGCTATCTCCTACCCATCATTATGATATTTTGGAAGAGCGTTTTAAGAGTAATATCAACTATGGTACTTAGTGTAAACAAACAACTGAAACTTTCAGTATCACAGTCATGCCTTAGACATCATAAGGATTTTTTGGAAGATTTTTCTTAGAATAAGTTCAACTGTGATAATGAACAAAAGAAATTGCAATTAAAACCTACAACACTACAGCCATTTCCCATTCATTATCATGATCTTTTGGAAGAGTTTCTTAGAACAAGTATAGCTATAGTGGATAATGAAATTAACTATGAACTCAAACTTCAAAAACGTGAAAACGACTAAGATACTTATCTAAATTACGAAAGTAAAGCCGTGCAGGAGGCAGGGGCCCTCTACCACCAGATGGAATCTAACTCAAAATCAACTCAACGCGTTCAAAGCAATGCTGTCTTCTTCATTAAAGGAAAATAACTTGAAACAGAGTATTCTCGGTCTTCAGAAATATAGCAGTCAATACATGAAATCTAAGCAAAATCTAGAGCTTGTCTCTCGGTTTCCCGAGTGCTTTTATAACAAATCTACATAACAAAACTTGCAACAATACGGGGATCATTGTCTTTCCTTATCAAAATCATACTAGGACTCTAAATATGGCAGCGTAAAGGGACAAAGGACATCTAGACTGTCCTAGTCCTATTAGAAGTCTGCCTCCTTGAACGAGTTCCCACGTACCAAAACCACGTCCAGAATTCGGTTCATTCTTCATGGTGAGCAACGAACGATGAGGACATGATGTGGAATATACCCATGTGTGGCTTTTCCTGAAAGGACACCTAGAACATACTTGAACGTGAAGACAGCTGCAGAATTGGTGGTTAGCTACGAAATGTCTACATTTTGTAGCTAGTTTCAGTTCACAATATATTACAATGACAAAATCACAAAACTTAGCAAGTTAGCCATGTCAATCATTCTAAAAGTAATTTTACCTAATTTCATTGATCAATTGGGCCTAGGATAACAATGGAAAAAGGAAAATGAGGTAAAGTAAGATGAAAGAAAGAACAATCTTGGGGCTCAACATACCCCCACTGCTGACTTCTTGCATGTCCTCATGCAACTTATTCCATAAACTCGGAGACTTCTGCAAGAACATCTAACCCTCTTCTTCTTCTTTGCCTAGAAATTAAAGGTCTTCTGGGCTTCCGGATGACTAGTTTGAACCTTAGATTGGTAACTGCCCTGATTAGTTTCTTGTTCCTCTTTTTCAACCTTTCATTAGCCTTTTCCACTTTGTCCATTTGTAGAGATAAGGTTGAGTTCATACTGGTTTTGAGTTTGACTTGTTCCTTGAGAATATCATTCTCAGTTATGATATGTCTATTAAGTACTTCCAGCTCATACCTATCTCTTCTTAACACATCTATTTCAGACAGTGGAGGACTAGGGGTTCTTTCTCTACTCTCTGAAGCTTTCCTTTCCAATGTTTCAACATAGTCATAAACTTCTTGCTGTGCAGGGTCAATTTCAGGGGTTTCTTCATTAAAATCTTCTTCAACATCTTCTTCAATAGATGTTTCCTCATCTTCTATGTTTATCACCCCTGTTTGTTTGATCTGTGTTTTCCTTAGTTCCCCCCTGAGTCTATGGCTTCTTCTTGGCTGGGATGATCCCTCTCCTTTTTCTGTGGCAGATTTCTTGATTACCCTTTCTTTCTTAAGTTGTCTCTTAATTTGAGTCAACTTCTCAGAGATTATTTCTTCACTACTTTCCTGTACTGTTTTGTCAATTTCAATTTTAGAGGCTCTCCATTTTCTGCTTCTCCTTGTAGGTTGATGTTCAGGTGAGGGCTCTTTTGGTTCCTCAAAGTGATTTCTTATCAAGAAATTATCCCAAGTATCTTTTGTTTTGGCTAAATGGTGTTCAATTAAAATCTTAACCAAGCCATGATGGTATAGAGTTGTCTCTAGGAATTGGACTCTCCTTTGAACACTAAAAGCCATCTTTTTCAAACTTTGAAGCAAGAAATAGGGAAAATTTAGCTCTTCCTCCAGAAAATGCATTATCAATCTAATATGGTAAACATAAAATGTGCCATATCTACCTTCACAAGTGATAAATTTTTGTAGAATAAGCAATATATTTCTCCATTTATTTTTTAATGCAGAGCTTGGAATTCCCTTTTTAAACACAGTAACATCCATACCTGGTGATTTTAGGATTTGCTTCCATGATTCATTATGAAATTCTCTGTTTTTAAACCATCTCTCTCCATGTCTAAGCAATCATGTTGCTCTGCAATAAAAACCTCTGTGATAGTGAATTTAACATCTCCAACTTCAACCTCGACTCCTTTGAATGACCTTGCAAGTGTTTTAGTAACTTCCTTGTGGAAGCCATTAAATTTCTCAAGAAATTGTAGCCATCCTACCTGTTGCAACATTTCTCTGCTTTAAGGGTATCCTTCCAGGTATTTTGTGCCCACTAGTTCAGTTCTTACAATGAGGCCCATAATTCCTTCTTCAATCTTCAGATTAGTACTCTTTCTACTCACGGAAACAATAACTTCAACCCTCAAACTGATATACCTCTGGTTCACGGTGATAGTGCTTCAATCTTCAAATTGATATATCTCTGCTTTACAGTGACAATGGCTTCAAATTCCAAACTGATATACCTCTGCTTCATGGTGATAGTGCTTCAATCTCTGCTCACGGTGATAGTGGTTTGATATTTCAAACTGATATACCTCTGCTCACGGTGATAGTGGTTCAATATTTCAAACTGATATACCTCTACTCATGGTGATAGAGATACCTCTGTTTTGTGGAATTAAATGATGAAGGGTTGGCTACGGAATGGAGTAATAGGAAGTGGTTACGGAATCGAGTTAATGAAGTGAGGTGAAGAAAACAAATCAATGAGTGAAAAGACTGCAGAGATTTTTCACAACGGAAAAAATCATCATTAAATGATTTGGTTGGGTGACGTAAGGAAATCAAACACTTCAACCTTTTAACCGCTTAAATGATGTTCGAGTATAGAATTTGAAATGAAAGGTTTTTATCCAAATTTTGTGGAGGGTATATTTGACATGATCAGTAAAAATAATCAAAACAAAATTTTTTGAATGATTCATAACTAAAAATATACTAAAGTTTATGACATGCCATTATAATCAAAAATTTTTACCTTTGCTTTTCATCTGCTTTTTGTGGTCTTTGTATACTTTGTTCTCCTCTGGAAAAGTCTTCATAATCCTTCTTGATTTTACTTTTTAATGGATATACAAGATCATCTTGTTGCAATTCAAATTTCTGCTGATTAGTGCCTTTAGGATCTGTAGCTGCGGAATGACTGTCTGGCTGCAGAAAGTCTGATTAGCTGCAGAATGTCTGTTTAGCTACAGAATGTACCTGTAGAGAATTTTAATCATGGAATGGAGTGGTTTGGAATATAAGTGAAATGTTATATGGCATGAATGAAGATGGATGATGAAACATGATATAATGGGATATGTATGAAGTGAATGATGAAATGGAATGGACTACAATTCATGAAATGGAGTGGAAGAACATAAGGAATGGCCTGCAATCCATGACATGTGTTATTCATTTGCAGAAAAACATCAAACTTTAAATTTTGATATGGAAATGAGGTGGATGAAGTATGGAATGAGATGAATGAAATATGGAATGAAGTAAAGTATGAATGAATGAATGAAATGGAGTATGGATGGATAAGTAAATGGAATGAAATGAAATGAGATGGATCATAAGTGCAATGGATCTGAACTTATGATTTTGTAACAGCTGCTTGCAAAAACAAAATGGAAAAGTTAGAGTGTCAGAAAGACTCTGATTTTCACCCTATCTTTTCTGTATAAGCATGCCAATCAGTGATTGGTTTTCATGTTTATACTTTTTTTTTTTTTTCAAAGAAATGCTTTCAGAAAATTCAATCAAGTTGATGAAGAAGAAAGATTCTTCTTCATTAACTTCACATCACTGTTTTCCTGGAACTTTTTGACAAATTCTTCTCTTGAGAGTGGTTTGTGATACAGCTTCAATCTATGACCATTCACAAGAAAAGTGACCTCTTCTTCATCTATTGTCCTGATTTTTACTGCTCCATTGTCAAAAATTTTAACAATTTCATATGGCCCCAGCCAATGTGTTTGAAATTTACCTTGAAAATCCTTGAATTTTGAATCAAACAAGAGAGCCTAGTCACCTTCTTTGAACTTCTTCTCTTTGATGTACTTTTCATGCCATCTAGTCCTTTGCTGTTGGACTAGACTTTTTTTTTGAACTGCATCTTGTCTGATCTCATCCAATTCATTAATCTGCTCCAATCTATGCTTTTGTGCCTCCGTTAAATCAAGTCCTAGCTGAACTGCCATTTTGAAATTTTGAATCTGGAACTCTATGGGAAACAAAACTTGCTTTCCCTAAACAAGTTCATAAGGAGTATGACTTGTTGTGTTTCTCCATGTAGTTCTATAGGCCCACAAGGCTTCAGGAAGCCTATCTACCCAATCTCTTCTATGTAAATGAACAGTCTTTATCAGGATTCCTTCAATGACCTTATTAGTAGATTCCACTTGACCATTTGCTTGTGGATGATAAGGAGTAGATTTTCTATGCCTGATTTTGTACCTCTCCATCATTTTCTCCACTAGCCTTGATGTAAATTGAGCTCCTTGATCTGTAACAATTTCCCTTGGGACACCAAAATGAGTAAAAATATCCTCAAAAAGAAAATTAACTACAGATGCTTCATTAGCAAAAAGTAATGGCTTGGCCTCTACCCATTTGGTAACATAATCAATGCAAACTAATATATATTTCTTTTGTCTTGATGGAGGACTAATAGGTCCTACAAAATCCAAAGCCCATTTTTCAAAAGGTTCAATATGTACATGAGGTTGTAATGGCATCTCACCTGAAGGAGAAGGTTTCCCTACCCTTTGGCAACTGTCACACCTTTTGACATACTCTTTAGCATCTTTAAACAAGGATGGCCAATAATATCATAAATTAAGGATCTTATAGGCTGTCCTCTTATCTGAAAAGTGTCCGCCACAAGGTTCATCATGACATGCATTGAGAATCTCAGGCATCTCATCTTCACGAACACACCTTCTAATGATCAAATCTGAACATGTCTTGTACAACTCATTAGCAACCCATGAATATTTTGCACTATCACAAATGATTTTTCTTTTATCCCTTGCATTCATAATTGAAGGAAATTTTCCTGAAACTAAATAATTAGCAATATCAGCAAACCATGGAGTTTGAGTAGAGATTGCAAAAAGATATTCATCAGAAAATTGATCTTCAACTGGAGTATCATCTTTGATATTTTGGAGTTCAGATGTGAAATCGCCTAATGTGTTTGTTTTTCTGTGCCTATCTTGAATGGTAATGTTGAATTCTTGTAAAAGCAATAACCATCTTATGACTCGCCATTAAAATTGATTTGTTCATTAAGTATCTAATTGCAAATGATCGGGCAGGAAAAAGTTTCATAGGCTCGTTATATAGTGTCTAAATTTGTTTATGGCATGAACAACAAATTTAAAAACTCTTTTTCGCTATACTATAGTTTAACTGGCAGAGTCACCTTTTAATGTATAGTAGATGGCATAAGGAACAAGTCTTTTTGTCCCACACGCGCTTCCTAGACAGACAAGAGGCATCTCGTTGAGATATGAAAAGTACCTTAGGTCCCCTTAAAATAGGTGCTTCAGAGATTTTTGTTTTCAGGGTCTCAAAGGCTAACTAGCAATCAGGATTCCACTTGAATTCACAGTCCTTGGTAAGTAATTTGAAAAGTGGAGATGCTATCTTGGTGAAGTTTTCTATAAACCTTCGATAATATCTTGTAAATCCTAGAAAACTCCTAACATCTTTTTGACAATTTGGAATAGATAAGTTAGAGATGACTTCAACTTTTGACTCATCAACTCTAATCCCATCCCCTGAAATGTGATGCCCCAAAACAATACCTTCAGTAAACATCATGAAACATTTCTCATGACTATGTGAAAGATTTGCTTCCTGACATCTCTTTAAAAAATTTTCCAAGTTTGATAAAGCTTCTTCAAATTTGTTTCCATAAACTGTGAAATCATCCATGTATACCTGTACACAATCATGTATTAGATCTGAAAAAATTCCTAATACTGCCCTTTGGAATGTTGCAGGTGCATTGCATAATCTAAATGGAAATACTCGGTAAGCATAGGTACCCCAAGGACAGGTAAATGTGGTTTTGTCTTGATCTTCAAGTGCTACTTGGATTTGATTGTAACCACTAAACCCATCTAGGAATGAGAAGTACTTTTTGCGAGCTAATGTATCTAACACTTGATCTATGAAAGGTAAGGGAAAATGGTCTTTAAGAGTAGCTTTTTTTAGTTCCCGGTAGTCAACACATACCCTCCATTTACCATTTTTCTTTGGCACAATTACCAAAGGAGAAACCCACTGACTATCTGAAATAGGATAGATGAAGTTAACATTTAACAATTTTTGCAATTCTTCTTTAACAATCTTCCTAAGATTTGGATTCATCCGTCTTTGAGGTTGTCTGATTGGTTTGCAATTTTCCTCTATATAGATGTGATGAGTGCAAGTCTTGGGGCTTATCCCTTTCATGTTAGTGTATTCCCATGCATATGCAGAAGAATGTCTCTGTAATACTTTGACTAACTCTTCTTGTTGAGATTTTTCTAGGTTCTTGTTTATGTTCAAAGTTTTGCTCGGAAATATCTCACTTGTAGAGCTGCCAAATTTATCCATAGAATGAAGAGACATCTGCCTTGATGACAAAAACTCAATGTTGGATCCCTCTTGAAGTGATTCATGTTTGTATTCTGAAGAGGATACAAAGTTTTCTAGAGTATTCAGAATTTGATTATCTTCACTAATTTCTGAAATTGTGAAGAGAGGTTGTAAATATTCTTCATCCTCTATCCATTGAGTATCATCTAAATCTGTAATTGTCCTAGCTGGAGGATACAAAGTGAATTTCTTAGTTGAACTACCATCAGAGATGTACATATCACCGAATCTACAACTAATAAAAGCATCAGCTGTAGCCAACCAAGGTCTTCCTAATATAACAGGATGTCCTCCTAGATTATTCTTAGGAGTTAGGATCATGAAATCCACAGGGTACTCCCAAGAATCTAGGGACACTGGAATGTCTTCTATTACCCCATCTGGTTTGATCATAGATCTTTCTGCTAATTGTAATAATGTGGGTGTAAAGAGAAGATTAGGAAGTTTCAGTTTATCCATGATTTTTCTACTCATGATATTGATTGTTGCTCCTAAATCAATGAGTGTGTTTTGGATTTCAATTCCATTGATGTGGATTTTAACAACTAGATTTCCTGGGTCAAGATACTTTGGAATAGCAATATTACCCATCATAATGTCTGCTATTTGTCCTGCCAGTTGAATTTTCTTTGTTTCTCTTATTCTTTTTCTTGTTTTCTTCATGCTCAACTCCTTTATTGTTTTGGCTAAAATTGGAATTTCCTTGATGGCTTGTAATAATGGAATTTTAATGCAAACATTTTTCAGCTCATCTAGGAAATCATAATTAGGCACCATAATTTGTTTTTCTACACCTCTATCAATTTGTAATATTTCTGGAAAGGGAGGTATAGAAGTAGATTTGGATGGTTGCTCTAATACAGGAGTTGAAATTATTGGATCTTTTTGCTTTAATTTTTCAGTGTTTGGGTCTTGAAAAGATGTGTCTTCCTCAAGACTTTTATTCACCCGTAGAGAGTCTTCCTCAGAGTTATCTTTTTCTTGTATGATCACAGAAGGTTTCCTCTTTTCAAGTATTCTTCCAGACCTAAGTTGAACATCACTAAGGTCTAAAGGAGTAATTAAATAAGTTGGAAACTGTTGGCCTTCTATCATGTATGTATTCTGAGGATTTTTATTATTGGAGTTTGGTATGGGTTGAGCAGGCAACCGATTTGATTTTTGAGGGAATGGTAATGGAAGTGGTTGATTTTGATGTGGGAGGTTCTGATGATGTTGTTGAGGATTTTGTTGAAAATTTTGTTGAGGATTTTGAGGATAAAAATGTGGGTATGGTGGATAGGATGGTGGATACTGATAGTATTGAGAGTATCTTCCATAGGGATTTTGTGCTCCTTGTGCCCAAGCTTGAGATTGATTTTGAAATTGAAGCCAAGGTTGCTGCCAAGAATTCCAAGGTGGAGGTTGATTATACATTTGATCATGGAATCCTTGTGTTTGAGGTCCCTGCCAAGGTCTTCTAGAGACAAAATTAAGAGATTCTGTGGAATCTGTAGGAGTTTCCTCCTGAAAGACAGCTTTGAGACCAGGAAGAGAAGGACAATTCTTGGTCTCATGTTTTTCAGAACAAATGACACAAGTCTCTACAACTTTTACATCCAATGGACACTCTCTCAAGGCATGTTTCTTTCTACATTTGGGACAAAATATTGCCAAGGCATCAGATTCAACTTTTTGCTTGTTTTGTATCTTAAGGGTGTCTATTTGTTCACTAAGACTCCCTAAGATTTCAGATTTGAAATCATCAAGCATATGTCCTATTTCTGATCTATTTACTGTCCCAAAAGCAGACTTACTTGCCCTTGCAAGAGCAGGATCTCTTGGACCTTTTACAGTTTTAGATTTCCCTCTTGAAAGGTTGATACATAACTCAGATATTTCAGGTAATGTGAGCTGTGATATATCCCCTTTTCCCATCATGTTAAGGATATCCAACCATTCATCCTTAATTGTTTTCAACAAAAGAGCTTTTAAGGTGTCTTGATCTAGGTTTTCCATTTTTTCTCTTTTGATGTTGTAATGAAATCTCTCCAACAAATCTTCCAAGTTTTCATCTTCTTTTTGTAACATCTTAAACACTTCTTCCTTATGATTAACCGACATACAATAATCCAAATATCTCTCTAGAAATTCTTGTTTCATGTCTTCCCATGTCCTAATAGAACTGTTAATCAAACTCATAAACCACTTCAATGCTGCTCCTTTCAATGTTGAAGGAAATAGCTTATGTTTTTGAGCATCTTGTAAGTAGTCATAAGTTCTACACAGGATTTCAAATTCAAATAGGAAGGATTCAGGATCTTCAGTTTTAAGTCCATAGAAGTTTGGAAGGACAGAGGGTGAAATGTTTTTCATGGTTGTATTAGTTTCTTCTTCTATTATAGGGAACCCAAAAGAGCTTCCCATTTCTCTTCTATCTCTTCCTCCTTCTGCACCTCTACCTCCTTCTCCTCTACCTCTACCTCTACCTCCAAATAATGTATGTTCTCCATTAAAGACTCCTGCTCCCCCTTCTTCTGCCATGGTTGACTCTCCTGTGGAAGTGGAAAAGTTTCTGTCCCTAACAGGAGTCTTTAGATCTTCTTCTAAGGCAGGTTCAGTGGATGAAGTGAAAGGTTTCTCTAATGGAATATCTGATCTTAGGTCTTCTAGAAGTCCAGGATCAGTAAAGGATGGAATGTGGGTCTGAGTTGAAGGTGTACTGGCTCTTGGTCTAGGTGAAACAAGTGGTGTTCTAGGAATCAAACTTCTATTTCTGCTGCTTATGAATCTACCCCTTGAGTCTCTCTCTCTACGCATATAATTGTTTTTGGGAGTTAAGAAACAAAGGTTACCTAGTTTTCACTTCCCCGGCAACGGCGCCAAAATGTTTGGTCTCAACCTAGTCTCCTAAATTGAGTTCATTTAATTGTCAACCAGGGTTGGTAAACTGCTGAAATGAAATGCACTATATGTGCCTAGGTGTTTGTTTCTTAATGCGTTGTGTTTAGTGTTTTATGATGTTTTTGGTATTTTTATGGTTTTATGTTCTCAAGGAAAAGAACTAAATACTAATGGAAGGAAGCTACTGGTTAAAAACAGAGTGAAGCCTAATTTATTGATGACAAATGACAAATGCAAATGCAAATACTGAAACAGAATCAAACCTAAACTATGAATAAGTAGAATACAAAGCTTGATAATGACTTCAAGAAAATGAATCAAAACATAAACTTAACTTGTCCAATTCTTTCATTAAAGGTATTTTGGAAGAGCTTGAGAAATGGTCAGCTAAGTATACAAATTCTCCTAACTAAACAATTAAACAATCAGCTTATAATGATACAACATTTTATCCATGATTAAAGATTTGTTGAAACATATTTGGAGAAAAACATTGGTAACATCATAAGATCTCTACTCTAAGACTAGTTCCTAATTCTCTTCTGCAACCTAGTTTAACATCACTAGACCTTGCTCAAAAGTTAGAGATTTCTTTTTAAAGTAGTTTTTTGAGGAAAGGCTTTGTTTATGAAGTGGTAAAGAAGTTGCAAAAGTACTTCAGGCCTTGGGATGATACTGTCTTCTATTCAGATGGTTATGAGTCAATTATAGATTTGGAACAGAAGAGGTTTTGTAAATAATGAAGGCCGTATTGTTTAAGTTTAACAACTAATGTAATCTAATATGCACTGGATGACAACTAAATGTGGAATGTAAATAAAATGAGCTAAGCTAAAACTAAACTAAGATGTCACTAGTCTACAATAAACAGTGCTGAACTAACAAGCCATTATCAAACTTAAAACAAAATAACAGAGCATGAATTGAATGCAATTTGACTCCGGAGTACCCTAACTAAGTTATCATGCAATTAATCTATGGGATTCTACAGCCTATTTTGTCCATCATGAATGGTATTTTGGAAGAGCTTCTTAGAACAATCCTGGCTGTAAAATTCAGTGCAAATGCAAACATAAAGACTGAAAGCAATTTAAAAACTAAGATATCACAACTATCTCCTACCCATCATTATGATATTTTGGAAGAGCGTTTTAAGAGTAAGATCAACTATGGTACTTAGTGTAAACAAACAACTGAAACTTTCAGTATCATAGTCATGCCTTAGACATCATAAGGATTTTTTGGAAGAGTTTGCTTAGAATAAGTTCAACTGTGATAATGAACAAAAGAAATTGCAATTAAAACCTACAACACTACAGCCATTTCCCATTCATTATCATGATCTTTTGGAAGAGTTTCTTAGAACAAGTATAGCTATAGTGGCTAATGAAATTAACTATGAACTCAAACTTCAAAAACATGAAAACAACTAAGATACTTATCTAAATTACGAAAGTAAAGTCGTACAGGAGGCGGGGGCCCTCTACCACCAGACGGAATCTAACTCAAAATCAACTCAATGCATTCAAAGCAATGCCGTCTTCTTCATTAAAGGAAAATAACTTGAAATAGAGTATTCTCGGTCTTCAGAAATATAGCAGTCAATACATGAAATCTAAGAAAAATCTAGAGCTTGTCTCTCGGTTTCCCAAGTGCTTTTATAACAAATCTACATAACAGAACTTGCAACAATACGGGGATCATTGTCTTTCCTTATCAAAATCGTACTAGGACTCTAAAGATGGCAGCGTAAAGGAACAAAGGGCATCTGGACTAGGACAGTCCTATTAGAAGTCTGCCTCCTTGAATGAGTTCCCACGTACCAAAACCACGTCCAGAATTCAGTTCATTCTTCACGGTGAGGAATGAACGATGAGGACATAATGTGGAATATACCCATGTGTGGCTTTTCCTGAGAGGACACCTGGAACATGCTTGAACGTGAAGACAACTTCAGAATTGCTGGTTAGCTACGGAATGTCTGCATTCTGCAGCTAGTTTCGGTCAAAATGCATTACAATGAGAAAATCACAAAACTTAGCAAGTTAGCCATGTTAATCATTCTAAAAGTAATTTTAACTAATTTCATTGATCAATTGGGCCTGGGATAACAATGGACAAAGGAAAATGGGGTAAATTAAGATGAAAGAAAGAACAATCTTGGGGCTCAACAGGTTTTTCTCATTTCCATGGTCAAGGCCTATGATGATCATGGCTCTCTTCCTATATTTCATTTTAAACTCTTGAGTGGAGGAATGAATGTCCATTTATGTTTGATCCTCCCTGGTTCTCTTACTTCCTATTTCCTTTTCAGGCTCCTTTCCTTTTTCATCTTGACATCTTACCGCCTTCCTCTATTGTGGAGTTGGTGTTTGAACTTTTGAAGTAGAGATGACCTGCTATTCAGCCTCCTGGAGTGTGTGTGCCACCCATTCTTCTTGGTTCATGTACTTCTCTATCTCCAGTCTATGGGTATGGGTGTAGGGTGTGGAATTGTTTTCCACCCTCTTCTTGGAGATGATCCCCATTGGATCATAGGACCAGGTGAAACTATGTGTGAATTTCATCTCTTTGAGTATTTTATCTGCCTCTCCTCCTACTACCCAGCTGTTGCAGATGAATGGGCTGATTTGGGATTTGATCTTGAATTGTGACTTCTTCTTGGCCAAAACAAGATGCACCTCATCAACATATATCATTTTTTTGATATACTCAAGGGAAAATATCCTCATGGAGAGGTATTTGGGTCTTTTATAGGGGGCCAATTCACTACCATAAAATCTTATCTCAATGTATTTTTGGTAGAGATACCAGTCTGTTGTTCTGATCTTCTCTGTCAATTGCATCACTTTCTTGATTTTATCACTGAACGTGGGCTCTGTGGTGTTGGTGAGTGCACTGATTGTTGTATGAAAAAATAGGTTTACAAAACTCTTGTATGAATAATCTTCCTGCTCCTTTCGCAATACAGTTGTCCAAAAAATGACAGATTGGGATTGAGCATCTTCACCTTGCTTTATCATTTCGAATTCAAACTTTCTAGATTGAAAACACGTAAACATGTACACCAACACAGAGGTGTATTTGAATACCCCTTCTTTTTGAAACTTCAAGAGCTGATCGTGGATTGCATTAGCAAGGAACTGAGCATATTTGAACATAATAGTGTGCTCGACATCTGTAGAGAGGATAGACAAGAAACCAATTATGGATTCATCTATCCACTGATCATTATGATAACCTAAAAAATAAGATAGGTTGGTGACAATGTGCTTCGTCCTTTTCGAGAAGGTGGATGATGGATATGGGGTATTTGTGGTAGGCATTCGTGCATTGGGAGTCAAGAAAAGCTTCAAGTTTCTAGCCCTACTGGAAAAATATAATCCTTGGTATGATCCTATGAGGGCCTCAAGGCCCTCATATGAAAAAGGGACAATGTTCTCAAGAATGGGGTCCTACAACATCTCTTGAATGGATGGGGAATTTAAATAAAACAAAATCTCTCTTGTAGGGTTCACTATGGCTCTTTGTTTAATGCCATAACAAGACTAGCATTTCCTAATTATCTCAAGGAAACTATGGGTTCTATGGAAGATTTAATGTGGAAGCTTAGTATTCCACGGGCTGATACCATCTACTTTATCAATGAGCCTATCTTCGAGCTAGCAGTAGACATCAAATAGGTCAAGGTTTGACTCTGTCTCGTGGATTTTGTAATCAGTGTTAGCCAGGGGAATATGGTCCAAGTATACCTGGGGGTATACCATGGGATTGAAAGGCTATTGATTTGGGTTGGGAGGCATGATTCACTTTTTCACTCTCTGTTTCACCTACAATGGAGAATGGGTTGCAAGAGAAGGGGAATAGAGAATGGATAAACAATATTAATTGATACTAAGGAAGGGGTAAGACCGAAGGGGATTGAGATCAAAAGTGAATTATCTGAAATGCAATTGTAACTAGGCTCACAGAGCACTGATGGTTCCTTATTTTATGTGAAATTTACCCTTCGGGCAAGGTGGATGGTCATGATTCCCTCTGCAATTGTTTGTAATATCACAACCTGTAGAAATTCAATAGTAACAAAAATGAAAACTTTGGCGTCGTGATGGATTCGAGTTTTAACATGTGGCTGGAGGGTAACCATTGAGTTGGCGTGGGTTCATTGGATAAATAATTGACCATTCATGTCACAATGGTGCTTTTGGTAGGAGGGGATGTGACGAGGTGAAGTGGACAGGTGACGGAGGACGTGGCGTGGTGGCATTGGCAACTATCACTGGGTGGCAACGGTTTGGAGGACAACGGAAACATATTTTCGAAGGGGGGCTTAGGTGGTAAGCAGTAATAGAGCAGGGAGGGGGTGCGAAACAGTGGGAGCGTGACAGGTGGATGAGGAAGTGGTAATGGATACCGCCCATTTCGGACCCCCCTCCTTTGTTAACGTCCGACTACTGAAGGGGAGCTGGAATGAATCAAGGGTTGTCGATGGTGAGGTGAGGGGCGGAGATGGAGGGTAAGGTGAGAGGAATTTAGAGCTGATGCGACGAGGTGATGGGAGTATGGGCGCGAGTTTGGGAATGAATGTGGGGAGGGGGAGGTGACGGGGTGGAAAGGGCCCCACAGCTTATCGCAAATTGCACACCGATGGATTTTAGTTTTAAGAGGTAGTGGTAAGCATTAAATTTCACGATGTGAAAAGTGTAGGGGGATGAAGGTGACGTGGCAAGATGGTCCCCATGGAAATCGCAACTCGAAAATCGGCAAGTTTAGTTATAAGCAATGGAGGTAAACTTTTAGGCTTGCAAAGTTTTGAAGGTGGGGAGGGGGAGGTGACGTGGTGGAAAGGGCCCCACAACTTATCAAAAATCACACATCAGTGGGTTTTAGTTATAAGCAGTCAATATAAGCCTTCAATTTTTCAAAGTGCGAAGTGTGGGGAGAGGGAGCAATGTGGTGGGGAGGTGGGACCAGCCAGCTATCACAAATCGCGCGATTTGGTGGTGATTAGAGGGTTTTGTGAAATGAATGAACCGGCAAGGAATTTTGCGACTCGGTCGGTGCGAATTGTGGTTTGGTGCTCAGCGGGACTTGCACAGGGCTTAAAATAGATTTCGCCTCCAAGGATTTTGGACTCCCCATTTCATATTTTCCTTTCGTTTATTCCTCCCTGCACATCTACCTATCGGAACTACTCATCTAACATTTTTTTCTTCCTTTGTAGGGTGCATTTAGACTTTCATACCCTGAACATTTTCTTTTAAAATTATAACCTAACCCCTATCCATTATTTCTCCTATTGGTTCAGATTAAGCTGTTGAAACAATGTCATTTTCTACATATATATTGATAAACCAAGATTAAATATTTTGGAAAATATTTATTCTCTAACATATCAACAAAAATTGAAAACTATCCGATCATGATTAAAATGTATGACTAGAGAGACCTATCTAAATATTAGTTGGATATGAACTTGCAAAACTTTCAATTTTATTTATTTTTTGGGGTTCTTCTTTATTTTTCCTATTTTTCTTTTCATTCTCTTTTCTTTTCTTTTTCTTTATTTTTTATACCCTCTTTTCTTTCTTTCTCTTCATTTTTCCTTTTTATTTGAAATCATTTGAATTTTGAAAAGCCTTTCAATAATGAAAACCTTGCACAAAATATGAAGTATTCAGTCACCTTGAGATCCTATAATATATAGGGTACTAACAATGGCTCCAACTGGGGATAGCGCTTCCTCAAAAGAAGTGTCTAAAACTTGAGACTAGTAGCCTTAGATGCTCCTTTTTCTGCAACATGTTTGACTGCTTTCCTTTCCTTTTCAACTTATTTCCTTTCTATTTTTATATATTCTCATCGAACTAGGATTAAGGCCTTTACTTCGAGCTTCAACCTTGTCCAATGAATTCTTGAAAATTGTGAGATAGTGGTATTTACAATGATGAAAATTTAACCTAAGCTCAGAAGAAATAGTGTTTTAGCATCCTGCCATTGAGAGGACCTCTAGATACTTCTGTACCATTCAACTCTTTGAGAAAGTAAGCATTATTTCCCCTAAAAGCATGAATGATGTATGGCCCTTGGCAAATATTATCAAATTTTTCATGCTTGCCTTTATCCTCTCTCCTGGAATACCATTTTAGAACACTGTCACCTAGACTGAAATTACCGGCCTTGGTTCTCTTGTGAAAGATCTTCTTGATATTCTCTTGCATCACTTTGGTTCTATTGTAAACCTCTTCTCTGGACTGCTATAGCTGGATGGTGTCATTAATCCTCTTTTGAATGTCGTTTGGCGCAGCTTGGACCTCTTGGATTATCTTCATTACTGGAACTCTTAGGGAAGAAGGAAACATTGCATCCATTCCATAAACCAATTGGTACGGAGACATGCAAATTGATATCTTTGTGGTGAGCCTATCAGCCCACAGAGCATTGATCAGCTTATTGTGCCATGATTTATTATTCTCATCTATAATATTTTTAATGATGCTCAGTAGGATTTTATTTGAATATTTGGCCAGTCCATTACCTTGAGGGTAGTAGGCTATTGAATTCTCCAATGTTATGTGATATCTGTGGCAAAAATCATCTGAAGGTCACAACATTGTCTGTAATGATTTTCCTAGGATAGCCAAATCTAGACAAGATGTTGGTTTCCAGGAATTTTATAGTGATAGAGTCAATGGCATTTCTAGAAGGGGTGGCCTCTATCCATTTGGTGAAATAATCGATAGCAGTGAGGATCCATTTATGTTGAGGAGAGGATGGAGGGTGTATTTCTCCTATGAAGTCCAATCCCCACTGTTGGAAGTGGCTTTCTACAAAAATAGGTTTTAGGGGTAAGGGTATTAGCTTCCTCTTTCCTTCAAATATTTGGCATTTATGATAGGCAGTAACCATATTATGGACATCAAGAAAAATGGTGGGCCAATAAAAACCAACTCTCATGATTTTGTTAGCAGTGGTTTTCCAATAGAGATGGCCACCACAGTCACCCCCGTGGAACTCCTGCATTACTCTATCTGCATCATTCTTTAGCAAACATTTAAGAAAAACACCTCCAATATCTTTCCAATACAAAACAGTTTCGAAAATGTAGAATTTAACAGCTTCGAGTTTTAGAAATCTAGCCTTTGTTTTAGATAGAACATGAGGAGCATTCAGATTAGATAATACATAAAAATATCAACATACCATGGAGAGTTCAAGAATGCTTCATCAATTGGTGGAGTTTCCATTTCCTCTTGATCATCCAATGCATGTACCATGTTTATGTCTATTGTGTGTAAGTTAGATTCTACCATCAATTCAGCTAGTCCTTGGCCTTTGATAAAATTGGAAGGCTTTATTTCCAAATCGTACTCTAGGATCACCACAATCCATTTCCCTCGCTTTCCATCAGGACCATTTTGCGTTAGAATGTCTTTGAAAACTGCATTTGGAACATAAGCAATGATATGCGAATGTAAAATATAGATTCTAAAATCTTTCAGTGCTTTAACCAATGCAAAAGCCTGTTTTTCCATGATATTATATTTTAGAGGTGCATCTCTAAATGCCTTGCTAAGAAAGGCTATTGATTGTTCTTGTCCTTCACTGTTTTTCTGTAACAAAACAACAAAAATAGTATGTTCAAAGGAAAAATAAAAAATCATGAAATATTTAGTGAAATTTGGACTGATTAGTACTAGGGCCTTTGTCAATGCTAGCTTGACCAAGTCAAAAGAAATTTTTGCCTCTATGGCCCACTTTATTTTTGACCCCTTATTTAGCATGTTGGTGATGTTGCTTAACATTTCTTCCAAGTTAGGTATAAATATACTTATGAAGTTGATTTTACCAATGAAGGACTCGAGTTCTTTCAAATTTATAGGATGGCTGATTTTCAATATTCCTTCAGTTCTTCTAGGTTCAATTCTGATTCCATCCTTAGAGATAATATGACCTAACAATTTTCATTCTTCTAATCCAAACAATGTCTTCTTAGGATTTAGGGAGAGTCCACATTTTCTGCATTTTTCAAAAACTCTTCTCAAATGTGTTAAATGTTCATCAATTTTAGAAAACATAGTGATCTCATCCAAATAAATCACAATAAAGTGGCCAATGTCATCAATAAATGCAATGTCGATGGCCCTTTGAAAGGTAGCTCCAACATTCATTAGTCCAAAGGGAATTTTCACATACATGAAAGTTCCCCAAGGATTTGTAAAGGCTCTCCTGTCTTGGTCATCGGGGTGCACTAACACTTGATTGTAACCAGAGAAACCATCTAACAAGGATATCCTACTGGAACCCACTACCCGTTGTAATATGTGATCCATCTTAGGTAAACGGTAGTTCTCCTTAAGAGATACCTTATTAAGGATTCTGAAGTCAATGCAGAGTCTGATCTTGCCTGTTTTCTTCCTAGTTGTGCCAATGTTGGACACCCATTGGGCGTACCTGAGTAGCACTATGATTTTTTCCTCATACATCTTCTTGATCTCTTTCTCAACTAAACGCATTAAAATATGATTTATTCTTCGCAATTTTTGTCAGAATGGCTTTTGATTTTCTTTAATTGGAACCTTATGTTGAATGATACTAGTCTCATAGGATTTCAAATCCTCATAGCTCCATGCAAACACATCAATAAATTATTTGAATAAGGCTATAGATTTCTTATTTCTAATAGTAGGCAAATATTTCGATATTTTTTTGATTTTGAAGTTTTTTTCTGTGCCTATATTACATTCCTCAATGTCCGTTCTAGTTGGTTCCATTTTGGGTTTTTTGGCCATGTCATTAAAGTCAAATAACTCCTCTAAAGGGACAAGCCCTCTACGTAGCTTATTGTCTTTTAGTTGGAGTATTTAAAATTCTTCCTTTTCAAGGTCTTTATGATTTATTGTATTACGTAAAGTTTTGTTAGTTGGGATATTTACATTGGTGTTTGCCTCTAAAACAACGTTTTCTGAAACAACAGTTTGTTCTTCTTCAATACTTTGAGCATCAATAAGGGTGTCTTCCTCACAATCCATATCCACATTACTACCTTCAAATTCATCTTTGGATTGTAGGAATATTTCGATTTGTTTATCACCGCCAAAATTTTTCCAGTATCTCATGTTATCTGGTAGAAAAGGATGGTGTTTGACCTCAATTATATGTTGTTTGTTTGGGTGAAGTAGTTTATAGGTGATTGCTGACACAACTAGGACATTTTGGTTTCTGGGAATGACTGCCAAATCATATTCCTCAAAGGTCCTCAAAAAATTAAGAACAACATTTCTATAAGCTCTCAGTCTAGGATGTTTGGCTGCATATAGTCCTTTAACCTGTTTAATGACCAGATCGTAATCACAATGTATAGAGATCCTTTTTTCCCCTAGCGTTTTTAACATTTGTAATCTCGAAAGAAAAGATTCATATTAAATATTGTTCTTTGTGCATTGAAAATTTAATTTGTATGAATGACCCTGTGCACGATCATTTCCTGTGCTGTACACTCAGATTCCTGCCCCCGAGCCAGATTAGCCACATGAGCCATTAAAACTCATGTTCCAAAGAGGTTCATGGGCTTGGTCTAGTTTTTGTGTTTGGGTTTGACTATCAGTGTTTTATGTGGGATCATTTTCTACTTGGGAAATCTGTGATTCAGTGATTCCATCATTATACAAAATGAAAGAATCCAGGTCAGTGTGAACATAGTAGAAAGGGTAATTGTGAGGCTTTTCTTGGCTACTTACCATGTACTTCATTAGTGTTTCTCTATAGAGTCTCCTTGATTGACCAAACATCGAAATGGTAGCATAATTCATGTCTAGTTGCAGAGTTCCTCACAATCCCCCCCCCCCCATGAGTGTGATAAAAGATTTTCATATTTTGGGGGAATGTTTGCCACAACAATATCCATCACTAACCTCTTGGTAGGCATTTGAGCTAGAGTGACACAGAGCTCCTTGATCAGGCCTAGGCGCTGAAATATTTTAGAATCAAGAGAGTATAAATCCCTATAGGGTCTAGTCATTTTGAGGCCTAGTTTCTCCATGAAAGCTTGGGGCATAAGGTTGTGTGAGGCACCAGAATCCAACATGGTGTTATGAAGTATTTTATCATGAACATTTAAACTGACATAAAAAGGGGGAACCCCTCCTTCTTGTGGTCTGCCATCAACCTCTGGCCCAAACAAGAGTTGAGGCTGGTCATCACTCAAATTGACAGTGTCTGTGATCTCCCCTATATTTAACACTTTCAGGACCTGAAATCTGTAGACATGTTTGCTGACCAATTTAGTGAGAGGGATATAAAAATTCACCTTTGCCATTTCGCTCTCAATATTGAAGGGAGTTTGATTTCTCAATGGGTTTGACATATCAATCTTTTGAACCTATATTATTTGGGTAACTTCAGTCTGTTTTCTCATACTAGGGATGTCCTTCTGAGGGTTTCTGGTAGGAACATCTACTGATTTCTTGGCACCGTTCTCTATTTTTTTCTTTTATAAATTATTTAATTTTTTCTTAGTGTTTTTAGTTGTTTTCTTGGTTTCGGATTTAGATAATTTCTTGGTAGAGTTTTTTGAATTCCCTTTATTTGAATCGTCCAAATTATTTTTGCTCCTTAAGTTGTACTGTCTGTGGACTTCCATAATGGCATCTTCAAAACCCAATTTTTAGTCATCAGATTCTTCGGGCTTGAGGTCAGTCTAGGCTAGTGAAAACAAGTCCTGCTATTCTTCATTGAGGAAGAAAGGGTCCTCTTCATTGATTCCCATCAGATTTATATTATTTTCCTCCTCTTCCTCCACTATCCCTTCGTTAGCATCAACATAATTTTATTTAAAGGGAGGCTTGATCTGTTGATTAGGACCCCTTTTCTCTCTCTGCATAACTTGTGGAGGGTTTCTTCTTGGGTTTTGATTCCTATTTTGTGGTCCTGGTTGATTGTCTCTGGGAATTTATCTTTCATTCAAACTCATCCTTTCCATCATACTTTCCATATTCCTCACCAAATTTCAATCTTGGCATCAGATGTGGAGGCTACGAGTTCTTATCTTATTGTGAATCTTCTCTCATTCCTTGTCCTAGCCCTTTTAGCTAACAAGTTAGCCACTACGCTCACAACATTCTTCTGCATTTCCTCCAAGGTTGATGAGTATCTTTCCCTAAGATGATAGGGCATGTTTGGGTTAAATCCATTTGGGAATTTAAGCAGAAATATCCCTTGGGGTGGTCTCATATTAGCAAGGAGTGCGTTATATAAGTTTTTAAATCTAGCATAGTAGTCTTGCACACTCCCTTCGGGGGATCTTTTGATAGCTTCATACTCTGATAGAATCAACACTGGGCTTTTCTTGACTTCCCATCGATTTATAAATGCTTGGTGGAAAGTAGGGAGATCATGAATACTATTAGGAGTTATATCCTTAAACCATTTCTTGACTTCAACCCCTAAACTCTAGGCAAACATTCTCAATGCGATACTGTCATCATCAAGTTCTTGAAGATCGAAATAGTCATTCATTCTGTCAATATGTTGTTGGATTGTCAAATGAATTGTGCTATCAAATTGTGGAATTTTAGATTGGTAATATTGGGGCATAGGCGGTAAAGGGACTAGTAGCACCAATGGGGCATGTCTGGGTACCATGATTTGTGGAGGTGGTGGAGGAAGACGAATGGTGGACGAAGTGGGATGGGTAGAGGTATGAAAAATGAATGGATCAAAAACTGTAAGGTCAGTCCAATTCTGAGATTTGGTTATGAATAGACCGAGTTCAAACTGCAAATCATATTGAATGTCTTGCAAAGTGACAAATCTATCAGGTAAGGAGCTAGATCTATGACTAATCCTGCTGCTGGTTGGACTTTCCGTTCTGGGAAGTTTCCTCAATATTTTCTTAGGATTATCCATGATAGGAGGAGGAATTGGATCTGGATGGGATCTGGTGGATATTTTTTTGGGAGCTAGAACTTAGCTCAAAATCACGGACAACTGATCATTGAATATTGAAGGAAATTAAAATAAAATTGTATCATTTAGTGCTTTTTAAGCTAGGGTTTGTTGAATTCAGATGAAAATTGAAAATTTTCAGTTATGTTCCCCAATATGGTCACCAATATGCTAGCACTCTATAATTTATAAGATTGGAGAGACTAAATTATAAAGAATAACATCAAAACCACTTGGCGCCCAGGATCTAGCCCTCCTAGACTTAGAGAGGGATCTCTCTATATGATTTAGATTTGTTTGAGTTTACTGATACTAGGCTAGTTAATTTGAGTGTGGGAGTTGTTGTTGTTTGATTTTTCATGGTTGGATTTAAGGGGGTTCCTCTAAATAGTTTCCATTAGGATATGGAGTCAAAATAGGCTGGGTGTACACATCAAATTATAGAGCAAATGCAAGGCAATCTAGCTGTGAATATTGGTGTTTATGGTTGAGTGGAATTATCGGATGGATAAAGTGCTTTCAGTAATGACTTAAGAGCAAAAAATATTTCTTAAATCATACATTAGAAGAAAAAATCAAATTTGTAAAGGCAATCATAATTAAGGTACTTTAAAACAACAAATATTAATCTAACCTTCCTTCTTTGAAAATAGAATTATAAATGAAACACATGAAAATATTACAATGGGGAAACATTAAACATGAACAAGGAAAAACATCAGCAGGACACACAACACATGAATCTTGCAGAATGATCTCTTTATTGGTGCTCCATCTTGAAAGTATGAATAATTGCAAGGAAAAGTGCTTACAAAACTAGGTTCCAACCCCCATTACAGAATGAAAAATTGGATTTAAAATATTTACACTGACTTGCCATTATCAAAGGGAAATCAGTTCGTTTACCATAACAATAGTTGAAAACGGGTCTACGCGTCTCATGCATGGACGCGTTGTGATTGTTTCTAGACAGATGTCCGAAGTAGAAGTGGAAGTGTCCCTTCATTGTGGCGGCCCTCCTGGCAGGTGCCCAATGTCCTTGTGGAGCTGTTATCTAACGCCGTGGAGGTCACTGAACTAAGTTTTCATCCTTCCTGGAGCCTCCATATATTTTCCCAACTTTTAGAGTCGAGATCTTGGTCATGTTCAGCTTCATGTAGATTTCATCAGTCTCATTGTACTTTATGAATGTTGGCTTCAGCTGAAAAATGTGCTTCACCTCGTGCTATATGAAAACATCGTTGTTGATGACTTCATAGGATGCTTTCTTGGTCATGGTGTTCTTCAGATTTGTGAGCTTGGATGTGTCCTCAGATATCTCTATCAGCCTCTTTACATAGTCAGTTCTGGGCATTAGTTTATCATTAATAAAAAACAAGGAAGGAAAACCTCTTTTTTTCAGTGGCTCAATCCTATTGAAAAACCTTCTCACCCCAATCTCCAGCTGATGGCATCTCTCTTCTAGCTATGTAACCATACTCTTCTTATTCAACACCCTTTTAACTTCAATAACATAGGTTGTTCTGTCAACCATTTCCAGTTTCTCTAATTCATGGCTAATCTTGGAATTCAAGAATCTGATAATGTTGTTGGAAATTTGGGGCTTATCTCCAAGTTCCTCATTTGTCTTCTCAATGGAAACCTTCACTACCTCAATTAGATCCCTTTTCTCAAAAATTATTTGAATTAAGGACCATCTATCATTTACAAACTCAATTATATCCAACCATATAATTTGTTTCACCCTTCCCATCATACAACTAATTAAGGACTCCTGAGGAGAATTTTGAAAGCTCTCATTTAGCTTTTTCCTAACCTGTAACTCTGTGGCATGTGCAGAGTCTTTCCCTTTGAGTGTGTCCAACAGGTCACTGAGTTGATTCTGTAACCTTTTGATCTCTACTGACTATAGAGACATGTTCTCCATCGCCTTGGCTAGCTTCTTAGTACTTTCCCTCAGTGCTCCTGTGGATGTTGGGTTTGATGGGATCACTATCAGAGGAACTTCTTGTAGGGGGATCGTGGCCTTAGTTGCTTCTTTTTCTACACCCTTCAATGCATCCCTTATTTCTTTCTGTATTTCTTTAATCATTTTACCCATCTCATCCTCCATTTTCTTGATCTGCTCTGTTTGTTCAACAATTAATTGCAACATTTCTCCGTTCTTTGTTTCAGTTGCTTCTATCTCCTTGGCCATAACGTCTTCTGTCACTGGCATATTAAGTTTCCTCCTCAAAGTAGCTATGTATACATTCTTCTTCCTCAAAATGGTTTGTGCCACTACTATGTTGCATGGATTGTACCTGATATGTATTGCTAAATCCTCCAGAGCTTTTCTCATTTGAGTCTTTGGCCATGGCAGAGACCTTTTCCAACATTAATTGTGACTGTGAATTGGACAAAGTCACCTGTAGTTTTTAGAGGCTCATGGTTCTACTAGTCAAGGTGGAGGAGATCATTTCCCTAGACTACTTGTGCATCTCCATCTAGTCTATTGGGTGGATGTTCCTTACTTTAAACTCAAAAGATGTATTCTTGTAATCTGTTGCACCTTTGGGTTGGGGAATTTGTGCCTCCAAGAATTCCATTCTCATCCTTCCATTCTTAGAGTCAAAGGCTGATAGGAGTATACTCTGGGAGCTGCTTGTTTGTTTCCAAAATTTATTGTAGGTGTTTGTCGTGAGAACCTCATTCCTTCTCTTGTTCTCCCTAAATGTGTCATATATGTCTTCCTCCTTTTGTTCTGCAGTGGAAGTAGATGTGGGAGTTTTCACATTCTGCTGTTGGAATGGCATGGTGACAGTGGATGTGGAGAAGATCGGGTGGCTACCTGCTGAAGATGAACTTGGTGAATCCCCAATTGTGATGACAGTTTGTTGGTTTTTCTCATTTCCATGGTTAAGGCCCATGTTTATCCTAACTCTCTTCCTATATTTCATTTTAAACTCCTGAGTGGAGGAATCGATGTCCATGTCCGTTTGATCCTCATGGGTCCTCTTACTTCCTATTTCCTTTTCAAGCTCCTTTTCTTTGTCATCTTGACCTCCTCCCACCTTCCTCTCTTGTGGAGTTGGTGTTTGGACTCCTGAAGTAGATATGAACTGCTCTTCGGCCTCCTGGAGTGTGTCTGCCACCCATTCTTCTTGGTTCATGTACTTCTCTATCTCTAATCTGTGGGTATGGGTGTAGGGTGTGGACTTGTTTTCCACCCTCTTCTTGGAGATGATCCCCATTGGATCATAGGACTAGGTGAAACTATGCATGAATTTCATCTCTTTTGGTATTTTATCTGCCTCTCCTTCTGTTGCCCTGTTGTTGCAAATGAATGGGCCGATTTGGGATTTGATCCTGAATTGTGACTTCTTCTTGGCCGAAAAAAATGAACCTCATCAACATCTATCATTTGTCTGATATACTCAAGGGAAAATATCCCTATATATGGAGAGGTATTTCGGTAGTTTATAGTCGGCCAATTCACTACCATAAACCCTAATCTATGTGTAGTTTTGGTAGAGATACCAGTCCGTTGTCCTGATCTTCTCTGTCAACTCCATCACTTTCTTTATTTCCTCCCTGAACTTGGGCTCTATGGTGTTGCTGATTGCACTGAATGCTAGATGAAAAAATAGGTTTGCAAAGCTCTTGTATGAATAATATTCCTACTCCTTTCACAATATAGTTGTCCAAAAAATGACAGATTGGTATTGAGAGTCTTCACCTTGTTTTATCATGTCGAATTCAAAATTTCTGGATTGAAAATAGGTAAAAATGTACACCAAAACAAAGGTGTATTTGAATACCCCTTCTATTTGAAATTTCAAGAACTGATCGTGGATTTCATCAGCAAGGAACTGAGCATAGTCGAACATAGCAGTGGGCTCGACATCTTTAGAGAGGATAGACAAGAAACCAATTATGTCTTCATCTATCCACTGATCATTATGGTAGCCTAATAAATAAGATAGGGAGGTGACAATGTGCTTGGTCCTTTTCAGAAAGGTGGATGATGGATATGGGGGATTTGTGGTAGGCATTGGTGCATTGGTAGTCAAGAAAAGCTTCAAGGTTCTGGCCCTGCTGGAAAAATAAAATCCTTGGTATAGTCCTATGAGGGCCTCATATGAAAAAAGGACAATGTTCACAACAATGGGGGCCTACAACATCTCTTGAATGGATGAGGAACTTACATAAAACAAAATATCTCCTGTAGGGTTCACTATGGCTCTTTTTTTAATGTCATAGCAAGACTGACATTTCCTAATTAGCTCAGGGAAGCTATGGTTTCTAGGGAAGATGTAATGTGGAAGCTTTCTCTTCCATAGGCTGATACCATATGATTCATTAAGGATTTTATCTTTGAGCCAGTAGTAGACATCGAACAGGTTGAGGTCTAACTCTGTCTCATAGATATGGTAATCACTTTCAGCCAAGGGAATATGGTATAAATATACTTGAGGGGAGACCATGGGATTGAAAGGATGTTGATCTACCTTGGGAGGCATGATTCACTTTTTCACTCTCTGTTTCACCTACAATGGATAATGGGCTACAAGTGAAGGGGAATAGAGAAGGGAGAAACAATATGAATTGATACTAAGGAAGGGGTAAGACCGAAGGCGATCAGGATTAGAAGTGAATTATCTGAAATGAGACTGTAACCAAGCTCACAAAGTGCTGATGGTTCCTTCTTTGATGTGAAATTTACCTTTTGGCCAAGGTGGCTGGTCATGATTTCCTCTGCATTTGTCTGTAATATCACAACCTGGAGCAATTCAATAGTAACAACAATGAAAAATTTGGTGCTATGCTAGATTCGAGTTTTAACATGTGACTGGAGAGTAACCATTGAGTTGTGAGTGGTTCATTGGATAACGTCTTGACCATTCAAGGCATAATAGTGCTATTGGTGGGAGGGGATGTGACAGGTCGAAGTAGACATGTGACGGGCGATGTGGCACAGTGGCATTATCAATGGTCACAGGGTGGCAATGGTTTGGAGGACAGCAGAAACAAATTTTTGGAGGGGGGCTCAGGTGATAAGCGGTAATAGAGCAGGGGGGTGTGAAACAGTGGGAGCGCGACATGTGCAGGAGGAGATGATAATCGATACCGACCATTTGAACCCCCCCCCCCCTTTATTAACATCTGGCAGTTGAAGAGGGGATGAAATGAATCAAGGGCCATCGATGGTGAGGTGAGGGGCGGAGATAAAGGGTAAGGTGAGAGGCGTTTAACACTGATGCGACGAGGTGACGAGACTGTGTGCCTAGATCTAGGGATGAGTGCCAGGGGGAATGGGTGAAGTGGTAGGTAGGGGTCCAAGGACATTAGAAATCACATGTCAGAGGATTTAGTTGTGAACAATGGAGGTAAATATTAAGTCTTGCGAAGTGCGAAATGCGGGTATAGGGGGTGACGTGGCGAGGAGGTGGGACCCACTAGCTATCTCACATCACACATCGGTGGGTTCAGTTGTAAGCGGTGGAGGTAAACATTTGAACTTGCAATGTGCGAAGTGTGGGGGGATGGAGGTGACGTGGTGAGATGGGCCCCATGGAAATAAAAAATAAAAAATCGATGGGTTTAATTATAAGCGATGGAGGTAAATTTTTAGGCTTGAAAAGTGCGAAATGTAGGAAGGGGGAGGTGACGTGGTGGAAAGAGCCCCATGTCTTATCGAAAATCACACAATTGTGGGTTTTAGTTATAAGCGGTAGAGGTAAACCTTAAATTTTGCAAACTGCGAAGTGTGGGGAGAGGGATAAATGTGGTGGGGAGGTGGGACCCGCTAGCTATCACAAATCGTGCTATTTGGTGGTGATCAGAGGGTTTTATGAAATGAATGAATCGACAAGGAATTTTGGGATTTGGTTGGTGCGAATTGCGATTTGGTGCTCGGCGGGACTTGCAAAGAGCTTAAAATAGATTTCGCCTCCAAGGATTTTGGAGTCCCCATTTCGTCTTTTCCTTTTTTTTTTCTTCCTCCCTGCACATCTACCTACCTAAATTACTCATCTAACATTTTTTCTTCCTTTGTAGGGTGCATTTAGACTTGCAGACCATGAAAATTTTCTTTTAAAATTCTAACCTAACCCCTATCCCTTATTTCTCTATTGGTTCAGATTAAGCTGTTGAACCAATCTCATTTTCTACCTATCTACTATAAGCCAATATTATACAGTTTGGAAAATCTTTATTCTCTAACTTATCAACAGAAATTGAAAACTATCTGATCATGATTAAACTGTATGACTTGACAACCCTATTTAAAGAGTAGTGGCATTCGAACTTGCAACACTTTCAGTTTTATTTCTTTTTTTGGGGTTCTTCTTTATTTTTCCTTTTTTTTTGTTTTCATTCTCTTTTCTTTTATTTTTCTTTATTTTTTATACCCTCTTTTCTTTCTTTTTCTTCATTTTTCCTTTTTATTTGAAATCATTTGAATTTTGAAAAGCCTTTCAATAATGAAAACCTTGCACGAAATATGACTACAATTTATAGGGTACTAACAGTTCCCAAGGAAGCATACTTCAATACAACAAATTAGGAAGATTAAAAAAAACACACACAATTAAAACAACAACAAAATTCTGCTATTTTGGTTATATTAATTTATGCCTAGAGAAAGAGATCAAAAGGTAGATTTTCTAAAAAAAAACCCCCAACAATTCAACCATCCACAGGAGTAGGATCATCAAGACTAATTACACTAGTTGCTGGCAGACCAAGTTTAGAAGAACTGGAAGAAAAACAAAGACTAGGAAAAATATTGGTTCTTATTGAAAGACAAACCTTTTTAGCCTATGAGGTGAAAAGTAAACAAATAAAATTAGAGACATCTTTCATAGAAAAACAAAATGAGACAAGGAAACCAATTGTTAAACAATTAGAGCGACCAGTTCTTGAAAAAATAAAGAAAGTTGAGGAAACATCAACTCAACCTCTTATTAAGACATTAAAAACAATTGAAAATAAAATGACGTAGGATGTATAAGGATATAATATACCAATATTAACTCTGGAAAAAAGAATATAGTATGAGAGGCAACAAAAATAATAGCAGAGAAAAATAGAGGAATAAAGGAGAATAGAAGCAAAGAGAAAAAGAGAAGAAGATGTAAAAAGAGAATATGATAATAAGATATGTAATGATATAGAACCAACCAATGATTAGGAAGCTACCTTTGGGTTCCCAATTCTAGGCACAAGAGCAATCCGTGAAGAGGAGGTAAAAATGAAGAATATTCCACCTTATGTTTTACCTAATTTTTATGCAATGTCAATTGAAGATCTTGATTCATTCATGTTTGAGTTTGATATTTTATGTCATACTTATGGATATATAGATGACATGCATAAACTTCATCTCTTTCCTACTACTCTTAAAGCAGTTGCATTGAAATGTTTATGGGATTAGGATAGCACACTATTGCCTCTTGGGATGATACAGAGAGAATTTTTCTTAAGAAATATCAGCCTATTGCAGGCCTAGAGGTTCAAAAGAAGGTATTTTTAGGATGTCTCAACAAGAAGATGATAGTTTGGAAGAATATTTAGAATGATTTCTTTACAATCTACAAAAATCCAAACAACACTCTTTGAATCCTGATACCATTCACACAATTTTTCTCAAAGGTATAAGAGATGAATACCCTTATATTCTCAAAGTAATGGGAAAAGGAGACATCTCAAATTTTCCATTTGATGAGACTGCTGAACTATGTAAAAAATATTCTAGGGGAAGATCAAAGAGTGGAAAAAGAGATGTTAATTCAAGAGCTTGTAAATCAGCAACATGAGGAGTAACAAGCGCAGAAATAGGGAGTTTTGTTAGAAAACTTTAGAAATGATGTTTTGATAACTTTAGGAAAACGAGTTGATGTATTGAAATCCAATAAAAATCAAGATAAACAAGATCATATCTTATCAATATTTTTTCCTAAGTGTAGAAAGAAGCATCCACTAAGAGAATGTCATTTGGATAATATTCAGGTGTGTGGACTTTGTACAAAAAATAATTCAACTGAAAATTATTCGAAGATTAAAGAATTTAAACTAAATTCAATGGAATAAATACAAGGGATTGATTCTCTTTAATATATGGCACCAAGGATACCTTGGAAGCCACGATTTCCAGCTATGAACCAAAATTTACCTCAACAATTTTCTCAACAAATTCCTTAGAATTATCGATATCCTCCTCAAAATTCATGGAATACTCCGATGTCATGGAAGGCTTGGCCTCCACAATAATACCAAAACCAACCTTGACGAGGATTTTGAGGATATAGTTATGGGACCCAGCCGCCTCAACAAATCTATCCTCAACAACAATACCAACAATACCAACAACCATATCCTTAACAACCATTTCAATATAAACAATTCCAGTGACATCCTCAACCAATTCCATTTCGACAACAAAATAATGCACCCTTAATAAGTCAACCACAATAGCTTTAGCTGCCTTCTAACCAACCCCCACCTAGACCAACTCAATTACCAGCTCATCTAGTAGCAAATCCGAGTAACAAGGTGGAAATACCAACATATAATGTGGAAGAAGCAACATATTTTCATACATATTCTATTATTCCTATACAAGATGTCCACTTAAGGTCTAGAAAAGTATTACACAAATATTATCCACCATTCATAGAAGAACAAACTCAATAAGGAGAACAATCTGAAAAATCTATTCCAGAAAATCAAATTCAGAAAGGAAAAAATATTATGACTCGAACACCGCCTTTTCTAGAAAGGTTAGTAGAGTAGAAAACTTCAATTTCTCTTCCTAAATTCGATATTTTGGATGAATTAAAGAATTATTGTGTGAAAATTCCTTTGTTTCAAGCTATCAAATATATTCCACTCTATGCAAAAATAATAAAGGACTTATGTATTAAGAAAACTGGCAGAAAGAAAAGAGATCCACCGATAATCAAAGTCATTGGTGAATTAGCTAGTTTCATGTCTACAAAAAAAAAATTTGAAAAGTATATTGATCCTCGGATACCTATTGTTACCATTTCAATCAATTTTTTTTTAGTTCCAAGCACTTTAATTGATTTTGGAGCTGCTATAAATGTCATGACAACAAATACCATGAAATATTTAAAATTTCCAAATATTCAACCTACTAGAAAAATTTTAGAGCTAGAAAATAGATCTAAAGTTGTACCAGAGGGAATATTAGAATACATCATTGTTTCTTTGGATTCATGGGAATATCCTGTATACTTTCTAATCTTGCAACAAAAAAAAATCTAGGAGGCCATCCTTTAATTTTAGGCAGACCATGGTTAGCTACAAAAAATGCATTTATTGGATGCAGATCAGGAAGCATGATCATAGAAAATGGATATGAAAGGAAACGTGTTACACTCTATCCTCCATCACAATATCCTTCTTTATTATCATGGCTTGATTACCAACAAAAACAAGAAACTAAATCTATTCTAAGCATTAATCAAGTCTATAATTTTAGAGAAGAGGAAGAAAATGAGGATTTAATAGAAATTTTCATCTCAGAACTTGATATTTATGAGTAGCTACAAATAACACAATATGAAGCTGCAAATAATCTTTTGAATCAATGTTTTCAGGAAAATTGTACTATTCAAGCATTGCAAAATTCATTTAAAAGCATTGTTTATGTTAGCTCAATCACCAATTGACAAAGAAAAATAATTGAAATCAATCCTGGAAAGAGTCTAAATATTGGTAATAATCTATAACCATCACAATAACAACAGGTAATTTCATTATTACAGAAATATTCAAATTTTTTTCCTGGGACTATACAAACCTAAAAGGAATTCATCCAAATACATGTATTCACCATATCTATATTGATGATAATATCAAACCAGTTAGACAACCATAAAGAAGAATGAATCCTATGATGAAAGAAATAATCAAAGAAGAAAAACAAAAAATGTTACAGGGAGGATTCATCTACCCTATTTGAGATAGTCAATAGTCTTCTCCCTTAGTTGTGGTACGAAAGAAAAATTGAAAATGGAGAATATGTATAGCCTATAGGGAACTGAATAAATCCAAATCGAAAGATCATTTCCCATTACCATTCATTGAAGAAGTACTGGATTCACTAGCATGAAATAAATTCTTTTCTTTTTTTGATGGATTTAGCGGATGAAATCATATTAAGGTAGCATTGGAGGATCAGGATAAAACTACATTTCCTTGTCCATGGGGAACACATGCATATAATGTTTTTCCTTTTGGATTATGTAATGCACCTGCTACTTTTCAAAGAGAAGTCCTAGCCATCTTTGCTGATTTAATTCATGAATGTGTAGAGGTCTACATGGATGATTTTATTGTCTATGGATGTACATTTGATGATTTTTTAAACAACCTTGAAAAATTTCTAAAAATATGCATAGAGACAAACTTATCCCTTAGCAATGAGAATTGTTTTATGATGTTAAATAAAGGGATAGTGTTGGGACACCACATTTCTTCTTCAGGAATAAAGGTAGAGCCAACAAAGATACAAGTCATTATAAACTTAATGCCACCAACAACATAGAAGGAAGTAAGAAGTTTCTTGGGATATGCAGGATATTATAGAAGATTCATAGAAAACTTTAGTAAAATAGCTCTACCCTATTCATATTACTTGAAAAAGTCATTGATTTTGAATGGACAACAAATTGAAAAAATGCATTCAAAATACTGAAAGAAAAATTGTCAATAGCATCCATTCTTAGAGGGCCAAATAGGTAATTTTCATTGCACATATCTATTGATGCATCTGATACAGCTATAGGAGCATCACTTGGAAAAAAATAAAATCAGTTTAATTATTCCATTTACTTCATAATAAAAAATTTAACTCCGACATAATTGAAATATACAGTAACTAAAGAAGAAATTATAGTTCTTGTGCATGCATTCAATAAATTTAGACAATATATAACAGTCTATCAAGTATTTATTCATACATACCATCCAACCATTAAATAATTAATGAAAAAAGAAACTACGAATGGAAGAATTACTAGATGGTTGTTATTAATGCAAGAATTCAATCTCACTATCTTAGATCGATCAGGTAAAGAAAATCAGGTAGCGAATTTCCTGTCAAGACTTCATTCACTTGGTGATCCTATTCTTGTTTCATACAACTTTCCTGATGAAAATTTATTTTCTATAACAACTAAAACCCCATGGTTTGTAGATTTAACTAATTATTTATCATCAGGAATATTTCCATCTCATTTCACTAGCAAGAAGAAGAGAAAAATAATCAGAGAAAGTGCAAGATATAGTTAGGTCAATGGTGACCTCTTCTATACTAGTTCTAATATTTTGATAAGAAAATGTGTTATAGAAGATGAAACTATTGATATATTGAAAGAATTTCACGACGAGCCATGTGGTGTCCATTTTGCAGACAATCAGACAACATACAAGGTGATCAAACTTGGCTACTATTGGCCTGCAATATTCTAGGACACAAAAGCCTATGTTAAACGAAGTGATAGCTGACAAATTAGAGGAAGACCTTTAATATTAGAATAAATCCCATTAAAACCACTAGTACTTATAGATCCATTTGAACAATGGGCTCTTGAATTTGTGGGACCTATTAACCCACCTTGAAATGGAAATAAGTACATCTTAGTGTGTACATATTATGTTAGAAAATGGGTAGAAGAAAAAGCAGTGGCAAGAGTAATAGAAGAAACAATGGTTTCATTCCTCTTTGAAGAAAAAATTGTAATATTTGGAGTTCCAAGATAGATTGTTACAGACTGGGGATCAAAGTTATCTTCTAAAGTTGTCCGGGATCTTACAGAAAAGTATAAAATCAAACAAAAAAATTCTACTCTGTACCATCCTCAAGAAAATGGACAAGTAGAATCCACTAATAAGGTTCTGGAAAAAATTATGACAAAGACAGTGAAAATGAACAAAAAGGACTGGTCAGAAAAGTTAAGAGATGCATTATGGGCATACATAATTACATGGAAGTATACAACTAGATTGGGCCCATATCTGTTGGTATATGATAAGGATGTTTTTTTACCAATTGAATTTCAAATTCATACCTTTAAAATTGTAGCAGAATTAGGATTGGATCTGCCAGAAGCACAACAACAGATAGTTAGAAAATAAATGAACTAGATGAAATCAAACAACAAGCAGTTGAGCATACATCATTAGTACAACAACAGAGAATCAAATGACATGACAGATTCATCAAAAACATTTTTTTTCATAAAGGATACCGGGCACTTCTTTTTGAATCCAAGTACAAACACTTCAAAGCTAAGTTCACAAATCCTTGGCTCGGGCCATATGCGATAGAAGAAATATTTGACACTTGATCAGTTAAGATAAAGGCAATTGATGAAGCATCAATTTCATTTATAGTTAATGGACATAGACTCAAATTCTATAATAATCCTATCAATAAAGAAGACTTTCTAAAAATATTCTAAGCACAAAACAATATGGAAATAATGGAACAACATAATAATATGCATTCCCTACTTCCGGAATAAAAATGAATAAAAAAAACAAAAGAAATAATAAGTTGTGAAAATCTAGGAAACTCGAATAATACAAACTCAAATTCATATTGGAAAACCAACTTTTTTGGCCAATATGAATTCTCTATTTTGTTTTAATTTTTCTTCAATATCATTTTGCAGAAATAATTCTCAAGAATTCAAAGACTTGAGGACAAGTCTTAAAATAAGTAAGGGGGAAGATAACCATAAAAACTATGCAAATAATTTAATAACAAGCAATTTTATTGCAAAAGAGACCCGAGACATCAATCAAATATCATTGCAAAAGGGACCTAAATAAAATCAAATATCATATGATTGTAGAAGGGACCTGAGATATCAATATTCATCAATGAAGGACGTGAACAAAATAGATATCACATGTTATTGCAGCAAGAACATGAAACATCATAATATGCATCAAGGGAATCTGATAAGGAGATACAAGTGCCTACATTCCATCAAAATTCATCTTTGAAGTCAAAAGAACTATCATCATTATAAAAGAGTCAAGTGTTGAAAAACTAGCAAAGGTCATCATCAACAAGAAGAGCATTGACATTGAGCTACAAAGTGGAAGGAAAGTACCGTAAGTGTAAAAAGTGTTCTTAAAACCTTTGATTTTGAATTTTTTACTACGATTGTTATACTAATTTAAAAAAACTTGGATATGAAATACTTATTTATTCATGATTTCATCATCCTACATCCTATTACATTATCCTATATCCTACATTAAAAACATTTCATTAACCACATCATAACCCTATATTACCCTCATCATAATCCTACATTCATCATCCTACATCCTACATTAAATTTTTTTTTCATCATAACCCTATATTAACGTCATATAATCCTACATTTATCCTCCTAAATAAGCATTTTTGACCAAAATTGTGGCTCAAATTTTTTCCTTATAAAGAATTGCCTGCAAAAACATGAAGGATAAGGTTGCCTACAAAACCAAAACAAAGGAGTTAGTGTCATTACAAAATTAATTTGATTTGAAATGACCTATGGATATGGTCATTTCAAATCAAATTAATGTATAAGAATATAAAAATATAACATACAAAAGAACCAAAAGGCAAACATACAATATGGAACATGCAATAAGAATGAAATGAAAAATGCATGGCAATGCATGATTGTGAAAACATGCAATAGGCATCCAAGAAATAAAGTGATGACCTTAAGAAGTGAAAGAGCCATGATATGGCATAAATATTGTACAAAAGACAGAGTTAGATAAAAAAACATTATGTTGACAAGATCGAACATGAAAACCTGTGGTAGAAAAGATAATCATATAGCATAGAAGGAAGTAAAACCATGACACATAGGAAACACAAGTGGAAACTACGAGTATAGAGGTCAGAGCATGAGTTGAGGGCATAGAGATAAACAATCAAAATGTTTTAAGAAAAAATTGTTCTGTGTATGTTCTCCTCCATCATCACAAAAAAACCAAGCTTAGATTTGAGAGAAACATTGCGCATTGACACAGCATAGAATAACCCTCGTGGAAAGAGAAATACGCAGGAGAAATGAATAGATTAAATAAAGGACTGCATTGGTTAGGAGAGCCCTGAGCTGTGGAGAAATAACATAGAATTGGGTGGAGAAATTGAAGGGTCCGCGTGGAGAAATAAGGAGAGACACATTGGTTTAAACGAAGGGATCGAGACCAATATTTCTCTGTGCAAAACTCACCATTTTCTCCAACAAATTCCAAGCATTTCACAAGTGAGAGCTAAGAGTTAATCCCAGAATTTCATCAATATTTAAACGATTTTGAAGATAGTTAAAATCAAGATTTTGTTCAATATGTGTCATAATATGAGAAAACAAGAATTCAGTTGTGGATTTGTAATACTCTGTCACCATAAACATACCCTGCCACCTCTGTTATTTATGAATCTTCGAGATGTTGAGAGAGGATTTTTAATCGAAATGGTATTTTTTAACACAGGGAAAGCAAGCCATTAATCATAAACTGCTACAAGTTTTCTTCAAGATAATCAAATTTCAGGCATCCTAAAATGATTTTCTTCATGCATATTTGTGAAATTTTTTCATATGAAAACGAAGAGAGTCCTATTGTATATACATAATATGCAATTTTTGAAATAGAGAGGGATTTCTATGAACAAATTTTGCAAACAGAGATTGAGGCACAATCTTGCAAAGTAGTAAAACATTTTTGAGATACTTTTCTGGTCTTTCACACAGTAAAAAACAACTTCTATCAGTTTTACAAATAGAGGATTCATTTTGGGTATCATTTTCATAAGAACAGAGGTAAATTGAAGAAGTTACAAGCAGAGGAATAGTCTCATTCGTTTTCAAGATCTTTAGAGATTTGGTAAGTCTATCTACCATGGTATTTATCTTAAAAATTGCATGAATAAAAAGGATATATATATATATATATATATATATATATATATATATATATATATATTGTTTATTCATAATTAGGATTTTTATTGTATAAGGATATATCAATTGGCATACATAGAAGAAACAAATGGAAACCAAAACTGAGCCAAAAGAGTTCAAACTAGAAAACTGGGGAAAGGAAACAATAGAAATATTATACCAAGAAGGGTTGTTGGAATTTCTTCAAAAGTTTAATGTACATAATGACATAATCCTACAGGAATTTTTAAATCATTATGAACATGTGAAAAAAACAGTTGCTGACCTCTTCATACCATTAAACCTATAATTTCTCTCTCAAGCACTAGATATTCCCTTGATAGGAGAGGAATATCACAAAGGTCTACACTTTAAGGAGAAATGATGGACATTCTTCCTAGAAAGAAAAATAAATGGATCCTTTGACAGGGAAAAAGGAATTCCAAGAGACTGGTTAACTAAAATATGGTCAGAATTAGCGTTGATTGTCCAAAAATATTTCACTTGTGACAACCAATATAGTGTTTTCTATCTTTAGCACATTAGGTTGCTTCAACACATGAAGGGAGATTCCAAAATCAATCTACCTGATTTCTTTTCAAGGAGCTTGAATAAAATGATAGACAGTGTCAAAAAAAAAAAAACTGAAGCAAAATAAGAAAACATTTATCATCAAGGTATCATTAAAATACTTGTGGAACATTAGTAAGAAACAAGGGAATGGTTTGGAAACAATTTTTGGCTAAGAATCATCTTGAAGAGAAAACAACAGAAGAAAAATTTAAACAATTTCATATGAGAAGGAGCATTATGAATTCCCCTATGTATCCTAGAACTTGATTAAATAATAAGTAGGACGGTATTATGGTTTAAAAAGAGAAGTCCTTCCTAAACATTCGTAGGAAGCCTAGGAGGAAAACACAAGAGGAGCCAAGTGACAAAGAAAAATACCTAGAGATAGAAATTGTTGAACCTCCAACAACATCAAAACAAATTGATGAGATATTACAAAGAATGGAGAGGGAAGTCCAAGAAGAGCCTTTGAATAGGGACTCCTACTTTGAGAATGCTTTGGTAGGAGCTACCTTATCACATTCATATGCTAAGGATAGTAGAGGAGAAGTTAGAGAGCTGCATAAATAAGAGTACCTTAAGAAGATAGATGAACTAACAAGAGAGTTGAAGGTCAACAAGATCTTGGAAATCCACTTGAAAAAGGAGAATAAGATGTATAGAGAAAACAACAAAAATATAATCAAAGAAAACAAGAAATTTACCAAGAAACTTGGTAAGCTTGAAACTAAGAACATCCTCATCTTTAAACAAGCTTACGTATGGCTCAATGAGAAGAAGACATGGCAATACAAATATGAAAGGCAGAAGTTGAAAGTTGCCATCTACAAGGAAGGGAAGGATCAGGGTATTGAATGTCTTCTTCAGGCTGCACAAGAAGAGGTTATAATATCAGGTACAGTAGGGGCATCAACACTTAGAATATCGAAACAGAGGAAGCAAGCATGACGACATGCATGAAGATCAGTAAGGGGGGGATGTTGGCCCTCAATTTTAGTAATTTTTCCTATCATAAATATACCTATTTTCCACCATATTCCACCAAGTTATATCATCCATATATGAATCATTTCAGCCTTATTATGCATATTTAGGTAATTGAATTAAGTTTTTCAATTTTTAGAAATTTTTGTAAAAATGGGTTTTAAGAGTCTTTTTGGACTGCACTAAAAAATCATGTAATATCTCCATCGAAGTCATATGTTCATGACACATGGGTGAGAGCTAAGCATATATTTTGAAACCTTGGGAACCACGGATGGAATAATTCCTATTGGTTCGGTCAAACTGAGATAAAACAAGCTCGGTCAACACTGGTCAAACTTGACCTGTTTTTCAGAAATCTCTAGGGAAAAGGGGAGAATTAGTATTTTTTGGGATTTTCCCTGATTTTGAGAACTAGAATGGATGGGTTCGACCTACATGGATGGTATTAGGATGGATAGGGCTGTTAGAGACATTTTAGATCAGTTTTTTTATTATTTTTCTATTTAAATCAAGTTTATGGACCATTCAAGCATGTAGAATTTGTGTAATTTTGTATTGAGACTTTTGAAGACTTTGAGATAGTTTGAAGAACCAGTTCCACTTCCTATTTTTTGTTCATGTTGTGGATGATTGATTAAACTTGTTGTAGCTGAGAAGTTCTTCAATTGTGTAAGGCAAAGGTGGAGAACCCCAACACCAGGCTAAGTACACTTTCTTGAATTTCTAGTTTTAATGAAGTGGTAATCATGTTGGAATAGAACTCTAAATAAGGACAACTAGGGCCTCCTAAATTAGGAGACTCTTATCTTACCTTCTATACATCATGAAATATTTCTCTTTAGTTTCTCTTCTTAAATATAGTATTGTGAGGAAGGAAAACCAGGATCTCCTAAGTTAGGAACCTCCTCCTTCACTTACTACATATTGAATCAGAAACTTTTTAGTTAGATTTTATATTTGTAATATGAATTTACATTAATATTAGAATTTATAATAGATTTGTAATATGAATTTATTTCAACTTCTAAAATTTTTCTTCTAAAATTGACTTCATCTGAAATCCATATATTTTGGACATGCTTCCAAGTCTACAAACCCTGATTGACAAGTAAAATACCTGTGTTAGTTTACTTAGTAAATTGACCCAACACATATAAGTAAACAATGACAAAATCATCTAGAAATGGTCTCAATACAACTTTCACCAAGTATATGACCTAAGCAAACCCATACCTTAATGTATCTCGGGGGAGGCTATCTTGTCTACAGAGTCACTCTAGATTATCCCAATATAAATTCACAACCTATCAACCAATCATAATAAGGTTGACATGATATCCATAAAAATATATAGCTAACATGTTGACACCCTAAAATCATAAACTATTGTCATTTATGCATATAATCGAATATTCAAAGTCAATCTAAACATAATACAACGCGCTATAATAATAAAGTCGACTCATGCCTGAATTTCATAATCGTAACCATCAAGTTACTCTCATGCAACAAAAAAAAGTTATATATCATGCTCATCAACAACATGTAACCTAATCATCAAGCTAGCTATCATACAACAAAAACAACAAGTTAACTGATAACATGATCAACAAGAACATATAAGTTAGATAACATAAAACAACAATATAAATGCATATCACCACAGGTTTCTATCATTCATGACTATCCGACACATGCACATATAACCATGTTAATCAAGTAGAATATATAATGTATGTAACCATAACATCACTAGAATGAAAGGAATACTCATAACCATAATGCATATAACAATACTTAACCTACATACCTACATGCCCAAAATCAAACCTGTATGACGACATGCTCTTGCCTCAAGGTCCAATGTTGCAACTTCACTTTGATGGTATGCATTGTTGGAAATACTGAGAGGGGGGGTGAATCAATATTCCTTTCAATTAGAGCATTAGTTAATCTTCAATTATTATCAGTGTTTGTACAATGATAGAAGTAAACAAAAGGAACACAAATGCACACAATTTTTAATGTGGAAACGCTCTCTGGGACAAAAACCACATGAATTATTTTCTAATAATTTTTTAATATTCAACTCCAATTGAAAATAAAGCTCCAACTTCCTAGAATCTAGAAAATCATTCTTCTCCAACTCCCATTGGATGGACGCTCCAACATCGTTGATCCTTCAGTAGTCAACTGAAAGGATGCCCCAACACCCAATGAGCTACAACTCACCCTAGCACCACCCTACCACCCTAAAGTTTTCATAGGCTTGAACCTATTGGTGACTTCATGCACCAGCCTAGCACGAACCTACCACCCTATAGAAGAATAAAACAAGAATTGACTTCCGTATCAGGGAAAATGGTTCACTTTACAATGATATAGAATGATGTAGAAGAGTAAGACACACTATACCATAATCCCAACTATGAAACAACCACCTAATGATGATCCTATACCTCCCGACACCACGTCTGCAACTCTTGGTAGATAGACACTTGTATAATTTTTACAATGATGCATTTACAATGACTTAGTACAATGATACCTTTACAATGGTTGTATGCATTGCTGCCCACTTGAAGACTTCATGTGTTGAACTTCTTGCTGATGTTCTGCACCTTGATAGCTACTCTTGTCATTCTGCCCTCTGCTAAACCTTGCTTTGCTTTGCTACCCTAGAAAGTATGGTCCTTTCCAGCCCTTGACAACACATGATCTAGCTTTTTCTTGCCTTCTAGGATCTCGATATTGAATCTAGTGTATCTCTATTATTTCAGCTCCCCAATATGTGATTTTCGATTCTATAGTAGTACTCTAAGTCTTCTTTCCAATGCCATAGGTTTTATCCAATTTTCCTTCTTCAAGGGAGAGTTATGCCCAATCTTGCACAATGAAATAATTATGGACTGTTTCAGTAGAGCAAAATTTTACGGCGTGCCACGTGGCACTATTTCTTCATTCGGCTCTGGAATTGATACAGAGAAAATTAGAGTCCATTTAATATCTACCACTATTTACAGAATTCCAACCTAGTACTTAGAGAGATAGTTTTGAAAATTTCCCCAAGGTCACTTCTTTGAGATGAAGTTTAGGATCCTGCAAAAACACTAACTTACACATATCATATCTCTGAAAATATTTTGCACCCTGATCTGAAATTTTTACAGGAGCTTCCTCAGGATTTTAGCTTCGTCTCATAAAAATTCCATCTTTTTAAACTTTGTAGAAAACAAGTTAGAGTGCAATTTCCACAATGACTTGTTTTAGGTAGAAAAATCCCTACATAAGGAGGATATGAGGATCACAATTTATATAAATTCTTAGGTTGAGAGGGGCTTCAACAAGTGAACATGGGAGGGATTTTAGGAGCTTAAAAATTATTAATTATTGACTTTTAAATGACCCATGCCACAACCCCATGGGGTTTTAGCCCATTAATTTAGGTTACAAACTTCAAACATGAATATCTCTCAAACCGTGAAGAATTACATGGCGTGCCATATATCAACAGAAACATATCGACAAGTAGAAACCATAAAAGAACCAGAATATAGTAATTTGGTAGGTCAAAAATCATATGAAATATTGGGGTAGTCCCTGGTGCTACTTGGGTTGACATCAATGATAACCGCTAATCAAAAATCTCCCCCTTTGGAATTGATGGCAACACAAGTACTCCCCCTGTGATCATGACACCTCTTCCTACAACATTCTCTCCCCCTTTGACATCAATGGAAAAGGGTAACTCCCCTGAAACAAAACCATCCTGCGGACCTGTACACACTTCCACCCCCCCTTTATATTCTAAATAAGGAAAATATAATGAGAAATTAGGAGAATACTAAGCTTCTGGCGAAGATATTCAAATGATTCACGAGGTAAAGGTTTAGTGAAGATATCAATGATTTTTTCTTTTGCACCAACATAATCAAGTTTGATATTATTTTCAACGACGTGTTCTCTAACAAAATGATATTTGACCAGAATGTGTTTTGTTTTTTAATGCATGACAAGATTCTTGGAGATGCTGATGGCACCGGTGTTGTCATAGAATATGGGAATAGGCTCACTGAATTGTAATTGAAGATATTGCAAATTTTGTTTCATCCAAAGGACTTGAGTACAACATATTTATGCTACAATGTATTCTGATTCCGCTGTAGATAACAAGATTGAGTTTTTCTTTTTGCTCAGCCATGATACGAGACAACCACCTAGATAGAATGTTGCTCCACTAGTAATCTTACGATCATCAACACTTCCTACCCAATCTACATCTGTAAAGGCTTGAATAATGAGATTGTTACCCTTGGGATACCACAAGCCATATTATTATGTTCCCTTTAGATATCGAAGAATTATTTTGACAACAATAATATGTGATTCTTTTGGTGATGCTTGGAATCTTGCTACTTGTCCAACTACTTGCATAACATCTGGATGGGAGGCTGTTACATATAGAAGTATACAAATCATTGATCTGTACAACCTCTGATCCACATCCTTAGATGAGTCATCTATGCTCAATTTTCAGCCTATTACCATCAGAGTAAGAATGGGTTTTCAATCTTCCATTTTGAATTTCTTGAGCATTTTCTTGATGTACTTGGCTTGAAATATAAATATTCCTTTCTTTTCCTAATATATTTGAAGCCATAAGAAGTATGTCAGCTCACATAGTAAAGACATCTCGAACTCACTTTGCATATTTGTAGAAAATTTCTTACTTACTTGATCATCATTGCTACCAAATATTATATCATCCACATATACCTCAATGATTGTTAAATTATCTTTATCTATTTGTACATAAATATTGCTATCAACAATACCTTTCTTGAACCCTTGTTGACATATATATCCATCAAGACGAGCATACCATGCTCTGGGAACTTGCTTGAGACCATATAAAGCCTTCTTTGACTTGGAAACATAGTCTTATTTTTCTGATAATAGATAACCTTCAGGTTGTTTAATGTAAACTTCTTCTTCTAATTTTCCATTCAGAAATGATGACTTAACATCCATTTGTAGAATTTGATTTTTCTTGAACATGAATAGGCGAGAAACATTCAAATGGCTTCCATTCCGGAAACTGGTGCAAATGTTTCTTCAAAATCAATTCCTTCCACTTGTGCATAGCCTTTGCAAACCAATCTTTCTTTTTTTCTGGTAACCTATCCATCTTCATTCAATTTGTTCCTGAACACCCATTTAGTCCCAAGGACATTTTTATCTTTTGGTCGTGGAACTAATTCTCAGGTGTTATTCTTCTCGATTTGATCCAATTCTTCATTCATAGCTGCTACCCAATGTTCATTATGGCTAGCTTCCTCAAAACTACTAGACTCAAAGGTTGCTAGAAAAGCAATGTGAGCTTGTTGTAATGAATGAAGCTGTCGACCTTCATTTATGTCACCAATGATTTGATTTGATGGATGGTTCTTTTGAATCCATTCTTTGGTTCTCTTTCGAGGAGCTTCTTTTTGTTGTTCTGGTGTATCTTGATGATCATTATTTACTTCTTCCTAGTTGATAGTTGCTTCTTGTTCTAGAATTTTCTCTGTGTCTTTTTTAGACTCTGTCTCAAGTTTCAAATATTCTAGATCCTCATCATTATTCATTAGAACACCATCTTCATCAAATGTAACATTTATGCTCTCCACTATTTGTTTTCGTCTTAGATTATAGAATTTATAGGCCTTTATTTTGTGTGAGTAACCAACAAAGATACCTTCATCAACACTGTTTCAAACTTACCCAGATTTTGATCTTCTATTTGATATAACATTTTCTTCTGAAGATTCTGAAATATATTACATTAGCTGGTTTTCATTTCCATAATTCATATCAGGTCTTGTTGCAATTATTTCTGAGAACACTTTGGTTGATAATGAGGATTGTCGTATCAATTGCTTGAACTCATAAATTTTCATCCAATTTTGAGTCCTTCAAAATTGTGCTACCCATTTCCTGTATGGTTCTGTTCTTTCTTTCAGCAACTCCATTTTGCTGAGGTGTTCGCACTGTTAAAAATTGTCTTTTTATTCCATTTTCATCATAGTATTGTTGAAATAATTTGGAAGTCAATTCTCCGCCATTATCTAATCTCATACACTTTATTTTCAAATAAGTTTAATTTTCAACCAACTCCTTGTAGATCTTAAAGCACTCAAATGCTTCATATTTTCTCTTTAGGAAACTGACGACTGTCATCCTGGTATAGTCATCTATCATTAACATGAAATATAATTCTCCATCTAAGCCTTTTGTTCTCACAGGACCACATAGATCAGGATGTATCAATTCCAATGGATGTGATGCAAAGTGTTCTTTTGTTTTAAATTGGACTTTTGTCTGCTTTCCGTACTGATAGGCCTCACATAGTGTGTTGGAAGGTTTTGATATTTTTGGCATTGCTCATACTGCTTCCTTTTTTCTTATCCTAAAAAGATTGTCAAATTTTATGTGACCCATTCGTTTGTGCCATAACCAACTTTCATCTTCTTTAGCTAGTAGACATGCTTTGGTTGCTTCATCCAGAGCATATATGTCGTTTGGAGCTCGACTTGCTGTCACCACAATTTTAACATACCTACCTTTCCTGATTTCACATTTTGTGGAGTTGAATAGCATTGTGTGTCCTTGATCACACATTTGTCCAACACTGAGAATATTGTGATTCATGTTTTTAACCAATAGAACATTCTTAGCTATAACATCTTTTCTTCCGAGAGTGACGGTACCTAATACTATAACATTTGAAGATCCATCATTTCCAAAGGATATAGTTCCATCCTTCTTCTCTTTCAGATATACAAGTTTCCTTTTGTCTCTAGTCATATATGCTGATCAACCACTATCAACAGACCACACATATTTGTTGTTTTGAGCCTTGAGAGCGAGAGCACAATTATTAGTGTTCTTCTTCTTCCATGTTCGTTCATTCTGTGGCTTCGAAGATTCTTCTGGAGGATTTCAAGTCTGTAGTATCTGGCTATGTGTCCAAATTTCTGACATCGTAACATTCCATATTATTTCTTAAATGTTCAAATATATTGATGTTTCTTTGAGCCCTGGGAGGTTTATATTTTAAGGATCTCCTAGAATTGTATTGGTTCCTAGGGCACGTGCGACATTCTACAAATTTATGACCAAATTTTTCACATGAATAAAAATAGCCATGAAACATACGTTGGTACCTGGATGAAAATATTTGTCGAGGAATCGTCTTCCAAGGATGTTCTTGTGAATCTTGTCTAATGAAGTCTACATGCATGTCAGATCTAATAGCTTCATTGTATTTTGTTGTAGAAGGTCCTTCTTCTTCTTCTTTGTAACCGAGGCCAGTTTTTCATAGTAAGATCATTGATTTTTGATGAGTTCTTCCAATTCCCTTGAGCTGTTGCCATAGTTTTGGACAATTTTTCCCTTCTTTACTTCCTTACGCAGCGAGACTACTTCAGCTTCTAATGCTTCCATTTCTTGGTTTCTTTCTTCCAACTTATTTTGAAGTGAATCTTCAATACATTTTTGTTCTTCAACTTCAATTTTGAGACCTTGAACTTTTTCTTCAAGGGTATTGGAAGGGATATTCTCAGCCTTGAGCTATTTTATAAGCCTGATTGCCTCAGAAAATTCTTCTATGATCAACCCTTCTTCTTTGTTGTTTGATACCTCTTGTTTCTTGTGCTTGGCCATAAACAATACTCTCTCATTGGATTCTTCTTCGCTGTCATGACCTTCATTGGATGATGAGCTATCTTCTTTAGAGAGAAAGTTCCTTTTGAATCCTTTCTTTTTTTGTTGCTTGTTGAATTTCTTAAAGCCTTTCTTTCCCTTTGAGTTTCCATCACTTCTTTTCAGAAATTTTGCTGCGAAATGCCCAACCTCACCACAGCTGAAACATATCAATGGAAGTTTACCTTTTAATTTTCCCTTACCAATTTTTAGTTTTCTCGTAAAGTAAGCATATTCTTCATCTGAAATACCTTCTTCATCATCTCCCTTTTCTTCACACTTGCAGGTGCATGTCTTTTCAATTGAAAGTTGTTTGTCCTTATTGGTTTTCTTAGATGCAATGAACACAATTTCTAGATGCGAAGTACCCTGTTCTTCATCAAGTCTCATTTCATATGCTATGAGAACTCCATGTAATTCCTCTTTGTTGAGTTTGTCCAGATTTTCACTTTATTCTAAGACCGATAACTTTGGGTTGAATCTCCCTGGTAACTTTCTAAGAATATTTCATATAATAATCTTCTCGTCAACTGGTTCTCCCAATCCTTCCAAAGTATTGGTTATTTCATCAACGTATTGGAAATATGCAGCAATGCTTCCATCTTCTTTCATTCTAAGATTCTCAAATTTTTCTCTATAGATTTGATGCTTTGCTTCTTTGACATTTTAGTCACTTGCATATATATTCTCAAGCTTTTCCCATACATTTTTTGTGGTTTTACAACCCAACACCTTATGATAAGAAGATTCAATAAGTCGACTGATAATAATATTCTTTTCTTTTGCATCATTTACCAAATTATTCTTACCTTGTTCATCCGCGGTTGATGTAAATCCATTTTTAACAGTGTCCCATACTTCGTAACCTTGCGCCAAGAGATAGACCTCCATTCTTCCTTTCCAGAGTGCATACCTATTTTCATTGAATAGAGGTACACCATTCTTGGTATGCTCCATGACCTCCTTCTAGCTGTTAAATTTCTATTGAAGGAACCAATATATGATACCAATTGTTGGAAATACTGAGAGGGGAGTGAATCACTATTCCTTTCAATTAGAGCATTAGTTAATCTTCAATTATTATCAGTGTTTGTACAATGATATCAGTAAACAAAAGGAACACAAATGCACACATTTTTTAAGGTGGAAATGCTCTCCGGGACAAAAACCACTTGAATTATTTTCTAATAATTCTTTAATATTCACCCACCAGCAACAAGTCTCAACTTCCTAGAATCTAGAAAAGCATTCTTCTCCAGCTCCCACTGGATGGACGCTCCAACGCCTGAGATTCTTTAGTAGTCAACTGAATGGATGCCACAACACCCAATGAGATACAACTCACCATAGCACCACCATACCACCCTGAATTTTTCACAGGCTTGAACCTATTGGTGACTTCATGCACTAGCCTAGCTCCAACCTACCACCCTATAGAAGAATAAAATAAGAATGGACTCCTGTACAAGGGAAAATGGTCCACTTTACAATGATATAGAATAATGTAGAAGAATAAGACACATTAGACCATAACCCCAACTATGAAACAACCACCTAATGATGATCCTAGACCTCTCGACACCGCCTCTTCAACTCTTCGAAGATAGACACTTGTACAATTTTTACAATGAGTGACTTAGTAGAATGATACCTTTACAATGGTTGTATGCAGTGCTTCCCACTTGAAGACTTCATGTGTTCAACTTCTTCTTGTTGTTCTACAACTTGATTTTTGTTCTTGTCATGCTACCCCTTGGTGCACCTTGCTTTGATTTGCTTCCCTAGAAATTAAGGTCCTTTGCAGCCCTTGATAACACATGATCTAGATTTTTCTTGCCTTCTAGGATCTCGATATTGAATCTCGTGTATCTATGTTATTTAATCTCCCCAGTATGTGATTTTCGGTTCTGTAGTAGTACTCAAGTATTCTTTCCAATTCCATAGGTCTGATCCCATTTGGCTTCTTCAAGGGAGAGTTATTCCCAATCTCTCATAATGACCTAATTATGGAATGTTTCAGTAGAGCAAGCTTGTATGCCGTGCGAGGTGTCACTGTTTATTCATTCGGCTCTAAAATTGATACAGAAAAAAATAAAGTCCGTGCACTATCTGCCACTTTTTTTAGAACTCCAATCTGATACTCAGAGAGAGAGTTGTGACAATTTTCCCAAGGTCACTTCTTTCAGATGAAGTTCAAGAGCCTGCAAAAATACTAACTTCCACAGATCATATCTCCGAAAATATTTCACACCCTGATCTGAAATTTTTACAAGAAATTCCTCTAGGTTTTGGCTTTGTTGCATAAGAATTTCAGCTTTTGAAACTTCGTAGAAAAAAATTTAGAGTGCAAATTACACAATGGCTTTTTTCAAGTAGCGAAATCCCTACATAAGGAGGATATGAGGATCACAATTTATATGAATGCTTAGGTTGAGAGGGGCTTCAACAAGTGAACGTGGGAGGGATTTTAGGAGCTTAAAAATTATTAATTATTGACTTTTCAATGACCCATTCCAAAACCCCATGGGGTTTTAGCCCACTAATTGGAGTTACAAACTTCAAACATGAATATCTCTCAAACCGTGAAGAATTACATGGCGTGCCATATATCAATGGAAACATCTCGACAAGTAGAAACCATAAAAAGCATTATTGAATCAGAATATATTAATTTGGTAGGTAAAAATTCCCATGAAATATTGGGGTAGCCCCTGGTGCTGGTTGGGTTGACATCAATGACAACCGCTTATCAACATGCATCTCCTGCTCTATCGTAGCCAACACATTAGCATCATAACATACCAATATCATCATGATGACCTAATTTCATACAATGAAATTATACACAATGACCTTCACCAAACCAATGAAAACTTGACCATATGCACCCACTTGACATGTATAACCAATCATGAATTTCCAATGCATGTCCCACATATAGCATCATATAAGCAGGCATACATGAACAACACACAAGCATGACCGATATCTTACCTAACATAAACAAGCAATGCATACAAAACATGTAGCAACATGTCAGAAAGTGTGCATGGAAAATACGTAAGTGTGAACAACACATAACCAGTCATACACTTAAGACAACATGTTGACAACAACACCATAATCACTTCCATGATGAAACCACTTCCACCATGGGCAACACAAAATAGATGAAACAAGAACATATATACCACACACATAATAAACACATATGAAACCAACATAATTGCATGATCAAAACACCACCCATCCAGGCCAAGAGTTGAACCATGCACTGATACCACTCTGTATCACCCTCTTCTCACATATACTCAAGTAACCAACCAACCAGGGTAAACATGCCATGAGAGGATACTAATATGAGATTCAACCTCCTAGATGACCTTAAGGAAGTGTAACTGAGAGAAACAAGACAAACACACCTTACACAATATCAAAAACATCCTCAAGAGGTAACTCAACCTTCCAGGTCCCTGAACCTTGAGGGAGACTAACATTTTGACCAATTTGAGTCTTAGCCATATGCATGCCATGGCTAGGTAGTGGCTAAAATCCTATATCCTCTGGAATGCCAAGGAAAGGTAGCAGCCAAGGCCTAGTTTGGTCAGTTATGTGCATGCAACTTTGAGATTTGTGCCACCTTTTCAGCCCGAGAGCCCAGGTCACGACCCAGAACTTCATGAAACTTTAGAAAATGATAAAAAAATTAAGACAAAGGTAGAGGATAAATCACATCATCGGGAACTCATCTAGACCCCTCCTATCCATGACAAGAATTTCATCAAACATCTCACAAACATTACATATAGAGGTGTAAACAACAGATTTAAACATAGGGATCTCATACTTATCTGAGAATTGCTAAGAAACATTTCTCCCTTACATCATAAGCTTCGATACAATCTATTTGACCATAGATACATTGGGAATTCATTTACAAGTTAGTATATGGATAAATCCATACATCACCACTGATAATAAACATGCTTATAACCAACATAATAACAACACAAATACCATGGATACAATAACCGTAGAATCCACGTAATAACTAATACATTTTCACACCAAATACCATAGGAATGAGGTGTTCGTTATTAAATATAAAACCCAAATGGATATGGGACTTCCACATTCCACCCTACCATATATTGGGTGAGCCAAATCTCTCTTTAGCCAATAAGCCGCTCGCCATATTCCAAGCATGAATGTGGGACTCAAACCGAAAGAACCAAACAAGGCATCCCGAGTCTAAACCACCTCACCCTCATCAATATAAATCAAGATTTACCATGATCCACACCAGATCACTAGGCCAACACAATAAAAATTTCATAATCGACTTTATCGTTATCTAAACCCAATCAATAGGTTAACATAAGCAAGGATATTGTCAAATTCTCTCTTCCTAAACCACAAGGAATTTTCCTGTCTCCTACTTTCTCAGGATTTAATGCAACTCACAGTCCAAATCAGGATTCACTAGGCCCTAAACTAATATATACTCTCTAATATTTACCGCGATCCCAAAGCCAAAATTCCTAGGCTTGAAATGGAGAGAAAAACACCACCTCTCAGGCTTTACGGCAATCCAAACCTAGATTACTAGTCCCTAAACCAAGGCAACATATGAACTGGTTCTATAATAATTCAGAGATCCACCTCACTCGGCTTTGAATCCATCCGGCTAAACCAAAACATGGGAACTCAACAACACCATGGCTATCCAGAAATGTTAAGACTATGTTGAATACATTGTTACACCTAGAAAAACTCATGACAAGACAAAAAAGAACCACATCCAATACCATGAATGCCAGATCTAGCAAGGAAAACATACATGTAAATCAATACCTACAAAGAATCATGTTGTAGTTACTTGATTCATGCTCCCCCTTTCTTGTTTCCTCTTTCTTGCTTTCTTTCCTTTCTTGGTCCAATGCCAAAATAATCCAAGAAACTCTAATTTTCCAAGCGTGAGAGAGAGAGAGAGAGAGAGAGAGAGAGAGAGAGAGAGAGAGAGAGAGAGAGAGAATAATGAGAGAGCTCCATAAATATACTTAAAAAACATACCGAATCCACCTCAAAAGCCTTTTTATACAATAGGCCTCTACTTTCTTCATTTTCAATTATTTTCCTTCAATTTCCTCCCCACGCAACCTGTGACCTTTCATCTCCCTTTTCTCCTAATTTACATTATTTTCATAAATAAATGGCAATAAATGTCACTTTGCGTTTCTGAATCCATTTGCACTACCTTTTTAATTGAATGGAGGATGTTAGTAATGCTCAACTAATTACCCTTTCAGATTTTATATGCAAATACCTTATGTGTGCTTAAGGGTTTAGGTATTCTTTCAAATTATCAAGTCTCATGAGTTTTTTTCATGTCAATTTCATGATCAATTTAACATAAAAAGAAGATATGGACAACAACAATAAAAGTTGAGAACATCACCATACATAACATTAACACAAGTATTTGATGAAGGAGTTCACCCCTCCTGGGCTATATCTCCTTGGTCTAGTTTCCATGGCTTAGGCCTCTATATTATGTTCAAATTGTCATATTGTCATGTTTAAAATTATTCTATTCTCCTATAACCTGCTCCAATGAGTCCAAAATAGATAAAAATGGTTAGCTAGCCTCTTTTTGAGCCTGAATTGGTTGAAAAATGAAAAAATTATGGCCTCTTCAATTTCTCCCACTAAATCTGGCCCTAAACTAGTTAACTGCCACTAAAACTGGCAGTTTCCACCAAACCCAAAGGTCTGCCAAATAATTCATAAATAGTGCTAAATGGGGATTAGTGCTAGTTAAGTGTAGTTAATGCGCTAATACCACACTTCAGTAAATATGAATTTAATTATGGTTTAGGCGTTAACAACTTGGATTAAGGTTAAGTAATCATGTTTAATGGTCTTAAACACCACACTTAAGTTGGATCTCCCGCCGTTTGGTTATATGTTGTGGTCATGTGGACTGGGGGCTCACCCTTTGTGGCTGACCCCCCGCTTACCCCTACCATAAACTTTGGGTTAAAAAAAATATAATTTGCGTGCATAGTATTGTAAGGATGAATGTATAACAGAGGTGGTAAACCGTGGCTTTGTGGGCAAGAGGTCACAAGGTTGAACCCCAGTGCCTCCGCCCAGAATTCGACCTAAAATTTTACAATAAATTTCGACCTTGGGGGGCCACGTAGCAACCTCTGGGCTTGCCACGTGTCCTTACCTCATTGGTCGAACCAACACCAACCATCCAATCCAATGCCAACACTTGTCATCTGTTTAGTAGTCCACCTAGGGGAATATTTTGATAATATTCCAATGAATATTCATTGGAATATAACTTTTACTGAATGGGATGTACGGATTCCTAGTCAGCATCCTTGTCAGCCCTGAAAAAATTTACATGTTTAGCCAAGAGAAAATATTGTGTTTCTGGGAGCATACTGCAATAATTTTTCGTGAAACAAAGTGCGTTGGATTCATAACGATCAACACTACATAGTCGTTGAGGTTCTGAGCCAATCTGATAACTTTTATTTTTGAGCATAAAACTAAGCATCTCATCACCTTTGCCATTTCATTTTCCTATTTCATTAGAAATAATTAACCAAAGTGAACACCCACTACAATTTTTTTCCCACCATTCAATTTGGAATACATGTCCCATTAACTGTGGTTATTATTTTTGAATTTATTAAATTTTACATGAAATTCTCACAAGGGTTGTTACATGACTATTGTGGGTAGGGATCTAAATTTTATTTGGGGGGATCTAAAATATGGGGACCCTTGGCCATAATTGACCCCTCTTGGATTTTTTAATTGAACACCAGATGATTCTAGACTTACTGACATTCTCCCCCCAAAATTACAACCCTCATGGATCAACAACATAAAAAAGGGAAAATAATTGTGAAATTCATGGACTGTTTCCTTATATATGAATCTCTTCTTCACCATACTCTTTGTATCCACCAATGGGTCTTTTTAGGTGGTGATTTTAACCACAACCCCTTTCTCCTTGTATTCTATTCCTCTCCCACAAAACCACTATGACACTTTAAGTTGAAACCCCACTAGTTTGAACATCCCTCATTACATTATGTCATCAAATAGGCCTAGTTCCATTTCTCTCCAAATTTTTTGGAATCTCCATTGATATTGTTCCAAAGGAACCTAAAATTTTCTAAAAATAATATCTCAAAGTGGGAAAAAAAACAAGGGTGTAATACTCAATACTGGTAGGCTTTGAAGAAAAACTAAGTGATTCCCTTGATCATGAAGCTATCAGGTTGGATTAGTAGATGGAAGGGAGTATTATGAGAGACCTATAATTATAGAGAAGGAGACCTAGAGGTCTTTGGTTATAGGTTGGTGATGAAAACACCAAATATTTTCATTGGATATAAAATCACTTTAAGACTATAAATACTATCTGGGTTATAAAAAACCATGATGAAACTAGTGCCTCCCACGAAATTTTTTTAAGGATGGAAATTTATCTTAAAGTTTAGAAACCTTGGAAAATCTTACGAGTCCCTAATATGAAAACTGTAAAAAATTTGTTGATATTTTTTTAACGATATCCAAATTTCTAATGACTATATATATTCTCTATAATTTTTTGGCTATTTTTAGGATAACATAATTTTATACTATAAAATTTGAGCGAATCACTTTTAGAAAAAAATGGAAATTGGCGAATATTTTTTTTGGAAAAACCATAGAAAATTAGTCTACCTACGAATATTAACCCCTAAAAATTTCCATGCTACCTCCTCCTTCTAGGACATATCCTAAGAAGGTTCTAGATACTTCAATCAGATATTTCATTAGGATAATGGAAAAAAAATAAATCATATTTGAAAAGTGGTATGAATTTTCCTTGGATTTTTTAATCAAGTGAAAAATGACATCCTTATGACTAAGGTTACAAAACATGAGCTTGAATATGTCCTTCACAATTTTTTCAAAAAGGAAATATCCCTAGGCTAGATGAGCTCCTTATTTAATTCTATCTTGACTTCTTTGATTCCTTGGGTGATGATCTATTGAGGGTTGTTTAATGTTCTAGAAGTTATGGCCAAATCCTATCCCCCTTTAAGACCAATTTTACTTCCCAAATTCAAAATTCAGTAACCTCAAATATTTTGGTATATTTAGACTTGTGTCCTTATATAACACCATATACAATATCATTTCAAAATTTATTTCACTTTTCTGGAAAGGAATCCTTTCATAACACATTTTTGGGTATGTGTTATATATTATTTGATTGACTAACCCCATGTGTGATTTATATGCACCATGTACATAGGGTCACTTTTATTCGCCTTATTTGTGTGGTACACAAGGGGTGGGAGCCCCCATTTATGGGGTTATGGTAACACCCTGATATAGTGTTCGGGGCAGCCCTTTGCATCCATTTTCACTGGATTTAGGCACATATTTTTAGGTGCATGGTGGGTTTTCCCATGGTTTTGTAGATCCGGTCAAAGTAACTAAGGTTGTACTCTAATAGAAGGTTATTATATTTGGATTTTATGAATGCTATAACATATACATATTGTATTGTAATATTGTAAATATTATATATCATAAATATTATTGGTTTTCCCTTTTCTCATTTCCAGGATAAAATATTTGTGTTAATGTTCATGTTTTTCACTGAATATTTTATTTTTCATTGAGAATCTATTTGTACGAATTATATTTGTAGGGTTAAAACCTAAATTTGGTATTAGAGTAGTTTTGGCTTTAAGGGGGAACCTTTGTAGCTAACGTGTTTGGCTTGTGCCCATGGTAGATCCTATTACAATGGGAGATCTGAAAAAGTGATTCTTGTGATGAAAAGGAAACGGCGAGTAGTTCAAAGATAGAAATAATAAATTCAGTGGGAAAATTTTCAAGCTATGCAACCTAAAAATGGAAGATTTGATGTTAGAAAAATATCAGTGGTTCATTTTGAGTCCTAGTATTGTACTAACAGGTATTTCAATAGAGAAATGGACCAATATGGATCAATAGGAAAGGAGGAAACTAAAATTGTATCTCTTAGATTTAATATTACTAATTTTTTAAGGGGAAGTTACATCAAAGGATTTGTGGGACGAGTTAGGGGATTTGAATCAACCTAAGTCCCCAGTGAATAAATTGTTCCTATGGTAGAAGTTGTATGGCCCGAGGATGAATGATGGAGATTCATTGAAAAAGCATGTAAATTCCATCAATAATATGGTAAGTTAGATATTATCTTTTGATATTAATATTTTAGATGAAGATAAGTCAACCAATTTGTTATGTTCTCTACCATACCTATGGGATAGTCTAGTTTTTGTCAGAGGTAGTAATGCAACTATTTAAAGTTTGATGAAATGGTATCATCCTTCTTATTGAGGGAGATGAGATGGAAAAACATGGAAATATAGAATGGAGATGCCTTATATATAAGAGGGTGTTTTGAAAATAGAAGTAAAAATAAGTCCTCAAGTGGGAGATATAAATATAGAGGAATATCTCAGTGTCTAGGAAAGTTTGTAAAGGTATGTTGGAGATGTAAAAAAAAAGGAATTACAAGAAAAAATGTAGATCTAAAATTCCTAAGAAAGGAAAACGAATCGAAGTTTCTCCTCTATAAGTAAAAACTACCTCAGATGAAGGAGGGGATGTGTAGTTAACCTCTTTGAGTACACATGGAGATCATGAGGCATGGTTGGTCGACTCAGGATAATCCTTTCATATGACTCCCCATAGGGAGTGGCTCTATGAGTATGGAAGAAATAATGGTGGTGATATTTTTTTAGGAGATGGCGCGACAGATAGAACCATAGAATGAGTAAAATTCAAGTTGAATATTATGGGTAGAAGGACTAGAACACTCCCTCATGTTTTGCACATACTAGGATTAGCTATAAATTTTATTTATGAATGAAATATGAGAAATGCAGGCGTAAGAACAATGTTTTAAAGGATACATGTAGATGGTTTGAGGAGAAATGGTATTTCTAATATTGGAAATCTTTATAAGATGTTGGGAAGCACTATTAGTGATCGGTACAATAGTCCCATTGTTCCTGAGAGTGGAGTAGAAGAAAGAAAAGATTTCACTATAATTTTTAAAAGTTTTGCAAGGAAATTCTCCTAGCAATTTTAGATATTTTCTAAGCAATTTAGGATTTCATAACAAGAGAAAAATGGAACAATTCACTTTTTCTAGTTAAGGCAAGGAAAAATTATATGTCAAACTAAAAAACGAGGCCATTTCCCTTTGATCATGCTCAATTAAAAAAAAATACTCATACTTAAATTTATTTTCATTTTCAGAGATTGGTTACACAATGTTATGTGGAAAAATTGAAAAATTGTGTCGGCTTATTTGTCCACAAGTGATGAGGAAAAATAGGTACTTACCCTTCCCTTGGAGGTTATTTTATGAAGCTATGGTTTTGTGGATGAAATTTATCAAGATAAATATCTTTTTTACCCCTTGGGAAAATCATGTAGCACTTGAGAGCGATCATGTAACACATATTCTAAATCATGTAGAAATTATGACAATCATATAGTAGTTGTCTCCCCCTCCTATAGCCTCATATATAGCAATATATAAGACCTATTGTATAAGTAGCTCGACTCTCGATGGTTGTAGTAGGCCTCCTTGATTTTTTTAAAGTGATACTTTTTCGCCAAATGAGGCTCAAGTCCACTTTATTCTATTGGTGGTTGGGTGGTGGGCCCAACATGCGATATGAGCCGCCCCCCACTTACCAGCTTCTTAATTTAACCATAGGCCCATTGGCCCACTCCTTTTAGTCATCACCTTTTTTTGCTTTGTCTTTTCCACATGTGTGATGAGAGGGGTAGAGAACTTGAACTAAAAATTTGAGGGTGGCCGAGATTGTTGAACCGATCCTAGCCTACAAAACCTCATATCTCATTCATTGATAAAATTATTTTAAACCACGGTGCGCTCAAGGGGAGTGGTTAGGAAATTTTCATACTTGTGCCTACCTAGTGATGCCTATGAAGATGTGTTGATCTCTTGATGCTTATGTTATCACACTCAAAATTTGCAAAAAATTGTGTTGATAGGGTCACTATAATTTTTATGTTATGTAAAATTAGATCATGCAATCGATGAAGAGGGGTGAAAATCATGTCTATCCTAAGGCTTAAAATCATCATGAACTATTTCTTGTTAGTTAGTTGGAATTTAATATCATCATAAAGTTCACCTTCTCACTTAACTGATAACCTATCCATTTTTACCGGTTTTCGTAGGGCACATAACTACAAAATGTAAGATTGCAATACAGAAACACCTAAACATTTCGTAGCGAATCTGTCAGAATTTACATTATCAGTGCTGTGGAAACATGTTTTTCTGTGGAAAACAGGGTTTGGAATGACATGACATTTTCTCACTGTTTTAGGTGGAAGTGGATTTATTTGGTCAGATTATGGTGGTTAGCATCATTTGAAATTATGATTGTTGGGCTCTTATTCCCTCTTTCCACTTCATTTTTTGTCTTTTTCTAGTGTTAATTATGATTTAAATAAATCTCCACTCATTCTTGCCTTGTCATAAGCTTATTCATCTCCTACCTGTCACAACTAGTTTTAAATCTTGCATGCTACATTCTCCTATCACCAAAAAAGTTTCATATCCATCCCAAGATGCTCTCTGTCATTACCCTTTCCACCTTTACATGCATCATTCGATTGTCACCTTGGAAGAGTCCACCCCATTGCAAAGTAGCTTACTCGCCAAATAATTCTTTGGAGGTGTCACGGGTTCATGAAGGCGACGTAGCATAAAAGGGAGATGGCTAAGCATGAAAAAAAAATAAAAGGTGGCCATATGCTTATATAGGAACCCATAGACCTTAAACTAGTCATGGAGGGCCTCATCTTCACACAAGTTTTCATCTAGACAGGTTACATGCATTTTTGCCAGGACCTACAAGGATATTTGTTGTGTTTTTGGACTATTTGAGCTGTTGGTTTCAAGAGAAATTTGCAGGAAACTGAAGATGAGTTTCAAGAATATAAATGAGGTTTTTTCTAAGAAAAGAACTAGGAACAATAACCTCTTCCACGTTTCTCCTGAGTGCTACCAATTTGGATATTTCAAGATGTCTTTGTGACCTATTTTGAGAATTCCGAATTTTCTTGTTTTATACATGATTTTATAATGCATATTCCGGAGGGATGGAGATGGTTTTCAAAAAACCAAGGGACATTTTTATTATAAAAATTATTATTTACAAAAACCTCCTCTAATTTTGCAACAGATATCAGGGATAGATAGATAGGAGCTCATGACTACAGCCTTGTTTTTCAGAAAAAAAGGGTCTTTTAATGGAGGATGAGCTACTTGCTGCTCCATGAAGAACAATAAATCACATTTTTATTAATATTTGACTTTAAGACACCTCAGGAATACATATGAAAGCTTTAAAAAATATAAAATGGTGTTTTTTGAGCTTATGAAGAAAAAATTGTGAAATTTTGTCAACCTAGGTGTTTTCATAGCGCCTGCCAGGCTTGAAGCCTAAAAAGCTCTACAAAATTTCTCTAGATGTATTTTTGATAAAAAAGGTGGTTAGAATTGAAATTAATTTTTTGGAAAATTTTGTATTAGCCCTCCTAACCTATTTTAAAGACACATGGCATCATAAAGTCAAAGCGACTTGCAAAAGTGTTTAAAATAGAGGCGCTACGAAAAGTTGCTGCAGAATTTCCTACAACACTATGTTTTTGCAGTGCACATTTTTGATGAAATTTTTGAATTTTAGAGGGAAGATGAAGGCAAACCAAGAACGTTGGAAGATAAAATGATAGTCGTGGAATATTCCACCAAGTTTATCTCTTTAAATGAGGTTTTCTTATGCTACAGATCGGCCTAAAGATAGGGCTTCATGGTCATTATTGTTATCTCCTTAAGCATAGGAAGATTTGTTTCTTAATCTAGTGGATGTTTTTATGGCTTTATCATGGTCATTTCCACATAAGAAAATCATCTTATTCATTGTAAATATGCACTCATTTCAGTTGAAAATGTAATTAATGAAGTTGAGTTGTATTAGGACTCTAACTCCTAAACTTAGCAAATCATTGTTTTGTTTCTAGATATTTAGTGTTTAGTTAGATGATGTGTCAAAGTGAAGGGTTCGATGGTCTTTCCAACTGTGCAAACCCTATGTAAAAGTGAAAGTTGTATTAATAGGGAGGATTTCGAAGGAAAGAGAGTTGGAAAATGTTATTTCAAAAGACTACTTTGTAAAGCTTTGGGATTTCACCAATATACAGTGACAGTACAACTTTTCTTCACTTGAGATTCTTATGATGTTTCAATGAGTTACAGTTCTATCATGCTTAATGTTTTTCCTCCAGTGTCATAATGCTTGATTATTTAAAATTCATGTACATCATGTTCTGAATTCGTTTAAGAATTAAGCTATGGCATACTCTCTTAATATTTTTCTTTCAATATGTTGATGTCTCGTTACTCAAAATTCGTGTTTCTCATGCTCTGAATTCCTTTGAACATGAAGTTATTGAATATTTTCTGTGTGTTTTTTCCTTTCATTGAAACATCTACAAGCCTCAACTTCCACAATGAAATCCATTGTCAGTGAATTCTCTAACACTGACTCTATAAGCTCAATGGTAGTAAACCCTATACATTTTCACCTGCATGCAAAAAAATTCAATCCAATTCAGATTTAGCCATCTACTTTCAATTTATTCATTGAATATCCTTTATCCTTTTGAGAGAGCCCTCTCAGGCTGGAAAGGCTAATTTCTAGCTACAAGAAATTTGAAATAGTTACTCCAAGTTGACTGTTGAAGCAGCCCATCAGTAACAATTTGGTGATAACATCTTGCATGGTATTATTGAACATGGGTGAGGATGATTTGAATTACTTGTGACATTTTATTTCATTATCTTCATTACTCGATGCATTTTATTGATAAATATTATTAAATTTTCATTTTTGGTTGAAGCTTGATGATGTAGGTCCTTTAGGATGTACGTGCCATATTGGATCAAATGTTGCTACTGTTTGGTGAAAGATCCTATAGAAACATGTAAAGGATCCTAAAGTTTCTTAGGACCATGGATGTAATCCTCCAATGCTCCATAGTGATTAAATTTTGGATTTAGTGCTCTATTTGTGGTCTTTTAGGGTATGTGTAGACTGCAATAAGACTATGTGTCTTCCTGTAGAAGTAACACAGACCCTGCTAGGACCTCTAATTTCTACAAGTATCACTTCAATTTTTTTTAATAAATTATAATAAATCTAAGGCTGTGTGTTAGAGAGATTTTTTGTGATATGAAAGGTGAATGAATCTTATGAAAGGAAATAATTTCTATGGAAAAAAGTGGAAATAATGGTGGGAAGAGGTTAAATAGAGTGGTGAGTGGATGATAAGGCTATTATGGGCCTCCTCCCTTGTTCCTGAGTGAAGAAAAAACAAATTGCTTCTTCTTTTCATAGTGATTAATATCCTATAGTAGTTTTGGGACAATCTTGTAAAAAAGTAGGGTTGTGGAAGAATTAGGTGAGGAAGGTCATTTCATAATGGGAAAACTTAGGGAAAATAAATTGAGGGGTGGAGTGAATTCAAAGAGAAAATTTGGAGGATGTGAAGGTGAATTTTTGAAGTTGCTTCCCTATCTAGTGACCTCCATTGATTATCACTAGAACCCTAGGGAAATGTTAGAAAAATAATGTAAGGGCCCCGTTTTCTCTTCTTTTTTAATTACTTATCTCCTTTTTTTCTTTCTTTGTTGGTCTTTTTAGACTTGTAGGCTGCCTCAAAGGAGGTTTTCAACCTACAAGACTGCCGAAGGTGCATCAAAGGAGGTTTTGACCTAGGGATCTTTTATTTCATTGCATCATTTTTTTCATATATCCTCGTATATGCCAAAAATGGAATAAAAAATCCCAAATGCCGACCCAAAACATTGAATGTTTTTTGAAAATTGGTTAATTTATCTTAAAATAATAATATTACAACTGAAAAAATTTACATACTTCAAAAATAATATTTTCAAACATGCTTACAATAATAACACACTAACCCTAAGAAACCATAAATCATTTCTTAGGAATTGTTCCAATGGACCAAACTCCACACATAACACACAAGGAGCATATAAATTCAGTACATATATTTAACATTAATCAAGCTACCACATCATTCGACCCTTCTAATAAAACTATAATGTCAAGAAAGGGTTTGGTTTGTTCCCATTCTAAAGGGAAATCTCTATCTGTTGTCCATCACCATATTGATAATCAATATTTCTAGAAGAATCCACTATGCTCATATCCAACACTCTCTCCCATTCTTTCTCTACATGATAACTAGTAGTGTTGGATGAATCCGTTATGCCCATATGCAATGCTCTCTCCAATTGTATTTATGCACACTTGTTGAGGAGGTAAATCCCCTCTGCGGACAGAGGCGATCCCTACTAGCCCAGCAGGGGTCTAGCAACAAACAAACAATGCTATGACGCAAGCTCCTAGTTACGAATGAAAGAATTGGGATAAGAGCCTACCTGGATTCCAACGCTAGATCTGAAGAAGAAGCCAATTCCCTTCCATAGAACTCCCGCAGCCAAACCTCCCAACTCAAGATAGGCAGTGATTTGTGAGTTTGTTTGAACTCAACTTACGCCATCCATATTTAAAAAACAGTCCCTAAAATGGGTGGCGCGATTGCTGCTCTATGACAGAGCGCCAAGTGGCGCGACCTCTTTACAGGATTTCCCTGATTGGCGCGAGCACTGAACTGTCTACCCGCGCCAATGCAAGAAGAGCTGTTTTTCATGGATTTTGCAAGGAGATGTCTCAAGGGGAAATGAAGCTCATACTCAGAGGGATGCAATGATGATGTTTTCAGTGCATGACAGTGTTCACAGGTCACATTATGGGTCCTCCATTGTGCGGGACGGGGAATGGTAGAGACGGTGACAAATTGCGTAACAACACACTGAAGAAGGGCCATTTAGCCTCACATTAGCACTAGTATTTGTAAAAGATTTGAGAAATCTTCTTTTTTCAAATATTGGTTCAAAAGTGGTGATAATGTGGGGATACACAAGGGGGTGAAAAAGTGGAGTTAGTAAAAAATGTTAAATTCATGTTAAATGTAGATGTGGCATTATATGGTGTATGGTGCAAACCACCAAAACCCAATCTCACGTGGATCAAGATATTGTGATGCAAAGAACCAAAACCAATTTTACAAAAATTAAAAATTTACCATAAAAATATCAAGATTATTATTATAATAATAAATTCTATATGGTGCAAAGCGCCTTAAAATAAAAAATGGTGCATTCTTTTCTATTATTATTATAAAATTGCATATCGTGCAAAGAAACATAAAATATGAAATGGTGCAAAAAAAATAACCTTCTTTATTCAGAAAGGTTGTATATTGCCAAGGTTTAAAGATATACTAAGAAGTATTTGATAATTTAGAAGCTATGTGTCCCTGAGTTTGGAACCTACGAAGAGTTTGATTTTAGTTCTAAAGAGAAAATTTTGACCATTTTATTATGCTTAAATCCAATTAGCATCAATATATTTAATTTATATCAAATGTACTAACACAATAGAAGTATCCCCTTGTTGCATCCAAAAAATATAATTCATTGTGTAAAATAAGAATATGGTAGATTTTTGTGCCTACCTACTTCGAACAATGATCGCTACATTATGGAAAGTATCAATTACAAATAATGGAACGATTCATACGATTCCAAGTTGATAGGCATAATAAATTTACATACATAATATCACTACTAATCATTTTGGTCAACATGGTATTGATCATGTATATGAATCAGTGAAATCTTTGAAAATTAAAATAAATAAATAAATAAAATTTCTAAGTAGTGTCGTTTAAATTCCAAGCCTCAACGAATTTTGTTTGAGCGAAAATGTAACACCCCCAAGTTACAAACATTTACTTTTTGAAAACTTTAAATTGATGAAATTATTAAACTAATAAGTGAATTGCGTATTTATTTTATTATTTATTCGATTTTCTTAAATGAATAATGGATATGCTGAAAAGAATTGGAATTGAAAATATTGTTAAGGAAAATGAATTCCTAACTCTAAAGCAGTTGATGCAGTGAAGGAAGTTACTCACAGTTACTTTCTCCTCTAGAGATAAAATGGAAATCTCAAAGAGGAGAAGGGTTTCAGTGCTATGAAAAAAGAAAAGAGAACTGTAGGAGCAAAGTGCTAGAAAGGGTATCGAGAGCTGAACAGAGAGCCAGTGGAACTCTATTGTTAGTTTTAGTCTGGACTAAGAGTCTCGATGCCTAGATTTTATGATACCTAAATAAAAATTGTTTTCCAAAGCCTGGATTGGAGCATGGGGGGAGAAGTCGATGTAATATCCCTTCTCGAGGTTAGGCAGAATACACAGTCTGGAATTTATTCTGAGATAAGAATATTACAAGTGTTTTGTGTGTTTTAAGTGATATGAATGTTCTAAGTATATCCCGTGTGTGTGTTGTATACATGGGGTAATTTATCTATTATGTGTAATCTAAGAAGAACTATATATATGTTTATATACATACCTAGAGAGTTTCTGTTAGGTCCCTATATTACTAGAATAGTCCCTTATTGTTGTTAGTGTAAACCACTTATTGTTATTGTTGTACCCCTGTAACCCCAATATTGTTATTATTGTTCCCTTACGTTATTATTGTTAGGTAAGCTAGGATTACATTATGACCGCATGGACTCCTATATATAGAAGGAGGTTTTGTCATTTGTATCATCCAACAATTGTTCATTTATGTAATGTATTGAAGGTTTCCCCCTCGAAGTGGCTGATTTCTAAGGCGTTGATATCTCTTTTCTTCTATTTTTGGAGTTGGTTTCATAACATTTGGTATCATAGCTTTGGAATATAGGGTTTCGGTACTCCAAATAGGTCATAATGTAATTTTCGCTATAACTTGTTTTCTACAAAGGTTCAAAAGATGAAATTTGTAAAGATCGAAGTTGAAATCAGGAGGAATTTTGTGGAAACATTTCAAATATTGGTTCTTAATATTGTTGGAGATATGATCTGTGGAAGTTAGGGTTTTTTCAGACTCCTGAATTTCACCTAAAACAGGTCATCGTAGCCTTTGCGCTATAAAGTTTTTTCTATGAAGAGTTAGAAGCTGAAATTTTTATAGAGAAAAGATGAATTCCTCATAATTTTTTTGTAATTATTTCAGATCTTGGTTTGCAATATTTTTTGAGATATGATCTTTGGAAGTTAGGGTTTTTTTAGGCTCCTGAATTTCATCTCAAAGAGGTGACCGTGGTAAAATCATCATAACTCTCTCTCTGAGCATCGAATTGGAATTTGGTAAAAAGTGGCCGCAAGTATATGGAATGTAGCTTTCTTTGTATCAATTTGAGAGGCATAGGAAAAAGTGACATGTGGCACGCCGTAAAATTTCACTCTACTAAACTAGTCCATAATTAGGTCATTGTGGGAGATTGGGCATAACTTTGCCTTGAGGAATCCAAATCAAGTCAGACTTATGGAATTCGAAAGAAGATTTATAGGTCTACTACAGGGCTGAATTTCAGATATTGAAGATCTTAAATCATCGAGATAATTCAGTTTCAATATCAAGCTCCTCAAAAGCAATAAAAAGGTGTGTATATTTTTTTTAGAATTGCATAAGTCTTGTTTGAAGAATCAATTTGAATTGATTCCAAGGGAATATTATATTGGGTTCTGAAATACCCCCTAAAAATAATTCAACACCCATCAAGCCTTTAGAAGGCTCTACTATGACTGATGAAGACGAAGAAAGGCAACATGACATATCAAAATTACAAAAGCAAGTGCACCAAATTTCACTCTCGTAAAGAGCAACAAAAAATGAAATGGAATTTTTGAAGAAAGGTGTGGAAGCTAAGATGGATGGTTTGAAGAAAGGCATGGAGGGTTTTAAGAATGGCATGGATGGCATGGAAGCTAAGATGGATGACATGGAAGCTAAGATTGATGAAAAAATGTAAAACATGAAGAATGATTTAAAAGCATACATGGAAGGTTTGACAAAGTTGATACAAGAAATGTTTCCTAATGGCAGAAATATATTAGAGGAAGCTCGTGATGAGAAAAAAACAAATGTTAATCCTGATTTCATAAAATCTAATGTTGGATTGAAGGACCACCATATTCCAAATATGAATATGAGGAATTTTGATGGCAAGGATCTCGTAACATGGATACTATAGATGGAGCAATATTTTGATCTCAATAATGTGAAAAACACACAAAAGGTACGGATTGCAACTTTACATTTAGAACAAAATACATTTGTATGGTATCGATAACTTTGCTCCCGTAAAAAAAAAATCACTTGGTCAATTTTTATGGAGGAAATGACAGTACATTATGAAGATACAAAGAGCAACACCTTCTTTAGCCAATTGATAAATCTCAAACAAAAGGGTTCAGTGGTGGAGCACATTCAGGACTTCGAAAAATTTAATATAAGGGTAACTAATATTCCAGAGGAACATATGATTGATGTCTTCATAGGGACTTTAAATAATAACATCCAACATGAAGTTCGTGTGTGGGAACATGATTCATTGGAGAAGGAATTCAGGTTGGAAATAAAAAATGAATGTAAAATTATGGCGAAAAGGAAGCCTACCACGCACATCTATAAATATGGAAGTGTTGCTACTCCTAGACTTCGACAACCTAGAAGGTTAAAACCACAACAATTGGAAGAAAAAATAGCAAAAGGGCTTTGCTACAGTTGTGATAGAAAATACACTAAAGGTCATAAGTGTGGTGAGAAGAAATTATTTTACATATATTGTTAAGAGGACGAAGAAAATGAACAAGAAACTTCAAAATAAGAGGATATACACCAGGAACGAACCCTAGAAGAAGAAGAAATGAGTCCGACCATATCGTGTAATGCATTTTCAGGAATTACCACTCCTCAAACTCTCAAGATATAAGGAAATATAAAAAATAAAAAGGTAATAGTCTTGATTAATTCAGGTAGTACCCATAATTTTATTCATTGTAAGGTAGCCAAGGAATTGAATTGTTTCCTATACCCAACACCAAAATCTCAAGTGATGGTTGAAAATAGAGGAAATATAAATTTCTTTGGAAAATACCGTAATATCAAGCTAACCATGGGGTAATATGTATTGAATATTCCAATGCTTTCTATTCCAATGGGAGGTGCTCATGTTGTACTAGGAGTATAATGGTTACAATATTTAGGGACGATAGCTTTTAATTTTCAAGAACTTTTCTTGAATTTTTTTTTGGAAGGAAAGGAAATCGAATTATGGAGTATGTGGGAAGACAGGAAAGAGAATAAGCTCTAATTTCATGAAAAATATTCTGAAGAAATAACAACGAGGCGTAATTGCACAATTATGCTCACTAGAAGTTCCAACATCAAAATCATCTATTTCTCCAAATCTCCAAAAAGTCTTGGATAATCATTCCAAGGTGTTTGAAACTCCCAAAGGACTCCCACCTATTCATGATCATGATATTGCTATTTATTTGATTCAAGGAAGTGTTCCTCCAACCATTTGGCCTTACAGATATCCTTATGTCCAAAAGAGAAAAATTGAACGTATGATTTCAGAAATGTTAGAGGCTTATATAATTCAACCTAGTCAAAGTTCTTTCTCTACTCCAGTAGTATTGGTGCAAAAGAAGGATGGATCATAGCGCATGTGTTCAAATTATAGGGAGCTCAATAATCTCACTATTAAAGATAAATTTCCCATTCCTGTGATTGATGAATTATTGGATGAATTACATGGAACATTGCAAGTTGGATCTTCGTTCAGGATATCATGAAATTAGAATGAAGACTGAAGATATTCCAAAAACAACATTTTGAACCCATGAGGTTCATTATGAATTTTTGGTCATGCCTTTTGGCCTTACCAATGCACCTTCTACATTTCAAGGGTTGATGAATTCCATTTTCAAAACATTCCTTAGAAAATTTGTGCTACTATTTTTTGATGGCATACTAATCTACAGTAGGTCTTGGAAGGATTATGTTCAACATGTTGAAAGGGTGCTGAAACTATTTGAGGAGAAACAATTATATGAAAAAACATCCAAATGTTTCTTTAGAGTACAAGATGTGGAATATCCGGGTCATATTGTATCTCACGAGGTTGTTAAGGTAGACCCTAAAAAAATTAAAGCCATTAAGGAATGGAAAGTCCCCACAACCATAAAGAAGTTTCGAGGATTTATCAGGTTAACAGGGTATTATCAAAAGTTTGTTAAGAACTATTGGAGAATAGAAAAACCTCTAACAACATTATTGAAGAGAGATTCATTTTCATGGACTCCTAAAGCAACTAAGGCCTTTGAACATGTTAAAGAGGCTACATGCCTAGCACCAGTCTCATCTATGCCAGACTTCACAAAAACCTTTATTGTGGAATGTGATGCCTCAGGAAATGGAATTGGTGTTGTTTTAATGCAAGAAGGAAGACCCATTGATTTTGAAATCTGTCCAATCAAAGGAAACTATTTAAATAAAGATATGTATGAAGGGTATTTGTTGGTAATACTACGCGCAATAAAGAAATTGTGACCTTATCTAATGGGAAGACACTTCAAGGTAAAAAATGATCATGATAGGCTGAAACACTTTTTGGAACAAATACTATATTCAGAAGAGTAGGAAAAATAGGTCACGAAGATGTTGGGTTATGACTTTGAAATTATCTACAAAAAAGGGAAGCGAAATGTTGTTGCAAATGTACTGTCAAGAAAGGATGAAGAGGTGGAACCATTGCTTTGTGCCCTTTATATTTTCTAACCTGATTGGATAACTGAAGCAATGGATGAAAGGAAGAAGGATGAAGAAGTGTGGAAACTCATTCAAAAGTTGCAGCAAGATCCTAGTACACCTCATACATTTAGTTGGAAAAATGATTCCTTATGGTACAAATATCACTTATATATTTGTAGGAATTCCTAGCTAAAACAAAAGATTATTTTGGAATTGCACACTTCTCCTTTAGGATATCACTCCTAGATGGGTTCTTGGGTTACAATCAGGTGCTAGTGCTCCCAAGTGATCAAATCAAAACTGCTTTCACTACACCTTGAGGCACCTTTATGTATGTCAAAATTCCTTTTGGGTTAATGAATGAAGGGGCCACCTTCCAAAGGGCCATGGATATAGCATTTTCTGAAGACATTGGCTATTTCATAATCATTTACCTTGATGACATAACTTTTTTCTTAAAAAATGATGAAGAACATTTGATCCACCTAAGAAAAGTTTTTGAGAAGTGTAGGAAATTTGGCTTGTCATTGAATCCCAAGAAAAAACTCTTTGGTCACCAAGAAGGTAAACTTATTGGCCACATAATTTCGAAAGAGGGAATCAAAATAGACCCTACAAGTATAGATGGCATATTGCAGATCAACCATCCAAGGAGCCTCAAAGAATTGCAATCTTTCATCGGAAAGATTAATTTCCTAAGAAGGTTTATTCCTAATCTTGCTGAGCTATTAAAAAACATTAAAAACATGCTTAAGAAAGATGCAGGTGTAAAATGGACTTTACCAGCTAAATAATCATTCGAACTGGTCAAACAAGCTCTTACTCAAGCACCAGTCCTGATTAGTCCAGATTTTACCAAATATTTCTATATCTTTTCCTTTGCATCTGAACATACAATAGCTGCAGTTTTACTTTAAAAGAATGATTTGGGGCAAGAAAAACCAATATATTTCTTTAGTAGGGCCTTGAGAGATGCTCCTCTCAAATATAACATCATGGAGAAGCAAGCCTTAACATTAGTGAAAGCATTAAAAGACTTTAGGGTCTATATTTTACACTCTCACATCATTGCTTTTGTTCCACATACTGTTGTCAAGGACATTCTAAGTCAAGACCTTGACGGTAAAAGGGGGAAATGGATTGCAACTATTCTTGAATATGACTTAGAAATTAGGCCTACCAAACTAGTTAAGGGGCAGGGATTAGAAAAACTTATGGCTGAGTATAAATTTCAAGCACTGGACATGAATATGGTAGATGTGTTGGAAGAAATAGAAGAATCTGATGCTATTTTCATTGAAGAAACATTTTTAAATTCTCCTTGGTATGCTGACATTATTTATGTGCTTTTATATCTAAATGCCCCTCCTTCTTTGTCTAAAAATAAAGCTAGATTCTTGAAACAAAAGGCTTTGACTTTTTGCATATTGAATGGAGTATTATATCGGAAAAATGCTGTTGGAATTTTGCTTAAATGTTTACTTGAAGATGATGCAGGAAAAATCATGCATGAAATGCATGACGGAGAATGTGGAGGACACCTCTACTGGAAGGCCACCGTGAACAAAATTCTTAGATCTAGTTACTATTGGCCTACCCTTTTCCCAGACACTCAAAAGTTGGTCATGTCTGTCCATAAGTGTCAACTCTTTGATGGCAAAAGAAAACTCCTTCCCTTACCTTTACGTCCTATTAGATTTGAGGCACCTTTTCAACAATGGGGGCTGGACTTCATTGGGGAAATTCATCCATCCTCCTCAGCTCAGCATAAGTGGATCCTCACGGCCACTGAATTCTTTACCAAGTGGATAGAAGCTATACCCTCCAGAAATGCTAATGACTCTGTCATCATCAAGTTTCTTGAAACTAACATCCTATCCAGATTTGGTTGTCCCAGAAAAATCATAACAGATAATGTTGCTGCTTTTAAATCTAAGAAAATGGTTGATTTCTGTTACAAATACCACATAACCTTGGGCCATTCCACTGCTTACTATCCCCAAGGAAATGGATTAGCTAAATCTTCCAACAAGAGCCTCATCAATATCATTAAAAAGTTGTTGGAACAAAATCAGAAATCATGGCATAGTAAGTTGGTTCATGCCTTATGGGCTGATAGGCTAACTACAAAGAAATCAATAAACATGTCTCCCTATCAGCTAGTCTATGGTATGGATGCAGTCTTTCCCACTTCATTGGGAGTGCCAGTCATGAAGCTCCTTCAAGAAGTGCAGAGTGAAGAAAATGATATGCAGAGAAGGATCAACCAAACAATCCATTTACAACAGACCAGAGAGGAAGTCTATGAAAGAAAACAGCTAGTCCAAGAAAAAATGAAGAAGCTATTTGATAAAAGGACTAAGGCAAACAATTTCCAAGTTGGGAATGTTGTTCTTAAGTGGGATTCAAGAAAAGAAGAGAAGGGAAAACATGGCAAATTTGAGAACTTGTGGAAAGGGCCCTGTATTATTCATGCTGAGAGGGGTCACAATGCATTTTTCTTGAAAGAACTGAATGGAGAAGACCTATATGGAGGTCCTGTCAATGGCAGGATGCTCAAGCATTACTTCTGTCAAGAATCTTAAGTTTCAAAGAATTTTTTTTTTCATTATAAATATCATAGTCTAACCATTGCATTCAAATTTAGAAAAATTAAAAATACAAAAACGAAGAAAGGAAGAAAAGAGGGCAGTTTGTAAAAACAATGAAGGTATAGCCCCATGCCAAAAAAGAGAAACAAATCTGAAAGTGTGAAAAATCAAAAGCCACTCCTACAAAACACACTTCTAGTTAGTCGAACAACCTAATCTCGACTAATTAGTTTTGAATTTTCTGCTGATAGGATAGTAAATTCAATTTGCCAAACTAATTAATCTTGGATTATCAGTAGATAGATTAGGATAGAATGAAATGGTTCAAACATGTTCAAAACCTGAACCTAAATTTCCAAAGAGAGATGAATCAAATATGTTTTATTTTTCTGAGTCAAAAAGGTGTAAAAATCTGGTTCCAATCAGCTCAAAATCTGAACCAGAGGAAAAGGAAGACAACTCAATAAGAGTCAAATCAGAGCTGTAGAAAAGAAGAAGGAAATGTTTTCAAATTTTAGATCTTAAGCCTTCCATTTTTTATTTATTTTTTTCTGCAAAATAAATGTCTATGTGCAGCTTGTCTTTATGCCATAGATCACAGCAAGTCAAACAAATTTATCTTGACTTGACTGTTTTTAAATTTATGTTTTAGAAATTTAGAGAATGAAAATTTGTTGGACAGTTTAATCCCAATAGATAGTAGAATAGGTAGAGAAGCATCTGAACTCAACTATTTAATCTGAGTTGAGGGAGAAATAAGGAGTAGAATCAGATTAGTTTCCTTCTTTTAAAAGAATAAAATTTTGTGAAAAGAGTTTGCCAATCCAAGTGCACTCTATTGAAGAAAAAAATGTTAGATCAGTAGGGTTGGGTAGGTAGAAGTTTGTATTGATGAAGATCCATTGTTTTTCATGGTTGCTAAAATGTTTTTCAGAGAATATCATCCCAGTAAAAGAAAAGTAGCCCAATGGATAAGGCACAGGTCAGCCTCCCAAAGAAAGCAAGTCTGAAGTTCTTGATGCCTTCAAGAAGGCACCATCCCCAAGTGGAGCCACTGTTAACCACCTGTAAATTTTGATTATACCAAAGGTGGCTAAATCTGTTTGAGATTTCAAGGAACAAATTCTATTACTAAAAATTTTTGGCTCTTGAAGACTCTTAAAGGCCTCCTGCCTCTGTCCAGATCCTATACTTTTGTTTTCATCCCAAAAGACTCTGAAATCCTGCTGATTTCCAAAGCCAAAATATTGCTGCAAACACCATTTTCTCTTTTCCCTTCTTTCCAAATTAACCTCATCTTTCTAGCCCCCTATTTCCCACAAAAATCCATCATTTTCACATTTCTGCATTTTCCCCTCATCAAAATCCCCTTTATAAGGTTTAAGACTCACTCTTGGCCTTATCGAAACCCTCAAACCTTTGAAAATCATGAGAAAAACTATTAAAAACCCTTTTTGTTATATATATTGGGCTTAAACCCCCTTGGGCTAAGTCCCTGGCCTTTCTGCCCATACACCCTGGCGCCATGACCGTGCGCTGAGCCAGTCGGGCGCTTATTTGGTTTAAATAAATATTTCTTCGCAAACCATTAAAAAACCTTTAATATTTATTTAAACCGTCGAAATTCATTTTATTTAATTTTTTCCGCTCGTGAAAATTGTGGAGCGATCTCAACCGTCGATTCAATCCATAAGATCCGATGGTGCAGAGTGCGTCTTTCCGTGGTCCCCACCACTCGAAAGCTGGTTGCCCAAAACCGGCGTTATCCATCGCACCGCCTTTGGGAAAAATGTTGTTTTCCCCTGATGGCCAATGATTCCATACACCTGCCGCCAGATGTCCCGTGTAATATTTTCAAAACCGCCATCCATCCGCCATCCATCGCGCATTAACGTTCAGACCAGGAGGCCCAGCGATATCGCTGTCCACCGTCCGATCTGGGGTGGGCCATCCAACGGTGATCGCTCGCCAAAGATGCCCGACAATTAACGAAGGTTCCCATGTGACAACCGAGCTACGGCGCGGCAGAAAATCAATCCCCACCGTCGATCTGATCTAAAGATCGACGGTCCATATTCCATTGCCCGATTTCCTCCGTTTGACTTTCAACCTCCGCTCCCGACCATCGATCTTTGCGCGATCGACGACTCAGATTCAATCTTCTTCCGCTCGTTCTATGGTCTCTCCCGATTAATCCCGACCGTTGGATGATGCCATCCAATGGCCCCGCTCCTTCCACACGTCCTCTGAAAGCAGTCAAAATATATACGCAGGATTTCATAACTTTTTTTTATATTTTGTAGGGTTTAAATGATTTTCCGCCATTCTGAAGAAAATTCGTGGGTTGAGGGTGGCGACCTTATCGCTTCAAAGGAAATCATTCACAGGTGTTAAATGCACGTTTCATCGATGTTTCATAACGCATTGATGCCATTCGATTCCTATTTCAGTCCTGCACATTTGAAATACACATCAAGTCAATCACAAATCAAGAGTATCAGTATAGAAGACCAGAATGCACCAGAAAAGAGGATTAAGAGATAGATTTGTGGGGATTATATCTAAGATATCTATCAAAAGCCTAATCCATGGATTTAAACACAGTTTTAAGGAAAGATTAGAGTGTTTTATCCGACAGAAAGCTCCACCGCCTTAGTTAAAGCAAATCAATTCTTCTCAGCTAGCACAAAGACACCTGTGCCTCAAAGAAATCAAATACAGGCCGAAGTTATTGCATGAAATCAGATATTTTCTTTTAGCACAGCCAGGGAGTTACTTCTGCAAGGAAATAAATGCAGAAATATCTGCAAAATAACCCCGACATCGCACAGAGCCTCAACGGTCAACGAAAGCTCCCATAGAGCTTAAATATTTATGTAAAAACATTTAATACAGGGGATATGTGTGTAATTTTCTTCACGCGATTCTTCTATATATACTTCTTCAGAAGATGAGAGAGGGGTTGGTTGTTGTTTGATCACAAGCTGTAATATTGAAACTCTCTTAAATCAATACATAGTCCTTTGAAGTTGAAGAACAAATTGAAGTCTTGGAGGTCTTGATTATGTTGTTGCATTTTTGTTCCTGAGAAGGCTCTATCATTGGATTCATGAGCTTGGCTGTTGGTGAATTATTCTGAACTGTTTCATTTTTTCCCTTGTTTTCATTATGTTCCATAATTTATTACTATAGTAGGATAGAAATTATTGGGCTAATAAATGACTCCTGGAAGCACCTTAGACCTGTTCATCCTTCACTGTTTTATGTTTTCTTCTGCTGAAGTATTTTAGAGGCTTTAATTTTTCTCTTTAGTCTTCATGCTTGTTTATTTCCTTAATAATTCGAACAGTTGGTTTCAGCATGATTTATGGTTCTCCCTACTTGTCTATTGCCACTTAAAAACTGTTATTGAAGTCTCCCTTTGAATTTCTTTGCTTATAGTGAATCAGAGAGGTTTGTTTTGATCTTGCCCTTTGTCCTCACTTAAACAATTGGCTTAAAGGTCATTATAATTATGATCATAGATGTTTTTAGGTGTTCCCTCTTCAATGACTGTGATTATTAGTAAATCGTATATGTTTTCTAAAGTCCTTTAGAATAAAATCTTTGAGGAAATAGGGTGTTCCCCGAATCTTAGATTTTACTTTTAAAGTTGTTTTGAAATCATTGTTTTCTTAAAGGTATGATTTGTAGAATTTATGGTTAGCCCTGTCTATCAAAGAACTCTTTATTGTTTCAAATTATGCTTTAAAATTCCCTTTGTTGAGAATTATAACTCTCTTTCCAAATCATTAATTTTCATTCCATTCCAAAAACAAAAGGATCCTGTGGCCAAGTTAGATTTTCCCTTTGATATCCCATATCCTTTAGTAAGTGTGTTATGATATCTTTTTGACTCCATTGCCCAATGAAACAGATATTTTACTGTCCTATATATCTTTCCTAGACCTTTTATGTTCTGCTGTATCAATTCCATCCAACCAAACAAACAAATACCTACACTTAATAACTAGTCTAAAACCAATAATCTAAGCACACAAGATAAACCTTTGCAAACAAATTTTGAGAGATCCCTCTCTAAGAGCAGGAGGACTAGATTCTGTAACTCTAAATATTGGTTCTGATGTTGCCTTGTCTTTTGATTTTCCAAACTATCAAAACACGGGACACCAACATCTCCAACTCTTAAAGGATAACCTAAATTTCAAACAAAATTGACTAAAACAACAGGTAGATCAACATCACAACGAGAGAAGTTTTGATGTAGGAGACTGGGTATTTTTACGGCTACAACCATACATACAAATGTACATCAAGCAAGCTATGAATGATAATAAATTATCGCCAAAATACTATGGTCCTTAAAAGGTGTTGTAAAATATTGGTACTATGGCATACAAATTGGAGCTTTCTGCTTCTTCGCGAGTGCATCAAATTTTCCATGTTTCATGCTTAAAGAAGGTTATAGCGGACAAACTTCCAGTTCAAACAATATTTATAGAACTTGATGAGGAAGGAAAAATAATATTAAAACCTGAAGCAGTCACGGAAAAAAGAAATCGATAGCTAGAAAATCTATCAATTTCAGAGTATCTCATCAAATGGAAGAGCTTACCCACTAAAGATTCTACATGGGAGGATGAGAATTTTATACAAGAGAATCCAGAGCGAATCAAGCATTGAGGACAACACTTTTTTGAAGAAGAGGGGCATGTTAGGTCCCAATATTACTAGTATATTCCCTTATTTTTTTTAGCGTAAACCACTTATTGTTATTGTTGTACCCCTGTAACCCCAATATTTTTATTATTGTTCCCTTACATTATTATTGTTAGGTCAACTAGGATTATATTATTAACCCATGGACTCCTATGTATAGAAAGAGGTTTTTTCATTTATATCATCAAAGAATTATTCATTCATGTAATGTATTGGAGGTTTCCCCCTCGAAGTGGTTGATTTCTAATGTGTTGATCTCTCTTTTCTTCTATTTTTGGAGTTGGTTTCATAACAGTTTGATATTATTAGTATACCATGTATGGTGAATATGAAAAATGTATATATATTCTAGAAACTTTTATACTCTAAGTACATCGTGTGTGTTTAGAATGTATTAGGTATTTATTATTTTTCCTGTGTAAACTGGAAGAAACTATGTATATATTCTAGACAATATTTCTTTTAAGAAAAATTATGTGTCCCTGAATCAACAAATGAAAGAAGTTCATTATTTGTACCTTCTCTAGTATCCTACAATTAGTGAAGATATAATAATATTATTTACTATTTTGGTAAGGTCAAAGTCTACTTTTCCAACAATGACGAAGTTAACAGTAATCAATGAAGTCTTGGTATCAACTAGTTAACTAGATATTTAATCTGTACATGAGCAGATTTAACGTAATTTTCAAGCAAGGGAAGTCATGCTAAAACTTTTGTAAATAATACTAGATAATTTTCCCTCGATAATAACCAAGGTTGGGAAAAACCTTACCAAAGCCTCGGGCCTAGTTAGGGTATTCAAGTTCCATTTTTTCCTTTTAAAGAAATACAGATATATGCAGTATAGCTGCATTAAATGGAAATAAGAATAATGTTCTAAAACCACAAAAATAAAGCTAATATATTTTCATTGCAGTGGAGAAAACACCATCAACAAACATAATTCTAATACGGAAACAGAGAAAATTTTATTACAACAAAAATTCATTCACGAGAACATCGAATGCATGGAGGAATAACTAACTTTTAACTCACACAATATACATTAAGCCTATGTCTGGAAAAACTTAGATGTAATAATCATCCCCAGAGGGTCCCATAACCATTTGTACATAGTTAAAATTCACTGGAAGTAACGTAAACTACCATTGTAGGAAGAAATAATACATTGAGACCAATTACTCAGGCGAGAAAACCAATAACTCCGCTCGAAGAGATCAATCTCACAACTGGTGGTAATATTAATGTAAAAGAAGAACTATAATCACGAAGTTAAATTATAATGAGATAAAACCATCCACGAGATTGCAAGAGGAAGCAAAAAATTTAATAAAAATCCCATAGGATATGGATAGAAAAGAAAGGACGACGATGACTCTCTCTTAACAGAATGCCTGTGCACAATCTAGAAGATAGACCCTAAAAATTCATTAAGAAATTGAAACATAATTCAATAACATGTTAATCATAATTCCATACCCGAATAACAAAGTCATGCCTAGATCTTGGTGGAAGGAAGGGTTTGAATATGAACCGGAGCTTGTGCACTGAAGACTAGAACCACCTGTGATGTACAATAACAAAGGAATTGTTTCAAATTATTTCCCTTTGAAATTGGAACTGGTTAGGGTTAATTTAACAAGAAAATATAGCCGAAGGGATACCATGAAGAGAATAAACCTCTGAGATGAAGGAAACCTTGAAATGATGCCTTTTGGAAAACAAAAAAATGGTAACCCCAATATATAATATTAATACCTATGAAATCTAAATAAATTTGTTCCTAACTCCAAAATACCTAAATACAGAGTTGTTTTATTTAAAAACTAGAGAACACAAAAACAAATTTTGGGGTTACCAGGTCTGGTGAGAAGCCTGGTGCATTGGAGAAACTTCGACACCAAATGTGAAGACCACTAAGCGCTCTATGGGTGAAACCCTATGGTAAATTTTTAGTATTGACCAAGGAAATCTGACTCTAGGGGAGTGACTGAAGGGAGGCACTGCAACGTTTTTCCATGAGAGATCTGATGCAAATGGTAGGCAGAGAAAGGAGTGGGAGTAGGGTTTTGTTACTCTAACTCCTTCCTCCTCTCTGGTCCGTCTGATTTGATATGTGGAGATAAATGGTTTGAAATTATCCAAGCACACATACCTATAACCAGTAGATGCACGTATTCAAATTCAGGAAGCTTCCATAGCAAGTGAAGAAAGGACTGACCAGACGGGTTGGGGTGTTGTAGAGTGGAAATCTCAGGATAGGGTGTGAACCCATGTAGAACATATTCCATACCATGGAGAAACGTGGTACTATAAATTTAATCCACACAAAAGGTTTAAACCCTTTGGATAATTAACATTAATATGGTATATACAACCAAAATGAGTGGTAAGGTTGTCATAATAAATACCATGTGATTGTAATGAATATGTTGAGAAATATGTTTATTTGATAAAGTAATTCTTGCTTGGAAAATTCCTTATTGTGTCATGTTCTTATCATGGTAAGAATAAGAAATATATGATTTATGTAGATATTCTACTGAAAATTAGATTTACCTAATTTTTTTTTTATATGGAGGTCTTCACTTGTTACAAGTGGTATCAGAGCCCAGTTTCGACACTAGAGTTGATATGGGCATAAATGATACAATTGAATATTTGAATTATGCACAAAGGAAGAGTAGGAAAGCGAGTGATACACAAAGATGAGGAGAGGAACTGGAAATCATTTCCCATCGAGACCAAATCTAGAAATAAATCCAATAATGTGTGTACAACTGGGAGTAGACCAACAACAACACACAAACAAACTATTGGAGGAACAAAAACAAAAAACAAGAATACTACTTGAGACTGTTCAACAATTAAAATTTGAGATGGTTCGGATGAGAATTGAAAATGAGAGATTGTTGCATGAACATGAAAGGTATATGAAGAGCCTTTCCCGCATACAAAATCAATGAACAAATCAACCTAGCCTAGAGCCAGAATTTAGGGGTGTTGAATAGCAACACCAACATGTGGAAGAAAACTCACAAGATGACCATACACAACAAAGTGACAGGAATAGAGAAGAGTATGAAGAAGTGTCTGGAAATGTGATGGACCACTAGAGGACAAAGAAGAAAATAATGGAATTAAAAGGGGAATTTCATAAAATTAAACCACCATTCCTTGATGGATAGGATTAAAAAGTGGAAAAAGCATGGGTGATTGAGATGAATAAGTACTTCCAAGTTTATGAGTACAAAAATAATCTTTGGGCCGAGTTATCTATTTACTAACTACGGGGAAAGGCCACCTTGTGATGGGAAGAAGTCAAAGTTGTGCACATAATCAAAGAACAGAACATGACCTCGGAAGGATTTCAAAAACATTTTAGGGATAAGTATTTGACTGAACCTTTCTATGATAAAAAACAAAATTATTTTCATGATCTGCACCTGGGACAACTAACCATGGATGACTATATAACTAATTTTACCTCTTTATTGAGGTATGTGTGCTATTTTCACGAATAAAAAGCCAAGGTAATTAATTTCCTATGTGGTTTTCCTGCATATAATAAGGAAATAATTAAATTTTATAACCCAAAAACAATGGATGAGGCGATACAGAATAACCGCATGTGCTATCAATAGACCAAACAGAAGGACTCCGATAAGAGTTGGCCACCAAAAAATGGACAAAAAGGCTATTCAAATCACCGAATGTTAAGTATTCCAATTTTAGAAAATCTCTGAAAATTTCCAGGAATAAATAGTTTGGAAAGAGTCAGCCACTGCCTAAATGGTAGACTGAGGGGAAACCTAATGACGGGTCCAACAAACCAGAAACTAGTACAGAAACCCCCTCTACTGTGTTGGGGCTGTGGTGAGCCACGTTACTATAAAATTCCCCCCCCCCATCGTGCTAAAACATAGCATGTAGAAAACATGCAGGAAGCATCAACCATTGGTGATGTGGCAAGGAGCATGCCCCAGATAGATGAAGCATTTGAAGACCAGTAGGCGGATTTTTAACCTACACTGGTAGAACTAGAAAGTAAGATACTTAACCAATCCATTTCTATATTCGTAGATCCTGGTGCCAGTCTAGATTATGTTAGTCCTAAGGTAGTAGAGAGTTATAAATTGAAGAGTCAAGAGTTTAACACCCCTTGGTTAGTTGAATTGGTAATCAAGGCTAAGAGGCAAGTGAGTGGTAAAACACCCACATGCTTGATTGAGGTGGGAAATCAGCAATTAAGCATTGAATTGGATATTTTACCATTAGGATCCTACAATTTGTTGTTGGGAATGGAATCGTTGGAAAAAAAATGGTCTTTAGTATACCGTAAAAATAAAACCATCAATTATCTGGTTGGCGATGTAAAGAGGTATGGGATTGAACGAGTCCATCAACTGTACAAATTAATCTCCTTGATCTAACCTTAGGCCTCTGCAAATGGATCAATGAAAAAGAGAAGAATAATTTTATTTTTGATGTCCAAATGAGATTGAGGTCACTTGTAATTATAGGCTGCCAAGAGTGTCCAATTTTCTTTAGAGTTGACTGATAAAATGTGTATATGTGGGATTTTCTTCAAAAGTACACTTTCCCTTCTCTAAAATGAGTAATTCAATAGTAAAAATTGGTCCTCTCGAAAAGAGGAATCTAGTCCCATGGTTGTAATTTGTAATTTAGCTTCCAAATTAACAATCCGTCTTAGCTAGGGAGACATTCCAACTACATCATGTAGTAATCATATGTATCATGTCGTCATATCATGTTACATATTTTCTCATCTCTATCTATTGAAATATTATCAAATATAAAGAAGAAGAATCATGAGGGAGCATTAGTTTCCACCTTCTTAGGACAATGAGGAATATCCTATGGGACACTCTCGCCTCATGTCATCTCATGGAGGAGAAAACATATTCCACCCCATATAGAGAAATAAGAGTCATTATATAGGAGGGCAACCATATTTCACCCTGTGTCAATGCAATGTCTCATACATCGTATTTCTCCCTGATCTTCCCAACAATGAACCTTAAGAGTCCTGTAATATAACACTTACATCATAATCGACTTGGATGGCACACCTCCATGGACTCTCTCAACCCATTCACCAAATGGGGAGATTTAATCTCAACAAACCCAACTTGTGGGTATGATTCCAATCAATGTATACTTTTCATAGACCAAGATAAGGGAGTAACATATCCAACCCTATGGGTAATAAAAATATGTGTAATACCTTATTTTCAATAGATCCTTCAACCCTAAGATCCCTTCATCTCAATTTCTCACCGTGGGATCTCAGATAGGGGGGAAGATCGAGATCAGTGTCCTTGATCAGTGATGCACCTTATAAGGGAGGGGTCACATCCATTGGTCAAATTTGATCTCTAAATAACAATAACTTTCCTCTCGATAAATTCTTGGTGATAATATCTACAATCTTCTCATATATGGATATATGATGGAGTCCAAAGACTCCTCTTTGCACAATGTATCGAATGAAATGGTATTAGATCTCTATGTTATTGGACTTGTCATGAAATATAAGATTCTCTGCTAGACGTATCCCACTCTTGTTATAAAAAATTATCATTGTAGTGTCTAGGACCTACTCAAATAGCTCTCCAAAGAACTTCCTCAACCAAAATACTTTGCAACTAGCCATGCAAGCGACAATGTACTTTTTCTAAGTGGTACTGAGTGCTACAAAATTCTGTTTCCTCATCGAAGATATCATGGAAGATCCAAGGAAAAAATAACATCATGAGGTACTCTTCAAGTCAAAAAAATTTCCTTCCTAGTTAGCATCGGTATATCCATGATGTCGAACATCTCCAACAAAATATCTCAGATAAAGGGTGATCGTCTGATGCAAATATCTCAAAATGTCTTTGGTAGCAATCCAATCTGCATGGAGAGGCTATGTCATGAAATGAATCAATGTGTTCAGTGCATAACATATATCCAAATGGGTGTTCACTAAGAACATTAGAGCCCCAATCAATTGTCTATACTCAAATGGATTTGCCAAATTGGGTCCTGTAACTTCTGCACATATCTTCTTGAAATTCATTTCCATCAGAGTGGCCAAGGACTTGCATTCTGCCATTCCAAATTTCACCAACAACTTCATGGCATATTTTCCTTGTGAAAGGAAAATATAATGGGGCCTTTTCCACACCTCAAGGCCAATAAAATAGTGCACGAGTCCAAGGTCCTCGATCTCAAATTCATAGGATAACTCCCTACACACTATATCACGACTCACTACTTGTCAGGAATAGATTTTTAACATATAAAACTAATTAAATCAATGGCATACCTAAAAATACCTTAAAGTAGAGGTTAGGATCGACATTGATTTTTGTGAATCCCAGGGTCACCAAATTACCATCTATGCATACATACCATACCCTAGGGGCTTTATTTAAACGATACAATCCCTTCTTCAACATGAAAACATGTGTCTTATGGTCCTCTACTTCAAATCTCTATGGCTGATCAACATACACTTTTTCTTGTAACATGCAATGAGATAATGTTGTCTTCATGTCCATTTAGTGAAGGGTACCTCCTTGAATTGCAGGAAGATAAAATATCAAATGAATGGTTTTTTATCAAGAAATAGGTGCAAACATATCATCATAATATTCTCCCCATTTTTGGGAGAATCCTCGAGCCACAAACCTTAATTTATATTTATCAATGTTATCATCACCTCCATGCTTGATATTGATTAGCCACTATGATTTCACCATAGATTTCCCCTTCGGTCTTGGCACAACATCCCATAAATCATTTTTCATAATCAACTCATATTCTTCGGCCATAGCGTCCTTCCAAACTTGTTCTTTTACAAATTCTTAAAAGGTGGGAGGTTTGACTTGAATTATATTACTCATAGTTGCAACATATCCCTAGTACCAACATGGATTATTTCTTTCTCTAAATGATATTCTAACGAGAACGTATCTCTCATAATACTGTAATGTGTCACGAAGTGAAGGTGGCCTCTTCCTGGTAGGAGGATCACATGGAGGACGATAATCTAAGGGTTCCATGATATCCATGGGATCATCAACAATATCTCACTTGAATTCATGCTCAAAAGAACCATCTAAAATATCCATATCATAATTCTTATTCTTAGGATGAGGAGGCAAATTAATGTAGGTTTTAACCCTGAACATAAATTATCTACACACGAATCTTATAACATAAACAAACAATAGCAAGAGCATATCACATAAAACAGATAAACACAGAGATTTTCCCCTGGATCCCAAATCGGGACGACCAGCTTGAAATTTCATTATGTTCCTTTTAGTGTTACAACACATATATATACATGCCAAAGCATACATAAACCCTAATCCATTAACCCAGGATTATAACATAACTGTAGTTCCCTTGATCGGATCTACAAAAATACCAGGGGCCGAAAACCATCGTACCCCAAAACCATGTGCAAAACCATGCACAAAACCATGGGTGCAGACCGCCCACCAGAAATTAAGGACCAAAAAATTTTCACTGGGCCGCGGCCCTGGACCCCGACAGGGGGGTCTACTGCCCTCGCTGTGACCCCCCGTTGCGCCCAATGCAAAGGGGGTGCTATCGCCCCCCACCTTACCCCCCGCTCGTGATTAGTCGTGTAAAGAATATAACACATACCCAACAACTAATTCCCATTTATTTCCAAAGGGTAACATATTCGTTCAACATTACATCCCTACTAATTTCAACATTCCTTTGACTAGGCATATATATTCTAAATACTTTAGAATTTTCATAATATCCAACAAATGTACCTTTTCTTCCGGTGGCTTCTTGCTTGTTTCTTTTTTTCTCTGGCACATGAAAGTATATCAGGAAGCCAAATATACAACGATGGCCAACATTGGGCTTGACCCCTATGAAAACTTCTTCGGGGGTCTTTTTTTCCAATGCTTGATGAGACACCCTGTTTTGAACATATACAGCAACATTTGTTGCTTCTCCCCAAAGGAATTTCAAATTTTTTTGATCATGGAGCATGGCACAGGTTGCTTGTACAATAGACATGTTCTTTCTTTTAGATAATCCATTTTTTTAGGAGTATAGGGAACAATATTATCTTTCTTTATACCTCCCTTCGTTCAAAATTAGATGAAATTATTCGAAATGTACTCTCCACCATTCTTGGACCGAAAGATCTTAATTTTATACCCTTTTTTATTTTCGACCAAATATTTGAACTCCTTGAACATTTAAAAGGCTTCATCCTTGTGCTTCAAATGATATATACACATATTTCTTGAGAATTAACCAATGAAGGTGATGTAGTAGATATGGACACCAATAGAATGCATAAGCATCAGACCACATATATCAGAATGAATGTGTTGGAGGATGTCATTCGTTTTGTTTTCACTAGAGTGGAATGGTCCCCTTGTCTTATTTCCACTAGGACAACCTGAACATACTCCATCATGTTGGGCTTGAACAACGGTAATACCAAATACCAATTTTTTCAATTTTAGAAGAGCATCATAATGTACAGGGGCCAATATTTGGTGGCACAACTCGCTTAGATGATTAGTGTCATGGGATAATTATAGAAGAGGTCTACCAATGAATCTATAGAGTCCTTCAAATCTCAATCCCAATGTAAATCCATCTCTGATGGGAGATCCAACAAGCCAAGTAATAACATTTCCCTTGATGAAGGAAATCCTCATCCCTTTCTCTTCCAAAGCATTTATTGATACCAAATTCATCTTCAATATCAACATATACATCACATCATGGAGAAAAATATATTCCCTAGGATTCAAATGAAATTTGATGGACCCAATGCCTTTAATGGGATGAGTGGAGTTGTCTCCAAGAAAAATTTTCAATTTTGGCTCCTTCTCTACAAAATTAGAGATAAATTCCTAATAGCCATAGAAATGATGAGTGGCCCTACTATTAACCAACCAAATATCCCATGAATTTGAGAGAGAAGAACTAGTGAGAGTAGAAATAAGAATATATTCAGATTGATTGCAAACATTACTTTCATACATAGAGTATCTTGACTTATTTTGAAGACAATGATATTCTTCATGGTCACTTGGAGCATATATTCTTCTTCTTTCATCTCTTCCCTTGTGGTCATTCCTCTAGTCCTCTCTTCTTCTTCGATCACCAAGCCTATTATTGTTGCTTCTAGTGTTGTAGCATGGTCCATTGTTCTTATCGGGGAAATATCAAGCATAATGACCTTTATTCTAACAATTGTAACATTCAATGTGTGATGATTTTCTATTGTTCCTTCTCTTGAAGCTCCCAGGAGGAGGTTCACTTGAATTTGATGGACCTCCTTTTCCTTTCATCTTCTTGTTATGAGTAACGAATTCAACATGCTCTCCTTCTTCATGCTTTTGAATCATGCCTCTTGATATCATCCTTGATTCTTCTCGAATGATCTTTCCAATAAACTCATTAAATGACAGGAAGCTATTTTTTCTTCTTATAATAGTAATTAAGGTTTCCCAAATATAAGGGAGACATATAAGAGTTACAATAACCAATTCCTTATCAGGCACATATTACCCAACTCTTTACAATTTATCTCTAAGACGAGATATCCTTATAATGTAGGATAACACATACCTCCTCTATTCATCTTCGTATCTTTGAGCTGATATTTCAAGGAGAATATTTCATTCAAATTGTTGAATTCATACATGCCGACTATATTATCATACATGTCCTTAGACTTCCTCAAATTTACAACGTATGCAAGTAAATTATCTTGTAAACCATTAACTATAATTTTCTTTTATTTTAACTCAATTTTCTTGTTCTTGTTTTTGGTAGCAGTGGAAGCATTCTTTGGAAGCTTAGGCACTTTTCCTTGATGCAACAAAGTTAGATGAGTCACCCAAATTATCATGCTCCATGAAGAAAGAGGAAATAATCTTGACTTGATTAGATAGGCTCGTTAAAATTTCCAAAGATGATTGCTTCAAATATTGTCTCCTTTTGGGCTTGTCCTTCACCTTAGCTCTAAAACCATGTTAAAATTCACACCGCTCTATGTTGTTTCAAATAATTTATCCCAATTCAATTATTTACAATAATTAATCTTTCCAGTTATCACAATAATCGAAGATAGAAAAGTAAATGAAATGAAAAAGGAGACAATCAAGATATCAACCATAGACACTAGATTTGGTCAACGACTAGGGAAAATCCTAGTACAGGTAAAAGCCTTTGAAATTATTCTTCTATTAGATTGTCATAAAACATTCAATGGAGAGTACAATGAGCCAATAAAAAATCATCTAACAAAATTCATAAATATTCTCCCAACATCAATATAGATCAGAGACAACTTTTCCTATCTACTGTTAACTACGGTAAACTATGGTTAACTGTAAAAAAAATTCCCTAGATTCCAATTGCATGGAGGAATAGATATGCATATGGTTGAGAGCTTCCAGATGCACTATTGATCGCACAAGCCTGCCATTATAGGAAAAATATTCATGTGACAAGCTTGCGATTCTGAACCAAAACCCTAGACACATGTGTGAGCTTCAGACCATATAATATTGGACCTATACGAACCAATGTCCTTGATCCAATTGTGCGAAAAAAATCAATAAAGAAGAAAAGAAGATTTTTGGTGATGTTAAAATGAGCTTGAGGTCATTTGTATTTATAGGCTTCCAAGGTTGTCCAATTCACCTTAGGGCTGACCTAATCAAATGTGTATATGTTGCCTTTTCTTCAAGAGTACACTTTCCCTTGTCCAAAATGAGTGCTTCAATTGTAAAAATTGGTCCTCTCGAAAAGAGGAATCGATTCCATGGTTGTAATTTGTCATTGAGCTACAAAATTAATAGGGCATACACTTTTACTATAGAGTAATACTAAAGCCAATTTACCTCTTCTTGTGCCATGTCTTGGTACTAAATCTCATGGTGCTCCAACCTATAATCATGGTCGCCACCTGCACCTAATCAAGATAATCCTACAAGTAGCATCTAAAGCCTTACATCTTCTCAACTTGCAAATCCAACTACAATATACTTGAACACTGCAATACAGATTGCAATGTATATCTACTTCATGCTCATAGTCATAACGAAGCCTACACTAAAACAATATCCTGATAAACTATTTTTTTATTCAACTCTCTTCGTCTAATTTGAATATGTATATGCACTTCATTATTTGAGACAAATCTCAAAACATAACTAAATTTTCCATCACCAACTATACCATGCTAGTACACCAACCCCTTTACTCGATCTATCATAACAACTACTTCCCTATTATCTTGAATAGGTGCTCCCTCTCACACTAAGACATATTCTGTTGTGGTAATTTTGGCTACTTCCTTTTCCACTGCAACCTTTCAAGATATCAAATATATAGCATGAAATGTCAATAACAGTCCATAATTTCAAATTCATAGATCTACTCTCTCTCAATTTAGTACAAGGCTCTTTGACTTCTCCTAGACGTAATTATTTTCGCCACAAGTGCTCCCTCTAACATAAGTCCTTCAAATTTCTTCAGAGAAAAATATCATGAGATCAACAAGCCTAGCATGTCTACTTATAATAGAGTTCTTCTGAACTGTTTCCCTCAATGTTTAGCTTTGTTGGCAGACAAATATCAACTCAGTTCCTTGCATAGGCTTAGATATGATATTCAACTTTCTTTCTTCACCAAAGCTCTGATACAATTTTGAAAAATAGATTGCAATAGATATAAGCATAATTTCTTAACTATGGTGATTACTTCTGAATATATTTATAGTTATTTTTATCTTCAATAAGCAATCATACTTTAGAAATTCAACCAATAACCATGAAAGGAAATTAGATATCACAATGTGTTCGACACAGATATGTGTGATAAGTTAGTTTATAGAATGAAAAGTTTCAAATGTATTTTATACCCAAGAAACATGTGTCTCTATAAATTAGATCACATCTCTTTGTAAATTAAGTTCTAATAATTCTGCACATTTACATTTTTACTCATATTTGTTAAAGTATTGAAGAACATGTAAATAATGGTGGGTAGTAACTGATGGTAAGTATTTTATTTGCATGAGTATGAGATATTTTCAAGGATTTTAATTATAGTTGGATTTGTTGATTTCCTTTCTATTAATTTGCTTTCTTTTTTTAGATATTATTATAAATATATAAAGGATTATGAAGATTGATCATAGCTACGTTATTCAACAATGACGAGGGGGCATATATATTTTATAGTTAAAAACAACAACAATAAGAAATATATGTGTTGCAATAACTACTTTCTAATCTTTATTCATCTCACAAAAGGTGTTTTTTTTGTATTAAAAATTGTCCATAAATTAATTATTTAACTAGTTTCAAGTGGTTCAAAAGATAAAATAAATAATAGACTAAGTTTTGTTGGATCGCATTTGAAAGAAGCTTAGAGGTTGAAATATGCAACTAATTATACATGAATGATGATAGGTATATGGAAATGAAACCTTAAGAGTGATGCACTAGTGGAATCAAATCCTTAATGGGAGTCACCATTGATGAGGCATCTTTGTTGGAATATGTTCCTTCATGTTTTAAGTTAAAAATAATGTTTTATACACACCACAAAAAAATGACCTCATAAGAGAAAGGAATGCACATTAAAATAAATGAAAAATTATATGGACCAATATAAGGGATTAAATCTCAGTATTTATGCAATAATATTATGTTATCAACAAAGGGTTACGTTAATATATATCTTTAAAATTTAATGTTGTGACATTTCTAGTCTTTCATGATCATAAAGTATATGTATTACCAAGAATATGCCTGACTGAAATACATTTAAAAACCCGAGCCAAACAACTTCAACTATACGAGATGTCATACTGCTCACTTCACCATAGGTAATATTGCATCATCACCATATAAATGCAAATTCAACCAAGCAATGTACTAGTTAAATATCGAATAAAATAACACTTTGATTCATAGAACATGTGCCATGAAATGTATGTATATATGTATGTATGTATGTATGTAAGTATACACACTAAAAATTGTTTCAAAATTACATTTTTAACAAAATGGCACAACATTCCCAACATAAAAAAATGACACCTCATACCTAAACATAGATGTATGGCATATGGTGACCTATATAGAAAATTAATCTAATATAAAAATGACATCTCATGCCCAAACATGAAGGTATGGCATATGATATTGTATATCCAAAATGGGTCTCACTAGTCACTTATTGACCACTTTCACCCTCACCGTCATCATTCACATCTCATAAATTGATATTATTCCTCTTACTAGAAGAAAGAGTTTGAATTTTTTTGGGGAGAATTCTTCATGTCTTTGGGCACTACAAAAGGAAATGAATTTCTCATTAGGTTTTTTTTCCACAAATCATCACATTTACGAACTAATACTTTATATCTCAAGCTAAAAAAATCATGATAGATGATATACTATGTCATGAGGGTGTTTTCCTCCTCCACACACCTAACCTATATGCTATACAACCCTGTAATAGTTACAACATTCAAAGCATATAAACAAAAAATTCCTATAATCAATTCAATTTATCATAAAGAAAAAATGGCATCAATGAATGATCTCACTGTGAATGTCTCATCTAAATGATGTATATTCACTAGTAGGTAGAGTGATTGACTATATAACTTGCTTAAAGGTAACACCCATTGTTGCATCCAGTAAACTACCAACATGGGTTGATGGTCAAGGGACTACATGGGGGATATCTGAATAAAACACTACAAATGGAACAATGGTAATTAAAATTTGTAGGTGTTGGGGGGGGGGGGGGTGAGAAGAGGGGCATGGGGTGCTATATGGTCTATATGGATGCATCCTTTATGGGTATATGGGATGAAAAAGGTGGTGGAGGTGAGTGGCGATCAACACTCAGGGGTTCTAGTAATGATGGAAGTTCCCTAGTGGATGTAATTTGTATACTAATAAATAGGGAAATGTGACAATATTGATGGAAAAATCATGGGAGAATAGTGGATGGTGGTGAATAATATGTGGGGGATAACATAGAAAACTAGGAAAATAAAGGAACCTACATAAACATTTATAATATTTTAATTAGTTAGCTAAAATAAGATAATGAAATAAAAACAAAATTTAATATGACACACAATACATTGGAAGGGGATGGTATGACCACCATAGGTGGGTCTTGGTCCTTGCCTGGTGTCATTGCAATTTGTAAAAAAAATTAAAATAATGCTACAATTATGCCCAAAATAAAATAACATACAATATGGAAGAAAAACATATGCCTTTTTTTCAAAGAGGGATAATTTTAATTCACCATAAGTGAGTATGTGATACACCAAATGAGCAAGCTACATCCACTACAACATCAAACACTACAATTATGCCAAAACTAGAAGAACATACAATATGGAAAAAAAACATATGAAACCTTTTGAAGGAGGGATAGTTTTAATTTACCATAAGTGAGTATATGGTACACCAAATAAGAAAGCAACATTTGCTACAACATCAATGGATGAAACTAGAATTAATGCATGTGTAAGGGTGGGGTGACTGTTCTTGGTGTAGCAATTTCAAGCTATATATATATATATATACCATCAAGCTAATAACCTCCTTTGTAAAATTCTATTTCCTATTTCTCTTTGTCTTCCCATAGTAAGAGAGTCTACAACTCGTATATCTATAAGGCTCACATGAGCCTCCATGTGGCTTCCGTTGGTCAAAGTGTGTTGCAAAGTAGAATGGTTTGACCCTTCATGCAACTTTAGCTTTTGGTGGCTGCCGACCCCTCCCACAACAACTTTTAGTGGCTCCTAGAGTGATGATGCTACCAAACTACCATGCTACACCACTAGTTAGTGTTATTTAGATTTCAATAATTACAATAAGACGTTGGGAAAAAAATTATTTAATTAGTTTATATAAAATTTAATTCCATAAAATTAAAATTAAAATTTGTTGAAAAAAAATATTAATTATCAAAATAAAAAGCATTTAAAGAAGCATCATCTTTTATCCCATACCTAAATTCGTCTTGAATTTAACTCGATCTAGATCTGAAAAGAAAAATATTAAAATATCTAACCTAAAAAGTCTTATAAATTGTTTCCATTTCATTTAATATAATATAGACACATGGGTACTTATTCTCAATCAACACATTTAAATTACAAAATTTTAAACAAAATTGATCAGATTCGAAGTTTGCATCATTTCATTATTGGGCCAATTTATTTGATGGTACTGGCTTCGATAATTTATTTGATGATACAAGTTCAATAATTTGAAGAAACTTGTCTAAAATTTTATTGAATTTTGTTTCAAGTTGGTTATGGAATTAGTTGAAATCAAAGAAGTTTGTAATAAAAAAAGTACTTTGTCGGCACTAACGGATTGTTGTTTCAGAATGTCAAATTTACAACCCGGGAGTGACCAATAAGTTAGTTGTAGGAGAATGTTCAGAGTCCTGTTGTTAATTTACATACATTGCTTATTTTTTAATAATATTTTTCATTTCTATTTATTTATTTTTATCTTTACAATTATGATATATTAATTTTTTTAATATAATAGATTTAATTAATATAAATATATAAACAATATTATATAAATGTATAAACAATTATAATAAAAACATATGCAATCAAATATATCTTTAAACAATCATTACTTATATTTAGTATATTAATAAATAATAAAGAAATAAGTTTATATATTTAGAAAAATTAAGTATATATTGTCAAAAAAAAATTAACATATCACAGGTAATAAGTTTATATATTTATATATTTATAAACTTATATAATTATTCTAATCTTTAAATTCCATTGTCATTTATTTTATCTTTTGTATACATATGTGTGTTAATTTTTTTTTATTTCTACCATACTTCATTGCATTATTTTAATAAATTATACAAGTCATTCATATATATATATATAAATTTATATATAAATTTTAAAAATTATTTTAATTTTTAAATGTTATTTATTATTTTTAATATAAGTTAATTTTGTATTTATATCATACATACTTAAATTTTATAAGTTTATATATTTATACATAATTATAACACTTAAATTATATGAGTTTATATATTTATAATATAATATTTAAAAAAAAAAAAAACATTTTTTTTTTTAATAATGTGAATTTTGAGATGATTCATATGTTTACTTCATGAGTTGAGTAACTATAACTATGGGCATATAACCTATATAAATAAAATAATATTTTAATCTTTAAATATTATTGTCAGTTATTATATATATGTATATTAAATTTTTATTTAAACCATACACACTTAAATTATACCAGTTTAGATATTTATAAATAATTATAATAAAAGTGTAATATTTTAATATCTTTAATAGTTAATTTAGTTGGTTGGGTTTTGAAAAGTTATGGAGTCAATTTTCTTGAAAAGTCTTGGGAGAGTAAGTGAACCTTTTTATAGATCTGCAAGGTAGTCCCTCCTAAAAGTATTGCATTTTAATAAATATAAAAACTAAATATATACAAATAAATATAAAAATTAAGAAATATATTTATATTTATAAAGTGATATTTTAATAAAATATAAAATATAAATATATAATAAAAAACATATATTAAGTTAAATATATAAAAAATGTTATTTATTATATATATTAATTTTTGATTTCCTAAAGTGCCATTTTTTTATTATTTCACAAAAATTAATATTTTAACCATTTATAAAAGTTAAATATATAAAAATATAATTATTTATTATTATTATTATTATTATAATAAACCACGTAATATTTAAAATTCAAATATAAAATAAATATATATTTTTTATATTCAAAATAAAAAATTTAGCCAAATCATCAAAAAGATGCAATTTGAAGAGTAACATGGAGTGTGAATATGGGAAAAGGAGAGTCTGTAAATATGTATTTATATTAGTATGAATCATGTTAAATGTATCTCAATCTATTGTAAGATAGCCACGTTCAAAGTTGTTGGGATGGGGTTCGGCATAAGAAAACCAATGGGGTTGCTCAAGGACACCGCTTCTATTAGATTTTCCATCATGGACCATACAGTGCTTTCCAATCTGACTACATCCATCAATATTGTGGATGTATACATCATATTTGTTAAAGATACTAGCTACAATGATAGTCCTCTCGAGGAAACACACCTCCTCATTTTGACGGCTGCAAAGGAAGACCAATCGCTGAGACGTTACATAAACACGCTCTCGAGGAACCGTTATGTTGAATCTAGGTAGCATGAAAATGGAATATTGTTGTAAGACCTAGATAAGCATGCATACCCCCTTTATCATGTGTACCTAATAATGACTTCATAAATTTTCTAGTCTAGCTCAGTATCCTTTGTTACGGATTTATTCAACACTCTAAAGAGTGGGCCATGTGTTGGTTGGAGACACTTGATAGAATCATATGTTGTTTGTGGACTGTTACCACCAGAAAATAGTACAAGCACAAGAAATTACAAAAATGTCAAGAATAAGGTACAATTAAGGATTTTCAAAGAAGAAATACATTAGGAAAGGAAAGGATTTTAAATTCCTAAGGTCCAGTCAGGAAATTGGTGGACAACGCACCAACAACAAAGGGTTTTTATTGAATTTTGTTTCAAGTTGGTTGTGGAATTAGTTGAAATCAAATAAGTTTGTAATAAAAAAAGTACTTTGTTGGCACTAACGGATTGTTGTTTCAGAATGTCAAATTTACAACTAGGGAGTGACCAATAAGTTAGTTGTGGGAGAATGTTCAGAGTCCTGTTGTTAATTTACATACATTGCTTATTTTTTAATAATATTTTTCATTTCTATTTATTTATTTTTATCTTTACAATTATGATATATTAATTTTTTTTAACATGATAGACTTAAATTATATAAATATATAAACAATATTATATAAATGTATAAACAATAATAATAGAAACATATGCAAATCAAATATATCTTTAAACAATCATTAGCTATATTTAGTATATTAATAAATAATAAAGAAATAAGTTTATATATTTATACAAATTAAGTATATATTGTAAACAAAAAAAATTAACATATCACAGGTAATAAGTTTATATATTTATATATTTATAAACTTATATAAATATCCTTTTTTATGAATTTATTCAACACTCTAAAGAGTGGGCCATGTGTTGGTTGGAGACACTTGATCGAATCATATGTTGGTTGTGGAATGTTACCACCAGAAAATAGTACAAGCAGAAGACATTACAAAAATGTCAAGAATAAGGTACAATTAAGGATTTTCAAAGAAGAAATACATTAGGAAAGGAAAGGTTTTTAAATTCCTAAGGTCGAGTCAGGAAATTGGTGGGCAACGCACCAACAACAAAGGGTTTTTACGCATAGCACACCTATCCCTTCGAAAGCCACATGGTACTGAAGATGGTGAAAAGTAACCATCTGGGACAACTTGACACACTTGATAAGGATGATTTTGTGTCCAGTATGGTCAAGGACAGTAAAAATCAAGCGAACTTGAGGAGGTATGCAACCCAAAAATGAATCTCCTCCCCACTCTTGGGTCACTCTCAATCTTGGGCCAAGAGAGGGAAGAGAAGTTCAAAAATATCTATGAAAGTTGGCCATGGGAAGAGAAAAAGGAGTCATATTGTTATGTTGGCGAAATAGCTCCATAGAAAGTTGGCTTGCAAGAAGGATTGGAATGACTCACATGTTAGGCATTAAACATTTTAGTCTAAGAGAGAGCTTCACCATATGAAAATGATCGACATCATTTTGAGAGAGGGAGGAGATACTTGCAGAGAACTTGAGGAAAGGAATCACTTCAAGAGACTTTAGTATTGTGTTCTTCATACCACCAACACCTAATAAAGGGATAATTCTCCAGTTTTATTATTGGGTTTTTGCTCCATTTGAGCATTAGTATCTTGTGTATTTTTTGTTTTAGCTCAGTGTTGTAGGCTTAGCTTACCCTTTGAGTTTTTGTTTACATTTTTTATGTTTCTCACTAATAGGAACATCATTTTTCTCTATTTTCTTATGCAGATAGCAACTTACTGCTAAAGAGGTGCATTTTGGTACATCCGCGTAGCAAAAACACCACCACATGGACTTTGAGAGGTGAATTTTTAGATTCAAGGGAAATTCATTAATAAGTTGATCGAACCATCTACACAAAGGAACATTATAGTAGACAGATGGTTGCGGTTAGGTACCCATGCATTTTCGTGGATGGTTTTTTCTTGATATGGACATCGATAGTTAGTGATGTTTACATCATTGAGGTACAAATTGAAAGTGACAGGTTGGACTAGAGGTAGAATTTGTTGATCATGAGTTTATTCAAGTTATAGTGAAACATTTGTTGCAAAGAGGAAATTTTGAAGACCTTAGCTGATTTATATTAATACAAGTAGTCATTACCAGGGAGTGTTGGATTGGTGACATTGGATACATATATTTTCTATATGAGAAGAAATATGTTCCTATTATTTAGGATATTGTTGAGGGTCGGTTGGTTTGAGGAATTCTCTCTAACTAGTTAGCTTCCTAGTTTGGTGTGAGGTTGAGATATTCACTTAACTAAAATATTGTATGTCTATGATAGTTTTCATGTATTGTGACATAAATTATTGTATTTATATTTTTATTGTTATGTTGATTAATGTAGATCTCTAAAAATATTTTTTTGTGTAATAAGATTTACTCTCCTAGTATTTACATATTACATATTTTGTATGTAAAAGGAACTGATTATTTGTATTTTGAAATAACTAGGAAAGTACTAAGATAGAGATATGAATGTATATCTTCAGCCTCTTCTTAATTAATTATTAAATATATGGGATAGCGTTAGTATGTAGGGTATCTCCAAACAAATAGGTAAAAAAAAATTCCAATTTCATGAAATAATTATATGGAAAATTTATGATTCCCTAGGGTTTACACATTTTTGTGATATGTAAAGTGAAATATAACTCTATATACCCTTTCTCATTTCACATAATTTTTTTACTAATTTGGTATTTATTAATTTTATTCTATATCTTTTAGGCCTTCAAACAAATGGAAAATATGCATTTCAAGTATGTGATGCTAAAAAAAAAAAGATGTTCAAGAAGTTTAGGATATGATGTCAATGATTAATTCAATCCCCAAGAAACACAGGTATTTAATTATAAAATAACTCTTTAATGGGAAGGAAGGGGATAGAAATAAAACAAGAGGAGTGACACCTTAGTTATGGAAAAGGGCATTTGAGAACTAACATTATAAGTAATTGGTTCTAGTTACATCCATATCTATTACTTGTTCTACCTAATTTAATAAAAAAATATATTTCTTATTAATACTAACCCTTCATGATAAATAATTTGCAACTCTCGCTTTGCAGTGAATCTAACTTTCCCATGATTCTAATGCAAACAAGAACACCCATAATAGAGTGATACCCCATATTGGTATATTTTTAAATTGCTTCAAATAAATATTCAACTTGCTCAACCTTCCTTATATGTATTTTTTGTGAAACAATCTACAGGTGCATGCATTTACAATACAATTTAATACATAAATTTTAGTACCTTTGAATTACTTATGTAATTGAAAAAATAAATCTCCTCTCCCTTCTCATATTAATAGAAATGTATCTTATATCAAGTATTGTTTTAAGCATTTTAGTAATGAGAATATATTTATATGAATTTATGTAATAATTTTTCCATCACAAAATTGCACATGATTACATGTTTTTAGGTCTACCAAATATCATAATTGGAATTTCCATTCTCTACAAGAGACCAATTAATGATCCCATAAAAAAAATTTATAATCTTATCATATATTTGGGCATAATTTTCCTCTTATTATTCATATTTAAAATTCCCATTTGGTTTCTGAACCATTTTTCCCTATAAAGGCTGCTCGGTTTTTAAACTTTTATAAATTCATAAATAAAAATATATTTGATTTGTAAACTTGTATTAGTCTTATCATATGAGATTATGCATACATACATGGAACATACAAAGTGGCACCTTCTCCTACTTTCCATGAGACTTCAAATCTCTAGCATATATGCCATATTTGAATTCACCTATGTTGTAAACATAATCCTTTGGGGTTATGTTTCCAAAACATCACTTATCAATATTCCAACCAAATTTCTTGGCATGATGCTCCTATTGCTACTACATAATATTTTTATATTGATGAAATGGAAAAACTAGGTTGTTTATTGGATGGTTGATGGTAGTTAGTATTGCAACAAAAATATTGCAACTCCCAAAGGTCTCAACTTTAATTTTAAACCCGGGGTTCATAAAAAATTAGTATGGGCTGACACTATATGTGAAGTAGGAAATATATCTTCCATTTTCCTACTTTTATATAGGTGGAAGTACTGAGATTACATCTAGTTTTATAAAGACCAATTTAACTATTTTATGCTATAGGAAAAAATTAAAATTGCAAGAAACGAAAGACAACAAGAAAACCTAGGCTAATTGAAATAAAGGAAGGAAAACTATTGTATTTTAAATGAAGTGAAAGAACGCAAAATCCTTATTCCAAGGAAATAAAACACACTCCTGATAAAATCTTGCAAACAGTAAACCTTAATTCTATAACAAAGAAGCATTTTCTACAACAAATAAAATAAAGGAATCTACATGGTTTCTCTAGTTCCAAATTCCATTCTTAGGGTTCCAAGGGAATTATAATACATCAATTAAGGAAAATCATGACTTGGGTATAAATATGAGCGAGTTTTAGAGGTGAGTTATAAACTGCCATAATAGGCCATGTTTTTCGACAAGAGATATTTTGGTGAGCAATGGAATACGCTAAATGAAAGGTCGCACAACAAAGAATCTAAGAAAAGTTTTTAAAATGATAAATAACAGATGTCCAAGTCATCACATCAGCTTGTGGTATGGTTAATATAACAAGATGCAAGGTAGTAAGGTTTACTTTGGCTGCAAAATAGGGGTTGTGAAAAAACAATAAATAAAAAATGATGGAGAAAAAATAAACTAAACCAAATGTAGAAATAAGAATTCTATTTTACCATTGTAACCATTACAAATATCGTCACCTAAATCTAATATAATTTGAAATAAAATATTGTTCATAAACAAGCTAAATAACCATGCATAAAATTAATGTTTAGAAATGAGTTATAAAGATAAAAAAATGCATGAACATGAATGGCATAAGAGGGATCTTGAGAAAACGGGGTTGTACGTAACCCAATGAAGCTCAAAACCCTTAACAAAAAGCCACACTTAGAGCTAAAATCAAGGATCACTTCCATTAATTGAATACTTTCTTATATATGGAAAAATTTGCAAAACATTAACTATAAAGTTCTCCTAATGCTCTATGATTTTATTATGATTCTACTACTTGTTTTGTTGGGGTACTCAAACCCTCTATTTATATGATATGAGTAGGACTATTTTCACTTCAAAATCCTAAGAAAATGGATCATTCTTCCTTGGTCTCCACACAGTAAAAATGAGTATTTATTTTCCTCAACTAGTCGAGTTGGAATCTTTTGTAGTAGGGAGTAGGCCCCACAAATATCATTGTCTAGATCTCCTCAAAATTTTTGCAAAATCCCCTTAGTATCTTGCACAATAGTTATAATAGGTACATAAAGCATGAAAAATATCCCTATCTCTACTAAGAACTCATTAAGTTAGGAAAGTGTGATTAAGTGTAACAAGGAAGGTTTAAAGTAGCCTTTATGTGCCTATAAGTTGTAGGATGCACCTTATTTTTTACCTATTTGGCAAGCCCATAAATTCCCATGAAATAAGTTATATACCTAGGTGAAATGGATAATGTGAAGTATAATTTATGTCATCAATACTTACTGCAAAGTCAATGTCTATGTAACCAAAAAAATGGTTTCCCTTTGAATCAATGTACAAAATTCCATACTGTATTTTTCTTGAAACATACCTTAAAATATTTTTTCTTTCTTTCCAATGAGTTTATTTTGGTGACTCCATGAACCAAGATATAGGACTCATTAAATACATTATCTGAGGACTTATTTTTGTGAGATATATTATCCTACCTGCGAGCTACTTGTACAAAGTGGAATTGAATATTGGAATCTTATCCTATTTTCTTAACTTGTTTCTTGAGACAATTGGTGTGTCTATTGGCTTGCATTCTCTCATCTAGGTCTTGTAAAAATATCCTTTGCATATTTTCTTCAATAAATGAAGATTCCTTTTTTAGACTATTGAACTTTTATTCCAAGAAAATATTTAATGTGTCCAAGATTGATCCTCTCAAATTCCTTCTCCATGGTTCAACAATATTCAAGCTGCAAATTTCCTATATAAATCATATGACAAATAATAAATGAAGAGTTAAAATATTACCTTGCAAACCAATTTTTTTAAAGAGAGTGGGTCCATTCATGCTACGTTTGAATCCTTTATTGAACAGATATGAAACAATTCTATTGTACCATGCTTTGGGGGTTTGTTTTAAACCATGCAAATCCCTTTTTAAGCTGTAAATTTTTTGATCTTGAACCTCGGTTTCATACCACACACGCTAATATACATAAACTTCTTCTTTTAATATCCCATTTAGAAAAGCTGATTTAACATGCATTTGGTAAATTTACCAATGATTCCTTTCTTTTATAGCTAATATTGTTCTAAAAATATCCAATATTTCTATTGGAAAAAGTTTTCTTCATAATCCAATCCAGATTGTTATGCAAATCCTTTTGCTAACAATACGGATTTATGCTTTTCAGTTTCCCCCTTTTCATAAAGTTGGCCTTAAAGACACATTTGAGTCCAATGCTTATTTTTTTCACTTTTCATAGATCTACAAGACATCATGTATCATTCCTATATATGGTTGAAATTTATTCATTCATAGCTTCAACCCATTCTTTATTTTTTCCTACTACTTCAAAATTTGTTGACTAGAAAGATAATAAAGAAAAATTTACTTTTTCATTATCTAGTTTCTCATAAATCTTTCAAAATTCTTATTTTCTTTAGAATGGTGCATTTAGATTCACTTCTTGAGGATGGATTGTGCACATTACATCCTCCTTGGTTTGCATCTTTAGTTGGAACTTGTAGGCATGGAAATCCTTATCTCGGTTCTACTTTTGCTCGATCACATGGTTTAAGTGAATGTGAAGAAATTTGATTCATGTTTTCCCCTTTATCTTGATGCTATGCAACTAGACTATAAAAATAGAATAAAATATAGATCAATGACTTGAAAATAATCCTCTTCAAGGGGGAAAAATTCTTTTACATCACATAAAATGAACATTTCCTGGATGATTCAAATGGAAAGACCTTGTTGGTATATATATATATATATATATATATATATATATATATATATGAATCTAAGGGGTCATAATATAAATAGAGTGTACATAAAAATAATAATGTAAGGGCACAATATTAACAATAATTGGATTCTATGGGGCACTATAATAACAATGGTGGAATTCTATGGTGCACAACTGATGAGCCCTAGTATTTCACCAAGGTTGTTGCAAATCCCAAGGGATTCTCAACTTTAATTATAAACCTGTGGTTCATACAAACTTAGAGGTGATAGTGTTATATGCACAACATGTTAGGTTCTACTCATGTCACTCCTATTCATGAAATCAGATCAAGGTGTCCAGAGACAACTTCTCCAACTAATTACAGTGAAAAATTCTTATGAAAGAATAAATGAAAATGATGATAACTACAAAGGTGAAAAATCCATTCATGAAATATAAATGCTAATTTAAATTGCATGGGGGATAACAGTTTAATTTATTTGTAGAAATAAATCATGTTACTCTACTTGTCATTCACCAAATGCAAATGCTACTTGAGGTTGCATGAGGGAAAGAAAAGGATAATCTATTTGTAGGAATAAATCATGCTACTCTACTTACACACTTGATTTAAATCAATAACCTACTTTTCATGCATCATTTATCTGCTTACACTTGCTTGAAAATGAGGAATCCAATCTTTAGCATGCCTATGAAGAAAATTACTAATTCTAACTTTTTTCTCCTATATGATGGTTGCAATGATGGAAGGATGAGGTTTGTGTGGTCCTAGAGTCTTCTCTAAGAAAAAAATAATATTGTAGGGGTCATTATTAAACTTAACTATGACAAAGTCAATGTTTGGAGCAAAAGTGGTTGAAGAAAACAATGTTGCAAGGATGCTATAGGAGGTCTTTTATTGCTACAGGAGGAGGTATGTGATTTGAATGAAGTATGTTAATGTTGCTATGCTAATTACCCTTTCAGATTTTGTAAACAATGTCTTATATGTGCTTAAGGGTTCAAGTTCTCTTGAAAATTATTGAGTCTCATGAGTGTTTTTCATAGTAATTATATGAACAATTTAACATAAAATAAAGGTTGAAAAACAAAAAATAAAAGTACAATACATCACCGTACAAAACATGAACACACGAATTTGATGAAGGAGTTCACTAGATCTCCTTGGTCCAGCTTCCATGGCTTGCGCCTCTATATTATGCTCAAATTTTCAAATTTTATGTCTAAAATGATTTTCTACTCCTGAAACCTACACCAATGAGTCCATAATGCCCAAAAATGGTCATCTAGCTTCTTTTTAAACCTGATTTGGTCCAAAACTCCAAAATTTATTAACATTTCTAGTTTATCCACAATTTCTAGCCTAAATTTAGCTAATTGGAGCTGAATCCGGTTAGTTGGCACTAAAATGGAAGTTCAACCGGATTTGGTGGACCACTAAATTAATCCACATTAAATTAGATAAGTGCAATTACTGCTAGTTAAGTATGGTTAGCACTTAAACCGTTCTTATGGAGTTAAACCAAATTAGCATTAATGATGAGGTTTAGCACTTAATTAATTACTGGATTAGTGTTAACTCCACACTTAGCGTTTGGCTCCATCGGTTCTTTGCTAGGGTTTCACGTTGTGGTCCTATGTTGGGGTATGGCCCCCACTTTCCACCTTCGGTTCAACTTTAGAACTTCAAATATATGTGGGTAGGTATATAGGTTAATAATTTCTGTGTGGTATAACGGTAGCGTGTGGCGCTTGCGAGGCAGAGGTCATGTGTTGGACCCGTACTGACCCTACTAGTCTTCAAACAAAAAATTGATTTTACTATTGGGGGGGGGGGGCACGTGGCAGCCCAAGGCTGCAATTTGTGTCCTCTCCCCATTAGACCTCTCTCAACCATACAAAACACACCAAATCACCCAAAAATTTCAGCCATTTCCACTTGGCATTCCCTTACTAGCCAGAGGAAAATGACAAATTTCAACCTAGCCAAGTTAGCATGCCACATCAGTAGTATGAACTGTTGACGACGTACATGTTTGTCCTTTCTCCTTCTAATTTTCCCTGTTTAGAAAAGCGAACAAAACTCATTTATGGGAGCATACATAGTCCATTTTGCGTGAAACGAAGTGCACCAAATTGAGAATGATGAGCACTACATGGTAATTCAGGTTTCAAGCCATTATGAGAACTTCTATTTTTGAGAATAAAACTGAGCTCCTGATCATTCCTCCCCACTGTAAGCTTTTGAACCCAAAAATATCATATTAAGTTGCTAAACATGTGAGGGTAAAGTTCCCTTACCTTCCCAATTTCAATCCATTTGGATTTTGAAAGATTTAATCCTTTAAGCCCAACTCTAAGATAATCGAAACTTCCTCTTGTTGATGTACTTGTCCTCATATCAAGTATGGTGTCTTGTTGAAGCTCAATAAAGAAATTTGGAGAAAAATATTCAATAGATGGCAGTTGAACATTTTCTCCTTGATCTTCAATCAAGGAGGCTCATACAATCTCAACTTTTCAACAATAACAACTGAGTAAATTTGTATGTATGAAGGAAAATCAAGATTGAAGGCATTGTTACCAATATTTTCCAGAATTTTGAAAGGACCATGATGGATTTGTTTTAGATTTTTACCTTCTCCTTGAAGCCTTTCCTTGATAATGTGAAGCCAAACTTCATCACCAACTTGAAACTTATGATCCACAAAATGTTTGTCATGCCTCGCTTTATACTTTCCTTGAATTTTTTCTACTTGACCTTGAACTCTTTGATGGATCAATTGAATTTGGTCTATGAATTTATTTGCTTTATCTATGTCTGTATGCCCATCGATAGCTACATATTTCAAAAAAATGAAATCCAATGGCAATTTTGGGAAGTATCCAAGACATGCCTCAAATGGTGATGCTTGAGTACATGAGTGTTTTGTACAATTTTAAGCATGTTGAATGTAATGAAACAGTTCATCCCACAACTTAGGATGTTTGTTGTGATATCCTTGAACAAGATGAATGAATTTTATGTTGACCACCTCGGTTTAACCATGCATTTGTGGATGAAAGGTTTTACTCTTCTTCAACTTAGTGTCCGTCAAGTCCCAGAAGCTTGACCAAAATTTCCCTACAAATCAAGAATCTTGATCACTTACAATAGATGTAGGAAACCCAAAATGAACCCAAACATTTTGAAAGAAAAGATGAGTTGTTTGTTCAATTGTAACTTTCTTTTTGTAAGGCATCAATATACACATTTTTATTAACCTATCGACAACTACATACAAATAATCATGACCTCTTTTTGACAAAGGAAGACCTCCTAAAAATTCCATAGAAATACTCTCCCATGGACATGAAGGAATTGGAAGTTGTGTGTACAATCATAACTTCCTAATACTAGGCTTACAAATTGCACATAATGAACAACCTTTAATAAAACATGACACACTTTCAAGCATACAAGGCCAATAATAATACCTCTAAAGATTTGGCACTTCCTTGCTTACACCAAAATGTCCAACAATAAGAGAAGTGTGTGCTTCCCTTATGACATTCACTCTCTAATCCTATGGAACACAAAGCTTGCTCAAATGATACAACATGTTATTATGTACATGGTAATCCAATTCCTCAACTTCGTGAACTTGAATCAAGTTTGCATAAACATCCTGGAATTCATTATCAAATGCATATTGTTCAATGTAACTTTCATGTAAAACAAAATTATCCTTTAATAAACTAGTTGTGCTAATAATAGGCCTAGAAAGCATATCAAAAACCTTGTTGTATATACCTTTCTTATACCTAATTACCAAGTGGAATTTTTGCAAGAAACCCATCCATCGAAAGTTCCTTGACTGCTACAATTTAGTTTGTGATTTTAAGTATTACAATGGTTGGTGATCAGTGTGAATGATGGTTTCCTTTCCCATAAAATAGTGTTTCCACTTCTTCACACTTTGAACCAATGCATATATCTCCTTGTCTTTTGTAGGATAATTTATCACTACACCATTAAACATTTATGAATGGAATGAAATGGGCTTACCATGTTATAAGAGGAATGTGCCCATGACATAGTCACTTGCATCGATTTGAATCTCAAAGGGTTGTCTCAAGTCCGGTAGTGTTATTATTGGGGCTGAACTCATCTTAGTTTTCAAAGCATCAAATAATTTTTGCTGATTTCCACCTCACTGAAAGAATTTCTTAATGCTAGTAAATGCATGTAACAAAGCTAAAATACAAGAAAAATTAGAAATGAATTTCCTCCAATATTGTGCTACTCCTAGAAAAATTCTTACCTCGGTGAATGTCTTCGGTGTAGGCCAATTCACAGTGACCTAAAACTTATATGGGTCTATCTTCTGCTCATCTCCTCCTACAATATGTTCCAAATACACTAAAGAATTTTTACCAAATTCACATTTTTACATATTAAAAAAAAATTGTTCCTTTTTCAAGACATCAAGCACCTTTCATACATTCATGACATGTTCATCTCATGATTTTATAAATATCAAAATATCATCTAAGTAGACAATTAAAAACACATCAAGAAATGGTCTCAACACATCATTCATAACTCTCATGAAAGTAGTTGGAGCGTTGCAAAGACCAAAAGGCATAGCAAGCCACTAAAACAAGCCTTGTTTAGTTTTAAATGTGGTCATACATATGGCCTCTTTAGGTATTATAACTTGATGATAACCACTTCTTCAGTCTAACTTAGTGAAATACTTTTCATAGTACCTCAATTGATAAAGCAAATCATCAATCATTGGGAGTGGATAATGATTCTTTATCGTGATTTTATTGAGTGCACGAAAATCGACACACATGCACCATGTTCCATCCTTCTTGGGCAAAAACACAATCGATGAACCACATGGCAAGGTAGATGGGTGAATGCTACCTTTATTCAACAATTCTTGGATTTTCTTTTTGATTTATGCACTTTCCATTATCGACATGCAATACATGCCAATGTTAGGGAGTGGGACATCTAGCCGCAACTGTATCTCATGTTGGATTCCCCTCTTGGGAGGTAACCCCTTTGGTTCCTAAAACATCTCACCATGCTGAATTACCACATCAAACAAATTTGATTTTTTTAATTTATCATCACAACCTTCAAAATATTCATAATCATTATCATTCTTTTGTTTGATCATAAGAAGAAGATAAATTTTTCTTGAATTTACTAGCCTCTTCATTTGCCCAACATTAAATAAAGAGAGGTTTAGCTTTTTTCAATGAGCTCTCACAATATATTCCATTCCATATTTGAAAAAGTGGTACTTGTTCTCATGGAGATATAATACTTCTTTCCTATCATAGAGATATGGATTACCCAAAAAAATTCCTGATATGTCAAGCGGTACAACATCTAACTCAACTTCATCAGTGAAGTTTGCGGTAATTGCAAACCGAAAAATAAACTTTCTTGTAACTTGTAAATTTGTATCCTTGGTTATCCAACCCAAAGGGTATGGCTTATGGTGAGGTAAGGTATTAATATTCTTGACTAAGTCTTCATATATTAAGTTCTCTTGAGACCCACTATCAAATAGTGTGTCAATTTTTGTATGTTTTGAGATCACTTTTACATGAAACAACTCTATTCTTGTTTCTTCACTTGGAGTGTTACTGTGACAATTCGATGAACTTGTAATTTATATGGATTCTTTTCCCTTTGTGACCATGGCTGCAATTTTAGTCTCATCTCCTGAGTCAGATCCAAGATCTTGTTGTGTGGGAGCTGTTGTATTTTCTTTCCCTTTTTTATTGAATTTCTTAGGCCTCAATTTTGGATGAAGCTTCCAACAATGGGATTCATCATGAACCTCTTTGGAACAATGATTACATGTGGTTTTCTCCCCTTATTTTTTAATATATTCATTTTTCTTTTGTTAACCCTTGAAACACTTTCCTTTTTCAGCACCCTTAAATGGTTTCTTTTTACCTTCTTCTTGTACATTTTCCCCTCTTGCCTCAAGGTGAGTAGCTTGCACACATACCTCATCTAGACTAATTGGATTAAACATGAGGATGGTATGTTTCAGGTAACTATGAAAACCCCCTATGTACTTCAGAAAAGTTTCTTGAGAATGAAAATAAACACCTAACATAAGAGCTCTTCTCCTAAATTCATGAGTGTAACCTTGCACACTTTGACCTTTCAATTGTCTAAAGTTTTTTCAACTCATAATAGCATTTTGCATGTAAGCTAGAGGATATAATTGCCTTTTAATGGAAATAATATAATTTGACCAACACATTGAAATATTACCATTTTTATTAAACCCGTCTTGTGTCTTTTCTTCCCACCATACAATTTTTGCACCCTCCATTATCAAGGAAGCCAATTGAATATTTATGCCATTTTCTTGAAGGTTATGAATTCTGAAATAAACCTCCAATTGACCAATCCAATTATCCAACTTGTTTGCATTCACTTTGCCATTATACATCGGAAGCTCAAATTTACATCAAGTTTAAGTAAGGGTGATTTACTGATCAGGAGTTCATAAATTTTTCTCAAAATTCAAAGTTATAGGGTTGGATTGAAACTAGGATGGTTGCATAGATCTCGTCTTCTTGATTTCGACTTTGGGAAAGTTCGAAAAACCGATGACGTATGAGGAAGATATTGTGTTTTGATCAAATCGCAGAAACGAGATTTATGGAGATGCAATTCTTTCAATGGATAAGAAGTATAAGAGTGAAGGACGAACGCTGGTGATTAGATTGTAGAAGCAGCAGTGGGAGGTCAACGAGAAATATCTCATCGAAACATATCACATTTTAGATAATAGAGTTTACCACTAAAGAGTTTCGCAAGTTAAATTATATAACTCATGATGTGACGAGGAGGACCACGTGTCAGCGGAGGTCCGAGCACTATCGGACTTTGCAAGCGATACAATTTAGTCTTTAACGGTAAATGTGCGAGAGGTTGATATGCGATAAGTGGAACTTGTAAAATATGTGATGCGACATTGCCATCGCAACTTCGCATTGACATATATATTGTTAAATCGTTAAAGTTATTTTTTAAACCATGTGATCTGCGAAATGGTATGTTTCCTGATCTGCCATGTCGCATACTCCGCGATATGTGATATTTATTATATTGCGACATTTTCTGGGTTCTAAGTATTATGGCCATTGTGCGTTAAAGATTTTATATGGGCCATGGTTAGAGCCTAACCAACGTCAACAAACCATAGTCCACCGTTAAACTGCAGTCAGGAGTAGAGGTTCTGCTAACTGTCAAGCCATTAATGGTTGGGGTGTGCATGTGGCCATCAGCCTAACCGTAATAGTAATTTTGTGGAGTTATTGGAGGAACAGATAGGGGTGCGCCAAATTTTGCGTTCAACCCTAATTTAACTCCAGTTAACTAGAGTTCTCCACATTTAGTGGAGTTTTCCTAGGAGATATTGGGAAAAATGATAGGAGGCTCAATTTTCGACAATTCTGAGTGAATGAAGAGTCATTCTTGACTAATTGGAGCACTCTGAAGCCATTGGTACAGATAAAAAAAACCATTAGAGCATAGTAACTACATGTAATAACACAATTTTGAGCATAATGAAAGATGGACAGGCCATTGGGAGCTAGACCAGCAGATGTAGCCCAGGAGGGGTGAACTGCTTCATCATGCCTACTGTGTAAAATTCATGTGGTGACTTATTTCTCTATTTTACACTATTGTTCAGTGTTATTTAGACTTATTTTATGCTTCTAATTCAATAAAGTTCATCTATAATTCATGGAAAAATTCCTTCATCCTTATGCAAAGTAATGAACCAATAATGCACATGTTTTTAAAACTAAAAGACCCTTAGCACAACAAAACTAATACAATAATTTGAGATCAAATGTTATTAGAGCTATATTTTTTCTCTGGTGTTGTTTAGTGTAAATAATTGTTTAACTGTTTGCAAGTTTTAGATGCTTACAAGGCTCAAGCTCAAAAAGGAAGAAGGAAAACTGGTGGAAGCAGGAGGGTCTCAAAAGGAGCCATAACAAAGGAGAGAAAGATTGCCACAATCTCCACCACCTATTTCACCTCCTAAAAAAGCAGAAGCTTGATTAAGCATCCCCCATGAGGAAGGATAAATTCATGAAGTTGACCCTAAGGAATAAAAAAGAGTGTTTAGGAAAGAATTTCTTGACATGAATGAGATGGTTAGAATTATTTATCAAGAAAGGAATGAGAGACTGGAAGGAGAAGGATCTAAACTCAAAAATGAAGGACAAGTATCTTCAGGAGGTCAACATTATGAAGACAATTCAAAGAAGGGAAATGGAGGAAATGGATGCAACGGAGAGACACCATCTTCACCCTCATCATCATCATCATCATCTTCTTCTTCTACCTCTTCTTTAGTACATCAGCCACACAAGTCCAAGAGCACTGGTAAATATCCTTCATTAAAACTTGATGTTAAGTTCGAATTTCCAATGTTTAATGGGGAAGTAAATGCAGACAAGCTAGATAATTAAATTCAACAATTGGAGGTCTATTTAAGAATACATAACCTTCAAGATAATGATACAAAAATTCAATTAGCTTCTTTGATAATGGAAGATGCAACACTTGTTTGGTGGGAACCCAAGACATAGCAGGAAATTAAGAAACATGGTAATATTATTCTATCATGGTTATATTTTTTTGCTGCTATTAAAATACTATTTTATCCATTATTTCATATGAAAAATGCCATCATGAACTGGTAGATATTTAGGCAGTTAAAAGGGACAAAATGTGCAAGACTACACCCAGGAATTTATGAGAAGAGATCTTTTATTAGGGGTGGATGTGCAGAGACAAGACACCTTGCGAAAGTACATAGGAGGCTTACATAACTACCTAAAACATACTATTCTCAAGTTTAACCCCACCAGTCTAGATGAAGTTTTTGTTCAGGCCACACATCTAGAAGCTAGAGGGAAGAAAATTCCTGAAGAGGGTAGGAAGAAACCTTTTAAGGGTAAAGCCAAGGAGAAAACCCCAAAAGGTAAAAACAAAAATAATGCATCTGTTAAGAAAGAGGGAGAAAAAGTGACTTGTAAACATTGTTCAAAATAAGGCCATGATGAAACTCATTGTTGGAAATTGCATCCAAAATTGAGGCCAAAGAAACCCAACAACAAAGGGAAAAAAAAAACCGCTACCATAGCTCAATATGACTTGGGGTCTGATTCAGGTGGCGAGACTCAAATTATAGCCATGGGATTGAAGAACATGAAGGGAAAAGAAATTAAAACTAAACCCAGTACTAGTAAATCAAATTGTCAAATAAAATCTCCAAATGAAGAAGAAATAATAGAACTGTTTCATGTGAGGGTCATATCCAAGCATACCAAGATTGACACACTTTTTGACAGTGGGTCACAAGCAAACTTAATCTCTCAATATTTGGTCAAAAAACTTAACCTTTAGACCATACCACATCCAAAAACATATACATTGGGTTGTATTTTTAAGGATGCAAATCTACAGGTTACAAAGAAATGTATATTGAGGTTTGCAGTCACTCCAACCTTTGTTGACACAATTGAATTAGACGTGGTTCCACTTGACATAAATGGTATTGTATTATATAGTACTTACTTGTATGAGAGGAAATTTAACATATATCACCATGAGAACAATTATTATTTATTCAAATATTGCATGGAGTTCATTTTTAGAGCACAATGCAAGAAGACAAATATTTCTTTCGTAAATGTTGGACATGTAAGGAGGATGGTAAATTCAAGTAAGAATTTTTTCTTCTTCTTATGATTAAGCCCAAAGCTGATATTAATCATGAATATTTTGAGGGATGTAATCCTAAGTTGAAACCATAATTATATGATGTGGTTAATGGGCATCATGAGATGTTTCAGGAGCCAACAATATTGCCTCCAAAAAGGGAAATTCAACATGAGATTCAGTTGGAGTAGGATTGTCCTCTTCCAAAAATTGGTATGTATCGCATGTTGATAATGGAGAATGCTGAAATAAACAGGAAAATTAAAAATATGTTGGATAAAGGTATCATAAGGCCAAGCACCTTTCCATGCAGTTCACCCATAGTCTTGATACCAAAGAAAGATGGGACTTGGCGCATGTGTCTATATTTTCGATCTTTGAACAAAATTATGGTAAAAAATAGTTACACACTCCCAAGAATAGATGATTTTATTGATTAGATAAAAGAAGAAAAGGTTTTCACTAAGTTAGATTTACGAAGTGGATATCATCAATTAAGAATTGCAGAAAGTGATATATGGAAAATTGCATTCAAAACCAAACAAGGACTCTTTGAGTGGCTAGTTATGCTTTTTGGTTTATGTAATGCACCGAAAAATTTTATGCGGGTTATGGATAATGTTTTGTGACCATTTGTTTATTAATTTTTTATTTAGTACTTAGATGACATTTTTATTTTTAGAAAAACAAGAGCAGATTGTGTCTTGCATATAAATAGAGTGTTTCATATTTTGAAGAAAGAGAAGTTGTTTCTTAAGATGTAAAAATGTGAGTTTGGAAAGAATTATTTGGTCAATTTGGGACATATTGTAGGAGGATGAGAATTGAGGATTGATCATTATAAAGTGGAGGCCATTGAGAATTGGCCCACACCCAAAACAGTTACCAAGGTAAGAAGTGTCTTAGGTGCAACTCAATATTGGAGGAAATTTATTGCTAACTTTTCTTCCATTACACCTCCTATGCATGCAGTGACAAGTGTGAAGAAAGGCTTCTAATGGGTAGGAAAACAACAACAAGCATTCGAAGCTTTAAAAGACAAGATCAATTCAGCTCCAATCGTTGCACTACCAAATTTGAGACAACCATTCGAGATACAAACCGATGCTAGTGACTATGCCATGGGCACAGTCCTTTTGCAGCATGGTAAGGCTATTGAATTTCATTCAGAAAATTTTATTGGTGCTGTGACTAATTACCCTACATATAAAAAATAACCATTTGCATTGGTACAAAATGTCAAGAAATGGAAACACTACTTCATGAGTAAAGAGACTATTGTACACACCGATCACCAACCATTACAGTACTTGCAGTCACACACAAAATTGCAGCAATCAAGACATTTCAAATGGATGGGATTTCTTCAAAAATTTCACTTGTTTATAAGGTACAGAAAAGGCGTATTCAATAAATTTGCGTATATGCTTTCTAGACCAATCACTAGTGCTTCTAATGTACTAAAAATGATTTGGTTGTACATGAGAGTTACATAGAAAAATATGCAGATGACGTTGATTTCAAAGATGTCTATGCTAGTTTGAGCGAAGGGAATCAAGTTGAAGAAAGAGATTATCACATGCATAAAAATTTGTTGTTTCATTTGGGAAAGCTATGTATTCCACAAGGAGAGATGCTAAGTGTCATGAGACAAGCTCATTCTTCTCTTATTGCTGGACACTTTGGAGTAAGCAAAACAATGACACATCTATAGAGGTATTGTTATTGGCCTCGCATGATAGATAGTGTGTCATGTTTTATAAGAGGTTGTTCTATGTGTGCAACAAGTAATCCTAGTAATAGGAAGCTTGGATTGTACATGCCACTATTAGTACCATCAAGTCCATGGGAGAGCATCTCCATGGACTTTTTTGGAGGTCTACCTATGTCAAAAAAGAAACATGATTATGTTTTTTTAGTTGTGGATAGATTCAGTAAAATTTGTATACTTATGCCATGTAAGAAGACCACTGCTATTGAGAAAACTAATGAACTTTATTTTCAAAAATTTTGGGTTCATTTTGGATTGCCCACTTCTATCGTTAGTGACAGAGATTCCAGGTTCATTGGGAATTTTTGGTGGAATCTATGGAGAATGATGGACTCAAAATTGAAAAAGAGTACATCTTTTCATCCACAAATAGATGGACAAATTGGAGTGGTGAACATAACAATTGTGAATATATTGAGGAGATATTACAAAAACATCCTAAGTTGTGGGATGAACAACTGCATTACATTCAACACGCTTACAACCAGGCAAAGCACTCTTCAACACAAACCTCACCTTTTGAAGCATGCTTTGGGTATTTTCCATAATTGCCATTAGACTTCATCTTTGGGAAGGATGTTCCAATTTATGGCCATAGGGATATTGATAAGGTTCGAAATTTCATTGAGAAAATTCAGATGATACATCAACAAGTTCAATAAAAACTTGAGAAAAGTCAAAGCAAATACAAAGAGAGGCAAGACAAACACCGGGTTGATCATAAGTTTCGAGAGGGAGATGAGGTATGGTTGCACATTAGCAAGGAAATGATGCAAGGGGAAGGTAAGAAACTCAAACCCATTCGCTATGGTCCTTTCAAAATCATAAAAATGGTTGGTAATAATGAATTCCAACTTGATTTTCCTTCTTACATGCAAATGTGTTCAATTATTAATGTTGAAAACTTATGCTTGTATGAGCCTCATTTGATTGATGATCAAGGAAGTGATGTTTAGGTACCCTCTATTAAATATTTCTCGCTAGAATTTCTAGATGAGCTCAAAGAAGATACAATTCTTGACATGAGGACAAGAGCATCAAAGAGGGGAAGTGTTGACTACCTTTGAGTTGGGCTCAAAGGCACTAAACCAAGCAAGGAAAAATGGATGGAGATTGGAAAGGTGAGGGAGATGTACCCTCATCTACTAAACAGGTAATCAAGTCTTTTGTGGTCCAAATGCTATCCAATAGGGAGGAATGATCAGGAATTCATAAATTTTGCTCAAAATTTAAAATTACAGGATTGGATTGAAAATAGGATGGTTGCGTGGATCTCATCTTTCTGATTCCAGTGCCGTGAACGGTTCGAAAATTTTTTTCATATGAGGAAGATATTGCGTTATGATCAAATGGTAGAAACGAGAGTTATGGAGATGCGATTCTTTCAATAGATAACAAGTATTAGATTGAAGGATGAATGGTGGTGATTAGATCGTGGAAGCAGCAGTGGGAGATCAATGGGAGAGATCTCATCACAATTGAGAAAAATTTCACACCCCGCAAAACAAAGTTTACCGTTAAAGAGTTTCGCAAGTTAAATTATATAACTCACGATGCAACGAGGAGGACCCTGTGTCGACGAAGGCCCGAGTGCTATCGCACATCGTAAGCGAAAAAATTTAGTCTTTAATGGTAAATGTGTGGGAGGCCGATATGTAATAAGTGGAACTTGTGAAATATGCGACACGACATTGCCATCACAACTTTGCATTGGCGGATATATTGTTAAACCGCTAAAGTTATTTTTTAAACCATGCGATTTACGAAATTGTATGTTTCCCGATCTGTGATGTCACATACTATGTGATCTATGATATATCTTATATTCTAAAATTTCATAGGTTATAAGTATTATGGATGTTATGCGTTAAAGAGTTTATGTAGGCCATGGTCAAAACCTAACCGACGTTAGCAAACCATAGTCCACCATTAAACTGCAGTCAGAAGCAGAGGTTCCGCTAATTTTCAAGCCCTTAGCAGTTTGGGTGTTCATGTGGCCATCATCCTAACCATAAAAGTAATTATGCTTATTTATTGGTGGAGCAGATATAGGTGTGGAAAATTTGGTGGTCAACCCTAATTTAACTCCAGTTAACTGGAGTTCTCCACATTTAGTGGAGTTTTCCTAGGAGATGTTGGGAAAAAGTGTAGGAGGCTCAATTTTCGACCATTTTGAGTGAATGAAGAGTAATTCTTGACTAATTGGAGCATTTTGAAGCCATTGGTGTAGAGAAAATAACCATTAGATGAATGTAACTACATGTAATAGCAAAATTTTGAGAATGTTGAAAGATGGAAAAGTCATTGGGAGCTGGACCGGTAGATGTAGCCCAGGAGGGGTGAACTGCTTCATCATGCATACTATGCAAACTTCATATGGTAGCTTATTTTTCTATTTTACATTGTTTTTTAGTGTTATTTAGACTTATTTTATGCTTCTAATTCAATAAATTTCATATATAATTCATGGAAACACTTCTTGATCCTTATGAAAACTAATGAACCAATTATGCACATGTTTTTTAAATTGAAATACCCTTTGCACAAAAAAACGAATACAATCATTTCAGATCATTTACCAGCTCCTTTTGAATTATGTGTATGAACAGATGGAAGGGTTAGTGTAGTGGAAGATGATGCAGAGGAAGGTGAAGATGGTAGTGAGGATGATGGTGGAGTGGATGGTGGCTTCTTACCATCTCCATGGCCTCCTCCTCCTATAGAACCCTCTCCTCTTGAAGGCTTATAAATTTCTCCTTGCATCCTTAAATTCCTCTCCTCATAAAGGACCTTATCCATGTCAGCCATATCAAATAATGCCTTCCTAAATTCTCTCTCATATTCAATCACGATAGGCTCTCCTTCATGATACATACTTACTAAAGACTCTACTTCAAATTGAGGATATGCTAGTGGTGAATACTTTGGGAACCTTTCCCTTCTTCGTCTTGACCCAACTGTAGGGGTTTCAACCAACTTCCCTTCTCCTCTTTAGAGTTTTAACCTTGTAAGCATGAAAAAAACTTCCAAACAATAGTATCCCTTATTGCACAATAGAACCTAAAGCTCTGATACCAAAAATGAACTAAATGAAGTATGTTGTGTTGATGTGCTAATTACCCTATCATATTTCGTAAACAATGTCTTATATGTGCTTATAGGTTCAAGTTCTCTTGCAAAATATTAAGTCTTATGAGTGTTTTTCATGTTAATTTTATGAAAAAATTAACATAAAATAAAGGTTGAAAAATACAAAATAAAAGTATAGTACATCACCCTACAACACCCCAACACAAGAATTTGATGAATAAGTTCACCCCTCTTGGGCTACATCTCCTTGGTCAAGCTTTCATGGCTTGGGCCTCTATATTATGCTCAAATTTGCAAAATGATGTGTTTACAATTATTTTCTTCTCCTGAAACCTACACCAATGAGTCCAAAATTTCCAGAAATGGTCATCTAGCCTCTTTCTGCACCTGATTTGGTCAAAAAATCCAAAATTTATGACCATTTCTAGTTTCTCCACAATTTCTGGCCTAAATTTAGCTAATTGGAGCTAAATCTGGTTAGTTGGCACTAAAATGGCAGTTCTGCCAGATTTGGTAGACCACCAAATTAATACACATTAAATTAATTAAGCAAAGTTATTGCTAATTAATTTTGGTTAGTGCTTAAACCATGCTTATGGAGTTAAACCGAATTAGCGTTAATGATGAGGTTTAGAACTTAATTAATTTCTGGATTAGTGCTAACTCCACACTTAGCATTTGGTTGCATCATTTCTCTGCCAGGGTTCTACATCATGGTCGTATGCAGGGGGGTTGGCCCTGTAGGTTTTAACCCTGTATAGAAATTATCTGCAAATGAATCTTAAAAATAGAAAACAAACAAGAGCGAGAGCATAAAACATAAAAAAAATTTACACAGAGTTTTTCCCCTGGATCCCAGATTGGGACTACCAACTTGATTTTTCATTATATTCCTTTTATTGATATAAAACATATACATATATATGCCGAAACATTCATAAACCCCAATCCATTAAGCCTAGATTAGAACATAATTATAGTTCCCTTGACTGGATCTACAAAATACCAGAGGTTAAAAACCATCATGTCCCAAAACCACGTGCAAACCCATGCACAAAACCATGGGAGGGTCCCCTATGACCCCCCTGCGTGTTCAACTAATCATGGATAGAATATAGCACACACCCAACATTCTCCCACTTGTTGTTTTCTTTCTGGAGGGGGCCACAGGAGAGCTTAGTCATTAGTCCAACTCTCCAACATCTGTTTTTTCTCTACACCAAGAGAACTTCTGAGTGCTCACAGACATATCATCCACATACAAGATCAAATAAATAACATGGTCACCAATTAATTTAAAATACACACAGTGATCTTCTTTGCTTCTGGTGAAGCCAAGTCCTTGTATATAGGTATTAAATTTATGATACCACATCCTTAGTGACTGTTTTAACCCATACAGAGAATTTTTTAACTTGCATACCAGTTCTTTCTTACCCTTCACCGTAAATCCTTCAGGTTCCTTCATTTAGATCTCCTCTTCCAGATCCCCGTGAAGAAATGTTGTCTTCACATCCATCTGTTCTACCTCAAAACAAAATGCAATAGCAACAGATAAAAGTAATATAATAGAAGTAACCTTGGAAACATAAGAAAAAATATCACCGAAATCAATTCTCAGCACCCGGGAATAACCTTTTTCTACCAATTGAGCTTTGTATTTTTCCACCTTGCCTTGTACATTCATCTTCTTCTTAAACACCAATTTTATCTCGATGGGCTTCCTTCCAGCCGACAACTCCACCAGATCCCATGCCTCATTTTTGTGCAAGGATGCCATTTCATCAACAATATCCTCCTTTTAGATTTTTCCATCCTCTAAATCCACTACCTCCCTGACAGTTCTAGGATCATCATCAGTTATATTTAAAGAAAAATTTGAACAGAAAATTTATGGACTATACCTTTATGGTTGCCTTCTTTCCCGAACTAGTCTTCTCATAGCTAGAGTTTGTGGCTCTTCCTCTTTTGAATATTCTTTTGTTGTAGAGTTTGATTCATCCTCCTTTAGCTCAAGCTATATCTTCTCGGGTTCCTTTGGTAAGACTTCATGTTTAACAACATATTTCGCCTCTCTAAAAACCACGTCTCGGTTGTACACAAACTTTCTTGTTTTTTGGTTCTAAAGCTTGTAACCTTTTAAACCATCCTTATACCCAATAAATATGCACCTTTCAGATTTATTATCCAACTTGGTCCTTTTCTCCTTTGGAACATGTACATATGCATCACATCCAAATAGCCTCAGATGTGAAAGATAGGGTTTCTTACTAGTCCATACGTCATGCGAATTATTATTCTCCAACGTTGATGAGGGTGATCTGTTAACCAAGTAACATGCAATCTCCGCTGCTTCTGCCCAGAATTCTTGTCCTAACCCATTACCACTGAGCATGCTTCTTGCCTTTTCCATCAGTGTTATGTTCATTCTTTCTACAACTCCATTTTGTTGAGGTGTGTATAGATTAGTCTTCTGTCATGCTATACCACACTTCTTATAGAATTCTTCAAATTACTTCTTGCAAAACTCTCCACCATTATCAGCCTCAACACCTTTATCTTCTTCTCTATCTGGTTTTCCACCAGAGCCTTAAATTCTTTAAATCTGTCAAAGACTTTAGATTTATTCCTCAAGAAATATATTCATGTATTCCTTGAGAAGTCATCTATGAATGAAACATAGTACACAATCTTTCTCAGTGATGGAACCGACACAGGTCTAAACACATCATTGTGCACAAGCTATAATATCTTGTCGCCATCTTAGCACCAGAAGGAAAACTCACTCGATTCTTCTTCCCATATACACAATGTTCACAAAAATCGAAATCTAGAGAGCAATTATACATACCTTCTACCATACCATTTCTATGCAGTATATGAAGGCCCTTCTCTCCAATATGTTGAAGCCTTTGATGCCATAGCATGGTATTTTCTCTAAAGACCGCTAGGATTTCCACTCCACTTTCAAGAACCACGAAAATATGTCACCCATCAATAATAGTGCTACTGCGAAGCTTGTACAGAGTTCCAATCTGAACTCCCCGGATTAATACCAGTGCTCCCCGAAAAATATTGTAGGTATCTTTATCGAACACTGTTTTTACACCTGCATCATCCATCTTGCTCACAAAAATTCAATTTGTTGCCAATGTAGGAATATGTAGAACACCAGGAAGTGTTATAATCCTTCCACCTTGTAGCTTCAACTTGACTTTTCCACGTCCAACGATTTTGGCCTTCCTATCATCACCTAGGAATACATCACCACCATCATACTTCTCATACTCACAGAACCACTCCCTATAAGGAGTGAAGTGAAAGGATGCACATGAGTCAATCAACCATGCCTCGTGATCTACATGTGTATTGGAAGAAGAAGCCAAATACACATTCCCACGTTCATCCGAGGTGGTTTTTTCCTCTGTAGAAGGAGCATCATCAGATCCCTTTCCTTTCTCAGGAGCTTTAGATCTGCAGTAATTTTTGTAGTGCCCTTCCTTTCCGTATTTCCAACACACCTTTTCAAAATTTCCTTGATATTTAGATCTCCATCTAGATTTAGATCTCCTACTCAAAACCTTATTCTTGTTTATGTTATGGGACCTTCCTCTTACAGATAAGGCATCTCCATTCTGGCCCTCCATAATTATTCATCTAATTTCCTCTCACAGCAAGGCTGAGATAATGTCATCAAAATTCAAGTTAGTTGTATTTTTACCTATTTTAATAACCACACTGTCTGACGAATCTAGTAGAGAACACAACAAACTGACACACTTATCTTCATCTGAGATTTTAATATCAACAGATGACAACTAACTTACCACAGTATTGAAGGCATTCATATGCTCTATCACCGAGTCTCCATCCTTCATCCTTAGGTTATACAACCTTTTTTGCAGGAACACTTTATTCAACAAAGACTTAGATTGGTACAAAGTCCCTAGCTTGTCCCACAAAGTCTTCACAGTATCTTCCCCAGATACAATCAAAAATACATAATCTGAGACACATAACCGTATTGTGCTCTTTGGCTTCCGATCCAACTTCTTCTAGTCTTCATTTGACATTTTTGTTGGTTTAGTACCCAACTCTACCACAATCCACTAATCTTTATCCACCAGTAGATCCTCCATCTTGAGCTTCGACAACTCAAAAATATAACCATTAAATTTCTTGATCTCTATCTTTCCACTACTCTCCATCTTATTTCACTGTAAGAATCGATCCTGTAGATCTCCCACTGAACAGGATATACCACAGGCCCAAGAAAAAAACCCCTCAGTAGCAAATCCGTCCCCTTGAATCTGAAACAACTCTGATACCAAATGTAGGCTTTAACCCTGTACAAAAATTATTTTCCAACGAATCTTAAAAACAAAAAATAAACAATAGCAAGAGCATAAAACATAAAACAGATATACAAAAATATTTTCCCCTGGATTCCAAATCGGGACTACCAACTTGATTTTTCATTATATTCCTTTAAGTGTTACAACACATATATATATACATGCTGAAGCATTCATAAACTCCAATCCATTAACCCTGGATTAGAACATAACCATAGTTCCCTTGACCGAATCTAAAAAATACTAAGTGTCGAAAACCATCATGCCCCAAATCCATGTGAAAACCCATGCACAAAAACATGGGAGGGTCCCTTGTGACCCTCTGCCCTCATGCGTGCGACTAATCGTGGAAATAATATCACACATACCCAATAGGCCCCCACTTTTCCCCGCCATCTCAACCTTAGAACTTAAAATATATGCAGGAAAGTATATAGGTTAAGAACTTATGTGTGGTTTAAAAGTGGCGTGTGGCACTGGTGGGGCCTAGGTCCCATGTTAGACCCCCATTGTCCCTTCCAGTCTTCAAACCAAAAAAAAAAAAATTCCAGTTGGGGGGGGGGGGGGGGGACGTGGCAGCCCAAGGTTGCACCACGTGTCCTCTCCACATTAGCCCACTCTCAACCATAAAAAACACGCGAGATCACCCAAAAATTTCAACTAATGTGATGGTGCCACTTGGTAGTCCCTTATTATTTGGAGGAAAATGAAAAATTTCAACCCAACCCAGTTAGCATGTCGTGTTAGCAGTAAGTACTACTAACTTAGAAACATGCCTTTCCTTTTCTTTTTTTTTCAAATTTTGCCTCTTTAGCAAAGTAAACAAAACTCATCTATGGGAGCATAAGGAGTCCATTTTGTGTGAAACAAAGTGTGCCAGATTCAGAATGACAAGCACTAAGTGGTCGTTTAGATTTTGAGCCATTTTGAGCCATTTTGATTTTTGAGCATAAAACTGAGCCCCTGATCAGTATGAGAAAATTTTAAGGACATAAATAGTGTCTTGAAGGTAGAGAAAGGTGGATGAAGGTAGAATGAAATGAGTGAAGGGTGTGGGATCCACCTAGCCAAGCCTAGTACCCCTTGGAGGCCCATCGTGCCCCAAAGTTGATGTCCACGATGTCCTTCTTGTACCCCAATAAAGTGAATTTAGAGAAAGAATTTGGAATTGAGGTGATGTGACTAGGAAAAATATGAAAGGGTCCAAGTAGATGTGGAAAGGTGTTTCGTCACCTGTAAACTAGCACATTTCCTGCAACTAGCCAAATACATGCATCAAATAACCAATAATACAGTGAAATAAATTATCATGGAAAAGATGAGTCAAATTTCATTAAAACCTATTCTATCCTACAACACCGCCGTAATTTGAAAACCAATAATACAATATTATAACTTGCAGAGACTAGATATGAAAAAAAATTACAAATGACATTTGTCGATTTCCAAGGAATCAGAAACAAATATTTTTGGGTTGTAACCGTGGATCTTTCCAATCACTCTTCCCATAAGAAAGGTGATATGAAATATTGAAATCACAAGATTTTGTAATATAACATCTACTGAAAAAAAAGGAATAATTTCAATAACTTGAAACAAGAACAAGAAATAAATACAAAGAGGTACTAAAGCCTATGTGTTGGGCCCAAACCTAAGGGTTTCAATGCTCCAAAACTAACCCATATTATGATCAATAGTAAAATTCTCATTAACATAAAATTACAGCCACATACATCATTAAAATTAAGAATGACACTGCTAAGGACTAGGCTCCCAATAGCTACTCTTAGGTTCAACAAAAATTCAAATCCTAATGAGCCTTTCAACTGGTTTATTTATAAAAAAATAATTGATCCTTCAAAGGAGGAATTCTCCCCTCCAAAATCTTGATATTTGTGGATCTAGTTCCCTTTGGCCTTGTCATGCACTTTGATTTCCTCAACTAGTAGTGAATTGGAGAGGATTTTGTGATCTCAAGCGGAGTTAGGGAGTTAATGAGGTGGAAAGGCTCTCTATATTCTCTCTAGGTGTCTCCATCAAGCCCCTGCATGTTAAATATCTCCAAAAATGATTCTTTGACTTGCATATTATTCACATTAGGCCATGAAATATGATAACTATGTTTCTGTCTTCCTACTAAGCATATTGTGACTAAAAATGTGAATTAATGTGAGAAAATGAGAGTTTTAAGGGCTAGAGGATAACACTGTGAGATTCAAAATATGCCTATTGTTGGGATCTGTCATCACCCTCCTACTGAAGATGTTTCTCACCCTTTCAGTCACTGATATGAAGCTCAATCATGGCCGTGGTGGCTTCTCTGAGATCCCAAGGCACATCAAATGGTGTGCTTTCCTATGGATAGAAAATTGCATTTTCCTCTATGTTTGTTCATTATTTTGTTCCTTTGCTTGGTTTCTTCCTTCTTTTAGGCCCAACAATAAGGGAGGATTGAGTTTGAGTGATATATAGATGATGTTCAACATTTTTATGATGCTTTTGTACAATCATGTTCTCTCCAAGCCATTCCTTAATATTTCTAGGGATTTATACTCTCTGATTTGTAAACTATGAGGAAGCACATGCCACCTCCTTTGAAAATCGTGCAAGCTCTTTGTTCACAACATCCTAAACATGTCCTAGAAATGTAGGATGGATTTCTCTTGGGCTGTTGTCTACCTAGGTGCCAATTTATGATCATATGAGATGTGATTATGGTTGTTGATAATAGTGTCAGAGCTCACTAATTATGCTCTAATATATAAGGGATCATTTTCTTCCTTTATCATCATCTTTTTCACTTCTTCAGCCCTTGTCTCCTCATGGGTCAACCAAGAGGCTAATTCCATCAATTCAAAGTCTCCCAACCTTGAGTTAGTGTCCCAGAAATTCATGTTTATGAGGATTAGATTGTGCATGTAAAACTCAACCAACTTGGCTCTATCCTCAATACTTGCCCTTTTGCAAAAGTCAATAAATTTCATAATAATAGCCTTGGAAAGGCAATCAACCATGTTGTGCCAAGGTCTTAATTTGAAACTACATCCATTGATCCTTGAGGAAAATGACATAGGATTTGGAAGGTTTCCCTTATTGTAGGGCTTCCATAGATAAACTTCCCATAGTAGCAACTTGTTTATTTTTTTCTTGCAGTTTCTCTTTTAACCTTGTGTTTTCTGCCTATAGTATTTCTCTCATATTTAACTCACTTATCCTAAAGTGACTCAATTCCTTTCCCATTTCAATGAATTTCTCATCCATGAGGCCGAAAACTTCTACATTTATGGATTTTTCAATTTGCATCCATCTATGTGTTTTGCCTCTTTCTATTTCCAAATCAAATAGGAGTGGGACAGGAAATTTCTTAGGTATATCCTACCTACCTCAACAACTTTGTAGATGTATTCTAGGCCGCACTATGGATCAAGCTCTTGGAGCTCTTGGATTCCTTTTTCATCTTCCTTTAAGGTGGATTCTTCTTCCCGTGGCACCTCTTGTTGCTCATATAACAACCATTGTTTCTCCTCTAGTAGCCCATGTTTCTCCTGTAGCTGCTCTATCTCCTCTGTAGCTCTTATTTTTCTTCTTGTAACATGGAAACTTGTGTCTTGAGCCTCTTACAGGTGACTTCTCTAGTGACGGGCCTTCCCATAGGTAGCATATGTTGCTTGGTTTTGGTCTTAAGAAAGTAATTTCTTCAAATTTTTCCTTATTAGGTCTCACATCTTCCTTCTCACTTTAATGACTCCTCTATGGTGATATGGACCTTTGTAGGAGGCTAAGGCTTCCCTTGCCTTATCCTGGTGCTATTCCTTGTTTTGAAGTATATGGGAACTTTCCTTGGCTTCCTCCTTTTGGGCTTGATAGGTGTGCCCAATGTGTCCAATGTTGTAGCCACTTCCTGCTCGATGTTCCTTAGGGAGAGACTGGTTTGATTCCTTTTTTTTTTCTTCTGTCTCTCGAGGCTTTGAGGTACCCTTAGGGCTCTCTCTCTCTCTCTATGTTCCTTGTTTCTTTCCTTTTCCTTCCTCGTTTTTTGCTTCTTCTTCCTCTATTTCTATTGCCTCCTCTTCTTTGTTGGTTTCTGTTTCACTTTCACTTTTGAAGTTATACATCAGATATTTCCATGTCTATGTTAAATAATATAATTTGATATAACTTTACAATGGTAAAGTAATTAAAAATTTGAAATATATATATATATATATATATATATATATATATATATATATATATATTGCAAAATCTGCGAAAATTGTGAATCATTTCGCGGCAATTTATATTGACGCGAAATGTGTGTTGTGTAGGGGGCTCCACAAAAATTTCCGGCCGACGGAGAATTATACAATAGTTCGGCCGAACTTTTGATACTAAGTTCGGCCGAACTATTAAGACGTTAGTTTCAGCGGCTCGTAAACGGAAAACATAGTTCGACCGAACTAACGCATCACCAATTACGTAGAACCAAGCTCTGAAAACGGTTCTGCAACTTTGGACTGATTGAACTCCATGAAAACTTGTTAATTAACTGTCGGAACCAAGACAAGCATTTTCAGAATTGAATCTACTTTTAGGAAATATAAATTTTATGGAATTTCGTAAACGTTTATTAATTTTAATTATTTTTCTAATAAAATGAGTGCAAACAATTTTTGAGGGTCATCGTGATTCAGTGAAATAAAAATTTTGTGTCTCCCAAAATACATTGTAAAAAAAATTGAAAAAATTATGGGGCATTACATTGGTCCGTTGACTCTAATGGGTAGCTTTTAGATTTTTAGTTTATAACTTATATCTTAAGAAATTTGTTGCCACGCGAAACATATAAAAAATATGCAGTTTTTCGTATTGGACCAGTTCAAAAAATTCTAGTAATTATGATATGCATCCATTGGCTTTGTAAATATGACGAAACCAAAGTAGACTCTGTCTAGATTGTTGTAACACATTTTGTTTTTTCAAAAACACAAATTTTCAATGTATACAACGTTGCCACATAACATGACTTCTTATGAATTCTTTGATTGTTAAGAAACACACACTCAAAGAAACGCTAAGTTGACATATCAAATCTGCATAAAAAAATTTCAAAAAATAAGTAATAGAAAGCTAACAAAATTTCTCACAACTTTTATTTTTACCGCAAAATGAAATTCTACACAGAAAAAATTGTTATAGTTTGCAGAAAGTTGAAGAACCGAAAAAAATGAAAATTTTTTCTCAAAAAAGGGCAAAAAGTGTAACCCAGCTTCACATTTTCACCCATATATATATCAATTTAAAACTCAAATATTAACTAATGTATTTCAATATGAACTTTCTCTATATATAATTATATATGTGCCTGTAAATATATGTGTTAATATTGAACTTAGTGAAATATTCCAATATTCAAAAAGAAAAATTAATTAAAGGTAAAATAATTTAGTTAATTCTTAATAAGATAAAAGTGTGTAATTCATTATTTTTTAATATAAAATATTAATAATAATAAATTATTTAAAAATAAGATTTACAAAATGAATATATATAGATCATGGATTTGATGTGTAAATATTTTTTAAAGTTTTTCATTCTAAAATGATATTTGTAAATAATGAGATTTGATCTCTCTACTCCTAGTGGAATCGTGGTTAAGATGAATCTATATTGGTTAGTATCAAAACCTAATATGCAGCGAGATGTTAATATATTTCATTTTCATTCTAGAAAGTATAAATAAAATAAAATAATTTAATTGCTTCCTAATAAGAAAGATATCTGCAATCAATTAAAATTTTAATATAAAATTGATATGTGGCATTCAAAGTGTGTTACTAATAATAAAAATATTCAATGTGGGTCATAAATAAAATATTTCACTATAAAAAATTATGTAATATTGATGTGTATTTAAAATATATTAATAGGAAAACAAATTTAATATGAACAAATTGGTCCACAAATAAAACATTTCATTGCCTATTTTAAGAAAAATATTTCAATGTCAACTATGCATATATGTATAGATTATATAAAAAAAAAATAAAAAAAAAATTTGAAAAAGAATTAAAAATATTTAGAGTAGTCTCACTAATTTACTTTTTTTTTTTTTCAAACATATTTTTTTGTTCAAATTTAAAAACTAGCAAACATTTGTTGAAATTGCAAATTTAAAGTGTGTAGTATCCAAATGCCCAAAGCAATTTTTAGCATATTCTATCCATTTATACATTCAAAAATAAAAATTATATATATATAACCACAATTACAATTTACCAACTTATAAAAAAATTAAATTTTTTAAATTGAAAATCTTTTTCAAAATTTTAAATTGATCCCTTTAATACTTGGTATATCCCTAACTAAACTAGATCTATATTAATTTTATCACATACCTACTTCACTTCTTGATAAGAATATTGAAATTTTCTTTATATAGAATGAACGGTTATGATTTTCCATCATTGTCCTTTCCTTCGCAATTTATATTATATGAATAAGACACACTATCTATTTTATGTTTTTTTAAATAGGAGGCAAGGATCACCCTTGCATCATTCCTTTTCATTACAAGTTGCGATAATAAAGTTGACTTATTTTATACAAATATAAAACTATGCAATAAAGTTGACTTATTTTATACAAATATAAAACCAATTTGCATGGTTTTAAAGGCCATGGAATACCTTTCAAAAGGTTATAAGGTGATAGCGTGGAAAGGGAGGATCATTGTGATCCATGATGATATCATGAACCATGATTAGGGTGAAACCATGTTTCTCCCGGCTTATAAGGTGATAGCGTGGAAAGGGAGGATCATTACGATCCATCATCATATCATGAAGCATGATTTGGGTGAAACTGTTTCTCTCGGCTTATAAAAACACGAAGGTCCTCGGACATATCATTTACTCACGGATCATGCTAAATTTTTGGGAAAATTTTGAGGATTTATGTTTAGGGAAATTCTAATGAATTATTAACTTTTAAAATAAATAAGTATTTGGTAATGTTTGGTTTAAATATTACTATGTTTAATAATATTATATATATTTAAAAGAATAGAAAAAGAAAATAAGTATTTGCTAATGTTTGGTTTAAATATTACAATGTTTAATAATATTATATATATTTAAAAGAATAGAAAAAGAAAATAGCTTAATCACTTTTAGAAAAAGGGAAAGGAAAATTAGCTAAATGATAAAATCTCGCATTTAAAATTTTCTTTCGAAGTGTTTAAGGCTACGACACGAAATTCACTTAAGGAATCATCAAATTTTAAGTTAGGTTTTATGCAATAGAAAATTTTCTTATGGATGAGAGGAAATGCATAGGGCTAAAGGCCAATATACAAATCTTGGACTAGGAATATTTTTCCCATGAGCAAAATTTTGTGGCTTTTTTCAGGTCTTAATATGTCTTGAATGTTTACAAGACTTTGGGCATGATTTGAGGTCAAAATTCAAGGTCTAAGACCTAATTATTTTCTTTAGGGATCATGTGACTCATACAATGTCTTAACAACAAAACAACCACTACATAAGGAATAATTAGCCTATTAGTGATATGTAGTCAAAATTTAAAGGATTTGCATACCAAGGATGATCTGTTTAGCCTAGAACATTGTCCAAGACCATAATGTAAGGTTTTAGGCCATATTATCCTTTGATGGTCACTCACTATGTGTGGGGCTCTAACACATCCCACATGCACTAATAAGGAATATTGTCACTAATTATATGTTTATTACAGTAAGGTGTAATATTCCCAAAATAGAAAAAGCAACAATATATCCAACAATAATGGAGATAGCAGCAAATGTTAACACATTACATATGAAGAAAATGATAGATCCATAGTATTATGTATAACAACAATAAATAAGTACAAGATCTTGGGGATTAATCCCTCAAGATAGGCAAAAGAGGCCTCCAATGCCCAAAAGCACCCAAAACATGTAATACACTGCTACAAAAAATATTGAAGCATGTAAAACATAGTTTTAATGACTAATACTACAGCTGGGAAATATATACAAATGGATTTGATAATATCCTTCTCATACAAGGCCAAAAATGGAGATCTATGCTCCCATACACATTTCTTAGACAACCTAGGAAGCGTTTCTAGAAATACACCAAATACAAATGGTGAACCTAAAGCCCTAGGGCTGAAGAATCACTGCAATTGAAGCGCAATAGGAGGTGGCTGGAATTGATGTAGATCTTAATGGCACTCCTCCAATAAACTCCCTCAATGAAGGGTCGATCCCTTCAATTGAAAGCAAACACTCCAAATGGAGCACTGGACTCACCCCTACAATAAATCTCTAAAATAACAGAGTCATGGACTGGAACTACATTGTAGGGGAAGATGATGACTTGGCCTTATGCCAAAATATGTTGTGAAGTTCAGGGACCTTCCTTGTTGATCTCCCAATGGAAAGAAACATTCCTCCACTGAAACCCTGCAACTCAACACATATCTAAAAAAAATTTGTTGCACCAAAGAAACCCTCCAGTGTTGCACCCTGCAAATCAACAAATATCTAAACATAATTTGCGCTGTATAAGAAAGCAGTAACTTGGAAAAATGCCATAATATGGAAATAATGCTCAATGTACTTCTCCTGAGTAGGCACTCAAAGTCCCCCAAGGATGAAGGCGGGATTCCCACTCGGGAAGACCCTGTGCTAAACAACGTTGCAATCTTAGCTAAACGACTGAAGAACGATAATATTCATAACATACCACACTCAAATAATAATATAGAAACATGATCATAATGGATGCCATCCCATTCCTTATATTCCTGGTGAGCTTCCTCACCCTAGGCTTCACTCATTAAAGGCACTATTTCCATGCAAAAAATTTCCCTCGAATATTGCGTTGTCCCTCATTGAATGTCCACTACTTCCATACCAGCATTGTTTCTTTGGTCAAATTTGACCCAATGCACATGCTGCATTGCTTGTTCACACATAGGGGAGCTTTATCCACCTCTTTTGATGCCCTCCATTCACATTTGGAGTGGTTTTGTTCCTACTAAGGAGATTTATGGGTCTCCCTACCCTCTTATTATTCTAACTAAGAAGAAAAATTAGATTTTAATATTCCATTTATTTGCGTGATAATTTATGAATATTACATAAGGATGGTCCCTAGGGCCTATGGATATGTCCAATAAAAAATCCAAGTACCTAGGTCATAGTGCTTTCCATTGGGGCTTATTTAATGTGTACATGGCCCTAAGTCATAATACATGTCTTCAATAAGGAATATTTAACTTTGAGTAGGATACATTCTTTTGATTTATAATTTTTTAATGATAATGATATGTCTTAGGGTTCATGTCATGGTTTAGTGCCAAAATATATGTCTTTTGGGCCATCCATGGGGCTAATGCCACCATATAGGCCCTACATATAGAATCTCTACATTTTTTGTAAGACATGGTTGAAATTTAAATTTTTTCATTGCACGAATGGTTCTCTTGGACAAATCCACAATTTAGAGTAAAAGTCAAGAATCATAGACCATAAATTTGATTATGCTACTCATAGGATATATATGGGGCCTCAAGCGATCACACAAGCCTTGCATGGGGAATACTTAACTTACAGGAAGAATATGGTAAAGAATAAAATATTTGAAACACCGCGGAAGAATCTCAAGTCATGTCATGGTGCAAGGTCAAAATATTGTATTAAATTCCTATTAATTTCTTATAGAGCTCATACCACATGTGCAATGTCGTGGGCTACTAAATAAACAATGCACATCTAATATTTATCCTCTGTGTGAGATATGGTCACAATTTGAAGTTATGGTGCATTAAGGATGGTCATTGTTGTCCATGCCATGGTTCAAGGAAAAATTCAAAATATTAGGCTACTCATGGCACTTGTGTAAACCCACAGGTCATCACAAGATCCATCCATACAAAATCTTTGGCCTCTAAGAAAAATATTGTGTCCATTTCAAGACTTGCAATACACTAATTATTTCTCAAGGATTAGGTTATTGGATAGGTCCAAAATATAATGTCTAAACTATACCATTTTCTATGGGTTTCATGAGGCATATGCCCCATTCAAATAGACTATACAAATCCTATAGGGAGTCATTATTCTAAGGGTACAAACATATTAACTTGTTGAGTTTTTTCATGCAATGATTTATTATGAGGGCAGTATCCATGGTTTGATGCCATAGAACAAGTTCCTAAACCTTCAAATTTATTTTTTGGGATTATTCACCATATGAAAAGCTCAGAACTGCTATAGAATCCGTATTAAAATTATGTATGTTTCATGAGTGAACTAGGTGAATAATCAAGAGAAATAAATTTTATATGGGAAACAAATAGAATGATCACTAAATAGCTATCTCAAGGCTCATAACCATTTAATGGGTTATGCAATACTATATGGGCCCTTCGTATGTCCATTATCAAGTTAACACAAGGTATGTTAACCCAAGTTATATGGGTTTCATAATAGTACATTATCCTTGTGCCCATTATTTAGTTAACATATGGTATATCAACTCAAATTAGAGATTTGAGAACTATATAGTCATATCTAATGGGCACCATGATTTAGGGCATGACAAAAACATATGGTTTAATATGCCACAAAACAAGGTTTGTGGCCTTTAAATTTATTTTTGCAAGTATCTACCATGTCTAGACCCCTAAGTCACTATATAGAATTATGGGCATATTTTAATACTACATTAGCCATCCTTGTGTCCATTTTTGAGTCAATACAAGGTATATCAAGTCAAATTAGAGATTTGAAAACTATATAGTCACATCTAATGGGCACCATGATTTAGGACATGGAAAAAATATATGGTTTAATGCTACAAAACAAGATTTGTGGCCTTGAAATTTATTTTGGGGATTATCTAGAATGCCTAAAAGCCCAAGTCACTATATAGAACTATGGGCCTACTTATAAATGTGTTTGGTAATAAGGATATGATTAATAGTAAGATAACTTGTCTAGGGGAAAATACCATAAAATTGTCATTAAATTAACAATCTCAAGCCTCCTAACCCATACATGGAGTTATATAACACTATATAAGCTTTGCTTCTATCTATTATTGGACCAACAAAACTATTTGTTAGGGAAACTATGAATGCTCTTAAACTACAAAATCCAGATAATATTTATTTCTCATAAAAAGTTTAATAAAGATCTATCTATATATCTATCTATCTATCTATCTTCCATACAAACTGAAATTGTAATAAACAATCCCAAATTCCCACCCAAAACACAAACATGAAAAGTTTTCTGAAAATCCAAACATTTTATATCCATACATAATAATATTAGGACTGTAAACATTTACATACTTTAAAAATCATTTACATACCATAATAACATACTAACCCTAAGAAACTAGAAATAATTTATTTAGACCAAAGTCCACACAAGGAGCATATAAATTCAGTACATATATTTAACATTAATCGGGCCATCACCTCATTCGACCCTTCTAATAACCCTAGACTGTCAAGAAAGGAGGTTTGGTGTGTGCCCATTCTGAAGGGAAAGCTCTATCTGTGTTCCATAATTAGTGGTGCTATAATAATCCACTATGCCCATATCCAACGCTCTTCTCCCATTCTTTCTCTACATAAGGAATAATTAGCCTATGAGTGATATGTAGTCAAAATTTGAAGGATTTGCATACCAAGGATGATCTGTTTAGCCTAGAACATTGTCCAAGACCATAATGTAAGGTTTTAGGCCATATTATCCTTTTATGGTCACTCACTATGTGTGGGGCCCTAACACATTCCACATTCACTAATAAGGAATATTGTCACTAATTATATGTTTATTACAGTAAGGTGTAATATTCCCAAAATAGGAAAAGCAACAATATATCTCACAATAATGGAAATAGCAGCAAATGTTAACACATTACATATGAATAAAATGATAGATCCATAGTATTATGTATAACAACAATAAATAAGTACAAGATCTTGGGGAACAATCCCTCAAGATAGGCAAAAGAAGCCTCTAATGCCCAAAAGCACCCAAAACATGTAATGCACTGCTACACAAAATACTGAAGCATGTAAAACACAGTTTTAATGACCAATACTACAGCTGGGAAATATATATAAATGGATATGATAATATCCTGCTCATACAAGGCCAAAAATGGAGATCTATGCTCCCATACACATTTCCTAGATAACCCAGGAAGGGTTTCTGGAAATACACCAAATACAAATGGTGAACCTAAAGCCCTAGGGCTGAAGAATCACTACAATTGAAGCAAAATAGGAGGTGGCTTAAACTAATGTATATCTTAATGGCACTCCTCTAATAGACTCCCTCAATGAAGGGCTGATCCCTTCAATTTAAATCAAACACTCCAAATGGAGCACTGGACTCACCCCTGCAATAGATATCTAAAATAACGGAGTCATGGACTTGAACTGCGTTGTAGGGGAAGATGATGACTTGGCCTGATGCCAAAATATGTTGTGAAGCTCAGGGACCTTCCTTGTTGATCTCCCAATGGAAAGAAACATTCCCCCACTGAAACCCTACAACTCAACACATATCTAAACAAAATATGTGCACCAAAGAAACCCTCCACTACTGCACCCTGCAAATCAACACATATCTAAACAGAATCTACACTGTAGAAGAAATATGTAACTTGGAAAAATGCTAGAATGTGGAAATAATGCTCAATGTACTTCTCCTGAGTAGGCACTTGAAGTCCCCTGAGGATGAAGGTGGGATTCCCACTCGGGAACACCCTGTGCTAAACAACATTGCAATCTTAGCTAAAATACTAAAGAAAGCCAAGATTCATAACATACCACACTCAAATGATAATCTAGAAACATGATCACAATGGATGCCATCCCCTTCCTTATATTCTTGGTGAGTTTCCTTAGCCTGGCCTCACTCATTAAAGGCACTACTTCCATGCAAAGGATCTCCTTCAAAAACTGCACTGTCCCTCATTGAATGTCCACTACTTCCATACCAGCGTTGTTTCTTTGGTCAATTTTGACCCAGTCCACATGTTGCATCCCTTGTTCACACATAGGGGAGCTTTATCTATCTCTTTTGATGCCCTCCATTCACATTTGGAGTGGTTTTGTTCCTACTAAGGAGATTTATGGGTCTCCCTACCCTCCTATTATTCTAACTAAGAAGCAAATTTAGATTTTAATATTCCATTTAACTGCATGCTAATTTATGAATATTACATAAGGATGGTCCCTAGGCCCTATGGTTATGTCCAATATCAAATCCAAGTACCTAGGTCATAGTGTTTTCCATTGGGGCTTATTTAATGTGTACATGGCCCTAAGTCATAATACATGTCTTCAATAAGGAATATTTAACTTTGAGTAGGATACATTCTTTCCATTTTTAATTTTTTAATGATAATGATATGTGTTAGGGTTCATGTCATGGTTTAGTGCCAAAAATATATTAATTTTGGGCCATCCATGGGGTCTAATGCCACCATATAGCCCCTACATAGAGAATCTCTACATTTTCTGTGAGACATGGTTGAAATTTCAATTTTTTCGTTGCATGGATGGTTCTCTTGTTCAAATCCACAATTTAGAGTAAAAGTCAAGAATCATAGACCATAAATTTGATTATGCTACTCATAGGATATATATGGGGCCTCAAGCGATCACACAAGCCTTGCATGGGGAATACTTAACTTACAAGAAGAATATGGTAAATAATTCAATATTTGAAACACCATGGAAAAATCTCAAGTCATGTCATGGTGCAAGGTCAAAATATTGTATTAAATTTCTATTAATTTCTTGTAGAGCTCATATCACATGTGCAATGTCATGGGCTACTAAATAAACAATGCACATCTAATATTTAGCCTATGTGTGAGATATGGTCACAATTTGAAGTTATGGTGCATTAGGGATGGTCATTGTTGTCCAAGCCATGGTTCAAGGGAAAGCAGTCCAATGCCAAGTACTCATGGCACTTGTGTAAACCCATAGGTCTAAATACAGAATCCATCCATACAAAATCTTTGGCCTCTAAGAAAAATATTGTGTCCATTTCAAGACTTGAAATACACTAATTATTTCTCAAGGATTAGGTTATTGGATAGGTCCAAAATATAAGGTCTAAACTATAAAATTTGCTATGGGTTTCATGAAGCATATGCTCCATTCAAATAGACTATACAAATCCTATAGGGAGTCATTATTCTAAGGGTACAAACATATTAACTTGTTGAGTTTTTTCATGTACTTATTTATTATGAGGGAATTATCCATGGTTTGATGCCAGAGAACAAGTTCCTAAACCTTCAAATTTATTTTTTGGGATTATTCACCATATGAAAAGCTCCAAACTACTATAGAATTCGTATTAAAATTATGTATGTTTCATGAGTGAACTATGGGAATAATCAAGAGAAATAAATTTTATATGGGAAACAAATAGAATCATTACTAAATAGCTATCTCAAGGCTCATAACCATTTAATGGGTTATGTAATACTATATGGGCCCTTCTTATGTCCATTATCAAGTTAACACAAGGTATGTCAACCCAAGTTATATGGGTTTCATAATATTACATTATCCTTGTGCCCATTATTTAGTTAACATATGGTATATCATCTCAAATTAGAGATTTGAGAAATATATAGTCATATCTAATGGGCACCATGATTTAGGACATGAAAAAAGCATATGGTTTAATATGCCACAAAACAAGGTTTGTGGCCTTTAAATTTATTTTTGGGAGTATCTACCATGTCTAAACCCCTAAGTCACTATATAGAATTATGAGCCTATTTTAATACTACATTAGCCCTCCTTGTGTTCATTTTTGAGTCAATACAAGGTATATCAACTCAAATTAGAGATTTGAGAACTATATAGTCACATCTAATGGGCACCATGATTTAGGACATGGCAAAAATATATGGTTTAATGCTACAAAACAAGATTTGTGGCCTTGAAATTTATTTTGGGGATTATCTAGTATGCCTAAAAGCCCAAGTCTTATATAGAACTATGGGCATAACTATAAATGTGTTTGGTAATAAGGATGTGATTAATAGAAAGATAACTTGTCTAAGGGAAAATACCATAAAATTGTCATTAAATTAACAATCTCAAGGCTCCTAACCCATACATGGAGATACATAACTCTATATAAGCTTTGCTTCTATCTATTATTGGACCAACAAAACTATTTTTTAGGGGAACTATGAATGCTCTTAAACTACAAAATCCAGATAATATTTATTTCTCATAAAAAGTTTAATAAATATCTATCTATCTATCTATCTATCTTCCATATAAACTGAAAAATGAAATAAACAATCCTATCTATCTATCTATCTTCCATATAAACTGAAGATTGAAATAAACAATCATATCTATCTATCTATCTTTCTTCCATACAAACTGAAATTGGAATAAACAATCCCAAATTCCCACCCAAAATACAAACATGGAACGTTTTCTGAAAATCCACACATTTTATGTCCATACATAATAATATTAGGACGTACTTTAAAAACCATTTACTTACCATAATAACATACTAACCCTAAGAAACTAGAAATAATTTCTTAAGACCAAAGACCACACAAGGAGCATATAAATTCAGTACATATATTTAAACATTAATCGAGCCATCACCTCATTCGAGCCTTCTAATAACCCTAGACTGTCAAGAAAGGAGGTTTGGTCTGTGTTCCATAATTAGTGGTGCTGGAAGAATCCACTGTGCTTATATCCAACGCTCTCTCCCATTCTTTCTCTGCATGATAACTAGTAGTGCTGGATGAATCCACACCCAATGCTCTGTCCCATCCTATCTCTGCATGATAATTAGTGAATGAATCCTTTATCCTCCTTTCAAATTCCCTTTCCCATGCTTTCACTGCAAGATTGCTTTCATAACTAGCCTCCTGGTCAGTGTTCTTAGAACCATAATTGACTCCATCATAATCAGAATCCCGCCAGGTTATCAATGACCTCTCTTCCTCCACTGCATCCTGCAAAGTCTCCTTCGGAGCTGTTTCTTTCTTGGTAATATGCTCTTCCACTAATCCAGTACAGTGGTGTCTGTGTTTTTGAATGCGATCCCTCATTTCACTGAGGAATCTCTTTTGTGACAGGTAGTCACCATGCCCGTCTGTTAAACCCACTCTGGTGCATGCACTATAAAAATCCGAGAGTTGATCGTACTGTTGAAAAATTTGTTCATAAAAATAGAGGAGGCGTAAAGCTTGATCACTCGAAAAGTCAGAGAAGGAATAATCAAGCAGCTTGTGTAGACAATGATTAATGGCTGTGCAGATCTTTGGACAGTCTTTCATAAATAAATCGAGAGGGTAGTGAATGAGACAGTTCACTGCAACAGGGCCCTCCTGAGGAGTGCACTCTAAGAGGCGGCCGAGGAGCAGATGCAGGGATAGCAATTCTTCCAAAAGCTTAGCAATTTCAAAATTCTGACATTCAGCAAGGGTCAGATAGTAAATCTTGCTGTTGCACTGCAGTCTCTGAGCCAAAAAAGAGGCATACTTGCGAACCCAAAGAGAGAATTGGAGGGCCAATGGGGTGGAACGATCCTCAAAACTTTGGGATACCTCCACCAGTGGAGTTGCATCAGAGGAGCTCTGATTTTCTTGATCTTGTTGGGCGAAATTGCAGGGAAGATCATCTCTTATCAGTCGATGAATCAGTGCCAACGTCTTGACAGCGACCATCCAATTTTTTGTTCGGCTTAACCGATCTTCAACAACTTGTTTTATATAAGGTCTCAGCCCTTTCTCTTGCGTTGCAGCAACCAAAATGAGGACGTGTTTTTCCTTGGGGGGCTTACCATTGTGGCGAGCAACTTTAACGAACGCAACATCTATGTCTGCAAGTCTGGTATTAATAGCTGGAGTCGTATTGACAAGTCCTACATACGTCATGAGGGCAAATCCAACAGTAATGGCGTCCTTCAGCGCTCCCACTACTTTTGTTGCCCAAGACCTCATCCTGGCTATTTTGAACAGTGAAAACAGATTAGATTTCCTAGAAATATAAAGGCCCAATCACATACCCTGCTTTCGCAACTTTCACTCTATGGTTTCTCTTCATCGCTTTTTGTGGTTTTCTTTGAAGATTCCAGAGTTTCAGTGTGTAAGCAAATATGCTGATTGTCAATCAATAATTAATACGTCCAAATAAAATGAAAACGATGGATATGATTTTTTAAGGCATGCTGATTGTGAATGAAAACGATGAATATGAGTTTTTAAGTTTATCCAATAATGTATTTAAAAAAAAAATGGACTTAGTTTAGTTAGTTTGTCTTTTTCTCTGTAAATTATGGAAATTTTGGCAGAGAATTTTGTAACTTCAGGTTATATTTGTCAGATTTCAAGAGTGTAGGTGTTTTAGATATTTTTGATGGTGCTTAATCTATTTCCACTATAAAAAACATGATTCAAACACTGCTACCATAGTATTTTTAATTTGTTTTTTCTCTACCACTTTTAACCATAAGGGCAATTCCTAAGCTTCCTTAGACAACTCCAATAAAATGAAACAATAGATAAGAAGTTTTAATATTACCTATTATTGTTAGATGATTTTATCATGAAGACCAATTATGGAAAAAATTGTGCTTGGTAAATTAAATTTTCATTAGTTAATTTTTATTTTTCACTAATTATTAATTTAAAATAAATAAATAAAATAAATTTATTTTAAAACGGTTTTTTTTCACAAGGTTAATTTTAACCAAAATTCCTTAAAGATTTCAAAAAACAAGAGTTTAAATTGTACCTAAAAAGATAATCTGAGTGCTAAATCTAATTATACATTCAAAAATACATTTTAAATAACAAAAATTCACATTTTTTCTTAAAATTATTTTGTGAATAAATTAAACTAAACCAATTTTAAATATATTTAAAAACAAATTTATAATTACCACTTTAAAATCCAAACAAGGACTCTTTGAGTGGCTAGTTATGCCTTTTGGTTTATGTAATGCACCGCAAATTTTATGCGGGTTATGGATAATGTTTTGTGACCATTCGTTGATCAATTTGTTATTTAGTACTTAGATGAAATTTTGATTTTCAGAAAAACAAGAGTAGATCATGTCTTGCATGTAAATAGAGTGTTTCATATTTTGAAGAAAGAGAAGTTGTTTCTTAAGATGTCAAAATGTGAGTTTGGAAAGACTTCTTTGGTCAATTTGGGACATATTGTAGGAGGAGGAGAATTGAGGATTGATCATTATAAAGTGGAGGTCATTGTGAATTGGCCCACACCCAAAACAGTTATCGAGGTAAGAAGTGTCTTAGGTGAAACTCAATATTGGAGGAAATTTATTTCTAGCTTTCTTCCATTACAATTCCTATGCATGTAGTGACAAGTGTGAAGAAAGGATTCCAATGGGGAGGAAAACAACAACAAGCGTTTGAAGCTTTAAAAGACAAGATCAATTTAGCTCCAGTTCTTGCACTACCAAATTTGAGACAACCATTCGAGATACAAACCGATGCTAGTGACTATGCCATGGGCACAGTCCTTTTGCAGCATGGTAAGCCTATTGACTTTCATTCAGAAACTTTTAATGGTGCTGTGACTAATTACCCTACATATAAAAAATAACTATATGCGTTGGTACAAAATGTCAAGAAATGGAAACACTACTTCATGAGTAAAGAGACTATTGTACACACCGATCACCAACCATTACAGTACTTGCAGTCACAAATAAAATTGCAGCAATCAAGACATTTCAAATGGATGGGATTTCTTCAACAATTTCACTTGGTTATAAGGTACAGAAAAGGTGTATTCAATAAATTTGCATATATGCTTTCCGGACCAATCACTAGTGCTTCTAATGTACTAAAAAATGATTTGGTTGTACATGAGAGTTACATAGAACAATATGCAGATGATGTTGATTTCAAAGATGTCTATGCTAGTTTGAGTGAAGGGAATCAAGTTGAAGAAAGAGATTATCACATGCATAAAAAAATTTTGTTTCATTTGGGAAAGCTATGTATTACACAAGGAGAGAGGCTAAGTGCCATGAGACAAGCTCATTATTCTCTTATTGCTGGACACTTTGGGGTAAGAAAAATAGTGGCACATCTATAGAGGTATTGTTATTGGCCTCGCATGATAGATAGTGTGTCATGTTTTATAAGAGGTTGTTCTATGTGTGCAATAAGTAATCCTAGTAATAGGAAGCTTGGATTGTACATGCCACTATTAGTACCATCAAGTCCATGGGAGAGAATCTCCATGGACTTTTTTGGAGGTCTACCTATGTCAAAAAAGAAACATGATTATATATTTTTAGTTGTGGATAGATTCAGTAAAATGTGTATACTTATGCCATGTAAGAAGACCACTGCTATTGAGAAAACTACTGAACTTTATTTTCAAAATGTTTGGGTTCATTTTGGATTGCCCACTTCTATCGTTATGACAGAGATTCCAGGTTCATTGGGAATTTTTGGTCGAATCTATGGAGAATGATGGACTCAAAATTGAAAAAGAGTACCTCTTTTCATCCACAAATAGATGGACAAATTGGAGTGGTGAACATAATAGTTGTGAATATATTGAGATGATATTACCAAAAACATCCTAAGTTTTGGGATGAACAACTGCATTACATTCAACACGCTTACAACCGGGCAAAACACTCTTCAACACAAAACTCACCTTTTGAAGCATGCTTTGGGTATTTGCCATAATCGCCATTAGACTTCATCTTTGGGAAGGATGTTCCAATTTATGGCCATAGTGATATTGATAAGGTTTGAAATTTCATTGAGAAAATTCAAATGATACATCAACAAGTTCAAGAAAAACTTGAGAAAAGTCAAAGCAAATACAAAGAGAGGCAAGAAAAACACTGGGTTGATCATAATTTTCGAGAGGGAGATGAGCTATGGTTGCAAATTATCAAGGAAATGATGCAAGGGGAAGGTAAGAAACTCAAACCCATTCACTATGGTCCTTTCAATATCATAAAAAAGGTTGGTAATAATGAATTCCAACTTGATTTTCCTTCTTACATGCAAATGTATTCAATTATTAATGTTGAAAACTTACGCTTGTATGAGCCTCCTTTGATTGATGATCAAGGAAGTGATGTTTAGGTACCTTCTATTGAATATTTCTCGCTAGAATTTCTAGATGAGCTCAAAGAAGATACAATTCTTGACATGAGGACAACAACATCAAAGAGGGGAAGTGTTGACTACCTTCGAGTTGGGCTCAAAGGCACTAAACCAAGCAAGAAAAAATGGATGGTGATTGGAAAGGTGAGGAAGATGTACCCTCATCTACTAAACAGGTAATCAAGTCTTTTGTGGTCCAAATGCTATCCAATGGGGAGGAACGATCAGGAATTCATAAATTTTGCTCAAAATTTAAAATTACAGGATTGGATTGAAAATAGGATGGCCGCGTAGATCTCGTCTTCCTGATTCCAGCATCGTGAATGGTTTGAAAAATGATGTCATATGAGGAAGATATTGTGTTATGATCAAATGGTAGAAACGAGAGTTATGGAGATGTGATTCTTTCAATAAATAACAAGCATTAGAGTGAAGGATGAATGGTGGTGATTAGATCGCAGAAGCAACAATGGGAGATCAATGGGAGAGATCTCATCACAATTGAGAAACATTTCACACCTCGCAAAACAAAGTTTACCGTTAAAGAGTTTCGAAAGTTAAATTATATAACTCACTATGCAACAAGGAGGACCCTGTGTCGGTGGAGGTCTGAGTGCTATCGCACATCGTAAGCGAAAAAATTTAGTCTTTAATGGTAAATGTATGGGAGGCCGATATGTAATAAGTGGAACTTGTGAAATATGCGATGCGACATTGCCATTGTAACTTCACATCGACGGATATATTGTTAAACCGCTAAAGTTATTTGTTAAACCATGCGATATGCGAAATTGTATGTTTCCCAACCTGTGATGTCACATACTATGTGATCTGTGATATATCTTATATTCTGATATTTCCTAGGTTATAAATATTATGGCTGCTATGCATTAAAGAGTTTATGTGTGCCATGGTCAAAACCTAACCGACGTTAACAAACCACAGTCCACCATTAAACTGCAGTCAGGAGAAGAGGTTCCGCTAATTGTCAAGCCATTAGCAGTTTAGGTGTTCATGTGGGCATCATCCTAACCATAACAGTAATTATGCAGCTATATTGGTGGAGCGGATATAGGTGAAAAAAATTTGGCGGTCAACCCTAATTTAACTCCCGATTAGCGGGAGTTCTCCACATTAGTAGGTTTTCTGAGAGATATTGGGAAAAAGTGTGGGAGGCTCGATTTTCGGTAAATTACAGGTGAATGAAGAGTCATTCTTGACTAATTGGAGCATTTTGAAGCCATTGGTGCAGAGAAAATAACCATTAGAGGAATGTAACTACATGTAATAGCAAAAATTTTGAGAATAATGAAATATGGAAAAGTCATTGGGAGCTGGACCAGTAGATGTAGCCTAGGAGGGGTGAACTGCTTCATCATGCATGCTGTGTAAACTTCATATGGTAACTTATTTTTCTATTTTACATTGTTTTTCAGTTTTATTTAGACTTATTTTATGCTTCTAACTCAATAAATTTCATATATAATTCATGGAAACACTCCTTAATCCTTATGAAAACTAATGAACCAATTATGCACATGTTTTTAAAATTGAAATACCCTTTTCACAAAAAAACAAATACAGTCATTTCAAATCATTTAGCAGCTCCTTTTGAATTATGTGTATGAACAGATGGAAGGGTTAGTGTAGTGGAAGATGATGCAGAGGAAGGTGAAGATGGTGGTGAGGATGATGGTGGAGTGGATGGTGGCTTCTTACCATCTCCATGGCCTCCTCCTCCTATAGAACCCTCTCCTCTTGAAGGCCTATAAATTTCTCCTTGCATCCTTAAATTCCTCTCCTCATAGGGGACCTTATCCATGTCAGCCATATCAAATAATGCCTTCCTGAATTCTCTCTCATATTCAATCACGATAGGTTCTCCTTCATGATACATACTTACTGAAGACTCAACTTCAAAATGAGGATGTGCTAGTGGTGAATACTCTGGAAACCTTTCCCTTCTTCCTCTTGACCCAACTGTAGGGGTTTCAACCAACTTCCCTTCTCCTCTTTAGAGTTTTAACCTTGTAAGCATGACACAAACTTCCAAACAATAGTATCCATTATTTCACAATAGAACCTAAAGCTATGATACCAAAAATGAACTAAATGAAGTATGTTGTGTTGATGTGCTGATTACCCTATCATATTTCGTAAACAATGTCTTATATGTGCTTACGGGGTCAAGTTCTCCTGCAAAATATTAAGTCTTATGAGTGTTTTTCATGTTAGTTTTATGAAAAAATTAACATAAAATAAAGGTTGAAAAATATAAAATAAAATTATAGTACATCACCCTACAACACCCCAACATAGGAATTTGATGAAGGAGTTCACCCCTCTTGGGCTACATCTCCTTGGTCAAGCTTTCATGTCTTGGGCCTCTATATTATGCTCAAATTTGTAAAATGATGTGTTTACAATCATTTTATTCTATCGAAACCTACACCAATGAGTCAAAAATTCCCAGAAATGGTCATCTAGCCTCTTTCTGCACCTGATTTGGTTGAAAACTCCAAAAGTTATGACCATTTCTAGTTTCTCCATAATTTATGGCCTAAATTTAGCTAACTGGAGCTAAATCCGATTAGCTGGCACTAAAATGGAAGTTCTGCCAGATTTAGTAGACCACCAAATTAATACACATTAAATTAATCTGGCAAAGTTATTGCTAATAAATTTTGGTTAGTGCTTAAACCATGCTTATGGAGTTAAACCGAATTAGCGTTAATGATGAGGTTTAGCGCTTAATAAATTTCTAGATTAGTGTTAACTCCACACTTAGCATTTGGCTGCATCATTTCTCTACCAGGGTTCTGCATCGTGGTCATATGCAGGGGGGTTGGCCCTGTAGGTTTTAACCCTGTACATAAATTATCTGCAAACGAATCTTAAAAAACAGAAAACAAACAAGAGCGAGAGCATAAAACATAAAACAAATATACACAGAGTTTTTCCCCTGGATCCCAAATCGGGACTAACAAATTGATTTTTCATTATATTCCTTTTATTGTTATAAAACATATACATATATATGCCAAAGCATTCATAAACCCCAATCCATTAAGCCTAGATTAGAACATAACTGTAGTTCCCTTGACTGGATCTACAAAATACCAGAGGTTAAAAACCATCATGTCCCAAAACCACGTGCAAACCCATGCACAAAACCATGGGCGGGTCCCCTATGACCCCCCCACGCGTTCGACTAATCAAGGAAAGAATATAGCACACACCCAACATTCTCCCACTTGTTGTTTTCTTTCTTCAGGAGGCCACAAGAGAGCTTAGTCATTAGTCCAACTCTGCAACGCCCATTATTTCTCTACACCAAGAGAACTTCTGAGTGCTCACAGACTTGGTCAATGCATCTGCAACATTTTCCAAAGTGTCCACCTTTACTAGCAACACCCTTTTATTCTCAACTATATCTCTCATAAAGTGATATTGAACATCAATGTGCTTTGTATTTGAATGATAAGTAGGGTTCTTAGCAAATAAAATTGCACTTTGGCTATCATAGTTTATCCATATAGCCCGTTGCACCAACCTCATACTTGAAAAAAATCTCTGCAACCAAACTGCTTCCTCTATAGTTGAAAGAGTCACTATAGATTGTCTTTTACTCATCCAACTGACTGCACCTCCAAATAGGCTAAACAAATACATAATTTTAGATATTATTTGGTCCAAATCTCAAGCCTAGTCTGCATCAGCAAAACCATGAATTTCCAATACTCTGTCCAATCCTGGTCTTCCCTGGTAGCACAAACCATAATCACTAGTGCGAAGCAGATATCTGAAAACCTTCTTCATTGTTTTCCAATTCTCCTTCCCTGGTTTTGACATAAAATTTCTCTATACTCCCACTGCATGTGCAATGTCTGGTCTAGTACAAACCATTGCATACATCTGGCTACCCACTGCACTTACGTATGGAACACGGGACATATCCTCCTCCTCTTCTTGTGTCTTGGGACACTGTTCAATAGATAGCTTTACACCTACATGAATAGGAACCTTCACTGGTTTACTATCCTGCATATTGAACTTCTACAATATTGTCTCGACATACTTCCTTTGATTTAACCAGAGCTTTCTCTTTTCCTGATCTCTCTTAATTTCCATGCCCAAAATATAGTTTGCAGCACTAATATCCTTCATGTCGAATTTGGAGAACAATTGGTTCTTCAAATCTAGGATAATTTCTTCGTTATTTCCAATAAGAAACATATCATCCACATACAAGACCAAATAAATAACATGGTCACCAATTAATTTAAAATACACAGAGTGATCATCTTTTCTTCTGGTGAATCCAAGTCCCCGTATATAGGTATCAAATTTATGATACCACATCCTTGGTGAATGTTTTAACCCATGTAGAGAATTTTTTAACATGCATACTAGTTCTTTCTTACCCTTCACCGTAAATCCTTTAGGTTGCTTCATTTAGATCTCCTATTCTAGATCCCCATGAAGAAATGTTGTCTTCACATCCATCTGTTCTACCTCAAAATAAAATTCAACAACAATAGATAAAAGTAATATAATAGAAGTAACCTTGGAAACATGAGAAAAAAAATCACCGAAATCAATTCTCGGCACCTGACAATAACCTTTTTCTACCAATCGAGCTTTGTATTTCTCCACCTTGCCTTCTACATTCATCTTCTTCTTAAACACCAATTTTATCCAGATGGGCTTCCTTCCAGCCAACAACTCCACCAGATCCCATGCCTCAATTTTGTGCAAGGATGCCATTTCATCAACAATGGCCCCCTTTTAGAGTTTTCCATCCTCTGAATCCACTACCTCCCTGACAGTTCTAGGACCTTTATGGTTGCCTTCTTTCCCGAACTGGTCTTCTCATAGCTAGAGTTTGTGGCTCTTCCTCTTTTGAATATTCTTCTATTGTAGAGTTTGATTCATCCTCCTTTAGCTCAAGCTATATCTTCTCGGGTTCCTTTGGTAAGACTTCATGTTTAACAACATATTTCGCCTCTCTAAACACCATGTCTTGATTGTACGCAACCTTCCTTGTTTCTGGGTTCCAAAGCTTGTAACCTTTTAAACCATCCTTATACCCAATAAATATGCACCTTTCAGATTTATTATCCAACTTGGTCCTTTTCTCCTTTGGAATGTGTACATATGCATCACATCCAAATAGCCTCAGATGTGAAAGATAGGGTTTCTTACTAGTCCATACGTCATGTGAATTATTATCCTCCAACGTTGATGAAGGTGATCTGTTAACCAAGTAACATGCAATCTCCATTGCTTTTGCCCATAATTCTTGTCCTAACCCGGTACCGTTGAGCATGCTTCTTGCATTTTTCATCAGTGTTCTATTCATTCTTTCTACAACTCCGTTTTGTTGAGGTGTGTATGGATTATTCTTCTATCATGCTATACCACACTTCTTATAGAATTCTTCAAATTACTTCTTGCAAAACTCTCCACCATTATCATCCTCAGCACCTTTATCTTCTTCTCTATCTGGTTTTCCACCAGAGCCTTATATTCTTTAAATCTGTCAAAGACTTTATATTTCTTCCTTAAGAAATATATCCATGTATTCCTTGAGAAGTCACCTACGAATGAAACATAGTACACAAAATTTCCCAGTGATGGAACTGACGAAGATCCAAACACATCATTGTGCACAAGCTCTAATATCTTGTTCGCCCTCTTAGCACCAAAAGGAAAACTCACCCGATTCTTCTTCCCATATACACAATTTTCACAAAAATCAAAATCTAGAGAGAAATTATACATACCTTCTACCACACCATTTCTATGCAGTATCTGAAGGCCCTTATCTCCAATATGTTGAAGCCTTTGATGCCATAGCATGGTCTTTTCTCTAAAGACAGCTAGGCTTTCCACTCCGCTTTCAAGAACCACGAAACTATGTCACCCATCAATAATAGTGCTACCATGAAGCTTGAATGGAGTTCCAATCTGAACTCCCCGAATTAATACCAGTGCTCCCTGAACAATCTTGCAGGTATCTTTATCGAACACTGTTTTTACACCTACATTATCCATCTTGCTTATAGAAATTAGATTTGTGGCCAATGTAGGAATATGCAGAACACCAAGAAGTGCTATAATCCTTCCACCTTGTAGCTTCAACTTGACTTTTCCATGTCCGACGATTTTGGCCTTCCTATCATCACCTAGGAATACATCACCACCATCATACTTCTCATACTCACAGAATCACTCCCTATAAGGAGTGAAGTGAAAGGATGCTCATGAGTCAATCAACCATGCCTTGTGATATACATGTGTATTTGAAGAAGAAGCCAAATACACATCCCCACCTTCATCCGAGGTGGTTTTTTCCTCTGTAGAAGGAGCATCATCAGATCCCTTTCCTTTCTTAGGAGCTTTAGATTTGCAGTACTTTTTGTAGTGCCCTTCCTTTCCGCATTTCCAACACACCTTTTCAAACTTTCCTTGAGATTTAGATCTCCTACTCGAAACCTTATTCTTGTTTATGTTATGGGACCTTCCTCTTATAGATAAGGCATCTCCATTCTGGCCCTCCATAATTATTCATCTCATTTCCTCTCACAGCAAGGCTGAGACAATGTCATCAAAATTCAAGGTAGTTTTATTGCTACCTATTTCAATAACCACACTATCCGACGAATCTAGTAGAGAACACAACAAACTGATGCACTTATCTTAATCTGAGATTTTAATATCAAAAGATGAAAACTAACTTACCACTGTATTGAAGGCATTCATATGCTCTATCACTGAGTCTCCATCCTTCATCCTCAGGTTATACAACCTTTTTTGCAGGAACACTTTATTCACCAGAGACTTAGATTGGTACAAAGTCCCTAACTTTTCCCACAATGTCTTCACATTATCTTCCCCAAATACATTCAACAATACATAATATGAGACACACAACCGTATTGTTCTTTTTGGCTTCCGATCCAACTTCTTCCAGTCTTCATCTGACATTTTTGTTGGTTTAGTACTTGGATCTACCGTGATCCACTGATCTTTATCCACCAGCAGATCCTCCATCTTGATCTTCCACAACTCAAAATTATAACCATTAAATTTCTCGATCTCTATCTTTCCACTACTCTCCATCTTATTTCACCTTAAGAATCGATCCTGCAGATCTCCCACTGAAGAGGATCTACCACAGGCCCAAGAAGAAAACCCCTCAGTAGCAAATATGTCCCCTTGAATCTGAAACAACTATGATACCAAATGTAGGTTTTAACCCTGTACAGAAATTATTTTCCAACGAATCCTAAAAACAAAAAATAAACAATAGCGAGAGCATAAAACATAAAACAGATATATATAAATATTTTCCCCTGGATTCCAAATCAGGACTACCAACTTGATTTTTCATTATATTTCTTTTAGTGTTACAACACACACACACACACATATATATATATATATACATGTCGAAGCATTCATAAACCCCAATCCATTAACCCTGGATTAGAACATAACCATAGTTCCCTTGACCAGATCTACAAAATACTAAGGGTCGAAAACCATCATGCCCCATATCCATGTGCAAACCCATGCACAAAAACATGGGAGGGTCCCTTGTGACCCTCCTCCCCCACGTGTGCGACTAATCGTGGAAATAATATAACACATACCCAATAGGCCCCCACTTTTCCCCACCATCTCAACCTTAGAACTTAAAATATATGCAGGCAAGTATATAGGTTAAGAACTTATGTGTGGTATAAAAGTGGCATGTGGTGCTGGCAGGGCCGAGGTCCCATCTTAGACCCCCATTGTCCCTTTCAGTCTTCAAACAAAAAAAAAAAATATCCTAGTGGGGGGGCACTTGGCAGCCCAAGGTTGCACCACGTGTCCTCTCGACATTAGCCCGCTCTCAACCATAAAAAACACTCAAGATCACCCAAAAATTTCAACTAATGTGATGGTGCCACTTGGAAGTCCCTTACTATTTGGAGGAAAATGAAAAATTTCAACCCAACCCAGTTAGCATGCCGTGTTAGCAGTAAGTACTACTGACTCAGAAACATGTCTTTCCTTCTTTTTTTTCAAATTTTGCCTCTTTAGCAAAGCAAAAAAAACTCATTTATGGGAGCATAAGGAGTCCATTTTGTGTGAAACAAAGTGTGCCAGATTCAGAATGACAAGAATTAAGTGGTCGTTTATATTTTGAGCCATTTTGAGAATTTTGATTTTTGAGCATAAAACTGAGCCCCTGATCAGTATGAGAAAATTTTAAGAACATAAATAGTGTCTTGAAGGTAGAGAAAGGTGGATGAAGGTAGAATGAAGTGAATGAAGGGTGTGGGATCCACTTGGCCAAGCCTAGTACCCCTTGGAGGCCCATCGTGCCCCAAAGTTGATGTCCACGATGTCCTTCCTGTACCCCAACAGAGTGAATTTAGAGAAAGAATTTGGAAGTGAGGTGATGTGACTAGGAAAAATATGAAAGGGTCCAGGTAGATGTGGAAAGGTGTTTCCTCACCTACAAACTAGCACATTTCCTGCAACTAGCCAAATACATGCATCAAATGACCAATAATATAGTGAGATAAATTATCATGGAAAAGATGAGTCAAATTTCATTAAAACCTATTATATCCTACAACACCACCGTAATTTGAAAACCAATAATACAAACTTATAACTTGCAGAGACTAGATATGAAAAATAATTACAAATGACATTTGTCAATTTCCAAGGAATCAGAAAAAAATATTTTTCGGTTGTAACCGTGGATCTTTCCAATCACTCTTCCCATAAGAAAGGTGATATGAAATATTGAAATCATAAGATTTTGTAATATAACATGTTACACAGCAATTTGTCACCGTCCCTACAATCCCAATCCCGCACATTGGAGGGCTCATTCCGTGACCTGTGGGTAGAGTTAAGGCTTGAAAATAATTTCATTGCATCCCTCTGAAGATGAGCTTTAATTGCCCTAAAGACATCTCCCTGCAAAAAACCCTAAAAATAGCTCTTTTTCCATTAGCACAGTTCCATAGTTCAGCCCTCGCGCCAAGAGGGAAATCCTCCAAAGAGGGCGTGCCAATTAGCGCTCTGTCATAGAGCCGTACCCACGCCAACCATATTAAGAGGTGTTTAAAAAAAATAAAAGGCGGAAGTTTCATCCTAACAAATTACTGGGTTGATTTCTATCTTGAGTTGGGATGTTTGGCTACAGATTTCCATGGAGAGGAAGTGGTTTTCCACCTCTCATGGAAGCTTCCTTGATGATAGGGCCAATCCCATAATTATAGGGATCCCAATTCCTCTTCCTCCTTCTATAAAAGCTTGCCCTTTTCCATTTGCAAGCTAGTTCCAAGGAGTGGCAGAATTTCTAAGTTCCCAAGAGCTTTCATGCTGCAAAAGCCTTCTTGATTCCCTAAGGCCAAATCCAAGCAAGGAGACTATTGCCAAGTATCTAGAGAGAGAGGCTTGTCCCATCCTTGATAGGATTTATCGAGACATGTGCTGTTGACGACCCGCCAAAGGAGAATTCGGCGTCGAAGCTTTGGTTGTATTCTTCTTTTTGACTCATTAATACTAAGCGACTATTGGTTATGGTTCCACTCTTGTTATTGATCATGTTCATGAGTTATGTCCTCTTCGACTGACATATAGTTGTATATACTGGATTTTATGCTTGCGTTTGTGTTGTTTCTTGCATGTGCAGGTGTCCGACCATGGAGATCGTGGGGATTGTGATCTGCCAGGGCAAAGGAACGAGAGCACCACCTCTTCTACAAACAACAACATTGGATTCTAGGTAAGCCTTCCTCGCAAGTCGGTTTATTTATGATTAGGAACCTACACTGTAGCATGTTTGATTGTTGCTAGACCTGATCTGGGCAAGTAGGGATCGCCTCTGTCCGCAGAGGGGATTTACCTCCTCAACATAACATCTATTGAAAAAAAAGAAATAATTGCAATAACTTGAAACAAGAACAAGAAATAAATACAAAGAGGCACTAAAGCCTATGTGTTGGGCCCAAACCTAAGGGTTTCAATGCTCCAAAACTAACCCATATTATGATCAATAGTAAAATTCTCATTAACATAAAATTACAGCCACATACATCATTGAAATTAAGAATGACACTGTTAAGGACTAGGTTCCCTATAGCTACTCTTAGGTTCAACAAAAATTCAAATCCTAATGAGCCTTTCAACTGGTTTATTTATACAAAAAATAATTGAGGGGAAACTTCCTTCAAAGAAGGAATGCTCCCCTCAAAAATCTTGATATTTGTGGATCTGGCTCCCTTTGGCCTTGTCATGCACTTGGAGTTCCTCAGCTACTAGTGAATTGGAGAGGATTTTGTGATCTCAAGCGGAGTTAGGGAGTTAATGAGGTGGAAAAGTTCTCTATATTCTCTCTAGGTGTCTCCATCAAAGCCCTTGTATGGTAAATATCTCCAAAAATGATTCTTTTACTTGCATATTATTCACATTAGGCCATGCAATATGATAACTATGTTTTTGTCTTCTTACTAAGTATATTGTGACTAAAAATGTGAATTAATGTGAGAAAATGAGAGTTTTAAGGGTTAGAGGATAACACTGTGAGATTCAAAATATGCCTATTGTTGGGATCTGTCATCACCCTCTTACTAAAGATGTTTCTCACCCTTTTAGTCACTGATATGAAGCTCAATCATGGCCCTAGTGGCTTCTCTGAGATGCCAAGGCACATCAAATGGTGTGCTTTCCTATGGATAGAAACTTGCATTTTCCTCTATGTTTATTCATTATTTTGTTCCTTTGCTTGGTTTCTTCCTTCTTTTAGGCCCAAAAATAAGGGAGGAATGAGTTTGAGTGATATACAGATGATGTTCAACATTTTTATGATCCTTTTGTACAATCAGGTTCTCTCCAAGCCATTCCTTAATATTTCTAGAGATTTATACTCTCTGATTTGTAAACTATGAGGAAGTGCATGCCACCTCCTTTGAAAATCGTGCAACCTCTTTGTTCACAACATCCTAAACATGTCCTAGAAATGTAGGATGGATTTATCTTGGGCTTCTATGTACCTAGGTGCCAATTTATGATCATAGGAGATGTGATTGTGTTTGTTGATAACAGTGTCAGGGCTCACTAATTATGCTCTAATATATAAGGGATCATTTTCTTCCTTTATCATCACCTTTTTCACTTCTTTAGACCTTGTCTCCTCATGGGTCAACCAAGAGGCTAATTCCATCAATTCAAAGTCTCCCAACCTCGAGTTAGTGTCCCAAAAATTCATGTCTGTGAGGTTTAGATTATGCATGTAAAACTCAACCAACTTGGCTCTATCCTCAATACTTTCCCTTTTGTAAAATTCAATAAATTTCCTAATAATAGCCTTGGAAAGGCAATGAACCATGTTGTGCTAATGTCTTAATTTGAAAATACATCCACTGCTCCTTGAGGAAAATGACATAGGATTTGGAAGGTTTCCCTTATTATAGGGCTTCCATAGATAAACTTGCCATAGTAGCAAGTTGTTTATTTTTTTCTTGTAGTTTCTCTCTTAACCTTGTGTTTTCTGCCTATAGTATTTCTCTCATAGTTAACTCACTTATCCTACAGTCACTCAATTCCTTTCCCATTTCAATGAATTTCTCTTCCATGAGGCCGGAAACTTCTACATTTTTGGATTTTGCAATTTGCATCCATCTATGTGTTCTGCCTCCTTCTATTTCCAAATCAAACAAGAGTGGGACATAAAATTTCTTAGGTATATCCTACCTACCTCAAAAACTTTGTAGATGTATTCTAGGCTAGACTATGGATCAAGCTCTTGGAGCTGTTGGATGCCTTTTTCATCTTCCTTTAAGGTGGCTTCTTCTTCCCGTGGCACCTCTTGTTGCTCCTATAGCAACCATTGTTTCTCCTCTAGTAGCCCATGTTTCTCCTGTAGCTGCTCTATCTCCTCCTGTAGCTCTTATTTTTCTTCTTGTAACATGGAAACTTGTGTCTTGAGCCTCTTACAGGTGACTTCCCTAGTAACGGGCCTTCCCATAGGTAGCATATGTTGCTTGGTTTTGGTCTTAAGAAAGTAATTTCTTCAATTTTTTCCTTATTAGGTCTCACTTCTTCCTTCTCGCTTTAATGACTCCTCTATGGTGATATGGACCTTTGTAGGAGGCTATGGCTTCCCTTGCCTTATCTTGGTGCTATTCCTTGTTTTGAAGTATATGGGAACTTTCCTTGGCTTCCTCCTTTTGGGCTTTATAGGTGTGCCCAATGTGTCCAATGTTGCAGCCACTTCCTACTCAGTGTTCCTTAGGGAGATACTGGTTTGATTACCTGTTTTTTTTTGTTTTTGTTTTTGTTTTTTTTTTTTTTCTCTCTCTCTCGAGGCTTTGAGGTACCCTTAGGGCTCTCTCTCTCTCTATGTTCCTTGTTTCTTTCCTTTTCCTTCCTCATTTTTTGCTTCTTTTTCCCCTATTTCTATTGCCTCCTCTTCTTTGTTGGTTTCTATTTCACTTTCACTTTTGAAGTTATACATCAGATATTTCCATGTCTATGTTAAATAATATAATTTGATATAACTTTACAATGGTAAAGTTATTAAATATATATATATATATATATATATATATATATATATATATATATATATATTTCAATTTAAAACTCAAATATTAACTAATGTATTTGAATATGAACTCTCTCTAATTATATATGTACCTGTAAATATATGTGTTAATATTGAACTTAGTGAAATATTTCAATATTCAAAAAGAAAAATTAATTAAAGGTAAAATGCTTTAGTTAATTCTTAATAAGAGAAAAGTGTGTAATTCATTATTTTTTAATATAAAATATTAATAACAATAAATTATTTAAAAATACAATTTACAAAATGAATATATATAGATCATGGATTTGATGTGTAAATATTTTTTTAATTTTTTCATTCTAAAATGATATTTGTAAATAATGAGATTTGATCTCTCTACTCCTAGTGGAATTGTGGTTAAGATGAATCTATATTGGTTAGTATCACAACCTAATATGCAGTGAGATGTTAATATATTTCATTTTCATTCTAAAAAGTATAAATAAAATAAAATAATTTAATTGCTTCCTAATAAGCAAGATATCTGCAATTAATTAAAATTTTAATATAAAATAGATATGTGGCATTCAAAGTGTGTTATTAATAATAAAAATATTCAATGTGGGTCATAAATAAAATATTTCACTATCCAAAATGTAAAATATGATGTATTTAAAATATGTTAATAGGAAAACACCTTTAATACATGATTATTTAATTTTATTAAAACATTTCATTGTCTATTTTAAGAAAAATATTTCAATGTCAACTATGCATATATGTATAGATTATATAAAATAAAAATAAAAAAAATTTGAAAAAGAATTAAAAATATTTAGAGTAGTCTCACTATTTTACTTTTGGTTTTTTTGTTTTTGTTTTCAGACATATTTTTTTTGTTCAAGTTTAAAAGCTAGCAAACATTTTTTGAAATTGCAAATTTAAAGTGCGTAGTATCCAAATGCCCAAAGCAATTTTTAGGATGTTCTATCCATTTATACATTCAAAAATTATATATATATATATATATATATATATATATATATATATATAATTACAATTTTACCAATTTATAAAAAAATTAAATTTTTTAAATTGAAAATCTTTTTCAAAATTTTAAATGGATCCCTTTAATACTTGGTATATCCCTAACTAAACTAGATCTATATTAATTTTATCACATACCTACTTCACTTCTTGATAAGAATATTGAAATTTTCCATCTTACTTATTACATTTCGTGAATTTTCTTTATATAGAATGAACGGTTATGCTTTTCCATCATTGTCCTTTCCTTCGCAATTTATATTATATGAATAAGACACACTATCTATTTTATGTTTTTTTAAATAGGAGGCAAGGATCACCCTTGCATCATTCCTTTTCATTACAAGTTGCGATAATAAAGTTGACTTATTTTATACAAATATAAAACTATGCAATAAAGTTGACTTATTTTATACAAATATAAAACCAATACCTTACAAAAGGTTATAAGGTGATAGCGTGGAAGGGAGGATCATTACGATTCATCATCATATCATGAACCATGATTTGGGTGAAACTGTTTCTCTCGGCTTATAAAAACACGAAGGGATCATGCTAAATTTTTGGGAAAATTTTTGAGGATTTATGTTTAGGGAAATTCTAATGAATCATTAACTTTTAAAATAAATAAGTATTTGGCAATGTTTGGTTTAAATATTACCATGTTTAATATATATATTATATATATTTAAGAGACTAGAAAAAGAAAATAAGTATTTGGTAATGTTTGGTTTAAATATTACAATGTTTAATAATATTATATATATTTAAAAGAATAGAAAAAGAAAATAGCTTAATCACTTTTAGAAAAAGGGAAAGGAAAATTAGGTAAATGATAAAATCTCGCATTTAAAATTTTCTTTCTAAGTGTTTAAGGCTACAAAATTCACTTAAGGAATCATCAAACTTTAAGTTAGGTTTTATGCAATAGAAAATTTTCTTATGGATGAGAGGAAATGCATAGGGCTAAAGGCCAATATACAAATCTTGGATTAGGAATATTTTTCTTATGAGCAAAATTTTGTGGCTTTTTTTAGGTCTTAATATGTCATGAATGTTTACAAGACTTGGGGCATGATTTGAGGTCAAAATTCAAGGTCTAAGACCTAATTATTTTCTTTAGGGATCATGTGACTCATACAATGTCTTAACAACAAAACAACTAGTACATAAGGAATAATTAGCCTATGAGTGATATGTAGTCAAAATTTAAAGGATTTTCATACCAAGGATGATCTGTTTAGCCTAGAACATTGTCCAAGACCATAATGTAAGGTTTTAGGCCATATTATCCTTTGATGGTCACTCACTATGTGTGGGGCCCTAACACATCCCACATGCACTAATAAGGAATATTGTCACTAATTATATGTTTATTACAGTAAGGTGTAATATTCCCAAAATAGGAAAAACAACAATATATCTCACAATAATGGAAATAGCAGCAAATGTTAACACATTACATATGAAGAAAATAACAGATCCATAGTATTATGTATAACAACAATAAATAAGTACAAGATCTTGGGGATCAATCCCTCAAGATAGGCAAAAGAGGCCTCCAATGCCCAAAAGCACCCAAAACATGTAATACACTGCTACACAAAATACTGAAGCATCTACAACAAAGTTTTAATGACTAATATTGCAACGGGGAAATATATATAAATGGATCTGATGATATCCTGCTCATACAAGGCCAAAAATGGAGATCTATGCTCCCATACACATTTCGTAGATAACCTAGAAAGGGTTTCTAGAAATACACCAAATACAAATGGTGAACTTAAAGCCCTAGGGCTGAAGAATCACTGCAACTGAAGCGCAATAGGAGGTGGTTGGAACTGATGTAGATCTTAATGGCACTCCTCCAATAAAATCCCTCAATTGAGGGCCGATCCCTTCAATTGAAAGCAAACACTCCAAATGGAGCACTAGACTCACCCCTACAATAGATCTCTAAAATAACAGTCATGGACTGGAACTGCATTGTAGGGGAATATGATGACTTGGCCTTATGCCAAAATATGTTGTGAAGTTCAAGGAACTTCCTTGTTGATCTCCCAATGGAAAGAAACATTCCTCCATTGAAACCCTGCAACTCAGCACATATCTAAACAAAAAAATTTTCACCAAAGAAACCCTCCACTGCTACACCTTGCAAATCAACACATATCTAAACATAATTTGCGTTGTATAAGAAAGTTGTAACTTGGAAAAATTCCATAATGTGGAAATAATTCTCAATGTATTTCTCCTGAGTAGGCACTCGAAGTCCCCCGAGGATGAAGGCGAGATTCCCACTCGGGAAGACCCTGTGCTAAACAACACTGCAATCTTAGCTAAACGACTGAAGAAAGCTAATATTCATAACATACCACACTCAAATAATAATCTAGAAACATGATCACAATGGATGCCATCCCCTTACTTATATTCTTGGTGAGCTTCCTCACCCTAGGCCCCACTCATTAAAGGCACTATTTCCATGCAAATGATCTCCCTCGAAAACTGTGTTGTCCCTCATTGAATGTCCACTACTTCCATACCAACATTGTTGCTTTGGTCAAATCTGTCCCAATCCACATGCTGCATCCCTTGTTGACACATAGGGGAGCTTTATCCAGTTCTTTTGATGCCCTCCATTCACATTTGGAGTGGTTTTGTTCCTACTAAGGAGATTTATGGGTCTCCCTACCCTCTTATTATTCTAACTAAGAAGAAAAATTAGATTTTAGTATTCCATTTAGTTGCATGCTAATTTATGAATATTACATAAGGATGATCGCTAGGGCCTATGGATATGTCCAATAAAAAATCCAAGTACCTAGGTCATTTTTCTTTCCATTGGGGCTTATTTAATGTGTACATGGCCCTAAGTCATAATACATGTCTTCAATAAGGAATATTTAACTTTGAGTAGGATACATTCTTTCGATTTCTAATTTTTTAATGATAATGATATGTCTTAGGGTTCATGTCATGGTTTAGTGCCAAAATATATGTCTTTTGGGCCATCCATGGGGTCTAATGTCACCATATAGGCCCTACATATAGAATCTCTACATTTTTTGTGAGACATGGTTGAAATTTAAATTTTTTCGTTCCACAGATGGTTCTCTTGGACAAATCCACAATTTAGAGTAAAATTCAAGAATCATAGACCATAAATTTGATTATGCTACTCATAGGATATATATGAGGCCTCAAGCGATCACACAAACCTTGCATGGGGAATACTTAACTTACAAGAAGAATATGGTAAATAATAAAATATTTGAAACACCACGGATGAATCTCAAGTCATGTCATGGTGCAAGGTCAAAATATTGTATTAAATTCCTATTAATTTCTTATAGAGCTCATACCACATGTGCAATGTCGTGGGCTACTAAATAAACAATGCACATCTAATATTTAGCCTCTGTGTGAGATATGGTCACAATTTGAAGTTATGGTGCATTAGGGATGGTCATTGTTGTCCATGCCATGGTTCAAGGAAAAATTCAAAATATTAGGCTACTCATGGCACTTGTGTAAATCCATAGGTCATCACAAGATCCATCCATACAAAATCTTTGGCCTCTAAGAAAAATATTATGTCCATTTCAAGACTTGCAATACACTAATTATTTCTCAAGGATTAGGTTATTGGAAAGGTCCAAAATATATTGTCTAAACTATAACATTTTCTATGGATTTCATGAGGCATATGCCCCATTCAAATAGACTATACAAATCCTATAGGGAGTCATTATTCTAAGGGTACAAAAATATTAACTTGTTGATTTTTTTCGTGCAATGATTTATTATGAGGGCATTATCCATGGTTTGATGCCATAGAACAAGTTCCTAAACCTTCAAATTTATTTTTTTGGATTATTCACCATATGAAAAGCTCCAAACTGCTATAAAATCCGAATTAAAATTATGTATGTTTCATGAGTGAACTATGGGAATAATCAAGAGAAATAAATTTTATATGGGAAACAAATAGAATCATCACTAAATAGCTATCTCAAGGCTCATAAGCATTTAATGGGTTATGTAATACTATATGGGCCCTTCTTATGTCCATTATCAAGTTAACACAAGGTATGTCAACCCAAGTTATATGGGTTTCATAATACTACATTATCCTTGTGCCCATTATTTAGTTAACATATGGTATATCAACTCAAATTAGAGATTTGAGAACTATATAGTCATATCTAATGGGCACCATGATTTAAGACATGACAAAAAAATATGGTTTAATATGCCACAAAACAAGGTTTGTGGCCTTTAAATTTATTTTTGGGAGTATCTACCATGTCTAAACCCCTAAGTCACTATATAGAATTATGGGCATATTTTAATACTACATTAGCCCTCCTTGTGTCCATTATTGAGTCAATACAAGGTATATTGACTCAAATTAGAGATTTGAGAACTATATAGTCACATCTAATGGGCACCATGATTTAGGACATGGAAAAAATATATGGTTTAATGCTACAAAACAAGATTTGTGGCCTTGAAATTTATTTTGGGGATTATCTAGTATGCCTAAAAGCCCAAGTCACTATATAGAAGTATGGGCATAATTATAAATGTGTTTGGTAATAAGGATGTGATTAATAGTAAGATAACTTGTCTAGGGGAAAATACCATAAGATTGTCATTAAATTAACAATCTCAAGGCTCCTAACGCATACATGGAGTTATATAACACTATATAAGCTTCGCTTCTATCTATTATTGGACCAACAAAACTATTTGTGAGGGAAACTATGAATGCTCTTAAACTACAAAATCCAGATAATATTTATTTCTCACAAAAAGTTTAATAAATATCTATCTATCTATCTATCTATCTTCCATACAAACTGAAATTGGAATAAACAATCCCAAATTCCCACCCAAAACACAAACATGAAAAATTTTCTGAAAATCCACACATTTTATATCCATACATAATAATATTAGGACTGTAAACATTTACATACTTTAAAAATCATTTACATACCATAATAACATAATAACCCTAAGAAACTAGAAATAATTTCTTAAGACCAAAGTCCACACAAGGAGCATATAAATTCAGTACATATATTTAACATTAATCAGGCCATCACCTCATTCGACCCTTCTAATAACCCTAGACTGTCAAGAAAGGAGGTTTGGTCTGTGCCTATTCTGAAGGGAAAGCTCTATCTGTGTTCCATAATTAGTGGTGCTGGAAGAATCCACTGTGCTCATATCCAACGCTCTCTCCTATTCTTTCTCTACATAAGGAATAATTAGCCTATGAGTGATATGTAGTCAAAATTTGAAGGATTTGCATACGAAGGATGATCTGTTTAGCCTAGAACATTGTCCAAGACCATAATGTAAGGTTTTAGGCCATATTATCCTTTGATGGTCACTCACTATGTGTGGGGCCCTAACACATCCCACATGCAATAATAAGGAATATTGTCACTAATTATATGTTTATTATAGTAAGGTGTAATATTCACAAAATAGGAAAAGCAACAATATATCTCACAATAATGGAAATAGCAGCAAATGTTAACACATTACATATGAAGAAAATGATAGATCCGTAGTATTATGTATAACAACAATAAATAAGTACAAGATCTTGGGGATCAATCCCCCAAGATAGGCAAAAGAAGCCTTCAATGCCCAAAAGCACCCAAAACATGTAATACACTACTACACAAAATACTGAAGCATGTATAACACAGTTTTAATGACTAATACTACAGCTGGGAAATATATAAAAATGGATATGATAATATCCTACTCATACAAGGCCAAAAATGGAGATCTATGCTCCCATACACATTTCCTAGATAACCTAGGAAGGGTTTCTAGAAATACACCAAATACAAATGGTGAACCTAAAGCCCTAGGGCTGAAGAATCACTACAACTGAAGCATAATAGGAGGTGGCTGAAACTAATGTAGATCTTAATGGCACTCCTCCAATAGACTCCCTCAATGAAGGGTTGATCCCTTCAATTGAAATCAAACACTCCAAATGGAGCACTGGACTCACCCCTGCAATAGATATATAAAATAACGGAGTCATGGACTTGAACTGCGTTGTAGGGGAAGATGATGACTTGGCCTGATGCCAAAATATGTTGTGAAGCTCAGGGACCTTCCTTGTTGATCTCCCAATGGAAAGAAACATTCCTCCACTGAAACCCTGCAACTCAACACATATCTAAACAAAATATGTTGCACCAAAGAAACCCTCCACTACTGCACCCTGCAAATCAACACATATCTAAACAGAATCTGCACTGTAGAAGAAAGCTGTAACTTGGAAAAATGCTAGAATGTGGAAATAATTCTCAATGTACTTCTCTTGAGTAGGCACTCGAAGTCCCCTGAGGATGAAGGTGGGATTCCCACTCGGGAACACCCTGTGCTAGACAACATTGCAATCTTAGCTAAACTACTAAAGAAAGCCAAGAGTCATAACATACCACACTCAAATAATGATCTAGAAACATGATCATAATGGATGCCATCCCCTTCCTTATATTCTTGGTGAGTTTCCTCAGCCTGGCCCCACTCATTAAAGGCACTACTTCCATGCAAAGTATCTCCCTCGAAAACTGCGTTGTCCCTCATTGAATGTCCACTACTTCCATACGAACATTGTTTCTTTGGTCAAATTTGACCTAGTCCACATGTTGCATCCCTTGTTCACACATAGGGGAGCTTTATCTAGCTCTTTTGATGCCCTCCATTCAAATTTGGAGTGGTTTTGTTCCTACTAAGGAGATTTATGGGTCTCCCTACCCTCATATTATTCTAACTAAGAAGCAAATTTAGATTTTAATATTCCATTTAGTTGCATGCTAATTTATGAATATTACATAAGGATGGCCCCTAGGCCCTATGGTTATGTCCAATATCAAATCCAAGTACCTAGGTCGTAGTGTTTTCCATTGGGGCTTATTTAATGTGTACATGGCCCTAAGTCATAATACATGTCTTCAATAAGGAATATTTAACTTTGAGTAGGATACATTCTTTCCATTTTTAATTTTTTAATGATAATGATATGTGTTAGGGTTCATGTCATGGTTTAGTGCCAAAATATATGGCTTTTGGGCCATCCATGGGGTCTAATGCCACCATATAGCCCCTACATAGAGAATCTCTACATTTTTTGTGAGACATGGTTGAAATTTCAATGTTTTCGTTGCATGGATGGTTCTCTTGGAGAAATCCACAATTTAGAGTAAAAGTCAAGAATCATAGACCATAAATTTGATTATGCTACTCATAGGATATATATGGGGCCTCAAGCGATCACATAAGCCTTGCATGGGGAATACTTAACTTACAAGAAGAATATGGTAAAGAATTCAATATTTGAAACACCATGGACGAATCTCAAGTCATGTCATGGTGCAAGGTCAAAATATTGTATTAAATTTCTATTAATTTCTTGTAGAGCTCATAGCACATGTGCAATGTCGTGGGCTACTAAATAAACAATGCACATCTAATATTTAGCCTATGTGTGAGATATGGTCACAATTTGAAGTTATGGTGCATTAGGGATGGTCATTGTTGTTCATGCCATGGTTCAAGGAAACAGTCAAAATATTAGGCTACTCATGTTACTTGTGTAAACCCATAGGTCATCACAAGATCCATCCATACAAAATCTTTGGCCTCTAAGAAAAATATTGTGTCCATTTCAAGACTTGCAATACACTAATTATTTCTCAAGGATTAGGTTATTGGATTGGTCCAAAATATAAGGTCTAAACTATAACATTTGCTATGGGTTTCATGAGGCATATGCCCCATTCAAGTAGACTATACAAATCCTATAGGGAGTCATTATTCTAAGGGTACAAACATATTAAGTTGTTGAGTTTTTTCATGTACTTATTTATTATGAGGGCATGATCCATGGTTTGATGCCATAGAACAAGTTCCTAAAACTTCACATTTATTTTCTAGGGTTATTCACCATATGAAAAGCTCCAAACTGCTATAGAATTCGTATTAAAATTATGTATGTTTCATGAGTGAACTATGGGAATAATCAAGAGAAATAAATTTTATATGGGAAACAAATAGAATCATCGCTAAATAGCTATCTCAAGGATCATAAGCATTTAATGGGTTATGTAATACTATATGGGCCCTTCTTATGTCCATTATCAAGTTAACACAAGGTATGTCAACCCAAGTTATATGGGTTTCATAATACTACATTATCCTTGTGCCCATTATTTATTTAACATATGGTATATCATCTCAAATTAGAGATTTGAGAAATATATAGTCATATCTAATGGGCACCATGATTTAGGACATGACAAAAACATATGGTTTAATATGCCACAAAACAAGGTTTGTGGCCTTTAAATTTATTTTTGGGAGTATCTACCATGTCTAAACCCCTAAGTCACTATATAGAATTATGGGCATATTTTAATACTACATTAGCCCTCCTTGTGTTCATTTTTGAGTCAATACAAGGTATATCAACTCAAATTAGAGATTTGAGAACTATATAGTCACATCTAATGGGCACCATGATTTAGGACATGGCAAAAATATATGGTTTAATGCTACAAAACAAGATTTGTGGCCTTGAAATTTATTTTGGGGATTATCTAGTATGCCTAAAAGCCCAAGTCACTATATAGAACTATGGGCATAACTATAAATGTGTTTGGTAATAAGGATGTGATTAATAGAAAGATATCTTCTCTAAGGGATAATACCATAACATTGTCATTAAATTAACAATCTCAAGGCTCCTAACCCATACATGGAGTTATATAACACTATATAAGCTTTGCTTCTATCTATTATTGGACCAACAAAACTATTTGTTAGGGGAACTATGAATGCTCTTAAACTACAAAATCCAGATAATTTTTATTTCTCATAAAAAGTTTAATAAAGATCTATCTATCTATCTATCTATCTTCCATATAAACTGAAAAATGAAATAAACAATCCTATCTATCTATCTATCTTCCATATAAACTGAAAAATGAAATAAACAATCCTATCTATCTATCTATCTTCCATATAAACTGAAAAATGAAATAAACAATCCTATCTATCTATCTATCTTTTTCTTCCATACAAATTGAAATTGAAATAAACAATCCCAAATTACCACCCAAAACACAAACATGGAGCATTTCTGAAAATCCACATTTTGTGTCCATATAATAATATTTGGACTGTAAAAGTTTGCATGCTTTAAAACCATTTGCTATAACATACTAACCTAAGAAACTAGACATAATTTCATGAATAAGACCCACAAGGAGCATATAAATTCCAAAGCATATTTAACATTAATCGAGCCATCACCTCATTCGACCCTTCTAATAACCCTAGACTGTAGAAAGGAGTTTTGGTGTGCCCATTCTGAAGGAAAGCTCTATCTGTGTTCCTGTTCATTGGTGCTGAAGAATCCACTGTGCTCATATCCAACGCTCTCTCCATTTTTCTCTGCAATATAACTAGTAGTGCTGGATGAATCCACACCCAATGCTCTGTCCCATCCTATCTCTGCATGATAATTAGTGAATGAATCCTTTATCCTCCTTTCAAATTCCCTTTCCCATGCTTTCACTGCAAGATTGCTTTCATAACTAGCCTCCTGGTCAGTGTTCTTAGAACCATAATTGACTCCATCATAATCAGAATCCCGCCAGGTTATCAATGACCTCTCTTCCTCCACTGCATCCTGCAAAGTCTCCTTCGGAGCTGTTTCTTTCTTGGTAATATGCTCTTCCACTAATCCAGTACAGTGGTGTCTGTGTTTTTGAATGCGATCCCTCATTTCACTGAGGAATCTCTTTTGTGACAGGTAGTCACCATGCCCGTCTGTTAAACCCACTCTGGTGCATGCACTATAAAAATCCGAGAGTTGATCGTACTGTTGAAAAATTTGTTCATAAAAATAGAGGAGGCGTAAAGCTTGATCACTCGAAAAGTCAGAGAAGGAATAATCAAGCAGCTTGTGTAGACAATGATTAATGGCTGTGCAGATCTTTGGACAGTCTTTCATAAATAAATCGAGAGTGTAGTGAATGAGACAGTTCACTGCAACAGGGCCCTCCTGAGGAGTGCAGTCTAAGAGGCGGCCGAGGAGCAGATGCAGGGATAGCAATTCTTCCAAAAGCTTTAGCAATTTCAAAATTCTGATATTCAGCAAGGGTCAGATAGTAAATCTTGCTGTTGCACTGCAGTCTCTGAGCCAAAAAAGAGGCATACTTGCGAACCCAAAGAGAGAATTGGAGGGCCAATGGGGTGGAACGATCCTCAAAACTTTGGGATACCTCCACCAGTGGAGTTGCATCAGAGGAGCTCTGATTTTCTTGATCTTGTTGGGCGAAATTGCAGGGAAGATCATCTCTTATCAGTCGATGAATCAGTGCCAACGTCTTGACAGCGACCATCCAATTTTTTGTTCGGCTTAACCGATCTTCAACAACTTGTTTTATATAAGGTCTCGGCCCTTTCTCTTGCGTTGCAGCAACCAAAATGAGGACGTGTTTTTCCTTGGGGGGCTTACCATTGTGGCGAGCAACTTTAACGAACGCAACATCTATGTCTGCAAGTCTGGTATTAATAGCTGGAGTCGTATTGACAAGTCCTACATAGGTCATGAGGGCAAATCCAACAGTAATGGCGTCCTTCAGAGCTCCCACTACTTTTCTTGCCCAACACCTCATCCTGGCTATTTTGAACAGTGAAAACAGATTAGATTTCCCCTGCAAAAATTTAATATGCTTCCTAGAAATATAAAGACCCAATCACATACCCTGCTTTCGCAACTTTCACTCTATGGTTCTCTTCATCGCTTTTTGTGGTTTTCTTTGAAGATTCCAGAGTTTCAGTGTGTAAGCAAATATGCTGATTGTCAATCAATAATTAATACGTCCAAATAAAATGAAAACGATGGATATGATTTTTTAAGGCATGCTGATTGTGAATGAAAACGATGAATATGAGTTTTTAAGTTTATCCACTAATGTATTTAAAAAAAAAATGGACTTAGTTTAATTACTTTGTCTTTTTCTCTGAAAATTATGGAAATTTTGGCAGAGAATTTTGTAACTTCAGGTTATATTTGTCAGATTTCAAGATTTTAGGTGTTTTAGATATTTTTGATGGTGGTTAATCTATTTCCATTATAAAAAACATGATTCAAACACTGCTACCATAGTATTTTTAATTTGTTTTTTCTCTACCACTTTTAACCATAACGGCAATTCCTAAGCTTCCTTAGACAACTCCAATAAAATGAAACAATAGATAAGGAGTTTTAATATTACCTATTATTGTTAGGTGATTTTATCATGAAGATCAATTGTGGAAAAAATTGTGCTTGGTAAATTAAATTTTCATTAGTTAATTTTTATTTCTCACTAATTATTAATTTAAAATAAATAAATAAAATAATTTTATTTTAAAACAGTTTTTTTCACAAAGTTAATTTTAACCAAAATTCCTTAAAGATTTTAAAAAACAAGAGTTTAAATTGTATCTAAAAAGATACTCTGAGTGGTAAATCTAATTATACATTCAGAAATACATTTTAAATAACAAAAAATAATATTTTTTCTTAAAATTATTTTGTGAATAAATTAAACTAAACCAATTTTAAATATATTTAAAAGCAAATTTATAATTACCACTTTAAAATCCAAACAAGGACTCTTTGAGTGGCTAGTTATGCCTTTTGGTTTATGTAATGCACCGACAAATTTTATGCGGGTTATGGATAATGTTTTGTTGATTAATTTGTTATTTAGTACTTAGATGAAATTTTGATTTTCAGAAAAACAAGAGTAGATCATGTCTTGCATGTAAATAGAGTGTTTCATATTTTGAAGAAAGAGAAGTTGTTTCTTAAGATGTCAAAATGTGAGTTTGGAAAGACTTCTTTGGTCAATTTGGGACATATTGTAGGAGGAGGAGAATTGAGGATTGATCATTATAAAGTGGAGGCCATTATGAATTGGCCCACACCCAAAATAGTTATCGAGGTAAGACGTGTCTTAGGTGCAACTCAATATTGGAGGAAATTTATTTCTAGCTTTCTTCCATTACAATTCCTATGCATCTAGTGACAAGTGTGAAGAAAGCATTCCAATGGGGAGGCAAACAACAACAAGTGTTTGAAGCTTTAAAAGACAAGATCAATTTAGCTCCAGTCCTTGCACTACCAAATTTGAGACAACCATTCGAGATACAAACCGATGCTAGTGACTATGCCATGGGCACAGTCCTTTTGCAGCATGGTAAGCCTATTGACTTTCATTCAGAAACTTTTAATGGTGCTGTGACTAATTACCCTACATATAAAAAATAACTATATGCGTTGGTACAAAATGTCAAGAAATGGAAACACTACTTCATGAGTAAAGAGACTATTGTACACACCGATCACCAACCATTACAGTACTTGCAGTCGCAAATAAAATTGCAGCAATCAAGACATTTCAAATGGATGGGATTTCTTCAACAATTTCACTTGGTTATAAGATACAGAAAAGGTGTATTCAATAAATTTGCATATATGCTTTCCAGACCAATCACTAGTGCTTCTAACGTACTAAAAAATGATTTGGTTGTACATGAGAGTTACATAGAACAATATGCAGATGACGTTGATTTCAAAGATGTCTATGCTAGTTTGAGTGAAGGGAATCAAGTTGAAGAAATAGATTATCACATGCATAAAAATTTGTTGTTTCATTTGGGAAAGCTATGTATTACACAAGGAGAGAGGCTAAGTGTCATGAGACAAGCTCATTCTTCTCTTATTGCTGGACACTTTGGGGTAAGAAAAATAGTGGCACATTTATAGAGGTATTTTTATTGGCCTCGCATGATAGATAATGTGTCATGTTTTATAAGAGGTTGTTCTATGTGTGCAATAAGTAATCCTAGTAATAGGAAGCTTGGATTGTACATGCCACTATTAGTACCATCAAGTCCATGGGAGAGAATCTCCATGGGCTTTTTTGGAGGTCTACCTATGTCAAAAAAGAAACATGATTATATTTTTTTAGTTGTGGATAGATTCAGTAAAATTTGTATACTTATGCCATGTAAGAAGACCACTGCTATTGAGAAAAATTCTGAACTTTATTTTCAAAATGTTTGGGTTCATTTTGGATTGCCCACTTCTATCGTTATGACAAAGATTCCAGGTTCATTGGGAATTTTTGGTCGAATCTATGGAGAATGATGGGCTCAAAATTGAAAAAGAGTACCTCTTTTCATCCACAAATAGATGGACAAATTGGAGTGGTGAACATAACAGTTGTGAATATATTGAGATGATATTACCAAAAACATCCTAAGTTGTGGGATGAACAACTGCATTACATTCAACACGCTTACAACCGGGCAAAACACTCTTCAACACAAAACTCACCTTTTGAAGCATGCTTTGGGTATTTGCCATAATCGCCATTAGACTTCATCTTTGGGAAGGATGTTCCAATTTATGGCCATAGTGATATTGATAAGGTTCGAAATTTCATTGAGAAAATTCAAATGATACATCAACAAGTTCAAGAAAAACTTGAGAAAAGTCAAAGCAAATACAAAGAGAGGCAAGAAAAACACCGGGTTGATCATAATTTTCGAGAGGGAGATGAGGTATGGTTGCAAATTAGCAAGGAAATGATGCAAGGGGAAGGTAAGAAACTCACACCCATTCACTATGGTCCTTTCAAGATCATAAAAAAGGTTGGTAATAATGAATTCCAACTTGATTTTCCTTCTTACATGCAAATGTATTCAATTATTAATGTTGAAAACTTACGCTTGTATGAGCCTCCTTTGATTGATGATCAAGGAAGTGATGTTTAGGTACCTTCTATTGAATATTTCTCGCTAGAATTTCTAGATGAGCTCAAAGAAGATACAATTCTTGACATGAGGACAAGAGCATCAAAGAGGGGAAGTGTTGACTACCTTCGAGTTGGGCTCAAAGGCACTAAATCAAGCAAGGAAAAATGGATGGTGATTGGAAAGGTGAGGAAGATGTACCCTCATCTACTAAATAGGTAATCAAGTCTTTTGTGGTCCAAATGCTATCCAATGGGGAGGAACGATCAGGAATTCATAAATTTTGCTCAAAATTTATAATTACAGGATTGGATTGAAAATAGGATGGTTGCGTAGATCTCGTCTTCCTGATTCCAACATCGTGAACGGTTTGAAAAACGATGTCATATGAGGAAGATATTGCGTTATGATCAAATGGTAGAAACGAGAGTTATGGAGATGTGATTCTTTCAATAAATAGCAAGTATTAGAGTGAAGGATGAATGGTGGTGATTAGATCGCAGAAGCAACAATGGGAGATCAATGGGAGAGATCTCATCACAATTGAGAAACATTTCACACCTCGCAAAACAAAGTTTACCGTTAAAGAGTTTCGAAAGTTAAATTATATAACTCACTATGCAACAAGGAGGACCCTGTGTCAGTGGAGGTCTGAGTGCTATCGCACATCGTAAGCGAAAAAATTTAGTCTTTAATTGTAAATGTGTGGGAGGCCGATATGTAATAAGTGGAACTTGTGAAATATGTGATGCGACATTACCATTGTAACTTCACATCGGCGGATATATTGTTAAACCACTAAAGTTATTTGTTAAACCATGCGATTTGCGGAATTGTATGTTTCCCAATCTATGATGTCACATACTATGTGATCTGTGATATATCTTATATTCTGACATTTCCTAGGTTATAAATATTATGGCTGCTATGCATTAAAGAGTTTATGTGTGCCATGGTCAAAACCTAGCCGACGTTAACAAACCACAATCCACCATTAAACTACAGTCAGGAGCAGAGGTTCCGCTAATTGTCAAGCCATTAGCGGTTTAGGTGTTCATGTGGGCATCATCCTAACCATAAAAGTAATTATGCAGCATTATTGGTGGAGCGGATATAGGTGAAAAAAATTTGGCGGTCAACCCTAATTTAACTCCAGTTAACTGGAGTTCTCCACATTTAGTGGAGTTTTCCTAGGAGATATTGGGAAAAAGTGTAGGAGGCTCAATTTTCGACCATTCTGAGTGAATGAAGAGTCATTCTTGACTAATTGGAGCATTTTGAAGCCATTGGTGCAGAGAAAATAACCATTAGAGGAATGTAACTACATGTAAGAGCAAAAATTTTGAGAATAATGAAAGATGGAAAAGTCATTGGGAGCTGGACCAGTAGATGTAGCCCAGGAGGGGTGAACTGCTTCATCATGCATGCTGTGTAAACTTCATATGGTAACTTATTTTTCTATTTTACATTGTTTTTCAGTTTTATTTAGACTTATTTTATGCTTCTAACTCAATAAATTTCACATATAATTCATGGAAACACTCCTTGATGCTTATGAAAACTAATGAACCAATTATGCACATGTTTTTAAAATTGAAATACCATTTTCACAAGAAAACAAATACAGTCATTTCAAATCATTTAGCAGCTCCTTTTGAATTATGTGTATGAACAGATGGAAGGGTTAGTGTAGTGGAAGATGATGCAGAGGAAGGTGAAGATGGTGGTGAGGATGATGGTGGAGTGGATGGTGGCTCCTTACCATCTCCATGGCATCCTCCTCCTATAGAACCCTCTCCTCTTGAAGGCCTATAAATTTCTCCTTGCATCCTTAAATTCCTCTCCTCATAGGGGACCTTATCCATGTCAGTTGGATATCAAATAATGCCTTCCTGAATTCTCTCTCATATTCAATCACGATAAGTTCTCCTTCATGATACATACTTACTGAAGACTCAACTTCAAAATGAGGATGTGCTAGTGGTGAATACTTTGGAAACCTTGCCCTTCTTCCTCTTGACCCAACTGTAGGGGTTTCAACCAACTTCCCTTTTCCTCTTTAGAGTTTTAACCTTGTAAGCATGACACAAACTTCCAAACAATAATATCCCTCATTGCACAATATAACCTAAAGCTCTGATACCAAAAATGAACTAAATGAAGTATGTTGTGTTGATGTGCTGATTACGCTATCATATTTCGTAAACAATGTCTTATATGTGCTTACGGGTTCAAGTTATTTTGCAAAATATTAAGTCTTATGAGTGTTTTTCATGTTAGTTTTATGAAAAAATTAACATAAAATAAAGGTTGAAAAATATAAAATAAAAGTATAGTACATCACCCTACAACACCCCAACATAGGAATTTGATGAAGGGGTTCACCCCTCTTGGGCTACATCTCCTTGGTCAAGCTTTCATGTCTTGGGCCTCTATATTATGCTCAAATTTGTAAAATGATGTGTTTACAATCATTTTATTCTATCGAAACCTACACCAATGAGTCAAAAATTCCCAGAAATGGTCATCTAGCCTCTTTCTGCACCTGATTTGGTTGAAAACTCCAAAAGTTATGACCATTTCTAGTTTCTCCATAATTTCTGGCCTAAATTTAGCTAACTGGAGCTAAATCTGATTAGTTGGCACTAAAATAGCAGTTCTGCCAGATTTAGTAGACCACCAAATTAATACACATTAAATTAATCTGGCAAAGTTATTGCTAATAAATTTTGGTTAGTGCTTAAACCATGCTTATGGAGTTAAATCGAATTAGCGTTAATGATGAGGTTTAGCGCTTAATTAATTTCTGGATTAGTGTTAACTCCACACTTAGCATTTGGCTGCATCATTTCTCCGCCAGGGTTCTGCATCGTGGTCATATGCAGGGGGGTTGGCCCTGTAGGTTTTAACCATGTACATAAATTATCTGCAAACGAATCTTAAAAAACAGAAAACAAACAAGAGCGAGAGCATAAAACATAAAACAAATATACATAGATTTTTTCCCCTGGATCCCAAATCAGGACTACCAACTTGATTTTTCATTATATTCCTTTTATTGTTATAAAACATATACATATATATGCCAAAGCATTCATAAACCCCAATCCATTAAGCCTAGATTAGAACATAACCGTAGTTCCCTTGACTGGATCTACAAAATACCAGAGGTTAAAAACCACCATTTCCCAAAAACACGTGCAAACCCATGCACAAAACCATGGGCGGGTCCCCTATGACCCCCCCGCCCGTTCGACTAATCATGGAAAGAATATAGCACACACCCAACATTCTCCCACTTGTTGTTTTCTTTCTTCAGGGGGCCACAAGAGAGCTTAGTCATTAGTCCAACTCTGCAACGCCCATTATTTCTCTACACCAAGAGAACTTCTGAGTGCTCACAGACTTGGTCAATGCATCTGCAACATTTTCCAAAGTGTCCACCTTTACTAGCAACACCCTTTTATTCTCAACTATATCTCTCATAAAGTGATATTGACATCAATGTGCTTTGTATTTGAATGATAAGTAGGGTTCTTAGAAAATAAAATTGCACTTTGGCTATCACAGTTTATCCATATAGCCCGTTGCACCAACCTCATACTTGAAAAAAATCTCTGCAACCAAACTGCTTCCTCTATAGTTGAAAGAGCCACTATAGATTGTCTTTCACTCATCCAACTGACTGCACCTCCAAATAGGCTAAACAAATACATAATTTTAGATATTATTTGGTCCAGATCTCAAGCCCAGTTTGCATCAGCAAAACCATGAATTTCCTATACTCTGTCCAATCCTGGTCTTCCCTGGTAGCACAAACCATAATCACTAGTGCGAAGCAGATATCTGAAAACCTTCTTCATTGTTTTCCAATGCTCTTCCCTGGTTTTGACATAAACCTGCTCTATACTCCCACTGCATGTGCAATGTCTGGTCTAGTACAAACCATTGCATACATCTGGCTACCCACTGCACTTACGTATGGAACACGGGACATATCCTCCTCCTCTTCTTATGTCTTGGGACACTGTTCAATAGATAGCTTTACACCTACATGAATAGGAACCTTCACTGGTTTACTATCCTGCATATTGAACTTCTACAATATTGTCTCGACATACTTCCTTTGATTTAACCAGAGCTTTCTCTTTGCCTGATCTCTCTTAATTTCCATGCCCAAAATATAGTTTGCAGCACTAATATCCTTCATGTCGAATTTGGAGAACAATTGGGTCTTCAAATCTAGGATAATTTCTTTGTTATTTCCAATAAGAAACATATCATCCACATACAAGATCAAATAAATAACATGGTCACCAATTAATTTAAAATACACACAGTGATCGTCTTTGCTTCTAGTGAATCCAAGTCCCCGTATATAGGTATCAAATTTATGATACCACATCCTTGGTGAATGTTTTAACCCATATAGAGAATTTTTTAACCTGCATACCAGTTCTTTCTTACCCTTCACCGTAAATCCTTCAGGTTGCTTCATTTAGATCTCCTATTCTAGATCCCCATGAAGAAATGTTGTCTTCACATCCATCTGTTCTACCTCAAAATAAAATGCAACAACAACAGATAAAAGTAATATAATAGAAGTAACCTTGGAAACATGAGAAAAAAAATCACCGAAATCAATTCTCGGCACCTGGGAACAACATTTTTCTACCAATCGAGCTTTGTATTTCTCCACCTTGCCTTCTACATTTATCTTCTTCTTAAACACCAATTTTATCCCTATGGGCTTCCTTCCAGCCAACAACTCCACCAGATCCCATGCCTCAATTTTGTGCAAGGATGCCATTTCATCAACAATGGCCCCCTTTTAGAGTTTTCCATTCTCTGAATCCACTACCTCCTTGACATTTCTAGGATCATCATCAGTTATCGTTAAAGAAAATTTTTAACAGAAAGCTTATGGACTATACCTTTATGGTTGCCTTCTTTCCCGAACTAGTATTCTCATAGCTAGAGTTTGTGGCTCTTCCTCTTTTGAATATTCTTTTGTTATAGAGTTTGATTCATCCTCCTTTAGCTCAAGCTATATCTTCTCGGGTTCCTTTGGTAAGACTTCATGTTTAACAACATACTTCGCCTCTCTAAACACCATGTCTTGATTGTACGCAACCTTCCTTGTTTCTGGGTTCCAAAGCTTGTAACCTTTTAATCCATCCTTATACCCAATAAATATGCACCTTTCAGATTTATTATCCAACTTGGTCCTTTTCTCCTTTGGAATGTGTACATATGCATCACATCCAAATAGCCTCAGATGTGAAAGATAGGGTTTCTTACTAGTCCATACGTCATGTGAATTATTATCCTCCAAAGTTGATGAAGTTGATCTGTTAACCAAGTAACATGCAATCTCCATTGCTTCTGCCCATAATTCTTGTCCTAACCCGGTACCGCTGAGCATGCTTCTTGCCTTTTTCATCAGTGTTCTGTTCATTCTTTCTACAACTCCGTTTTTTTGAGGTGTGTATGGATTAGTCTTCTGTCATGCTATACCACACTTCTTATAGAATTCTTCAAATTACTTCTTGCAAAACTCTCCACCATTATCATCCTCAGCACCTTTATCTTCTTCTCTATCTGGTTTTCCACCAGAGCCTTATATTCTTTAAATCACATAAAGGCCTTACCGTTTCTTGTAAGAAATATATCCATGTATTCCTTGAGAAGTCATCTATGAATGAAACATAGTACACAAACTTTCCCGGTGATGGAACTGACACAGATCCAAACACATCATTGTGCACAAGCTCTAATATCTTGTTCTCCCTCTTAGCACCAAAAGGAAAACTCACCCGATTCCTATTCCCATATACACAATGTTCACAAAAATCGAAATCTAGAGAGAAATTATACATACCTTCTACCATACCATTTCTATGCAGTAAATGAAGGCCCTTATCTCCAATATGTTGAAGCCTTTGATGCCATAGCATGGTCTTTTCTCTAAAGACAGCTAGGCTTTCCACTCCACTTTCAAGAACCACGAAACTATGTCACCCATCAATAATAGTGCTACCGTGAAGCTTGTATGGAGTTCCAATCTGAACTCCCCGCATTAATACCAGTGCTCCCCGAACAATCTTGCAGGTATCTTTATCGAACACTATTTTTACACCTGCATCATCCATCTTGCTTATAGAAATTAGATTTGTGGCCAATGTAGGAATATGCAGAACACCAAGAAGTGTTATAATCCTTCCACCTTGTAGCTTCAACTTGAATTTTCCATGTCCGACGATTTTGGCCTTCCTATCATCACCTAGGAATACAACACCACCATCATACTTCTCATATTCACAGAACCACTCCCTATAAGGAGTGAAGTGAAAGGATGCTCATGAGTCAATCAACCATGCCTTGTGATATACATGTGTATTTGAAGAAGAATCCAAATACACATCCCCACCTTCATCCGAGGTGGTTTTTTCCTCTGTAGAAGGAGCATCATCAGATCCCTTTCATTTCTTAGGAGCTTTAGATTTGCAGTACTTTTTGTAGTGCCCTTCCTTTCCGCATTTCCAACACACCTTTTCAAACTTTCCTTGAGATTTAGATCTCCATCTAGATTTAGATCTCCTACTCGAAACCTTATTCTTGTTTATGTTATGGGACCTTCCTCTTACATATAAGGCATCTCCATTCTGGCCCTCCATAATTATTCATCTCATTTCCTCTCACAACAAGGTTGAGACAATGTCATCAAAATTCAAGGTAGTTTTATTGCTACCTATTTCAATAACCACACTATCCGATGAATCTAGTAGAGAACAAAACAAACTAATGCACTTATCTTCATCTGAGATTTTAATATCAACAGATGAAAACTAACTTACCACTGTATTGAAGGCATTCATATGCTCTATCACTGAGTCTCCATCCTTCATCCTCAAGTTATACAACCTTTTTTGCAGGAACACTTTATTCACCAGAGACTTAGATTGGTACAAAGTCCCTAGCTTTTCTCACAATGTCTTCACAGTATCTTCCCCAGATACATTCAAAAATACATAATATGAGACACAAAACCGTATTGTGCTTTTTGGCTTCCGATCCAACTTCTTCCAGTCTTCATCTGACATTTTTGTTGGTTTAGTACATGGCTCTACTGCGATCCACTGATCTTTATCCACCAGCAGATCCTCCATCTTGATCTTCCACAAATCAAAACTCTAACCATTAAATTTATCGATCTCTATCTTTCCACTACTCTCCATCTTATTTCACCCTAAGAATCGATCCTACAGATCTCCCACTGAACAGGATCTACCACAGGCCCAAGAAAAAAACCCCTCAGTAGCAAATCTGTCCCCTTGAATCTGAAACAACTATGATACCAAATGTAGGTTTTAACCCTGTACATAAATTATTTTCCAACGAATCTTAAAAACAAAAAATAAACAATAGCGAGAGCATAAAACATAAAATAGATATATATAAATATTTTCCCCTGGATTCCAAATCAGGACTACCAACTTGATTTTTCATTATATTCCTTTTAGTGTTACAACACACACACACACACACACACACATATATATATATATATATACATGTCGAAGCATTCATAAACCCCAATCCATTAACCCTAGATTAGAACATAACCATAGTTCCCTTGACCAGATCTACAAAATACTAAGGGTCAAAAACCATCATGCCCCATATCCATGTGCAAACCCATGCACAAAAACATGGGAGGGTCCCTTGTGACCCTCCTCCCCCACGCGTGCGACTAATTGTGGAAATAATATAACACATACCCAATAGGCCCCCACTTTTCCCCACCATCTCAACCTTAGAACTTAAAATATATGCAGGCAAGTATATAGGTTAAGAACTTATGTGTGGTATAAAAGTGGCATGTGGCGCTGGCAGGGCTGAGGTCCCATGTTAGAGGGCTCATTCTGTGACCTGTGGGTAGAGTTAAGGCTTGAAAATACTTTCATTGCATCCCTCTGAAGATGAGCTTTAATTACCCTAAAGACATCTCCCTGCAAAAAACCCTAAAAATATCTCTTTTTCCATTGGCGCGGTTCCATAGTTCAGCCCTCGCGCCAAGAGGGAAATCCTCCAAAGAGGGCATCTTAGTGGCGCTCATCCTTGAGAAGTAGTACCTTAAACATGGCAAAGAGGTGTTTAAAAAAATAAAGGCGGAAGTTTCTGTCTAACAAATTCTTTGGCTGATTTCTATCTTGAGTTAGGAGGGCTGGCTACAGTTTCCATGGAAGGGAAGTGGTTTGCCACCTCTCTTGGGAAGCATGACAATGGAGGAAATCCCATAGTATAGGGATCCCGATTCCTCCTCATACATAAAAGCTTGCCATTTCCATTTTGCAATGGATTTCCAAGTGGCGTTACAAGTTCCCAAAGGCTTTCATCTTGCAAAAAGTGCCTTCTTGATTCCCTAAGGCCAAATCCAAGCAAGGAGACTATTGCCAAGTATCTGGAGAGAGAGGCTTGTCCCATCCTTGACAGGCTTTATCGAGACATGTGCTGCTGACGACCCGCCAAAGGAGAATTCATCGTCGAAGCTTTGGTTGTATTCTTCTTTTTGACTCATTAATACTAAGTGAATATTGGTTATGGTTCCACTCTTGTTCTTGATCACGTTCATGAGTTATGTCCTCTTCGACTGACATATAGTTGTATATACTGGATTGTATGCTTGCGTTTGTGTTGTTTCTTGCATGTGCAGGTGTCCGACCACAGAGATCGTGGGGATTGTGATCTGCCAGGGCAAAGGAACGAGAGCACCACCTCTTCTACAAACAACAACGTTGGATTCCAAGTAAGCCTTCCTCGCAAGTCGGTTTATTTATGATTAGGAACCTACACCGTAGCGTGTTTGATTGTTGCTAGACCTGATCTGGGCTAGTAGGGATCGCCTCTGTCCGTAGAGGGGATTTACCTCCTCAACATAACATCTATTGAAAAAAAAGAAATAATTGCAATAACTTGAAACAAGAACAAGAAATAAATACAAAGAGGCACTAAAGCCTATGTGTTGGGCCCAAACCTAAGGGTTTCAATGCTCCAAAACTAACCCATATTATGATCAATAGTAAAATTCTCATTAACATAAAATTACAGCCACATACATCATTGAAATTAAGAATGACACTGTTAAGGACTAGGTTCCCTATAGCTACTCTTAGGTTCAACAAAAATTCAAATCCTAATGAGCCTTTCAACTGGTTTATTTATACAAAAAATAATTGAGGGGAAACTTCCTTCAAAGAAGGAATGCTCCCCTCAAAAATCTTGATATTTGTGGATCTGGCTCCCTTTGGCCTTGTCATGCACTTGGAGTTCCTCAGCTACTAGTGAATTGGAGAGGATTTTGTGATCTCAAGCGGAGTTAGGGAGTTAATGAGGTGGAAAAGTTCTCTATATTCTCTCTAGGTGTCTCCATCAAAGCCCTTGTATGGTAAATATCTCCAAAAATGATTCTTTTACTTGCATATTATTCACATTAGGCCATGCAATATGATAACTATGTTTTTGTCTTCTTACTAAGTATATTGTGACTAAAAATGTGAATTAATGTGAGAAAATGAGAGTTTTAAGGGTTAGAGGATAACACTGTGAGATTCAAAATATGCCTATTGTTGGGATCTGTCATCACCCTCTTACTAAAGATGTTTCTCACCCTTTTAGTCACTGATATGAAGCTCAATCATGGCCCTAGTGGCTTCTCTGAGATGCCAAGGCACATCAAATGGTGTGCTTTCCTATGGATAGAAACTTGCATTTTCCTCTATGTTTATTCATTATTTTGTTCCTCTGCTTGGTTTCTTCCTTCTTTTAGGCCCAAAATAAGGGAGGAATGAGTTTGAGTGATATCCAGATGATGTTCAACATTTTTATGATCCTTTTGTACAATCAGGTTCTCTCCAAGCCATTCCTTAATATTTCTAGAGATTTATACTCTCTGATTTGTAAACTATGAGCAAGTGCATGCCACCTCCTTTGAAAATCATGCAACCTCTTTGTTCACAACATCCTAAACATGTCCTAGAAATGTAGGATGGATTTCTCTTGGGCTTCTATGTACCTAGGTGCCAATTTATGATCATAGGAGATGTGATTGTGTTTGTTGATAACAGTGTCAGGGCTCACTAATTATGCTCTAATATATAAGGGATCATTTTCTTCCTTTATCATCACCTTTTTCACTTCTTTAGACCTTGTCTCCTCATGGGTCAACCAAGAGGCTAATTCCATCAATTCAAAGTCTCCCAACCTCGAGTTAGTGTCCCAAAAATTCATGTCTGTGAGGTTTAGATTATGCATGTAAAACTCAACCAACTTGGCTCTATCCTCAATACTTTCCCTTTTGTAAAATTCAATAAATTTCCTAATAATAGCCTTGGAAAGGCAATGAACCATGTTGTGCTAATGTCTTAATTTGAAAATACATCCACTGCTCCTTGAGGAAAATGACATAGGATTTGGAAGGTTTCCCTTATTATAGGGCTTCCATAGATAAACTTGCCATAGTAGCAAGTTGTTTATTTTTTTCTTGTAGTTTCTCTCTTAACCTTGTGTTTTCTGCCTATAGTATTTCTCTCATAGTTAACTCACTTATCCTACAGTCACTCAATTCCTTTCCCATTTCAATGAATTTCTCTTCCATGAGGCCGGAAACTTCTACATTTTTGGATTTTGCAATTTGCATCCATCTATGTGTTCTGCCTCCTTCTATTTCCAAATCAAACAAGAGTGGGACATAAAATTTCTTAGGTATATCCTACCTACCTCAAAAACTTTGTAGATGTATTCTAGGCTAGACTATGGATCAAGCTCTTGGAGCTGTTGGATGCCTTTTTCATCTTCCTTTAAGGTGGCTTCTTCTTCCCGTGGCACCTCTTGTTGCTCCTATAGCAACCATTGTTTCTCCTCTAGTAGCCCATGTTTCTCCTGTAGCTGCTCTATCTCCTCCTGTAGCTCTTATTTTTCTTCTTGTAACATGGAAACTTGTGTCTTGAGCCTCTTACAGGTGACTTCCCTAGTAACGGGCCTTCCCATAGGTAGCATATGTTGCTTGGTTTTGGTCTTAAGAAAGTAATTTCTTCAATTTTTTCCTTATTAGGTCTCACTTCTTCCTTCTCGCTTTAATGACTCCTCTATGGTGATATGGACCTTTGTAGGAGGCTATGGCTTCCCTTGCCTTATCTTGGTGCTATTCCTTGTTTTGAAGTATATGGGAACTTTCCTTGGCTTCCTCCTTTTGGGCTTTATAGGTGTGCCCAATGTGTCCAATGTTGCAGCCACTTCCTACTCAGTGTTCCTTAGGGAGATACTGGTTTGATTACCTGTTTTTTTTTGTTTTTGTTTTTGTTTTTTTTTTTTTTCTCTCTCTCTCGAGGCTTTGAGGTACCCTTAGGGCTCTCTCTCTCTCTATGTTCCTTGTTTCTTTCCTTTTCCTTCCTCATTTTTTGCTTCTTTTTCCCCTATTTCTATTGCCTCCTCTTCTTTGTTGGTTTCTATTTCACTTTCACTTTTGAAGTTATACATCAGATATTTCCATGTCTATGTTAAATAATATAATTTGATATAACTTTACAATGGTAAAGTTATTAAATATATATATATATATATATATATATATATATATATATATATATATATATTTCAATTTAAAACTCAAATATTAACTAATGTATTTGAATATGAACTCTCTCTAATTATATATGTACCTGTAAATATATGTGTTAATATTGAACTTAGTGAAATATTTCAATATTCAAAAAGAAAAATTAATTAAAGGTAAAATGCTTTAGTTAATTCTTAATAAGAGAAAAGTGTGTAATTCATTATTTTTTAATATAAAATATTAATAACAATAAATTATTTAAAAATACAATTTACAAAATGAATATATATAGATCATGGATTTGATGTGTAAATATTTTTTTAAGTTTTTCATTCTAAAATGATATTTGTAAATAATGAGATTTGATCTCTCTACTCCTAGTGGAATTGTGGTTAAGATGAATCTATATTGGTTAGCATCACAACCTAATATGCAGTGAGATGTTAATATATTTCATTTTCATTCTAGAAAGTATAAATAAAATAAAATAATTTAATTGCTTCCTAATAAGAAAGATATCTGCAATTAATTAAAATTTTAATATAAAATTGATATGTGGCATTCAAAGTGTGTTATTAATAATAAAAATATTCAATGTGGGTCATAAATAAAATATTTCACTATCCAAAATTATGTAATATTGATGTGTATTTAAAATATATTAATAGGAAAACAAATTTAATATGAACAACTTGGTCCACAAATAAAACATTTCATTGTCCATTTTAAGAAAAATATTTCAATGTCAACTATGCATATATGTATAGATTATATAAAAATAAATAAAAATAAAAATTGAAAAAGAATTAAAAATATTTAGAGTAGTCTCACTATTTTACTTTTTTTTTTTTTTTTTTTCAGACATATTTTTTTGTTCAAATTTAAAAACTAGCAAACATTTGTTGAAATTGCAAATTTAAAGTGTGTAGTATCCAAATGCCCAAAGCAATTTTTAGCATATTCTATCCATTTATAGATTCAAAAATAAAAATTATATATATATAACCACAATTACAATTTACCAACTTATAAAAAAATTAAATTTTTTAAATTGAAAATCTTTTTCAAAATTTTAAATTGATCCCTTTAATACTTGGTATATCCCTAACTAAACTAGATCTATATTAATTTGATCACATACCTACTTCACTTCTTGATAAGAATATTGAAATTTTCCATCCATCTTATTACATTTCGTGAATTTTCTTTATATAGAATGAACGGTTATGATTTTCCATCATTGTCCTTTCCTTCGCAATTTATATTATATGAATAAGACACACTATCTATTTTATGTTTTTTTAAATAGGAGGCAAGGATCACCCTTGCATTATTCCTTTTCATTACAAGTTGCGATAATAAAGTTGACTTATTTTATACAAATATAAAACTATGCAATAAAGTTGACTTATTTTATACAAATATAAAACCAATTTGCATGGTTTTAAAGGCCATGGAATACCTTACAAAAGGTTATAAGGTGATAGCGTGGAAAGGGAGGATCATTACGATTCATCATCATATCATGAACCATGATTTGGGTGAAACTGTTTCTCTCGGCTTATAAAAACACGAAGGTCCTCGGGCCCTTCTTATGTCCATTATCAAGTTAACACAATGTATGTCAACCCAAGTTATATGGGTTTCATAATACTACATTATCTTTGTGCTCATTATTTAGTTAACATATGGTATATCATCTCAAATTAGAGATTTGAGAAATATATAGTCATATCTAATGGGCACCATGATTTAGGACATGACAAAAACATATGGTTTAATATGCCACAAAACAAGGTTTGTGGTCTTTAAATTTATTTTTGGGAGTATCTATCATGTCTAAACCCCTAAGTCACTATATAGAATTATGGGCATATTTTAATACTACATTAGCCCTCCTTGTGTTCATTTTTGAGTCAATACAAGGTATATCAACTCAAATTAGAGATTTGAGAACTATATAGTCACATCTAATGGGCACCATGATTTAGGACATGGCAAAAATATATGGTTTAATGCTACAAAACAAGATTTGTGGCCTTGAAATTTATTTTGGGGATTATCTAGTATGACTAAAAGCCCAAGTCACTATATAGAACTATGGGCATAACTATAAATGTGTTTGGTAATAAGGATGTGATTAATAGAAAGATAACTTGTCTAAGGGATAATACCATAAAATTGTCATTAAATTAACAATCTCAAGGCTCCTAACCCATACATGGAGTTATATAACACTATATAAGCTTTGCTTCTATCTATTATTGGACCAACAAAACTATTTGTTAGGGGAACTATGAATGCTCTTAAACTACAAAATCCAGATAATATTTATTTCTCATAAAAAATTTAATAAAGATCTATCTATCTTCCATATAAACTGAAAAATGAAATAAACAATCCTATCTATCTATCTATCTTCCATATAAACTGAAAAATGAAATAAACAATCCTATCTATCTATCTATCTTCCATATAAACTGAAAAATGAAATAAACAATCCTATCTATCTATCTATCTTTCTTCCATACAAACTAAAATTGGAATAAACAATCCCAAATTACCACCCAAAACACAAACATGGAACGTTTTCTGAAAATCCACACATATTATGTCCATACATAATAATATTAGGACTGTAAAAGTTTACATACTTTAAAAACCATTTATATACCATAATAACATACTAAACCTAAGAAACTAGACATAATTTCTTAAGACCAAAGACCACACAAGGAGCATATAAATTCAGTACATATATTTAACATTAATCGAGCCATCACCTCATTCGACCCTTCTAATAACCCTAGACTGTCAAGAAAGGAGGTTTGGTCTGTGCCCATTCTGAAGGGAAAGCTCTATCTGTGTTCCATAATTAGTGGTGCTGGAAGAATCCACTGTGCTCATATCCAACGCTCTCTCCCATTTTTTCTCTGCATGATAACTAGTAGTGCTGGATGAATCCACACCCAATGCTCTGTCCCATCCTATCTCTGAATGATAATTAGTGAATGAATCCTTTATCCTCCTTTCAAATTCCCTTTCCCATGCTTTCACTGCAAGATTGCTTTCATAACTAGCCTCCTGGTCAGTGTTCTTAGAACCATAATTGACTCCTTCATAATCAGAATCCCGCCAGGTTATCAATGGTCTCTCTTCCTCCACTGCATCCTGCAAAGTCTCCTTCGGAGCTGTTTCTTTCTTGGTAATATGCTCTTCCACTAATCCAGTACAGTGCTGTCTGTGTTTTTGAATGCGATCCCTCATTTCACTGAGGAATCTCTTTTGTGACAGGTAGTCACCATGCCCGTCTGTTAAACCCACTCTGGTGCATGCACTATAAAAATCCGAGAGTTGATCGTACTGTTGAAAAATTTGTTCATAAAAATAGAGGAGGCGTAAAGCTTGATCACTTGAAAAGTCAGAGAAGGAATAATCAAGCAGCTTGTGTAGACAATGATTAATGGCTGTGCAGATCTTTGGACAGTCTTTCATAAATAAATCGAGAGGGTAGTGAATGAGACAGTTCACTGCAACAGGGCCCTCCTGAGGAGTGCAGTCTAAGAGGCGGCCGAGGAGCAGATGCAGGGATAGCAAATCTTCCAAAAGCTTAGCAATTTCAAAATTCTGATATTCAGCAAGGGTCAGATAGTAAATCTTGCTTTTGCACTGCAGTCTCTGAGCCAAAAAAGAGGCATACTTGCGAACCCAAAGAGAGAATTGGAGGGCCAATGGGGTGGAACGATCCTCAAAACTTTGGGATACCTCCACCAGTGGAGTTGCATCAGAGGAGCTCTGATTTTCTTGATCTTGTTGGGCGAAATTGCAGGGAAGATCATCTCTTATCAGTCGATGAATCAGTGCCAACGTCTTGACAGCGACCATCCAATTTCTTGTTCGGCTTAACCGATCTTCAACAACTTGTTTTATATAAGGTCTCAGCCCTTTCTCTTGCGTTGCAGCAACCAAAATGAGGACGTGTTTTTCCTTGGGGGGCTTACCATTGTGGCGAGCAACTTTAACGAACGCAACATCTATGTCTGCAAGTCTGGTGTTAATAGCTGGGGTCGTATTGACAAGTCCTACATAGGTCATGAGGGCAAATCCAACAGTAATGGCATCCTTCAGCGCTCCCACGACTTTTCTTGCCCAAGACCGCATCTTGGCTATTTTGAACAGTGAAAACAAATTAGATTTCTCCTGCAAAAATTTAATATGCTTCCTAGAAATATAAAGACCCAATCACATATCCTGCTTTCGCAACTTTCACTCTATGGCACTCTTCATCGCTTTTTGTGGTTTTCTTTGAAGATTCCAGAGTTTCAGTGCGTAAGCAAAAACGCTGATTGTCAATCAATAATTAATACGTCCAAATAAAATGAAAACGATGGATATGATTTTTTAAGGCATGCTGATTGTGAATGAAAACGATGAATATGAGTTTTTAAGTTTATCCAATAATGTATTTAAAAAAAAAATGGACTTAGTTTAGTTAGTTTGTCTTTTTATATTTGTCAGATTTCAGTGTTTTAGATATTTTTGATGGTGCTCAATCTATTTCCACTATAAAAAACATGATTCAAACACTACTACCATAGTATTTTTAATTTGTTTTTTCTCTACCACTTTTAACCATAAGGGTAATTCCTAAGCTTCCTTAGACAACTCCAATAAAATAAAACCATAGATAAGAAGTTTTAATATTACCTAGGTGATTTTATCATGAAGATCAATTGTGGAAAATATTGTGCTTGGTAAATTAAATTTTCATTAGTTAATTTTTATTTTTCACTAATTATTAATTTAAAATAAATAAATAAAATAAATTTATTTTAAAACGGTTTTTTTTCACAAGGTTAATTTTAACCAAAATTCCTTAAAGATTTCAAAAAACAAGAGTTTAAATTGTACCTAAAAAGATAATCTGAGTGCTAAATCTAATTATACATTCAAAAATACATTTTAAATAACAAAAAATCACATTTTTTCTTAAAATTATTTTGTGAATAAATTAAACTAAACCAATTTTAAATATATTTAAAAACAAATTTATAATTACCACTTTAAAAATAAATTCAAAATTAATCCACTTTAAAATAAATATCAATCCTTTACCTTTAATCTACATGTCAATCCTTGAAATTTTCAAAAAACCAATACTACTTCAAGTGTGCTAATGCAAATACTTCATTCATAATATTTTAAAAATAATCTTATTATTTCAAATTTTGTCTGGCTGCAATTTTTTGGATTGTCATTGGAATTATATGGATAAAGGGGAATAATATTGACTCTTTTCGATTAAACCCCATTGTTATTTAAGTTATTTCAAATTTTCACATAGTTTATTAAGCGGATAACAAAGCTTTATCATCCGCATCACCGTAAATTTAGAATTATAATGATCTTGATGAAGGTCTAAAACACTTGGCATATGGCATCCATTTTTCTTGGTGATGTCATACTCATTCAAAGCATATGGCCATTTATATCTTGACATTTCGAGTACATGGCATATATTCAAATAATATGCCGTATTACATCATCAAGCATATGCATTCAATAGTGAATGTAGGAAGTATATGCCATATGACATTAGGAAGCATATACACCCAACACCCATGAGGGTGGTAAATAAAATATTTATTATAAAAAGTTAATTAAAAATATATTAATGTTAAAAATATTAATAAAATAATTTATCAATATAAAATATATATTATTAAGGAAAATATTTTAATAGGAATAGTATAATTTATGAATAAAATATTTTATTTAAGTAAAATATTTTAATGTCAACTATATATATAACAAATAATACATAGTTGACATTGAAAATATGCATTTAACATGCGGATAGTAAATATAATATTTTATTATATAAAGTTAATTAAAAGATAATATTAATAATAAAAATATTAATAAAATAATTTATTAAGTAAAATATATATTGATAAGAAAAACATTTTAATAAGCACAGTATGATTTATGAATAATTTAAAATGTTTTATTTAAGTAAAACATTTCAATGTCAAAAATATCTCAATATCAACTATGTATATATGTATATATTATATAAAACAAATAAAAATAATAATTTGTATAAGCAATTTTTTTAAAAATATCTCAAGTAGTATTTCTATTTTACATTTTGGTTCTTTGTCATATATATTTTTTGGTATCTAGCAAAAATTTGTTGAAATTGCAAATTTAATTTTTATAGACTACACAATTTAATTACCAAAAAACAATTTCAAGGCATTTATCCATTTATACATTCAAAATTACATTCAATATATATATATATATCTTAACCCTTTCTCCTTCTGCCCTCCACACATATATGTAATCATGATATATATATATATATATATATATATATATATATATATTACAACCACAATTTATAAAGGGACAAGAAGAATTAAATCTCTTGCATTTTGATTTTTTTTAAGTTTGTCACTTTAAAAAAATTTGCATATCTAAAAATTTTATCCTCTAGTTATTTATATCCAAAATTGATACATACTAATTTTATCACATGCCTACACTTAATTTCTTAATTTATCTGGAGGATATTGAAATCGTTTATCTAGTTTATCGTGAGGATATTGAAACCTTCTATCTAAGCATAAAAATGTGAAGCTAGGTTACACTTTCGTGAGAAACGTGCCCAAAAATTTCACTGTGCCAAAAGTTTGGCCGAACTTTTAGAAAGTTCGACCAAACTTTTGAAATTAATTTGGCCAAAATTTTTCTACCATTTGTTGAACTTATTATGCCATTAACATTGAGGGCGTTGGTAACCGGATTTTTGTCCAAATATAGAAAAACCGACAGAACTTTTTTTTAAAGTTCGGCCAAACGTTTTCTTATAAACATAGCGGCCATCAAAACCTCATCGGTTTTTTAGAAATTTCCGATCGTTGTGTGAGTATTGGAGAGCTATGGTAGGTAACCATATGGTTTTTCTATGGTTTTTTTTTGGTTTTTGGTGTTTTTGTCGATTTATTTTTGGTTTTTAATTTTTTTTACATGCCAACCTTGTTATGTTTGCAATGATTTTGCAGGCTTCCTCCTCTTCTCGTCCTCAACGTCCTCATCTCTCCTTGTCTGCTCATGCTTGACTCAACGTTTTTGTCTGTAACTCGGCTTGACGTCCTCATCCTCAACTCGTCTCTACGTCCTCTTCTTCTCCTTCTCATCTCTAGGTCTTCATCTGCAACTCCACTCTATGTCCTCGTCCTTGGCCCGATATGCTCATCCTTCTTTTTCTAAATCGGTTGTTGAGTAGTTCAAATTTTTAGAAAAAAAATTATATGTAAAAGAATGATTTACTATGTAGAATAATTATTTATTCTATTATATCCAAAGACAAAAAATATCACTTTACTTTGCTAAAAATATACTTCCAAAAATTTATTGACTATAATCACTTTATAATGACACATATGATGGAAAAATCTAGTATGTCTATTACTTCTAAATATTTGAATATACTAAATTTATTAAATTAAAATTAATTAAGCAAAAATATATGAGGAGAAATTTCAAAGTTTATATCTATATATAACGAGAATAAAAACTATATAAGAAAATGTAGTAATAGAACGATTGATTTACTATTTTTTATTTGTTTGTAAAAAAAAATAATGTGATATAAATAGGGGGTAATTTCTATGTAATCTCATTCAACACTCTCTAGAGTCCACTAAAGAATTCCACCAAAGAGGATCCACCCAATTAAGATGCATATCTCGAGAGTAGGGGTGTAAGCACTCATCAATCATCAAATCTATAAAAGAATGTTGAAAATAATTTCTATAATGCTTTACCATCTCGTTGATTGTAAAGTTAAAGTAACTCTAATAGGAAAGTGATAGTAAACAAAAAAAAATTCAAAATAATTTGTTTATGCAATTCGACTGAATTTTGTTTAATGTTAGATTCAAGAATAACGAAATGGATAGAAAAAAGTTGTGGTGTGATGGTTTTTCCAGTTGGTTAATAAGTTAGTAAGTGTTTGACTAAAGTTTGTTTAGTGTTAGATTCTAGAGTAACTATAGAAAAAAGTTGTGGTGTTAGTAAGTTAGTAAGTGTAGAATTTGTTACTCTTTGAACTATTTCTGCAATTTAGATTATCTTGTTAGTATTTTACATGATATAAAAATTTATGAGGAATATGAGACAACAATGTTTTTCATATAGTGAATTTTTTTTGTATTAATAATTACATCATCATGATTGAGTATAAATTTTCCTCCAACATTGGAGTCACACAACTTGTATATAATAACACTATTGTCTTTTAGATATTCTACATAGGATATAGATGTAAAATCTAGAAATAATGTGCCTAAAGAAATATCTTGAAGAGTACATGGTACTTTTCCAACTTCTTTGTTTAGTAGTATATGTCCTGGAGTTTTCTAGTCTTGAATGACTGTTTGAATTATCTCTCAATTCAGATTATCTTGCTAGCATATTTACATGATATAAAAATTCATGAGGAATATGAGACAACAATGTTTACACAAATAGTACTTACAACATTGTTTTTCATAAAGTGAAATTTTCTGTATTAATAATTACATCATCATGATTAAGTATAAATTTTCCGTCAAACACTGAAGTCACACAACTTGTATATAACAACACTTTTGTCTTTTAGATATTCTACATAGGATAAAGATGCCAAATATGGAAATAATCTGCTTAAAGCAATATCTTGAAGAGTACATGGTACTTTTCCAACTTTTTCTTTAGTAGTATATATCCTTGAGATTCCAATTCTTGAATTATTGTTTGAATCATTTATGCAATTGAGGTTATCTTCTTAGCATACTTATATGATATCAAAATTCATGAGGAATATGAGACAACAATGTTTAGGAAAATAGTAGTTTCCATAATGTTTTTCATAGTGAAATTTTTTTGTATTAATAATTACATCATCATGACTGAGTATAAATTTTCCTTCAACATTGAAGTCACACAACTTGTATACAACAACACCTTTGTCTTTTAGATATTATACATAGGATAGAGATGTCAAATATGGAAATAATCTTCTTAAAGAAATATCCTGAAGAGTACATGGCACTTTTCCAATTTATTTGTTTAGTAGCATATGTCCTTGAGTTTCCAAGTCTTGAATGAATTTTTGAACCATTTCTGCAATTAATATGATCTTGTTAGCATATTTACATGATATAAAAATTCATGAGGAATATGAGACAACAATGTTTAGGAAAATAGTACATACAACATTGTTTTTCATATAGGGAATTTTTTTTGTATTAATAATACATCATCATGATTGAGTATAAATTTTCCTTCAACACTTAAGTGACACAACTTGTATATAACAAAAATTTTGTCTTTTAGATATTCCACATAGGATAGAGATGCCAAATCTGGAAATAATATGCTTAAAGCAATATCTTGAAGAGTATGTCATGGTAGTTTTCCAACTTCTTTGTTTCGTAGGATCTATCTTTGATTTTCCAAGACTTGAATGACTATTTGAACCATTTCTACTATTCAAATCTTCTTCTTAGCATATTTATGTGATATAAACTTTCATGAGGAATATGAGACAAAAATGTTTAAGAAAATAGTACTTAGAACAATGTTTTTCATATAGTGAAATTTTTATGTATTGATAATTACATCATCATGATTGATTATAAAATTTCCTTCAACATTGAATTCACACAAATTGTATATAACAACAATTTTGTCTTTTAGATATTCTACATAGAATAGAGATGTGAAATCTAGAAATAATCACCTTAAAAAAATATCTTGAAGAGTACATGTTACCTTTCCAACTTCTTTGTTTAGTAGTATTTGTCCTTGAGTTTCCAAGTCCTAAATGATTGTTTCAACCATTTATGCAATTCATATTACCTTGTTAGCATATTTACATGATATAAAATTACATGAGGAATATGAGACAATAATGTTTAGGAAAATAGTACTTACAACATTGTTTTTCATATAGTAAATTTTTTTTGTATTAATAATTACATTATCATGATTGAGTATAAATTTTCCTTCAAAAGTGAAGTCACACAACTTGTATATAGCAACACTTTTGTGTTTTAGAAATTCTACATTGGATAGAGATGTCTAAACTGGAAATAATATGCTTAAACAATATCTTGAGGAGTACATGGTATTTTTTAACTTCATTGTTTAGTAGTATCTTTCCTTGAGTTTCCAAGTCTTGAATGACTGTTTGAACCATTTTTGCATTTCATATTGTCTTGTTAGCATATTTACACGATATCAAAATTCATGAGGAATATGAGACAACAATGTTTAAGAAAATAGTACTTACAACAACAAATTTCATATAGTGAAAATATTCTCTATTAATAATTACATCATCATGATAGAGTATAAATTTTCCTTCAACACTGAAGTCACACTACTTTTATATAACAACAATTTTGTCTTTTAGATATTCTACATAGGATAGAGATGTCAAATCTGAAAATATTCTTCTTAAAGAAATATCTTGAAGAGTACATGGTACTTTTCCAACTTCTTTGTTTAGTAGTATCTGTCCTTGAGTTTCCAAGTCTTGAATGACTATTTGAACCATTTATGCAATTCAGATTATCTTGTTAGCATATTTACATGATATAAAAATTGATGAGGAATATGGGACAAGAATGTTTAGGAAAATAGTACTTACAATAATGTTTTTCATATAGTGAAATTTTTATGTATTAATAGTTACATCATCATGATTGAGTTTAAATTTTCCTTCAACACTGAAGTCACACAAATTGTATATAACAACACTTTTTATCTTTTACATATCGTACATAGGATAGAGATGTCAAATCTAGAAATAATCTACTTAAAGAAATATCTTGAAGAGTACATGGTACTTTTACAACTTCTTTGTTTAGTATTGTGCACTTTAATCAATTATGGTAGGTAAAAGTACTCTATGCCTAACATTTGGTAAAATGCAAAATATTTCCTTCTATAGAACTAAATTTTTGTACTGCTAAGTTACATTGTGAGAAAATAGCAAGGAAGGGATTTAAATAAATATTTGTTATAACCAGCATATCATCAACCTAATTGACACACAATAATGCATTTACTGTTCAATACACATATTTTTGGTGAAAATATGTACAATATAGCATAGTGTGCTACTTATGATGTTTCACCTTTTTTGTACTTTTGAGAAATAACATGACAGGAAATTATTTCTTCCACATTGTCTCTTTGATCCGGTGCTCTAATGTTCTGAAGCAAGGTTGATTGGATGTGTTACCCTTTGATTCAACATTTGTGAAATCAATACCTGTTTTTGAAAAATCTATACTTTAGCTATGACCTGCATTTCTAAATCAACTTTAAAACTCGATTATTTACTATATTGGACTTTGAGGAATATTCATTAAAAGTTGTTATGCATTTCCCTACCACGAAGTTTGATCAACTAGTTGTCTCTAAGAATTTCCCTTTAAACACTGTAGGCATATAAACAACATTTAATAGATTTTTTCATTCAAGTAATCAAGAGACAAAACCATGTTGCAACTCAAGAAGGTATGCTTCTCCTTCTCTTCTTTTTAGTAAATCACAGAAAGAACTGCCCATTTCAGAGTCGGCTATAAAGGCACACATAATGCTAGTAGTCATAAATTATAGCTATAATTACAACTAGATATTTTTCTATTTCACTCTTCATAATTTGATTATTGATTCGATCCATTTGCTAGTAGCCACACCGTGTGGCCCAAATGGTTTTTCCAAATATTTTTTTATTGCAACATTCCTAAAATCTACAAAATTCCTTGCAATATTTGGATGCTATCAAGATTGAGAGTAGCATATTTAAATGTATTGAAAAAATTATACCACATCTAATGCTATATTATATAATCTCGACTCTGCATAGACCCAAAGAAATCCAACCTCTTATATAAAAAGGGCACATACCCACAGACATGTGTATGCATCAATAATTCAAATCACATATCAAAACTTATATCCTTAACATTGAGGCTCTGATGAAGATCTTGTTGTCTCTGATCTGCCTCTGTTTTTATGATTTTCCTTTATATTTATGCTCTGCCTTTGATCTACCTTTTTTTTGCTAAAATCACATATCCAAATTAATTTGGGAATTAGGTTTGATGTGGAATTTTTCTTCCAGATTTGCAGTACCTTACTCAACAATTTTGGAAGTGTTGTTCTTCTTGAATTATCAACATAAAAAATTACTTAGTGTAGCAGCAACATTATTATCATGATTTTGGACATCATCTTCCACGTTGTCTCTTTGATCTGGTTCTCCAATGTTTTTAAGGAGGTTGATTGGATTTTCGTTAAGGATTTCCAATAGCTCCTCTCCCTCTTAACAACAAGGATGCTTTCGAAATTACATGTGTCATGCTAATATATTTTTCCTTGCTCTGAGGCAACAAGATCTTCATCACACTTAGGAGACTCAACTAGAAAATCTTGGTGGTTCCCCCACTTCTTGTGTTTCACTTTTTATGACTACATCAGTAACGTCAAAAAAGTATAGCATGTTATAATAAATAAAATAGCAGGTTTTTGTCAATGACCTCATAGGGGTCCACTATCACCTCACCAACAATAATGGCTAGGATGTGTTGTTACTCATTTTCATCAGAAATAAACTATTATAAAACATTTAGCTAAATGCATCTCGGTCCTAGTGTTTTTGGAAACCATGTACATGTCATTTCTCCAATAAACTAAGGCATTTGCAATAAATGTTCATTTAATTTTTTATTGAATTTGTTTTTTTTTTCAGGGATAAAAAATCCCACTAAACATGGTTGAAAAATGGAAATTATGCATAGATGTTTCTTGTTATCCGAATCGAGGGAAAGCAATGATTACATATTGGTGAAGTGAGTAGCATGAAATCTTTTATTGTTGAATGTGTTTGGATTGGGTTTTTAAACCAATGTCATTTAAGGACATTCTTGGTGATACATATAGTTGATGATCACGCAATACTAGCAAGGTCATCACATTATATTTTAAAATACACATGAACATAACCCTTTCTTGATAATGTAATATTATCTTGTTATAGCCCCACATAAATACTTAGATTAAATCCCTTTTATTGGATCATATAATTGGTTATTTACTTTAATGTGTATTCCTTTGTCTTAATGATGTCATTTTGTTTGGTGCGTATAAAATATTTTTTTAACTTAAAGCATGAGGGAACACCTCCCAAGAAGGATTACTCATCAATGGTGACTCCCTTAAGGGTATGCTTCCACCTAATTGCATATTTCAATCTCTGAGTTGCCTACATATGTGATCCAAGGGAAATTAGTTTATTATTTCTTTTATCCTTTGAATCACATGAAACTAGTTAAATAACTAATTTATTGACAACTTTTAAAGCAACGAGTACACCTTTTGTGAGATGAATAAAGTTTGAAACTTAGTTCTTGTATCACATATAATTCTTATTGTTGTTGTGTTTAAATGTAAACTATATTTTTGTCCCCATAATTGTTGAATAATGTAGCTATGATTGGTCCTAATAATCCTTTATGTATTTATAATACTATGTAAAAACAAAAAATAAAAATAAAAGAAAGGAAATAAAAAAATCCACCTAAAATTAAAATTCTTGAAACTATATCATACTCATGTAAATAACATATTTACCATCACTTACTTCTCACCATAATGTAGGAAAGTATTTGTATAAAAGACGAGATAAGAACAATATGTAAATAAATATACTTACCAAGATTTAACCCCCACCATTATTTATGTGTTCTTCAACACTAACAAATATGAGTAAAAATGTAAATGTGCAGACTTAATAGAATTTAATTTACAAATACATGTAATCTATTTTACCAAGATACATGTCTCTTGGGTATGTTGGGTATAAAATACACTTGAAAGTTTTACTTTTATATACTAATGTATTACACAAATATCTGTCTCACACACATTATGATATTTAATTTCCTTTAATGGTTATTGGTTCAATTTCTCACGTAAGAATGCTAGATGAAGATAAAGTAACTATACATATATTTACGAATAATTACCATAGTTCATAAATAGTGGTTATATCCATTGCACTCTACTTTTCAACATGGTATAAGATATTTCATGAAGCAAGGAAGTTGGAGATCACATATAGGCCTATACAAGGCACTAAGCTAATATATGTATGTTAGCAAAGCTAAATATCGAGGCCACATGTTCGCAAGAAGGATATTAAAAGAAGACATGCTAGGCTTATTCGATCAAATGTGATTTGTCTCTCATGAAATATTATGGACTTGTGGAAAAGGGAGCAGTTGTGGCAGAAAAAATTGCGTCTTGGAGAAGTCAGAGAGCCTCGCAATAGCTTCAATGAGAGTAGATCTTTGAGTTCAAAATTACAGATTTTCATTGACATTATGAAGCTAGTTACTTGATATACTCAAGGGTTGCAGTGGCAAAGGGAGTAGACAGAATTACCATAGTACGATATGTCTTAGTATGAGAGGGAGCACCTAGTCAATATAAGAAGGAAGAATTTGTGCTTATAGACTCAGTAAAAGGATTGGTGTACTGACATGGTATATTTGGTCATGGAAATGTCAGTTATGTTTTGAGCTTTGTCTCAAATAGTGAACTACAACTACAAATTCAGTTTAGATGGAGTATTGAAGACAAAAAGAGTTCATCTGGATATTGTTTTAGTATAGGTTCTATTATGACTATGAGCATGAAACAGGGATTTGTCACACTCCGTATTGCAGTGGCCAAGTATATTGTAGCTATATTGGCAAGTTGAGAAGTAACACGCATTTAGAGGCTACTTGCATGATTATCTTGACCAGGTGCAAGTGAAAACCATGATGATAGGTCAAAGTGTCATAAGATTCAGTAATGAGACATGGTACAAGAAGAAGCAAAGTGGCTTAAGTATTACTCTATAGTATAGAAAATTGTTGGAAAATCCTTTGTCCTCAAGTGAAGTTTGTATATATAATTCAGGGGTAAGTTTGGACTTGTTGAGAATTTATCTCTCATTGATAAGGAGTGCTAATGAGATATAATCATGGAATGACATTCTTTGTTTTTCATGTATGTCTACTTTACATAGGGATAATGATTTAACAAAGGAACAATATTCTTCTTGTGTCATGTATGTTTACTAGAATTTGGGAGAATGGTCCAGCAGATGACAAACATTCTTCTCGTGTCAATTATATTAACCAAAATTAGGAATAATGGTCTTATATGCCCATAATTACTCATATAGAGTGTTGTCTTCCAAAATAAAGTTCATTAACATATTTACTCTGAGTTAGTACCCACCATAATTTCAGAAAATATTTGCATAAAATACAGGATAGGAACAAGATATAATAAATATCCTTAAAATGAGTTATTTCCCACCATTATTTTCATGTTCTTAAACACTTTAACAAATATGAGTAAAAATATAAATGTTGATACTTAATAGAATTTAATTTGCAAAGAGATGTGATCTAATTTACAAAGATACATGTCACTTGGGTATCTTGGGTACAAAATACACACGAAAGTTTTCATTTTATACACTCACATTTTACACAAATATCTATCTCACACATATTGTGAGCTCTACGTTCCTTTCATGGTTAATTTTTGAATTTGTAAATTCTTATTCTTTGAAGAAGATAAAAGAACTATACATATATTCATAAATAATCACCATAGTTCAGAAATAATGTTTATATCCATTGCACTCTATTTTTCAACACACAACCAGTTAAACAATTAATTGATGGATAATTTGTAAAACAACAAATACAACTTCTTTGAGATGAATAAATTTTGGAAATTAATTCTTGTATCAGGTATATTTCTTATTGTTGTTGTGTTTAACTTTAAACCATATTTTTCTCCTCATAATTTCATACTTGAGGTTTTTAGTTAGGTCTACTTTCCACTTGACTTTAGTTCTTTAGCTCATATCTTTCCTCACAATTAGTAACATTATGTTTCTTGGATGCCACTCTCCTACTCAACACATCATATAACTTAGATTTGGTTCCATTCAAGTACATCCCCCACCCAAAGCTTTCTTAATGTGAAACTTAGTAAAATATCCATTTAGTTCCTATTTTATTCAATTTTGGTTCTATTGGCTCAATTATCACCAAGTGCACCATATCTTAGAAATGTTGAGGTACTTTTTTAGGTTTACATACCACCCCACATGCCTTATCTTGTAGATCTAGTTCTGTGTCCCCATCAACTATATTCTAACAACAAAATTGCACTGCTTTTAGACTACCCACCCACTTGAACACTTCCTCAACTTAGATATGTCTTTGGATCCTAGCTTCAGCAACACTTCAACCTAGTGATTCTTCAATTTAGTATTTAGATACATGGAGTAACATATCCCTATACTTGGGATCATATTCCCTAGCATGCTTGACAATGTCATAAATCAAGAAACACACCTCACTTTGTCCCAAACAAATTGCAAAATTTTTTATCCTTTAGGGAACTCCTACCCAAGCATATACCAAATATAAAAGTCACTTTATTACAATAATTTATTTAATGGAAATATATTTTTTATATTCATATTCTATATTTAATTACTTAATAATTTCAACGTTGTTTTATGTCAAATCAACATGAATGATAAATCTTGGAAATTACTTAATCATGAAGACAATGCAAGATGAAAATGAAATTTGCAATTACACAATTTTGGATAGCAAGATACTTTATACATATGTAGAACAAATGGAATGCATGTAAAAAAAATTATCACAAAATCAGTATAGTCTCTAGCTCTCCAAATTCTAGCAAGGTAATATCATGAAAATCCCAGCCACCATGAAATATCCACAACAAGCTATTATGAACACCAAAAAATCATCCCTTCTCTTCAACAATCTTGTATCACATATGCTCTTAAAACTAGCATTTTTTTCTTCCTTAGGGTGTATCAATCATAGCCATGTGGCATCACACAAGTGCATGTTAAGACACCTTTGTTGCTAGTCTCCATATATACTTGTTCACCCTAAGGATTGCGATCCAGATTTATGAAGGAACGAAATAGAATACACATATAACCATAAATACAAAAGTGCAGTGGAAATAACACTTCATTTCATTAATATCAAAGAACTGAAATTTGTTTATAGACAGAATGGAAATAAACTAGCTAGGGCATTGGTAGCTTATCTATGAGAAGAGATGTGGTGGCTACAAGCCTCTGAAATGTGTTACAATGAGGCTCGAGGGCCTATTTATTATTTAGAACAATGGAAAACCCTAAACATCCAAAAACCTAACCCTAGAAAATGAAACACCAAAACCATGGGCCCCGTTTGGGTAAATTGGTACATCAACTTCCCAGGGATGTAAGTTTGGCATATGATTTCCATTTGGTGTGCTCAATACCCCCTTATAAAGATCTATCCAAGGAATACAACTTTTGAGTGAGGAACATAATTCCACGATGGCTCTTAGTTTTCCCAAAAAACGTCGTTTAGGGTCTCAAAATGGCTCCAGAAGTTCAGGACCCAAAAAAATTCCTAAAAATAGTAAATTGTGCTATAATTAAGGAAACTGAAAAAATGAAAGAAATAATGGTGGGGCCCCAAGTGGAATAGGTGGGTGGTCACCAATATCCACCTGTATCTTTCCTCCCCCCTTAGGAAGAAACAGTCCTCATTACATTGAGTTCCTCCATGAGATGAGGAAAATTCTACTGAACTTGGTCCCTCGCGAACCACTTGCCTTGGTATAGGAGTTGGCCAGCTTTGACAACCCGATATGGTTGTATCTTCTGCTAGCGAGTGTTCTTGATTTGCATATTCATGATACAATATATGGTGGTATGTTCCATGCTATGTGGGTTTGACTCTGTCGGTGTGAGTTGTTCTACAATGTTGGAGGTGTCTAGTAGAGGTGGGAATTAGGGCCGAAGGTGGTCCCAAATGAATACTCGGTGCAAACCAAGGAATGGTGGAATACTAAGCACAAAGGCATTGTTCCCTATAGCCTTGGTGATGGTTTATGATCCATATCAGAGTGGGTGAAGCTTGTGGTGGGGTCCAGTGAGGTGCTCCTTCTGCAAATGTTGTTGAAAATTCAACAATAAATGTGTGTCTAATTTAATTTTTCCTTAATTAAATTGGATAATAAACTGTAATCTTATCTCGTAAGCACTTGTAAAAGTTAACTGAGTGTGATAAACTTAGTTAGCTCATGAATTTAGAGTTGAAGGTGGTTGGTGAGGCATGCAAAGTGATTCTGTTAGTTATTGAGTCCAAGTTGCAGTTAGTGCATTAGTTTAATGCATGAGAAATCAGTTAACTCAATTAATTGAGTTAAAATCAGTTTAACTAGCTGTAATTGTTTGTTGCACTAGTGAGAGGTCAAGTGAAATATATTAGAATTTATTCACATGCAATGATCTATTATGTAACTGATGATTTACTATTAATAGTTGCATGCATGCCATTTCTAATTGAGACCTAGTTGAGATAGAGGTTAAAGGGATGTTAACTATCTGTTGTATTATTAGTAAGATGCCTGCATGTAGATAAATACTCATAGGATTTCCCATGATAATTGCATAGTTTTGGAAGCTTTAAATTCCTAAAGAATAGGGATTTCATTCCACATGAATTTATCAATCAAGGCAGGTTGAAAAAAGGCTGAAAATAGGCTAAGTGTTAGTTGATTTTGTTCGGATTAGTGTGAGACAGTTGCGAGAGTGCAGGAGACTCTTGTGAGAAGAGTGCATTGTAATTGTTTCATGATTCCTTGGTGAATATATGATATAATATAGAGGGGTTTTGAATAGTAAGCTTTCCCCGGAAAAATATTTGTGTTGTGGTTTGATTTTATTCTTTCTTTACTTGTTGTGATTGGTGATCTTGTTTATTTTCTGAAATTGATTTATAGAGGGATTCAATATATTTATTTATCATATCGTAGGATCAGATTGAATCCAATGGTATACATATTGTTTGTATAATTTCTACATGGTATCGGAGCACGGGAAATCACTATAGTGGAGAAGAAATTGAGCTTGTGTTGAATAACATTCGAGTTTGCAGAAATATTCCTTAGTGCGACATGTGGATCAAGATGGATTTCAATGGCTTGAGATTGGAATATGCACTTGAGGGAATTTATAATTATATTACATGGAAAAACATGATGAGGCAGTTTTGGAGGAAAGCAGGTTGAAATAATTCATTGATAATGATATTCCCAAGCCCGCAGCAACATATGACACTCTTCTTGATGCTTGCCAAAAGTAGGTTGCAAAGGCGAGGAGGATATTATTAGAAGGAGTATGAGACCACATTGTCTCGAGTCTCCATGTAAAAGAAACTCCATATGCAGTGTCGAAGGCTTCGACATATCTGTTTCAGAGTAGCAGTGACCATAGAAAATTGGCACTGAAGGACAAGCTCAGGAAAATCAAAATGGGGAAAGGTGACACTGTTATGAACTATTTAACAAAGTTTTTCCAATGTTGAGATGAGATTGGGAGTGTCACAATTACTGTTGCGGATGATTAATTGGTGAGCATAGATATTCTAGGCCTTCCTAAGAGTTAACATAGTTATCGGGACTCTGTCAGTGGGAGGGAGAAGCTGATAAATTGGGAGCGACTTTAGTTAGATTTGGTATAGAAGAATTCAGGAAGAATACTAGGGACGGATCCTAATCTAAGACAGATGATGAGGAAAATTTCACCTTGGATGGTAAGGAAAGGAAGGGGAAGGGAAATAAATTCTATTCCAAGTCAGAGACTAGAAAAGAAGGAAAGAAGCATGACATGTACAAAGTGAAGTGTTTTCAATGTCACGAACATGGAAATTATGCCACTAATTGTCCACAGAAGAAGAAGAACAAGGAGGCTTCAGGATCTGTAGTTGGTGAGGCTTTGGCCTCACAATTTGAGTTGGACTTCGTGCTCATCGTATGCATGGTGTCTAGTGTGATGGGATCAGTGTGGTACTTGGATAGTGGTGCATCTTTCCACATGACAGGAGACAAAGAAATTTTTAGTATCTTGGAGGAGAAGGATCTCCAGATGCATATCGAAATGCGTGATGACCGGAGGCATAACACTACCGAGATTGGTACAGTTAATATCCAGAGATATTGAGGTAAACCCTTCTTATTAAAAGATGTCGTGCATGTACCAGGCTTGAAAAAGAATTTAATTTCAGTTGCTATGTTGGAGGATAGAGGTTATGATGTGGTTTTCAGTGAAGGGAAAGAATTCCTTCATCAAAAAGCCACAGGAAAAGTCAAGAAGATTGGGATTCATGTGAAGAATATCTACAGACTTGATGTAGATGGTCGCGCAACATTGATGGGTAAAGGAGACAAAGTGGTGAGATGGGATGAGGGTTAGTTGTGGCATAGGAGATTGGGTCATCTACACGACGAAGCTTTGAATGTCATGCAACATATTTCTATGAGGCTTCCAAAGGGTACCCTTGTGCAGATAGTCACATGCATGGATGTACCATGGGGAAGTATGCAAAAGCCACTTTTCACGAGAAGGAGAACCAAGCAATGCAAATCCTTGAGAGAGTTCACTCAGATGTGTGTTGACCATTCTCTACAGCTTCGACACCAAAGCATAGGTATTATGTGAGATTTGTTGATGATTTTTTGAGAAAGTGTTGGATCTACTTCATGCAGAAGAAATATCAGACATTCTCCAAATTTTATAAGTTTAAATCACTTGTGGAGAAAGATACAAGGAAGCATGTGAAGGCTTGTAGGAGAGACAATGGTGGTGAGGAAAATTCCAATGAATTCAAGAAATTATGTAGAAAAGAAGGAATTCAGAGAGAGTTGAATGCACCTCAAAACCCACAATAGAATTGGGTCACATAAAGAAAGGACAAAAAAATTGTGGGTGTGGCATGAGTGATGTTACATGATCAGGGCCTACCATTGCATTTGTGGGCAGAAGCATGCAACACAACGGTATTTGTGCAGAAGCACAGTCCTCATCAGATAATTGGAATGAGTACACTAGAGGAGCATTTTTCTGGTAAGAAAAATGATGTTTCATATTTTAAAATTTTTGGCTCATCTGTCTATTGCCATGTGACCAAAGATTCCAGGAAGAAGATAGAACCAACAATTGAGATTGGGATTTTTTTGGGGTACAATTATACTCCCCACCACTATCAGGTTGATCCAGGTGGATATCGGTGGTCACCCACCTATTCCATTTGGACCCGCACCATCAATTCTTGTAGCTTTCCACATGCAGCACAACTTACTATTTTTAGCAGGTTTTCGGGTCCTCCACTCTTGGAGCCATTTTGGGGCCTTAATGATCCAGGTGGATATTGGTGGCCACCCAACTATTCCATTTGAACCCCTACCATCAGTTCTTTCAGTTTTTAAGCTGCAACACAACTTACTATTTTTAGCAGGTTTTCGGGTCCTCCACTCTCCGAGCCGTTTTGGGGCCTTAATGATCCAGGTGGATATTGGTGGCCACCCACCTATTCCATTTGAACCCCCACCATCAGTTCTTTTAGTTTTTAAGTTGCAACACAACTTACTATTTTTAGCAGTTTTTCGGGTCCTGAACTTCTGAAGTCGTTTTGAGGCCCTAAACGATGTTTTTGGGGAAAACCGGGAGCAACATGGGTCTATTGACTGATGTTTGTCACACCAAAAGTTGTAGTCCTTGGAAATATCTTTCTAACGAGCTATTGAGCGCGTCAAATGGAGATCGCATGCCAAAGTTACATCCCTGGGAAGTTGAACCACCAATTTACCTAAATGGGGCCCATAGCTTTGGTGCTTCATCTCCTAGGGTTAGGTTTTTGGACATTTATAGTTCTCCATTGTTTATAAATAATAAATAGGCCCTTGAAACTCATTGTAACACAGTTAAGAGGTCTGTAGCCACCACATCTCTTCTTAGAGATTTGCTACCAACACCCTAGCTATTTTATTTCCATTATGTATGTAAGCATATTTCTGTTATTTGATATTAATGAAATGACGCATTATTTCCACTGCATCTCTATGTTTATGGTTATTTTTGTATTCTTTTGCATTTGTGCATAAATCCAGATCAGTGGTATTAGAGGGCTATGCTCTTTCTTTGTTTTTCTTTGCATGTCCCCAATGCAGTCAGGGTATAAGGAGCTAGGGCTCGATCTAGTTGAACCCTTGCAAGATTAGCCTCGCAAACCCCAACGACCTCCCATGGCGGAAGAAAAGAAAGATGAGGGAGCAGGAGATCCTATCAAAATATTGGTCGAGGAGGCCCTCGAGAGACAAAGGAACGCGATGCTGGATAACTTTGCTCATATCCTTCAATGACTCCCCACCTATGGCGCATCTGCATCCAACAAGCACTCTGGAGGCGCCACTCCCTTCAAGGTACAGGTAAACTTTGATATTCCTGTATTTGAAGGCCAAATAGATGCAAATGCTGTAGATATATGGTTGAATTTTCTGGAAGGGTATTTCTCGGTCCATGATTTCTCTGATCGAGAAAAGATTATTTTTTCACTCCTCAAAGCCACTCCCCATGTCAAAGACTGGTGGGAAACCTACCGTGAGCAAGAGGAGGAAGGGGAACCCTCTTTGTTCTCGGCCACACCCACTTGGAATTCATTCTGAGATGGCATGAAGGAACAATATTACCCCGTGGGGAGCTATGAGTACAAATACATCCAATGGACCACACTGTGGCAACAAAGGGATCAATATGTGCACGAACTAACGAATATGTTCCATACCCTACGCACAAAGTTGGGTATTAAAGATTCAGAGAGACATTTGGTACTCAAGTACCATGGTTTTCTACACAAACACATTCAAGAGGAAATGGAGTTCCTTGACATTACATTGCTTAGCACGACATATCGCTATGCCACCAAGATTGAGCAGAAATTTAAGCAGAAGAAGCAAGAATTTGGATCTGCGAATACGAAAGGCGCCCTCGAACCGAAGAATAAGGGGAAAGGCCAAAGTGCTACCACTGAAAACAAAACCAAAAATCCAAAGAAGGACACAGGGAAGTGGTGTGAATTTCATAACAGCCCCACTCATAGCACAAAGGAGTTTCGAGCCAAACAGTCATTGGTGGCCAAACTAAAGGCACCTAAATCAGATGCATTTTTTGATCCTGAGTCAGAACCAGAAAAAGGAAATGAAAAAGGGAAGTAGATCATTGATGTGGATCCTAGTGCCATTGTTTCCACCGCCAAGATCTAGAGGGGGGATCCAGATGATCCAGAGGAGGGGGAGTGCCTCTTCCATTCATAGATGTGGGTGAAGGGTTCTCTACTGAAATTTATTGTCGATAGCGGAAGCCAAAAGAGCCTCATTTCAGTAGAGGTCATGAAGCGGCTCGGCCTACCAACCATAGCACACTCACAACCATATACCATCGGGTGGCTCCACCCAGGGAGGGATCTCCGCATCTGCAAACAGTGCTACCTTCGTTACAGTATCAAGCCATTCACATATGTGGTATTCTGTGATGTTTCTCCTCTTGATGTAGCTGATGTATTATTGGGCCAACCATACTTGTGGAGGCGACATGCTGTGTATGAGTCTAGGCCTCGTGCTATTATTATTACTTTTGGAAATAACTTGTACAGGATACCGGAGGTAGTACCGCCTCCTGTCATCTCTTTGATTACTGTAAAACAATGCAGTAAGATTGTTTCCCAAACTAGGAAATTTATTTTCCTTACAATTCGTTCACAGGGAAATAAGAATATTGTGGCCACAACCTCAAAATAGGGCTCCCTTGCACGACTGCAGTAGATGGACAAAGTCATGGAGGAATACAAGGAAATTTTCTCCTCACTCACAGAGGTTCCTTTACACTATCAGGACAAGCACTCCATTGATTTAACTCCCAACGCACCACCTCCTGATGTTGCCATACATCCTGCAACTACACATACAAAATCCACACATGTACTGTCTAAGGCTGATAAAGAAACCAAATTTACTAAACGCATCCAGCATGTCCACTCGCAGGTCCATGACATATTCGACAACAGAACATGCCTCATCTCATAAAGGATCTCAACGCAATGGGGACCATTGCTTCTTAACGAGGGAGGAATGATCCAGATGGATATCGGTGGCCACCCACCTATTCCATTTGGACCCGCACCATCAATTCTTGCAGCTTTCCACATGTAGCACAACTTACTATTTTTAGCAGGTTTTCGAGTCCTCCACTCTCGGAGCCGTTTTTGGGCCTTAATGATCTAGGTGGATATTGGTGGTCACCCACCTATTCCATTCGAACCCCCACCATCAGTTCTTTCAGTTTTTAAGCTGCAGCACAAGTTACTATTTTTAGCAAGTTTTTGGGTCCTCCACTCCCGGAGCCGTTTTGGGGCCTTAATGATCTAGGTGGATATTGGTGGCCACCGATATATTCCATTTGAACCCCCACCATCAGTTCTTTCAGTTTTTAAGTTGCAACACAACTTATTATTTTTAGCAGTTTTCGGGTCCTAAACTTTCGGAGCCGTTTTGAGGCCCTAAACGACATTTTTTGGGAAAATCGAGAGCAACATGGGTCCATGGATGGATGTTTCTCACAAAAAAAGTTGTATTCCTCAGATAGATATTTCTAACAAGCTATTGAGTGCGTCAAACGAAGATCGCATGCCAAAGGTACATCCCCGGGAAGTTGAACCACCAATTTACCCAAACGGGGCCCATACTTTTGGCGCTTCATCTCCTAGGGTTAGTTTTTTGGATGTTTAGAGTTCTCCATTGTTTCTCAATAATAAATAGGCCCTCGAGCCTCATTTTAACATAATTTAGAGGCCTGTAGCCACCACATCTCTTCTCAGAGATTCACTACTAGCACCCTAGCTATTTTATTTCCATTATGTCTGTAAGCATATTTCTGTTATTTGATATTAATGAAATGACGCATTATTTCCACTGCATCTCTATGCTTATGGTTATTTCTGTATTCTTTTGTGTCCCTACATAAATCTGGATCACGGGTGTATTTTACAAACATTATGACTATTGTGAGACATGATACAAAATTGGATGAGGAGAAAGCCATGCTATTGTCCCTTGAGAGGGAGTTTGATTTGCATGAAGTTGAGGAACTCTTGGTTCCAAAGGATGAACCTGAAGATGTGGAGTAGCCTCATGCAGAGGATCATGGCGCGGCATAAAGCACTCATGCAGAGCGATCCATAAGACATGGTAGAAGGTGCACCACCGAAGCTGACAGATTGAGACTTGATGTGGCAAAACATGTAGGACCACCCACATCACTGCACAGAAAAAGACAATCTCTAGAAAATTTTACTGGATACATGGCTCTTATGAGAAAGTGTATTGTGACAGAATCATCCTCTTTTGAGGAAGCAGTGCGACAACCAATTTGGGTTGATGCCATGGTTGAGGAGTATGACTCCATTGTCAAGAAAAGTGCATGAGAAGCTGTCCCAAGACCAGTTAGGAAATCAATGGTTGGATCTAGATGGATCTATAAGGTGAAGTAAGTATCAGATGGCAGTGTGGAGAAGTACAAGGCTAGATTTGTAGCCCGGGGATTGTCACAAGTTTAGGGGATTGAATATGATTATAATTTCGTACTACTTGTGAGATACTCATCGATTAGATCTATCTTTGCACTCGCAGTGTAGATGGGGTGGCAGATACATCAGATGGTTGTGAAGACTACATTTCTCAATGGAGTTATTGAGGAAGAAGTGTACATAGAGCAGTCAGAAGGTTTTGAGACCTTTGACAGTGAGTCACATGTGCGCAGACTCAAGAGAGAACTGTATGGGTTGAAGCAAGCACCTCATGCTTGGTACACCAAGATTGATAGTTATTTCACCAGGTTGGGCTTCACAAAGAGTGAAGCAGATGCGAACCTATATCAGATTGTGGTTGATGGTAAGATTTTGATTATCATACTTTATGTTGATGATCTTATTTTGACATGGGATGAGTAGCTCATAACGTATTGCAAAGAGGATCTTGCAAGGGAGTTTGAGATGAAGGAAATGGGACTCCTTCACTATTTCCTTGGTTTGGAAGTATGGCAGCGGGATGGGGAGCTATTTGTTTCTCCAAGAAAGTAAGGCAAAGAGATTCTGAGAAATTTTCACATGGAGAGCTATAAACCCATGGAAACTCATCTTGTAGGAAACTGGAGGAAGGAGGATGCTACTTCAGGTGAAGTAGTGGATGCTACTGTTTACAGGAATCTTGTGGGTTCACTCATGTACTTGGTGAAGATGAGACCATAAATTTTCTACATATTTAACCAGCTGAGTCAAGCTATCGTTAAGACGACCAAGCTCTTTTGGAAGGTAGGGAAGCATGTCTTGAGATATATTAGGGGCACTACAGAGTATGGATTGTGGTACATACGAATAGAGGGAGTGAAATTTCCTGATGCATATTGGGAAGGGAGTTCATCAGGAAGAAAGAGCACATCAAGAGGGATCTTCAACATAGGATTGACAACAGTTTCTTGGTACAGTAGGAAGCAGAGATCTATGGCACTCAGTTCATCCTAGGAAGAGTACATGGCAGCCGGTCAGGCTGCATATGAGGTCATATGGATGAGGTCATATGGATGAGGAGGATTCTTGTTGGTTTGTTTGGCGATTAGATGGATCCGACGGTGATACATTGTGATAATCATATTTGCATAAAAATCTCGGTTAATCGAGTATTTCATGATAGGTCCAACCATATATACATCCAGTACCACCATCTCAGAGATTGTGTTCAAAGGCACATTATGTTACTTCAGTACATTCTCAAGGAAGATCAGGATGCAGATATTCTGACAAAGGTGCTCGCCAAGAGAAAATTCGAATACCATAGAGGCAGGATCGAGGTAGCTGATAATCCATTTCCTATTGAGAAGGAGTGTTGAAAATTCAACAAGTAATGTGTGTCTAATTTAATTTTCCCTTAATTAAATGGGATAGTAAATTTTAATATTATCTCATAATCACTTGTAGAATTTAAATGAGTGTGATAAACTTAGAAAGATCATGAATTTTGAGTTGAGGGTGGTTAGTGAGGCAGGTAGAGTGATTCTATTAGTTATTGAGTCCAAGTTGTAGTTAGTGCATTATTTTAATGCATGATAAATCAGTTAACTCAATTAATTGAGTGAAAATCAGTTTAACTAGTTGTAACTGTTTGTTGCACTAGTGACAGGTAAAGTGAATTAAATTAGATTTAATTCACATGCAATGATCTCTAATATAACTGATGATTTACTATTAATTATATCTTCATGCATGCCATTTCTGATGGAGACCCAATTGAGACAGAGGTTAGAGAGATGTTAACTATCCATTGTATTATTAGTAAGCTGTCCGCATGCAGTAAAACACCCATAGGATTTCCCATGAGCATTGTGCAGTTTTGGAAGGATGAAATTCCTAAAGAATAGGGATTGCATTCCACATGAATTGTGAAAGTAAGGCAAGTTGAGAAGAGGCTGAAAATTAGCTAAGTGTTTGTCGATTTTGTCCGGATCAGTGTGAGATAGTTATGAGAGTGTAGAAGACTCTTGTGAGAAGAATGCATTGTAATTGCTTCATGATTCCTTGGTGAATATGAAATATAAGATAGAGGGGTTTTGAGCAGTAAGCTTTGTCCGGGAAAACATCTGTGTTGTGGTTTTATTTGCTTCTTTCTTTACTTGTTGTGATTGGCGATTGTGTTTATTTTCGTCAATTTATTTGTAGAAGGATTAAGTATCTTTCTTTAGCATATCACATGATCAGATTGAATCCATTTGAATACATATTATTTGTATAATTTCTACAAATGTAGCAACACTTTCTCGCCAACCTAGAAGTTGTGTGGCACCCGATGTTGATCATGTCACTGCTTGTACTTAGCATTGGCTCTGTCCAATATGTCATGAACCTGTTGGTGGATGTACTTAATCTTCTCAATGAATTTTTTCGTGTTATTAGCTTCAGACTAGACATGAGCCTAATCGGCCCGAGTAGCCACAAATGGCATGGCTATGTCAATGGGACATAGTGGCTGGAACCCAAGGCCCACCTGAAAGGGACTGTGGCCGATTGAGCTATGGAGCACCTAGTTATAACTATGTTGTACATAGGGAAGGCTCTCATCCCATTTGCGTGGATTCTTTGAATTGTACATGTGCGAAATGTGTACAATCATCCTGTTGATGACCTATGTTTGGCCATCAGTTTGGGGATGGAAAGTTTTGGACTTGGTGAGCTTGGTGTCTAGCATTGACTAGAGTCTCGACTAAAATGCATTGAGGAACCTCTTGTCCTGATCTGAGATGATAGACTATGGGATCCCAAAGTGAACCCACACTCGTTCAATGAAGATTTTGGTAGTGGATTTTGCTGTGATATTCTTCTTACATGCTAACATAATGACCATTTTCGAGAAGCTATCAACAAACATGAAAAAACAGTCATTTCCATGCTTAGTAGAAGGAAGGCCCAACATGCAATCCATGGAGATGGATTCCCAAGGTCAAATAGGGGTAGGTAGCAAAGTATAGAGGCCTTACTTCTTGATGGTCGATTGTCAATGGCGCAAGCAGTGAAGGATATAATGTACCTCCCAACATCCTATCGAAAGTTCGACCAATAGAAATAGTTCTGCAGTACTGCAACTGTTTTCCCAAATCACCTTGTGACGCTCACTTGAAGGAACACAAAGAAGTCCCAGGTGACATAGCAGTGCCTCCTAGAGGTGAAAATTTGGAACTTGCATACCCTCCAAGAGTGTCTTGTATGTGTGACCAAATTCCGGATTGCTCTTATAGAAAAGTGGCCAATCAAAAATCTGGCGCCCACAAGAGTTGAGAATGGTGGTTAGCACCACTTTCATTGGTTGACTGAGGGAGTTTGCAACATTATTCGTGCTGCCCTTCTTATAATTGATGTTCAAATGAAATTGTTGTAGATATGTTGACCACTTCTGATGGCGATCGTTCTGCAACTTCCCTTGTGTTTGTATGAAATTTTGGATTCAGTGGTCTTTGTGGATGACCATTTCCTTCCTCAAAATGTAATGTTTCCATTGGAAGCAAGCATGCACAATGGAATACATTTATTTTTCATAAGTGGGATACTTGGAGACTGTGTCAGACATTTTCTCATTTTAATATGCCAATGGATGCCTCTGTTGACTAATAACTGCCCCAATAGCATAGTTAGAGGCATCTATCTCAATCTCAAATGGTTTTTTCAAGTCTGGTAATGTGAGAACTGGGGCAGAGACTAGGCGATGTTTCAATTCTATGAATGCTTTCTATTGAGATTCTGATGAAAATAAATTTTCTTTCGCTCTTGCCTTGGTGACTTAACTCAAGGGCCAAGTGATATGAGAGAATCCCAACACAAACCTATGGTATAAATTAGCAATACCCAGAAAGTTGCGAAGCTCTAGTAGAGTGGTTAGGGTCTGCCAATCCCGAATTACTTGGATCTTGGCTGGATCCACTTGCACCCCCCGTTCATCAATAATGTATCCCATATATTGAACCTGGGTCATAGAAAAAGTGCACTTCTCCAAATTGGCACACAATTTGTGTTGCCACAGTGTTTGGAGGACATGTCGGATGTGGTGGAGTTGCTCCTCCAAAGTCTAGCTGAAGCCCAGGATGTCACCCAGGTACACTACTATAAATGAGTTGGTGAATGGCCACAAGATGTCTTCCATCAGCCTCATGAAGCTTGCGGGAGAATTTTTCAACTTGAAAGGCCTGACCAACCATTCGAAAAGGCCCTCCTTGGCTTTGAAGGAAATCTTACACACATAGGAGGGTTTGATTGGTACTTGGTGATACCCGGACTTCAGGTCGATATTGCTAAAATATTTCACCCCTTTCAGTTGATCCAGATGGTCATCCATCTGTGGGATCAAGTACCTATTCCACACAGTGATCTTGTTCAACGCCTGATAGTCAATACAGAGTCTCCAAGTCCCATCCCTCTGCACCAACACGATCAGGCTCCCTTGGGACGATGAATTCAGCTGGATGTGACCTTTCTTTAGCCTCTCCTAAATCTTCCTCTTGATTTCATTATTCTCAAGAATAAAGCATCAATAGATCGGTCCATTGGGTATTGGTGCACCTAGGGTCAGGTCGATGGGGTGCTTTAACTGACACGGTAGATGAACCCCTGTAGGTGAGGTGAATATGTCCCCGCGCTCCTGCATGACCTTGTCCATTCTTTTTGTTGTGCAGATGAGCCTTTTCTAGAGGTCATGGCCACAGTATTCTTCTTGCCATGGGGGTGGATCACCAGGAAAACAAATTTTTTGGTTTTGGAAATGAGCTTACTGCATTGTTTTGGAGTCACCAAAGAGATAGCCACAAGTGATGGAACCTATGGTATCCTGTACAACTTATTCCTTATGGTATCAATAACACCGTGAGGCCAAGACTCATACAAAGAATGTTGCTTCCAAAAGTATGGTTAGCCAAATAATACATCACAAACATGAAGATGAGCAATGCCACATAATACCTCATCTGTGAAGGGCTTGATGTTATAGGGAAGGCGACACTACTGGCTAACGCAGAGATCCCATCCTTGGTGAAGCCACTTTATGGTGCATGGTTATGGGTGTGCTATGGTTGGAAAGCCCAACTGCTTCAAGACCTCTACTGAAATGAGGCTCTTTTGGCTCCCACTATTGACAATAAACTGTAACAAGGAACCCTTTACCCACATTTGGGAGTGGAAGAGATGCTCCTCCTCTTATGGATCTTATGGTTCCTCCTTATGGATCTTTGCAGTGGGGATAGTGGCGTTGGGCTTTGCATCAATAATATTCTTCCATTTTTCATTCCCCGTGTTGGGTTTTGATTCAGAATCGAAGCATGCATCTAATTCAGAAGCCCTCATCTTGGCCACCAGTGACTACTTGGCTCGACACTCACTTGTCTTGTGAGTGGAGCTCTTCTGGAACTCACACCACTTACCCGTGTCCTTTTTCGGCTTTGTGGTGTTATTATTTTCTTGTAGTTTTAGTAGGTTATCTTGGGATGGCATTACTTGGCTTTGTACTTTGTTCTGTGGTTTGGTGGTACTTTTCCCTTTCTTTTGATTCGCAGATCCAAAGTCTCACTTCTTCTATTTGAATTTCTGCTCAGTCCTGGCAGCATAACAGTATGTCATACCAAGCGAGGAGATGTCGAGGAAATCCATTTCCTCTTGAATGTATATGTGCAAATAACTGCGGTACTTTAGCAAAAAATGTTTCTCTAAATTTTTGATACCCAAATTTGTGTGAAAGGTATGGAACATATTCGTCAGTCCATGCACATATTGTTCCTTTTGCTGCTGCAACGTAGTCCATTGTATATACTTGTACTCATAGCTCCCCATGGGATAATATTGCTCCTTGATTTCATCTCGGAAATAATTCCAAGTGGGTACAGTCGAGAATAGAGAGGTTTCCCCCTCGTCCTTTTCATCACAATAGGTTTCCCACCAGTCCTTGACATGGGGGATAACTTTGAGGAGTGAAAAAATAATCTTCTCCTGGTTGGAAAAGTCATGAACTGAAAAATATCATTCTAATAGATTCAACCATATATATACCGTGTCTGAATATATTTGGCCCTTAAATATGGGAATTCCAAATTTTACTTATACCTTAAAAGGATTTGCGCCTCGAGAGTGGCTGCTGGATGTAGACGCGTCGCTGATGGACAATTGTTGAAGGGTCTAGGAAAAGTTATCCATCATTACATTCCTTTGTTTTTTGAGGGCCTCCTCAAGTAATATTTTGATAGCATCTCCTGCTCCCTCATATTTTCTTTTGTCCCCCATGGGTGGCCATCAGGGTTTACAAGGCTGATCTTGCAAAGGTTCAACCGGATCAAGCCCTAACTCCTTATACCTCGATCTCGTTGGGGAAATGCAAAGAAGGATCGAGAAAGAGAGCACCATTATGATACCACTAATCTGGATTGATGCAATAACACAAAAAAATACACATATAAACATAAATAAAAAATGCAATGGAAATAACATTTCATTTGATTAATATCAAAGAACTGATTTTGTTTTACAAACAGAATGGAAATAAACTAGCTAGGGCGCTCGTAGCTTATCTCTGAGAAAATATGTGGTGGCTATAGGCCTCTGAACTATGTTACAATGATGATACAGGGCCTATTTATTATTGAGAAACAATGTAAAACCCTAAACATCCAAAAACCTAACCCTAGGAGATGAAGCGCCAAAACTATGGGCCTCGTTTGGGTAAATTGGTACATCAACATCCCGGGGACGTAACTTTCGCATACAATCTCCATTTGACGTGCTCAATACCTCATTAGAAATGCATATATTAGGAATACAACTTTTGAGTGAGAAACAAAATCATGGTGCTCCCGGTTTTCCCAAAAAACGTCGTTTAGGGCCTCAAAACGGCTCCAGAAGTTCAGGACCAGAAAAAACTACTAAAAATAGTAAATTGTGCTATAATTAAAGAAACTGAAAAAATGAAAGAAACAATGGTGGGGCCCCAAGTGGAATAGGTGGGTGGTCTCCAATATCCACCTGGATGAGATTTTTTACTCAAATACTCAGCCTTAAACTCTTACATCAACATTAACAACAACACGTCCATTGAACATCATGAAATATATAATAACCAATGTGTCTTCTAACAAAGGCATCACACCATGGTCAAGACTCATTAATATTGTCTCACCATGATCTTTCCCTAGCCTTACATACCATAAGAGCAAGGTTTTAAAATCACGCCCTGTGTTAGCTCCATTATCCATATCTTCTAATATGGTAGAAAAAATCTAGCAGTATAACAAGATCCGCCATAGTCATCATCATGAATCACACCAACTCGATGTTCTTATCTAGGGTCTACATGCATATCATAAATCCCAGCATCACTTGTGAAAACCTAAAATTCACACAAAACAAATATCTCATGAAACAGACACAACATCTCTCTCCCCCCTGTGCTTACTATAGGTTTTTCACATGCACCCTAATGTCATACTACAAGGGTTTTATCATTAACCTAACATATTTCTCCTTACAATACTTGTCTAATACAAGACAACGAATAGAGTACAATGATGAAAAAATATACAACCACTCTATCGTCCCTTATATATATATAATAGGTGAGAGAGGCTAACATAATAAAGACATAATTCCATACAAGGGAAGAACCCTCCAAGCATGATCCTCCTTGGGATGAACACCCCTCCTCTAAGATGGTGCACTCTTTAACAAGTTGTTAATCCAAATATTCCTCTTCCACAGTTTAGTATCTAAGTCTCCTCATGCAAGATTATTCTCCTCTAACTATATGCCACATATCCCCAATGCTATTTTCATTTTATTAATAGATTTAAAACTGCAATTTAGCACATTCAAAAGCCCCCAATTATATTGGAAAACTAAATTATGTTCCTAGATTCTTATCTTTTCACATCACATTTCCATTCACATCATAAAAATCTATTCCCATGCACTAGCTACTTTGTCAAGAGCTCGATAAGTACATGTAAGATAGATCCTTAGGATTGGATATGGGGAGTTTTATACTTTTCTTCCATCCCCTGTAATAGTGGATTCATTATTATTATTTCTCAAATATGATCATTAATGTGGAACCATAAAAAATTTAATAAGAAGTTACAAAAATTACACCATTGTATGCCTTTGAAAGAATGATCTCATTATTGTTATCTTATGTGTGTAACAAAGTTCCCACTTTCTATTACAATCATTTATTGGACACATCCTTTTCATTGATAGGAAGCTAGATTGATCTTGGAAATTTAAGTACATTCATTGGTTTCAAGAGAAACATCAATCTATTTGTTTAGTTCATTGGTAGAGAACCGTCATAGTATAAAAATAATTGAATAATCCTTAAAATAATTATAACTATGGTTGGTGGATGAATGTCTCAATGTCCAATAGGTTGAAGGAACTTTATTTGTAGAAGAGCAAGTCAAATTCCCTTCCGAATTTCATGGGTGGATGGTCTTGAAAAAGACCATTATAATGGTATGTGATAGTGTAAAAACATTCTAAGAGTTGAGGAACTTACGAGGTTTATTATTATTGAAAGGAAAACAAGAAGAGTGTAGAAAAAGGGTAAAAAAGCCATATATGTTTGGGGTATTTTAGTTGTTTGGACAAGTTTGGTTATTCGAAAAGGTTCAATTATTTGAGAAATATTTGTAGTTCTGAAATTTGGTATTCAAGATTGCCATCAGTTTTGGATGCTTCAACTGATCTGGCTAATCAATATGTTTGATTCATTCACATGTTTCATGATATTGGGTGATTATGAAATTATTCTTGAACGTGATCAAGAGGAAATTCCCAAACCTGACCTTTTCATATCTATAGAAAATGATGACTTGGAGGAATAAATTTTTTAGTGAGGTGGTGTTGACTAGGATAAGTTGATGATGTGGAATTATTTTGAAGTGGAACCTCATAGGAAGATTTATAGTTTTTGGGTGGCCAAGTGGTCCAAATGCATGTGACACTTGGAAGCTCTTGGAGAGTACGAAGTTGTAGGATAACTCCACCATGATGATCGTAGTGTAACACGTGGAAGCTCTTGGAGAGTACTAAGTGGTAGGATAACTCCACCATGATGACGATAGTGTTGTGAGTTGATGATGTGGCATTTCATTTGGGTTTGTGCCAGAGCGAAGTGGTTATAGTGGGCATGAACACATGTGTTTCTTGGTTGTTCGTTTGTTCAGTGGTTTGGTATTAGAGGATGAAACTCTTTGGTGCAACACCAAGTAAGGAACAAACTCGAACTAGGTTTTGAGCACCTTTGTGTCTAAACCTTTGGTAATGACTGCTGAAGAAGTATAGAGAATTGAGATATTGGTGTTGAAACTTACTATGAATTAAAGGAGTTAGTTGCACAGTTAGACAAAGAAATATAGTGCAATCATGACTAAATATTAATAAGCTTTAATTGAAAATAATTATTGGTGGAATTAAATACTAAGATTTTTGGCATTTCAATGTTGAGGAACTTAGAGTCAGAGAGATATCTACAATGAAATAGGACTATATCAATTATTAGTACATACTTGAGCCAAAGTAGAATTGAATGAAATACTGTGATTATCAAGCAATGCATAATTGGCATAGAAATAAAAGGAAGTAGAATAGTAAGTACAAAGGTGAAGAGTGTGAGAGTGTTGGAGTAAGAGCACACATTAGGGTGGATGTAAGCTAGAAAAAACATAACCTAAAAGTGAATGAGTTGCAAATTTATAGATTGCATATTTGTGTGTGACTATAAAAGATAAAATATTCTAATAAGTGATATATGAGCTACAAAATTTGAAGCAACTACATGCCAATAGTGATAAAAAGTTGTAAATTAAATTAAAGAACACTGCAGGAGATCTCAATTTGAAAATCCCAAGAAAGAGTAGATCTAACTTGCAATAATAGGTTGGTGCATGTACATATATAAGGTCAATTAATCTAATGTATTTGGTTCTTGTTGATTTAAGGGGGTTGGAACCTCCTATGAGTGGGCGCTCACAAAAATATTTGATGTAAAGAGAGTGGATGCTTTGAATTTACATTATAATAAGAACAATATTTGGTGGTTTTTCTCATAGAAGGTTTTCGATGTTAAAATCATTATGTACACCTGTAAACACTTTATGTTGTTTGAATACGTGATTATTGTTTTAAAAGGAAGAAAGATAAAATTACTAATTAAACTCCCCCAAAGTAATTCCTAATTTCTAACAATTGGTACCAGAGTGGGTTCCTTGAGTAAGAATTTAATCACTAGAAGGTAGATCCATAGGGAATCATGGAAAATAAAAAAATTTAGGATATATCCTCAAGAAGAGTGAAAATACTTTATGGTGTTAATTATTTATTCTAGATATTTATAATGGAAGCATACATTGTGTGTCTTGGAGTGTATGTATGGTTTGCAGTAGAAACTAGATACATTGTTCCAGCAACTCCACCTATAGATCCTAATTAAAGGATAGCATACAACAATAATGTGAGGGCTAAGAACACAATTGTAGCTAGTCTTAACCAATGAGAGTTGGTAAATATGATGTACTGCAAATCAACTAAGGAAGCCACGGACAAGGTCAAGAACATATATGAAGGAGATGAAAAGGTAAAGAAAGCTAAACTCCAAAACTATAAAATGAAATTTAAAAGTCTTAGGATGAAGGAAGAAGAAAGCATTGTTGAATACCTTATTATAGTTGATGAAGTGGCCAATATGATTAGAGTACTTAATAAAGATATTAAAAAAGAGGAAATTGTCCAAAGGTTTTAAGATCACTTCAAATGAGATTTAATGTCAATATTTCATCCATAGAGGAGATGGCATAATTAAATACTCTAAATGAAATCTCACTGCTTATGAGATGAGAATTAGAGAAGAGAAGTTTGAGCCAAAGGAAGTAGCATTTAAAGATACAAAGAAATTCAAAGAGCACAAAAGACATCAATATTGCTCCAATTGTGATTCAGATGAGGAGATGGCTCAGTTTTTAATAAAACTCCAAAGGGGCTCCATGAAGTAGATATTATTGCACAAAAATGTTTAAATTGAGTGTGGTATAGTAGGAAATTTTTCTTCTAAATTCCCATATATAGTATGAGAGTAGATATTATTGCACAAAAAACTATGTTGATAGTTGTACATTAATCAACATAATGATACAACTATAAATACAAAAAGTTATGTCTCAAGATAGGAAACCTATGTTAGACATAAAATATTTTGGTTGAGTGAATATCCCAACCTCACGCCAAACTAGGAAGCTCACTAGTTGGAGATAATCTCTCAAACCAATTAAGCCTTAGCAACCTCCTAAGCAATAGGAACATATTAATCATAGAGACAAGATCTCTATACAATATCGCCAATAGTTCAAAAACTAAATATGATCACACATGTAAAGAGAAGTGGGAGTTACCAGCTCTAATACTCCCCTATAATGATTACTTGTATTAATACACATCAAATGAGGTCTTCAACATTTTCCTCTTTGTAATGAATGCCTCACTATGACTTGAAGAAACTCATGATCAAAAAATTCTACCTTTGGTCCAATATGGCACTTTCACTTTTACCTTAACCATGTGCACAACAGTAATTGTCTACATCCATATAAATAAACAAGCATATATTAAAATGCATGGGTACCTAACCACTGCAACAATCGGTCTAATAGAATGTTCTTTTGTGTAAATGGTTCATTCAACTTATTAATGAACTCCCATTGAACCTAAAAATTCACCTCTCAAATTATACAACCAACATATGGTCCACGTTAGTGTATCCAACCAACACATGGCCCACTCTTTAGAGTGTTAAATAACTCTCTAACAAAGGATACTTAACTAGACTAGAAAATATATCAAGTCATTATCATGTACACATGATAAAGGGGTATGCATTCTTATCTTGGTCTTATAACAATATGTTATTTTCGTGTTGCATATATTAAGGTAATACACACTCCAACTAATGGATTTACTAAGTAAATCAAACATTTTAAGAACTAATACACCAAAAAAAAACACACATATAGACTTGCTACAACTTCAATGAGTGAATAAATTTACAACATGGTCATGAGTATGTTATTATTCACACACTTTTTGCATTTCTATCCATCATAGCCTACACTATGTTGTTGTCACAACCAATATGTTTTTCTAATTTAGGCACTCCTACTTTATTTCCATGGACCAAACTCCAAAAATATCTCTACTATATCTTGGAACTATTTTTCGTGGCTGGTGCAAAATTTTCATTCCACTCCAAAAATTCAACCTGCAACCAATCTTGGTTTCTCAAGTGAGAATACTGTAGCTCACTTCCATCATAAAGGTATACACTATCATCCCTTCTCCTGAAAAACTATCATCATATACCAACTGTAAACCAAAATACCACTAATACCTCAAATCAACCATGAACATGTACTCTAGAACCTAACATCAATTTGACATGAAGACTGATAAATTAACCATCATATGGACTTACTTCCATCTACTTAGATACATGGGTGGAATCCACTATACTCGCAAATTATTAGTCTTGACATGGAATGTATCCAACTCAGTCTTATATGTCCTCTACATATGCAAAACATGAATTATAGTGTACCACTAAAAAAACATTTCAGCCATCAAATCACATAACTAGAACTCATTTTTGACTAGAATTATTCTTGTATGCGAACTCAAGAATGCTATTTACCTCACAAAATATTGCAAGCAACCCTATAACACGTTAACAACAACAGATTCATGACACAATGATAAGCATACCTACATAGTCACTCACATATTAGGTATCTCCATCTTCATCTCAGTTCAATATTTTTCTTGTATACCCTTACTTTATTTGTCATTTGTTAAAGTAACTACTTATAAAAAAATAAACTTACTTACATATTGAGTTACCTAAGATCAATATATAAATTCAATGCAATATTACCAAGAAAAATAAACCCTAACTCCACACTAAAGGTAGATCTTTCTTGCCTTCAATCTTTGTTGCTTCTCACAAAACGTTCGTACAAAAAATGTTACCCGAAAAGACATAATCCTACCCTCTTCAACTTCTTCTGTCCTTAGTGGATTGTGCTCAAATACCCAATCACTAAATTATATAGTCTCTTCACAAGAAAAAAGGGTTTTGTTGGGTCCATCTTTTACTCTTCCTACAATATGGCAAAGATAGAAAACCATAACATTTTCAAACTCTGGGTTATCTTCTAGTGTACGAATCTCACCCTCCAAGCCAAAAAATCAAATTTAAAATTTCTTTTGAAATTAGCCTAAGCCTATCCAAGAATTACCCATCGAAGTATTCCCCCTCCAGCAACACAGAGAATTCTAGAAACCACCTTCCTAATTTCCCATGACCTCTTTCTTGGCAACGTCTCAAATAGTAAAATAGAATCAATTCTAAACTTATGTAGATTTCTGATTTCTAGAATATTTCAGAATATGATGGCAAGGAGAAAGGTCAATCTCATAATCTTCATAATGACCCTTTTCCTAATCACTACCAACACTAAATTGGCCAAAGACTAACTTATCAAGTATAAAAATCTGACCAAATTTGCCAGACCTGATGCTATCCATATTGTCAGGCTCCATATCCACAAGCACTACCTTAGAAACATAAAGTCTCTTATTCGCCTCATCCGAAGATTCTCTTCCAACTCAACATGATGTTTCTCTTGACAACTTGCGATTTCTTTTAATTCCAACAATCTTTGCAACAATCTACATTCAAAATTTTCTCTTTGAATATAGATTTAATGGAATGATGGGCCAACAACCACTCATCACACTATTTTCCGAATTATGTACTCTCCATTTCCGTTGGCACTCAATGGAGCGAAGATCAAACCTAAACCTATTTTCATACTAAATCAAATCAAAACGTGAAGAGTAGAGTTTTTAAATAATTAATATAATGATAGAAATATAAATACAAGATCTTATATTTAAAGATAGATAAATTATTTTGGGCATATAATTTGTTTGATGAAAATTTCAAGAGTAGAGTTTTTATATTAATATAGAAATATAAATATAAAAAGTTATATTTAAAGATAGATAAATTATTTTGGGCATATAATTTTTTTTAATGAAAATTTGAAGAATAAAGTTTTGAAATAATTAATATAATGATAAAAATATAAATAATTTAAAGATAGATAAATTATTTTGAGTATATACTTTTTTGATGAAGTAAATATCTCAATCTCATTCTAAATTAGGAAGGTAACTAGTAACAGAATTTCTCAAACTAATTAAGTTTCAACAATTACTCGCTTCAACAATTTACTAATTAATAAAAACAAACTATTTTCCAGTAGAAAAAATTATTTTGGTAAAAACTAAATAAATATAAAATATAACCAATAATTTAATAATTAAATATAATCACACATATTAAAACAATTAACAATTACAAATACTAACCTAGTTTCTATACCATATAACCAATAATTCAATAATTAAATATAATGAAATATATTAAAATAATTGAAAATTACAAACACCCACCTAACAATTTTTTTTTCTAGAAGTAACAGATTATTTTATTAGCATTCCTAATAATTAATGCATTAATACTTAAAACAATTAATGCATACGTGCATTCTTATCCACGGAATGAAACGTTCATTAGATCAAATTATGGTTCACTAGATTAAGTTATTTATCCATTCAATTGTATCACCCTCCCTACATGCATTTTCTCTTTATGATTACAAATATCTAATTCCTAAATTATTTTAAACATTTTAAAAATACAAAAACAGTTGTGTTCACTATCTTACCAAAAGTTATATTTAATTTTCCATTCCTAGTGCCCATGCTCTAAGTAATGATTTCAACACTCCATGGTGGCACCTTGATGTTGTTGCTTACTGTGTGCCACTTCAATCGCTAGGAAGCATTTGTTCTCTACACATCCACAAGGGAGAGCATTCGATCATACAGAGATTGATTATTAGTAGTGTTGGATGAATCCATTATGCTCATATCCAACGCTCTCTTCCATTCATCCACTAAACTTTAGGACACCCCCACTAGCAGAGTTGTATTAGAAGAGCTCTGCATTTCGATGAATGAGTGTCAATGTCTTGACAACGACTATCCAATTTTTTGTTCGGCTTAATCGCTCCTTGACAGTGTGCTTTATATAACGTCTCAGCCCTTGCTCTTCCGTTGCAGCAATCAAAATACTGCGGTGTTTTTCCTCGGGAGAGAAATATCGTTGTGGCTAGTAGCTTTAATAATCACAACGTATATATCCACAATATCGATAGATTAAATTTCCAAATAGGTCATTGATGGTAAATCCAACAGAAGAAGTGTCCTTGAGCTTCCTAAAGCTTTTCTTGCCCACAAACCTATCCCCACGACTTTGAACATAGCTAAATTACAACAAATTATCCTATAAATATTGAATATATATATATATATATATATATATATATATATATATATATATATATATATATATATTTCAACATGGAAAATACTTCTGTTTTATATATAGTGCCAGGGCATAAACTTTAGATTGTTCCAAGTACATACAATTGTTCCAATTCATTATCATTCAAATAGTCAAGAGAGGTTCTTCCTCTATGAAAACTATCGAGACAAAACACCAAAACACTTTAACATATTTACATGACCTCCCGAGATCATTATATATGGTCTTCTGTTTGTTGTGCAGTATGATCCCATATCCTTCCTGTTTCAAAAGAGAACTAACAAAATGGAGCCTCAAATGAAATTCACCTCACCTTCTGCTCCGGGTGCAAATGAGTAGTATAATTCATGATGCATTTTTCCAAAAATTCCATTCAAATATTTTTTGGATAATCGATCCGCTTCATTATTATTTTCTATGTATACATGACAAAAAGAGATTGAAGTGAAAGTTTGTTTCAGTGCATAAATTCACTCCAACCAATGTGCAAGGTGACCAGGATTTAGGTGGGTTCCCTTGTTCATGTGATCTATGATGACTTTTGAGTCTCTAAAAACCCATAGCTTCTCTAGCTAGCAAACCATAAAAATCCCCATAGTGCTAACAGTTTCGTCCTCGTATTAGTTCCCCTCCCCCTATTCCAATATATTTTATAATGACAATCCGAGGAAATCATGAGCCAAGCACGACAACCACAACTTTGATTTTGCGATGCTCCATCAAAGAAGCCTGTAAGGTAGTGTATCTCAAATGGTCGCAGCCTCTTTGATAAATCACATGGAGGTTTCTGCTTTAATTTCATCTTTTCCCATGAACTATATATTTGTAAACATATTTTTTGTGGAGTACAAAGCTGCCCTTCGAAGATATTTTTGTTCCTTCCGCACCATAAGTACCAATGAAATAAAAACGGAATGATCCTGAAGAGTTTTCCTGTCCCAAACCACCATCATATGAATTCAACAGTTGTCCTGTACTGAGGGGTCTGAATCTTAAAATATGAGCATAAAGTGTTGAGGGTCTCCCTTGGAAAAGAGCAACTGTAAAATAGATGATGATTATCTTCAGAATCCTCCCCACATAATGTGCATATCCCCGAGCCATGCCATCCTTTTCTTTGTAAATTTATCTAAGTAAGGTTTTTATCTTTCCACACTAACCATATAAAGATAATAATCTTCACCTGTATGTTTACCTTCCACATCACCTTAAACCAGTTGTCTGGTTCATTCTCTAGTTTTTTATTATACAACTATGTATAGACCTCCTTTGTATTGATATGTTCCTTCGATGATATTCCTTCCCAAGTTATTCTATCTCCCTTCACCCCTCCTCAAGCCCAGGCTTCTAATAGATTTAATGTAATTTTTCTATTCCTCCTTCCTGTGCCTATCTAGTCTCATATCCTGATTTGTATTCCACCTTGGGACATCATTCTCCCATTTCGTAATTAGCTAACTCATGTAAAAATAACCCTTTTAATTGATGTATGCTACAGTCTCGTTGCAAATATTAGAGGTCCTACACAGACCAAGTAAAGTCTCGCTACCAATCAGGATTTTGTTTCCATTCCCAAAATACCACTTCAGGTTTTTTGTAAACAAAGGCCAAATCTTGCTAAAACCTTTCCATATGTTCGATCTGTTTTGATTACCCTCACATCCCGAAATAAGAATTTCCTCTATATCCTTTTGTCCAAGATATTTATTTCTAATGATATCACTCCATTGCAATTAGTATTTAAGCATCTCCAGATAGATTTAAAGATGAGAGATTTGCCAAAGATTTCCAGATCAAGTATACCCCATTTGCCTTTTTCTTTTGGTTTAGTAATGCAATCCATGTGGGCCAAGTGTATGGTTCTGCATTCTTTTCCCACACTCCAAATAAACCTTTCCATAACTTTTTTAATCTCTGTCAGAGTTTTATTTGGTAATAATTTTAGGTGTTCCCAATAGACAATATATTGTTGTAATACCACTTGTGCCAGGATCATTCTTCCCCCCCTCAATAACTATTTTGAAGACCATCTATTGATATTTTTCTGGTATTTACAAATTAACCATTTCCAGTCCTCCGTCATGTAATTCGTGGCCTTCATCTTGAAACCTAAGTAAGTCAAACCCCCTTTTAGTGGAGCGATGCTGAAGTTAAATAAGACCCCCAAGTCATTGTAGGCCTATCCATCTCCCTTTGCATAATATATACATGATTTCCCTTTACTAATCACCATCCCCGTGGCATGACAAAAACAATTTAGAATTCTTTTGAGTTCCTTCTAGCTTCTCCTCTGCATAGTGCCAAAAATGAGGACATCATCGAAAAACAAGCTGTGTGAAACTTCCTTTCGTGAAAAGATTTTAATACCACTGAAACTACCCAATCCTTTAGCCTTTTGAATCTTGATGCTTAAGGCATCCATGATCAAAATGAAAAGGAGGGGAGAAAGGGCGCAACCCTGCATGAGCCCTCTTCTCGGATGGAAAAAACTCTACGATGTGCCATTAATGATGACAACCATTGAGGTATGAGTTATAAAACCCATAATCCATGCTACCACCTCTATGTCAAGTCCAATTTTATACAGAACTAATCTTACGAAACCCTAATCAACCCTGTTGTATGCTTTATTTAAATCAATCTTCATGACAACAACCTTCATTTTCTTCGACTGGATGGTAGGCACTATTTCTTGAGTTATTGCCACAACATCATGAATGCTTCTGTTCTTTAAAAATCCAGACTGTTGAGGCGTGATATATTTAGACAGAAACTCCTTCATCCTCTCAGCAATTACTTTTGAATTTATCTTGTAAAGGATATTACATAAAGATATAGGTCTATAATCATCAAAAGAGAGCTTCCCCTTCTTCTTTGGAACTAAGGCCAAAAATGTTGAATTTATAGCCCCATGGATTTTCCCTCTTTTCCTTCCTTCTTCCACCATATCCATTATTTCCATAATAAATTCCTCATAAAAATGCAGGAAGAAGTCTGGGGTCCAGCCATCTGGGCCCGGGCTCTTGTCCATAGCAAAGGATTTTATCACATTCTTAATCTCGTCCGGGCATACCCTATTTTTAATTTTTGTCAGATCTTCCTCAACAAATATGTTAGGATAGCCCTCAATAAAATCCGTCCAGGCTTCAATCCCCGAAGCCTCCTTCTCATATAGCTTTCCAAATTAGTTCACCACAGCCCTCTTAATTTTTTCCGTTGTGCAGATTGTATTCCTATTCTCCTCAATTTTCCAAATGGAATTTTCACTTCTTCTGCCTGATGCAAATTTATGAAAACATTTAGTGTTTTTATCACCAATATTGATCCAGGTGGCTCTACTCTTTCGTCTCCAAGAATGCTCTTCAATTAGTAAATGTGATCTATATTCAGCTTCTAAATTTTTTAGTCTCTCCCAAAAATCTAAGGATTGTCTTCCTTCCTCCACTTCCTTTAGGATCTTGGACCTCTCCTCCCTAATGGCTTTGATCCTAACCTTCATTTCAAATTTCTGCCTTTTTTCCCAATTCTACACCACTTTCTTCAATCCCCTCAGAGTATTGGATAAATAGATCACAACTGATGATCCTTCTTCCCTTTTATGATTTTGCATATACTCCTTTATTAGGACATTGAAATTCTCATTCTCCAACCATGTTCTATTGAATTTAAAAGGGCTTCCCCCTTGTCTTCTTTCAAAATCACATTTTATAGAGATCTACCAATGGTCCGATACAATTATATCCTCCGTTTTAGCAATAATGTCGTCCATTTTAGATCTCAGGCCATTATTAATGACAATTCTGTCAATCTTCTTTCCAATAAATTCTCTCCCTTTTCTGCCATTGAACCAGGTTGGGAAATTTTTAGAGAAAGGAATGTCTTTTAAATCAACAGTCATTAACATTTCTTTAAGAACATCAGATAGGGGATTAGTCCTGCCATTCCCACCCCAGATTTCATCATCAAATAGTGTACAGTTGAAATCACCTGCAAAGATAGAATTCTACAGGAGGAGGATTCCACAATCCTCCATATTATTCCAAAATGATAATCTGTCTAGATATGGTGTATATACATTAATAAGATGGATTCTATGATAAAAGCCATGAAAGATGCGCATTAGACGGATTCCTCCAAAAAATTTGAAAGCCTTCATGGATGCCCTTCTGGGATCCCATAATGCCACCAGCTCTCCAGAGTGAACAATGACATCTTTCGCGACCATATGCCACTCCAGGAGTGTTGGTAAACCATCAGTGGATATAAATATCTATTCACAGACTCTCCAGTGACCACCTTCACACCCAAAATTACTCTTTGAATTGCATCTATTTGATCTCCTCGCTTAGCCACTTTTTTTTCTAAGTCACTATCCTACTAATTTTTGAGATAAATCTAACATGATTCAGTGGAATTTCAAAATAAACTTATTCATTAAAATTAATGATTTTCACACTTTCCTACTCATTTTCAAAATTTTAACAAAAAAATCTGAACTGTTTGATAAAATTTTTAACCATATTTGAGGGGGAAAATCACCCCATGAGAATATAAATATAAAAATGTATTCACAGAATCTCCTTTGCACACATTCACACTCTATTTTATTATGATAATTACATCTATTTGATGTGTTGGCTCAGACATTTTTTATTTTGTTTCTAAATCACCTAATTCATATTCTAGTTAAGTTTTTTTTTTGTTATGTGGTCCTCACATGGCATGGCGCCAAACCAAATATTTTGTTTGAGAAACAGCTATAGAGGGGCATCTAAGCCTTTAAAATCACCAGGGGATCGCACCTGGCCTTAGCCACACCAACCCTTAGCATGGCTGGATTTTTTATGCCTTTGGTGAGATTCGAACTGGTGACCTTTCAGCAAGAGTGTCTTAATGAACCAGTTATTGATACAGTTAAAGTTTCGGCTAGAGGAAATTGTGGTAATTTTAATATATATATATATATATATATATATATATATATATATATATATATATATATATATATATATATATATATATATATATATATATATATATATATATATATATATATATATATATATTAATTATAATGGTATATAAATTTATAATTGAAATGTGTATATTACATTTTCTCTGATAATTTCTTTTTTGTTTCTAAGTTACCTAGTTAATATTCTATTCTAGGTTAGTTAATATTCTATTCTAGGTTAGTTAAGTTTCAGTTAAAATTAAAAATTAAAAAATTAAAAAATTTTCTAATATACATATATTTTTTTATATATTTTATTAAAAGACTAAAGTTTTATTATATTGGTTTATAAATATATAAATTTATACAATTTTAATGTGTGTAGTACATATAAGAAATTAAGCCATATATGTATGAAAATAATAGATAACAACAAAATTTAAAGATTAAAATATGTTTCAATGATTTTTTTTTATATATTTAATTTTTATATTTTTTTGAAATATACTTTTGTTTTTTAGTTCTGTTATAATTGTTTATAAACATATACATATATAAATATTTTTTAAATTTACTTATATTTATTTTATATACTATTATTTTATATTTTATTCAAATATTCTATTTATATTATAATGTTTTATAAATATGTAATCTAAGTGTGTATGATATAAATAAAAAACTCTATAACAAAATTGTAAAGATAAACATAAATAAATAATAATGAAAAGTATTAATTTTAGCAAATTTAATTTATTAGCCTTTTTCTTATTATCAATTTTTTGAAACAACATTCCATTAGTACATACAACTTTATTTATTTATTTATTTTTTATTTTTTATTTTTAAAGTAAGTGAGATTTAGTTTTTAGGGTTTTATTATTTTTATTTTATTTTATTTTATTATGAATCTCTTTAAATTTCCTATAACTTCATAACAAACCTGAAATAAATTTAAATAAAATTTTATACCAATTTAGTAAAATTATTAGTTTGTGTTTGATTTGTTCATGGTTTGAGATTTGCTAACCTCATCTAATAAATTTGAACTTAGTTTTATTTAAATTATTTAATCTCAACATGTAATCAAATTACCTTTTTTTGAAAGCAAGTCAAATATCCATCTATCCATATAAATTGAAACCACTACGATGTACACAACCATTTAGGTTAGATGTTATAATCTTTTCTTTTTTAAGATTTAGATTGAGTTTAATTCAAGCCTAATTTAGATATGGGATAGCAGAGGACGTTGGTTTAAATACTTTTCATCGTTATAATTAGGTTTTACTTTAAAAAACTCATGAAATTTTAATTTTAATTTAATAGAATTAAACATCGCAATAATTAATTAGTTTACATTGTTTCGAATGTTCTCTAATAATGATGGATAACATCATTGAAACCTAAAATATAATAATCACATTGATTCACAATATAGTGATAACATGGTAGCATCATTGCTATAAGAGCCACCAAATGTTGGTGTTGCATGAGGGGTCGAACCATTTAACTTTATAGTACACTTTGATCTAGAGAGGCCATATGGCGGCTCATGAGAGCCTCATTGATGTAGTTATGAATTGTCTTACTATGGTTAGACGAAGAACAATAGGAAATAAAGTTCTACAAAGGAGGAAATATATATACAGTTTGATTTATATATCTAATTATTTGTTGATTGCACTTGCTACACCCTCATAACACTCACCCCGCCAGTAGATTTACATCAGTCTTAGTTTAGACCACCGATGTTGTAGTGGATGTTACTTTCTCATTTGGTGTACCACATACTCAGTAACGGTGAAATAAAACTATCCCTTTTTGCAAAAAAAAATCATTTTCTTTTGGTCCATACTGTATCTTTTTTTTTATTTTGCACATAATTGTAATATTATTTTATTATTTTTACAAGTTGCAATGACACTAAGTGAGGGGCTAGGGCTACCTTAGGTGGACATATCATGCCTTTTCTAGGTATCATGTGTCAAATTAATTTTTATTTTATTTTATTTTATTTTATTATCTTATTTTGTTTAAATAATTAAAATATTATAAATGTAAATGTAGGTTTTTCTATTTTCTTAGTTTTTTACTCTATCTCTTAGATATCATTCACCACCATTCAGTATCTCTCATTAAGTTTTTCATCAATATTGTCACATTGCTCCAATTTTTGGTATCTATTTTATCTGTACTACGGAAATTTTGTCATTACTAAAACCCATGAGCGATCATCACTCACCTCCACCACCTTTTCCATCCTATACATCCATAAAATGTGAATCCATAGACCATCTATCACCCCTCCCAATATTCACTACCATTATTCCAATAGTCCCCAGGTAGTCCGTCCACCATCAACTCCATGTTGGTAGTTTAGTGGATGCAACTATAGATGTTTCCTCTGAGTGGGTTGTGCATCCAACCACTCCACCTACTTGTGAATGCCCATCATTGTGTGAGAAATTCATGGTGATATTATTAATTGGTGAAATTTTTTCTTTATGATGAATTGAATTGATTCTAGGCATTTTTTGTTTATATGCTTTGAATCTTGTAACTATTGTAGGGTGGTATAATAGAGAGGTTAGGGGCATGGCAGAGGAAAAAAAACTCATAAAATATCATATCATTTGCAGTGGGTTTTTGGGATTGCGTTATGAACTGAGTTTGTAAATGTGATGATTTGTGGGGAAAAATATAATGAGAATGTTGTTTGTTTGTGCAATCCTTAGAGAGACGAAGAATGCTCCAAAAGAAAAAAAAGAAAAATCGAGCTCCTTCTTCCCACCTTCTTCTAGTTATAGGAAAGAGATCGATATATGGGATGCAAATGATAGCGATGAGAGTGAAAGTGGTCAATAAGTGACTAGTGAGACCCATATTATATATATTATATCATATGCCATACTTTCATGTTTTTGCATGAGATGTCATTTGTACATTAGAGCCATTTTCTGTATAGGTCACCATATGTCATTCTTCCATGTTTATTCATGAGCTATTTTTTTGTATATTGGGAACATTGCGTCATTTTGTTAAAAGGGTACATTTGAGACAATTTTGAGCATGTATAGATACATACATATAAGCATATATTTCATGCCACATGTTCTATAAATTGAAGTGTTTTTTTTATTTGATGTTGAAGAGTTAGATTGCTAGGTTAAATTTTCATTTATGAGGTGATGATGTAATATTACCTATGGTGAAGTGAGAAGTATGATATGTTGTATTTTTGAAGGTGTTTGAATTGTGTTTTTAAAGACATGTGAGTTAGGCATATTCTTGGTGATATATATATATAGTTGATGATCATGAAAAAATAGAAAGGTCACAACATTAAGTTTTAAAAATATATATTAACACAACTATTTGTTGGAAAGGAAATATTATTCTTTTACTCCACACAACTACAAATATCTGTTCCCTTATATTGGTTCATATAATTTTTATTTTTATTTTAAGTTGTATTCCTTTCTCTTGATGATACAATTTTTTTTGTGGGGTGTATAAAACATTACATTTAACTTAATACATGAGGGAACACCTTCCAAGAAGGATGTGTCATTAACGGTGACTCTCGTTAAGGATGTACTTACACCAATGCATCACTCTTAATATTGTCTTTCATATACCTATCATAATTCATGTATACTTAGTTGCATATATCATCCTCTAAGTTGCCTGCGTATGCAATCTAAGGGAACTTAGTTTATTATTTATTTTATCGTTTGAACCACATGCAACTAGTTAAACAATTAATTTATGGGCAATTTGTAAAAAAAAAGACACCTTTTGTGAGATGAATAAAGTTTGGAAATTAGTTCTTATATCACATATATTTCTTATTTTTGTTGTCACATATGTTAAATTATTAAATTAGATTAAATTATTAAACTCTAAATTATTATTGGTTAACTTTCCCTAAAAATATTAAAAAATATTAATATTTTATCTCATTAACCAACTAGTTAAATAACGGCTAGTTTCAACAACTTTTTCGGGGCGCATCCCTACTATTTATTCAATGTGATCTGTTTATTTCTTCACCTTGTCCTGAGGATGAACCACATTAGATTGTTTGAAATGTCGACCTAATCCTAATGATGTGATTAATCCGGAATACATTTATCTAGATTATGGATCACAAAAGTCTTAGATCTAACAAAACAATATACATTTTTATCCTCATTATTTCGTACTAGATTTTTTCAGCTAAGTTTTCTTTCCACTTGAATTTGGTTCTTTAGTTTAAATCATTCGTGAAATTTAATATCGTTATGTTTCTGGGACGAAACTCTCCTACCCAACACATCATCTAACTTAGATTTGGTTCCATTCAAGTCATGGGTTTTTCACTCAATGAACCTCTAACATATCATGTGTGTTTGTGAGATACTAAAAAATATGCTTAATTTGACTACATATAGGAAAATACCTTTAAAATGACACTATTTAACCCCATACCAATATGAACCCAATACACCTTCCCAATTTAAAAAACCCCCACTTTCACTAGATATTGTAGGTATCCATTTTTCATCAACATTTTTCATACCCCTTTATATTTTTCTCGTAACTTTGAGCTCCATTTTTATGCCTGCCAATATAAAAACTCTTTACCAGCTATTATTTTCTCAATATATTATGTATTTTTTTCCTTAATACATATCCCCCAATATTAATGCATTTCATATGGTATTTCTCTCATATTGAGTCCTCCTGTTATTCAAGTAGAACCCCCACCCAAACCATTCTTAGCGTGAAGCCTAGGAAAATATCCAACTAGTGCTTAATTTATTCAATTATAGCTATGTTGGCTCAATGCCAAAAAAGTGAACCATAACTTAGCAACATTATAGGGACTTTTTAAGGTTTCCACACCACACCACATGCCCTCTCTCATAGATATATTTATATGTCCCTATCAACTACATTCTAGCAACAACAATGCATTTTTTTCTTTTCCTACTACCCCCCCACCTCAACTTATATATATGTCTTTGGCTCCTACCTTCACCAAAAATTAAATCTATTTATTATTCAATTTAGTCTTTAAATATATAGAGTAGCATATCCCAATAATTGGGATCATATGTCTTGGAATCCTCCACATTGCCATAAATCAAGCAACACCCCTCATTTTTTCCCAAACAGATTGCAACAAGTTTGATCCCTTAGGGAGCACTTCTCCAAGCATATACCAAATCTCATAATCAATTGATTAAAATAATTTATTTAGTGAAAATATATTTTTTATCTTCAAGTTTTATAATAAATCACTTAATAATTTCAATCAAGTGATATCAAAACAACATGAATGATAAATCTTGGAAATTACTTCATAATGAAGACAATGCAAAATTAAAATCAAATTTCCAATTGCAAAATTTTGGATAACAAGATTTTCTATACATATATAAAAGAAATGAAATACATGTAAACAAATTTATGAGAAAATTGGTAAATCTCCAGCTCTCCAAACTCTAGCGAGGAAAAATCATGAAAATTCTAACCACCATCAAATATTCACAACAAGCTATCATCAATGCCAACAAGTCCTCCATTAGTTTCAACAAGTGTGTTTCACATATGATCCTCAAGCTAGCATTTTATTCTTCCTTAGCTTTTATGATCCGCAGCCATGTTGCATCACACAAGCACATGTCAAGTCAAATTTAATGTTAGTCTCCATATATATTTTACACCCTAGGGATTGTATACTCAAATCTTTATCCTTCAACTCCATTAACATAAAAAATAAAACCTCCATGGAACATCATGAAAGATATAATAACCAACTTGTCTTCAAAGAAAGGAATCACACCATAGTCAAGACTCATTAATTTCATCTCACCATGATCTTTACCTAGCCATACATACCATAAGAATAATTTTTTAAAATAATTCAAGGAGTTAGCTCCACTGTCCATATTTTCTACTAGGGTAGAAAAATATAGGGTATAACACAATCCATCATATTCATGATCATGAATCACACAAAATATGTGTTCATATGTAGGGTATACATGCATAGAATAAATCGTAGCATCACTTTAGAAAACCTAAAATTAAAACAAGATAAATATCTCATCAAACACACAAGAAATATCTCCCTCCTCTTTAATTATTCTAGGGTTTTTTTCATGCACCCCAATGTCATACTACTATGGTTTTTGCATGAACCTAATGTCATTTTCCTTACAATACTTCTCTAATACAATACAATGAATAGATTGCAATGATGAAAAAATACACAAGTTCTCTATCATCCCTTATATATATAATACGCGAGGGAGTATAACATAATAAAGATATAATTTCATATAAGTGAAACACTCTCCAAGCATGATCCTCCTTGGGATCAAGACCCCTCATCTAAGATGGTGCACTCTTGAATAAGTTGTTAGTCCAAATCTTCCTCTTCCATGCTTCATTATCCAAGTCTCCTCTTGTGATCTGAAAGGAGTGTATTAGTTTTGTTGTGCTAAGTGTCCTTTTAGTTAATTAAACATGTACAATTTGTCTTCATGTGTTTTCTTAAGGAATGAGAGAGTTAAACATGAAATATTGATGAATTAGTGAACATTAAGCATGTAAATAAGCCTAAAAAACATTGAAAAATAGTGCAAAACAGAGAAAAACATTCACACATAAGTTTTACACATGAGGCATGATGAAGCAGTTCAGCCCTCCTGGGCTACATCTGCTGGTCCAGCTCCAAATGGCATGTCCCTCTCTTTCATTATGCTAAAAATTGTAAATTACATATGTTTGAAAGCCACTAATAGTTGTTTTCTCTACACCAATGGCTCCAGAATTCTCAAATTAGTCTAGGTAGACTCTTGTTTCACCAAAATTGGACAAAAATTGACCTCCCAATGCATTTTTCCCAATGATAGCTAGAAAAGCTCCACTAAATGTGGAGACTGTCAGTTTAACTGCAGATAAATTGATAGTTTACCCAAAATTTGGGGGCACGCTCCAAAATAGGCGGGCGGATAAGTTTTAACATTTAATATGAGTGGCAGGGTGGTCAAATGCCACCCCCCTGAATACTCCGCTACGGTTTGAACTCCCCACTGTTGAAGATGGAACCAGGAGTTACGAGTTCCATAACCCACCACATAATCTTCGAAATTACTATTTAATTTCCATGTGACCAACCTGTTTACTATATGCCCGTTGGAGGTCGAAACCTGGAATAACATGAAACCATCGCATATAATGTCAATCCCCACTATGTGAACAGTCGCATACTCTGCTGGTGGTTAAATGGAATGTTACGGTTTAATGATAAGACATGGTTCCGGGGGGATGGACAGGTGGTAGGGGGGGATAGACCTTAGGGGCTGCCCTCCCAAGCCCTCATCACATAAAGTGTTAAACTTCAAATATACGTGAATATGTATAGTGGTAAGAACCATGGTATAGGTAGGTTGATAAACAGTATTGCATGCATAGAGGAGGTCATGGGTTTGACCCCCGTTGACTCCACAAAATTTTACCCAAACATTCTGAGGACACATGTCAGCCTGCGGGCTTGCGACGTGTCACTAATTCATTCGTCCTCCTAGAAACACATACAATGGCCAAGATATCTTCCATACCCTCAATCAATCAATGTCCCACAATGTGCCAAGTGGCACCACCATATTGGTTCTGAAGAAAATGGAATATTCCCAAAATATTCTGCTAATTGTACTTGCAAGCTGATTGGGCATCGAGTCGCAAAATTTTTGCTCTTTGGGAAAACAAACAGAACGTGATATCTTCCTCATATGACATTAGTTTTGCGAGCTGTTTGCAGCATTGGAATTGCAACAACGAGACCTTTCTGGTCACTCAGGTTCAGACCTGTTTCGAGCACTTTCATTTTTGAGCATATGACTTGATCTCCTAATCACACCTCCCCATTGGGAAGCTTTGGACCCCAAAATACTTTAATCACATGTTCAGAATATGAGGGAACAACTCCCTCACCTTTTCCAGTTCCATCCATATTGTCTTAATTGGTTTTCTGCCCTTGATCCCAATCCTAAGATAATCGACAGTTCCCCTTTTAGAAGTGCGTGTCCTCCTGTCAGGGATGGCATCCTCCTTGAGCTCATCTAGAAATTCTGGCGAGAAATATTCTATTGATGGAAACTGAATGTCACTCCCTTGATCATCAATCAATGGAAGCTCATAAAAACGTAAATTCTCCACATTGACAACGGAATACATTTGCATATATGAAGGAAAGTCAAGTTGAAATGCATTATTACCAACTTGTTTAATAATCTTGAATGGACCATAACGAATAGGCTTGAGCTTCTTACCTTCTCCTTGCATCATTTATTTACTTATGTGCAATCATACTTCATCTCCTTATTGAAAATTGTGATCAACTCTATCTTTTTCATGCCTCTCCTTGTACTTTCTTTGACTCTTCTCAAGATGTTCTTGAACTTGATGATGAATAATCTAAATTTTCTCAATGAACTTTCAAGCCTTGTCAATATCACTATGCCCATCAATTGTAACATCCTTCTCATAGATGAAGTCTAATGGTGATTTCGGCAAATACCCAAAGTAGGCTTCAAAAGGTGAAGTATTTGTAGAAGAGTGCTTCACCCAGTTGTAAGCATGCTAAATGTAATGCAGTTTTTCATCCCACAACTTGGGATCCTTGTTGTAATATCCTCTCAATAGATGCACAACAGTTCTGCTCACCACCTCGGTTTGGCCATCATTTTGCGGATGAAAAGAAGTTTTTTTTTTTTCAACTTTGTGTCCATCATCTTCCAAAGATTGGACCAAAAATTTCCAACAAAACTAGAATCCTTGTCACTAACAATAGAAGTTGGAAAACCAAAATGAACCCATACATGTTGAAAATAAATTTCAGCAGTTTGTTCAGCAGTAATGGTTTTCTTACATGGCATAAGTATGCACATTTTACTAAATCTATCCACAACTACATAAAGATAATCATGATGTTTTCTTGACATAGGTAGACCTCCAACAAATTCCATGGATACACTCTCCCATGGCCTTGATGGTACTAGTAGTGGCGTGTACAACCCAAGCTTCCTATTGCTATGCTTGCTTGTTGCACACATAGAACATCCTCTTATAAAACATGACACACTATCTATCATGCGAGGCCAATACCAATACCTTTCTAGATGCACCACTGTTTTGCTTACCCCAAATTGACCAGTAATAAGAGACGAATGAGCCTCTCTCATGACACTAAGTCTCTCAGCTCCTTGTGGTATACACAACTTACCCAAATGAAACAAAAAATTGTAATGCGAGTGATAATAATTTTCCTCAACTTGATTCCCTTCACTCAAACTAGCATACACATCTTTAAAATCAACATCAGATGCATACTATTCTATGTAACTCTTATGTACAATAGAATCATTTTTAACCAAAGTAGAAGCACTTATAATTGGCCTTGAAAGCATATCAACAACTTTATTGAAAATACCTTTCTTGTACATTATAACCAAGTGAAATTTTTGAAGAAATCCCATCCACTTGAAATGTCGTGATTGCTGCAATTTTGTTTGCGACTGCAAGTACTGTAGTGGTTGGTGATTGGTATGAATAATTGTCTCTTTACCCATCAAGTAGTGTTTCCACTTCTTGACACTTTGTACCAATGCATACAACTCTTTTTCATATGTTGGCTAATTGATTACAACACCATTGAATGTTTCAGAATGAAAAGTGATAGGCTTACCATGCTTGCGAAGTACTGCACCCATGACATAATCACTAGCATCAGTTTGTATATCGAATGGTTGTCTCAAATCCGGTAATGTAAGATCCGCAGCTGAAATGATCTTGTCTTTCAAAACTTCAAAAGCTTGATGTTGTTTTACTCCCCATTAGAAGCCTTTCTTCACACTTGTCACTGCATGCATAGGAGCTACTATGGAAGAAATGTTAGCAATAGAATTTCTCCAATACTGAGTTGCACCTAAAAAATTCTTACCTCTGTTACTGATTTGGGAGTGTGCCAATTCACAATAGCTTCGAATTTAGAAGGATCAATTCTCAGTGCGCGTCCCCCTATAATGTCTCCCAAATAAACCAAAGAAGTTTTTCCAAATTCACACTTAGATATCTTAAGAAATATTTTTTCTTTCTTCAAAACATTAAGTACCCTCTTTACATGCAAGACCTGGTCTTCTCTTGTTTTGCTGAAAATGTGTATATCATCTAAATACACAATCACAAATTCATTAAGAAAAGGACACAAAACATTATCCAATCACACACATGAAATTCGTCGGTGCATTACACAAACCAAACTACATAACCAACCACTCAAAGAGTCCTTGTTTGGTTTTGAATCCAGTCTTCCATATGTCGTTTTCTACAATTCTTACTTGATGGTATCCACTTTGTAAATATAATTTAGTGAAATACTTTTCTTATTTCATCTGATCTAAAAAATCATCTATCCTTGGGAGTGGGTATAGATTTTTTACTATTATCTTGTTGAAAGCTCTGAAATCGAAACACATGCGCGAAGTCCCATCTTTCTTTAGAATCAAGATTATAGGTGAACTGCACGACGAAGTGTTTGTCCTTATGAGTCCCTTATCCAACAAGTCCTTGATTTGCCTCTATATTTCAGCATTTTCCATTATCTACATGCGATGCATTTCGATGTTTGGAAGAGGACAATCTTGTTGAAACTAAATCTCATGTTGAATCTCCCTTTTAGGAGGCAAACCTGTAGGCACTTGAAACATCTCATGATGTGCATCAACTACATCATATAAATATGATTTCAACTTAGGATCACAATCTTCAAATGGCTCATGATTAACATCAACTTTAGGATTAATCATTAGAAAAACAAAATTCTTACTTCAATTCACCAGCCTTTTTACTTGTCCAACATTTACCATTGCAATATTTGTCTTCTTGTGATGTGCTCTAACAATGTACTCCTTTCCATATTTGAATAAATGGTGTTTTTTCTCATGGCGATGGAAGATAGGTTTCCTGTCATATAAGTAAGGACTGCCCAACACAAAACCTGTAATATCATGAGTAACCACATCTAATTCAATTGTGTAAACAAAATGTGTAGTTATTGCAAAGCGCAATATGCACTTCTTTGAAACCTATAAATTTGCATCCTTACAAATCCACCCAAGTGGATATGGTTTCAGATGTGGAATGGTCTCAAGTTTAAGTTTCTTGACCAAGTCTTCAAATATTAAATTCACTTGTGAACCACTGTCAAACAGTGTATCAATCTTGGTATGTTTGGATATGACCCTCACATGACACTGTTCAATTCTCTCTTCTTCATTTGGAGCTTCTATGTGACAGTTTGAAGTACTAGTACTGGGTTTTGTTTTAGTTTCTTTCCCCTTCAAGTTATTCAATCCCATGGTAGTAATTTTAGTTTCATCACCTGAATATTCTCCTAATTCATGTTGATTTGTAGCTGCAATTTCCTACTGTCCTTTGTTATTGTTAAATTTGGGTCTCTTTTCAAGATGTAGTTTCCAATAGCTTTTCTCTTCATGGCCTTTTCTTGAAATTTTTTTACAAATCACTTTCTCTCCCTCTTTCTGTACAGATGCATTCCTTTTGCCTTTTCCTTTTGAGGTTTTCTCTTTGTTTTTCCTCTTAAAAGGCTTGTTTTTACCCTCTTCAAAAGTATTTTTTGCTCTAGCTTCTAAATGTGTAGCTCAAACACATACCTCATCTAACCTTGTAGGATTAAACATGAGGATAGTATGTCTAAGGTAGCTATCTAAGCCCCCTATGTGCTTGAGTAAAGTATCACGACTCTACAAATATACCCCTAATAAGAGAGCTCTTCTCCTAAATTCTTGGGTGTAGTCTTGTACATTTTATCCTTTCAATTGTCTATAGTTTTCTAGTTCATTATTGCTTTCTGTATGTGAGCTAATGGATAAAAATTTTGTTTTATTGCAGTAATGAAATCAGTCCATGATAGAATAATCTTACCATGTTTTTTTATCTCCTCCTTTGTCTTGACTTCCCACCAAACAAGAGCTGCACCTTCTATTGTCAATGAAGCTAGTTGGATTTTGGTGTCATCATCATGAAGGTTATGAATTCTGAAATAAACCTCCAATTGCCTAATCCAGTTATCAAGATTTTGTGCATTGAATTCACCATTAAACATTGGAAATTCAAACTTAAAATCAAGTTTTAGAAAAGGACTTTTACCAGTGTTCTTGGACTTTTTGTGATTGGTGTACTGAAGATAAAGTAGAGGATGCTGATGATGAGGGTGAGGATGGTGAATTTCCACTGCCTCCATTTCCTCCATTGCCCTTATTTTATTTATCTTAATCATTGTGACCCCCTGATGATCCCTGACCTTCCTTGTGAATTTTCTATCTTTCTCCTTCTATTCTTTCATTCCTTTCTTGATAAAGGACTCTCACCATTTAAGTCATGTCAAGGAATACTTTTCTGAACACTTTTTCTTCCTCTTTGGGATCCACATCTTCATGGCTTCCTTCTTCTCCTAGAGGTATGCTTGATGCTACTTCTGCTTCTTTTGGAGGTGAACTAGGTGGTGGAGAATGTGGCAATCTTTACCTCCTTTGTTGTGGCTCACTTTGAGAACCTCTTGTTTCCACCGATTTTCCTTCTCCTCTCTTAAGCTTGAGCCTAGTAAGCATGAAAACCCTTGCAAATAGTTCACAAATTCTTGCACATAAATACACCAGAGATAAAAACCCTAGCCCTGATACCAACTTGATTTGAAAGGAGTGTATTAGTTCTGCTATGCTAAGTGTCTTTTTATTTAATTAAACATGTACAATTTGTCTTCATGTGTTTTCTTAAGGAATGAGAAATTTAACCATCAAATATTGATGAATTAGTGAACTTTAAGCATGAAAATAAGCTTTAAAAACACGGAAGAATAGTGCAAAATAGAAAAAAACATTCACACACAAGTTTTACACAGTAGGCATGATGAAGCAGTTCACCCCTCCTAGTCTACAGCCATTGGTCCAGCTCCCAATGTCATGTCCCTCTTTGTAATTATGCTCAAAATTGTAAATCACATATGTTTTTAGGCCTCTAATGATTGTTTTCTTTGCACCAATTGCTCCAGAATGCTAAAATTAGTCAAGGTAGACTCTTATTTCACCAAAATTGGTTGAAAATTAACCTCCCAATGCATTTTTCCCAAATGCCAGCTAGAAAAGCTCCACTAAATGTGGAGACTGTCAGTTTAACTGCAGATAAATTGATAGTTTACCCCAAATTTGGGGGAGCACTCCAAAACAAGAGGGCGGATAAGGTTTAACGTTTAATGTGATTGGCGGGGTGGTCACATGCCACCCCCGCCGAATACTCCGCTATGGTTTTGAACTCCGAGTCGTTAAAGCTGGAACCGAGAGTTACGGGTTCCATAACCCACCACATAACCATCACAATTATTATTTAACCGCCATGTGACTAGGTTGTTTGCTATTTACCTGTCGGAGGTCAGAACCTGCAATGGCAATGTTTCAACCCTTTGAAACCATCACATATAATGTCAATCCCCGCCATGTGAACAGTCGCATACTCTGCCAGTGGTTAAATGGAATGTTACAGTTTAATGATAAGCCACGGTTCTGGGCAGATGGACATGTGGTAGGGGGGGCCAGTCCTTAGGAGCTGGCCTCCCAAGCCTTCATTGCATAAAGTGTTAAACTTCAAATATACTTGAATATTTATAATGGTAAGAACCACGGTGTAGGCAGGTTGGTAAACGGTATTGCGTGCGGAGAGGAGGTCGCAGGTTCAACCCTCGTCAACTCCACAAAATTTTACCTAAACCTTGTGAGGACACGTGGCGGCCTACAGGCTTGCCATTTGTCACTCATTCATTTGTCCTCCTACAAACACATCCAAAAGTCAAGATCTCATCCATACCCTCAATCAATCAACAACCCACAATGTGCCAAGTGGCACCACCATATTGGGTTTGAAGAAAATGGAATATTCCTAGAATATTCTGCTGACTGTACCTACAAATTGACTGGGCATCCAGTCACCAAATTTTTGTTGTTTGGGAAAATGAAAAAAATGCGATATCTTCCTCATATGACATCGGTTTTTCGAACCGTTCATGGCACCAGAATCACAATGACGAGACCTTTCCATTCACTCAGATTCAGACCTAGTTCAAGCACTTTCATTTTTTAGCGTATGACTTGATCTCCTGATCATGTTGCAAGATGGTTCTCCTCTATCTATGTTCCACATGTCGGGAATTTTTTTTTCATTTTATTAACATATTTAAAATCACACTTGAGCACATTCAGAAGCCCCCAATTGTATTGAAAGATAAATTGTTTTCTTATATGATGATTTTTCACATCATATTTCCATGCACTAGATAATTTTCCAACAACTACCTAAGTGCGTGTAAGAGAAATCCTTAGGATTGGAGATAGGGAGTGTTATGCTTGTCATCTCTTCCCTCTAATAGTGGATTTATTATTATTATTTTTGAAATATGATTATTAATGTACTACCATAGAACATTTAATAATAATTTACAAAAACCATACGATTTTATAACTTTGAAGGAAGGATCTCATTATTGTTATCTTATATTTGTAATAAAATTACAACTATTTCATACTACTATTTATGCCATAAAATATTTTCACATGGGAACTCAGATATGCCTACCAATGCAAGGTGTCTTCTATAATCCACCATGCCATATTCATGCATAAACCATTTGATGAACATACCATGCAACTCAACTATTATTGTAATTCCATGGACCATATTCTTTGAGCCACTTTCAACTTACCCTATATGTGTTACCTCACTAGGATATCTACTACTTATGGGGGTTTCTTCGACACCCCGTTGTGAAAAATTTGCATTGCTCTTTACTAAACAAGATCATAACTCCAAATATCCTCAATAAATTCTTTTCCGGCCTATGAAAACCTAGGAGGAGAGTACCCCTAGATGTAACGTGGTGCTAGAGTCTAATAGAATTGGAATTTTCCCAATATGAAACCTATTTTGTATTTTATGGCTATTTGTATCTCACTTGATCTAGTTATTCAAGTATGTACTATGAATTTTGTTTGTGGGGATAAAAAGCTAATTGAGTAGAAATATTTAGTTTCCAATGATTTGAAAGGTGTGTTTTTCAAAGGCCCATGCGATCACACTACTCACAATTACTCAATCAGGTGCTTTGAAATATCCACCCCCTTATGCATAATTTGCATTGGGATTTACCAAAAAAAACTATATCACCAAATATCATTAATAAATCCTTATATATCTTGTGGAATACTAAAGGGAGGTGCCTTGATTTGTAACTAGATGGTAGGAGTCCAACAAAATCAATGCTTTTCCCATGTAAGTTTAATCTTGTATTTTATGGCTAGTTGCATCTCACTTGCTAGATTCATTCATGGACATATTACGATTTTTTTCCATGGGTATAAAAACGAAACCCATCTAAAAAAATTAGTTCTATAAGCTTTGTAAATTGTGTTTAGAAAAGTAATGTGTGAGAATACTACCCATGATTGTTCAAGAAATAATTTTTCAAAGTTAAATCCCTTGTTCAAACTTTACATTGATATTTACTAAATAAAACACTAGCTCTGAAGATCCTTAAATAAATAATTTTTTTAATTTATGGAGTCCTAGGATGGTGTGTCCTTAATTGTAACCCAATGCTAGGAGTCTAGTGGAACCAATGGTTCTCCTATTGAAGTTCCGATTTGAATTTTATGGTGAGTTCCAAATCACTTCCTAGAGATATTTGAGGGCGTCTTTTGAATTTTTTCTATGTATATAAAACCAAAATGAGTAGGAGAAATTGGTTTTCTAAGATCCAAAATTTGTGTTTAAATAAGGTGCATGTGAGCACACTACCTATAATCGCTCGAGCGATATTTTTTCAAAATAAAACACCTTGTGCAAATTTTGCATTGATATTTACTAAAAAAAGCCATAGCTCTCAATATCCTCAAATAAATCAATTTTAAACCTATGGAATCCTTGGTGTGGGAAGTTTCACTAGTTACAACCTAGTGCCAAGAGTCCAACAAAACCAATAGCTTTCCTATATGAGTTCTTATTTGAATTTTATGGCAAGATGAAACTCACTTCCAAGATACATTTATGGACATATTGTGAAAGTTGTGTGGGTGTATAAAGAACAAAAAAAGTTGAAAAAATGAGTTTTATAAGCTCTATCATATATTTTTGTAGAATGCCCATGTGAGCACACTACCAATATTAATTGGTGAGAATTTTTCAAAATCCAGCCACTTGTCAAAAATTTGCACAAATATTTACTGCACAAAACTATAGCTTTAAATATCCTCAAATAATTATTTTTTACCTATGGAGTCCTAGGAGAGGGTGTGTCCCTAGTTGAAATCTAGTTCTAGGAGTCCAACGAAATAAACAATTTTCCCGTCTAAGCCTTGATTTGACTTTTATGGCTAGTAACGCCTGCTTTCCATTAACTATTTAGGAACATACTGTAATTTTTTTTGGGGGGTGTATAAAACAAACTTAATAATATAAATGATTTTTATATGCTACAAAATTTGTGTTTTTCCATGGCCAACATGAGCACACTACCCATGATCAGTCAAGTGAGAATTTTACAAAATCCAACATTTATGAAAAAATTGCAGTGATGTTTATTGAAAAAAACCATAGCTTTGAAGATATTCAAATGAATCAAATTTTTACTTATGGAGTCCTAGAAGGGGGTACCCCTAGTTGTAACATGGTGCTAGGAGTCCAACGGAATTGATAATTATCTCATATGATTCCTAGTTTGAATTTTATGTTGAGTTGCAACTCACTTCCAAAATCCATTTAGGGACATATTGTGAATTTTTTCTAAGGATGTAAAAACCAAGATGCATCATTTCTCTTCAAGCCTCTCTTGTTTGTTTTTTTTTCTATCAAATGGTTTTTATTCTTTATTTGGATCTTAACATTTATTTCTTGATTCCAAAAGAGATAAATGAGAAACTAAATCAATACCTATTAAAATTATATATATATATATATATATATATATATATATATATATATATATATATATATATATATATATATATATATATATATAATTTTCAATCAACATTTTTGTAGTTGTAACTTTGAATTCTTCCTTGCATGGGGCCATTTTTGGGGATCAAAGTTAAACTATGTGTGTAGATGTTGGACAAAGTTGGAAAACCCATTGTGCAATTTGTAAATCCTAGTTTTGTGGATTTGAAAACCATAGTAATGTGGAATATGGGAACTCCAACGTAGTGAGTTAAAATTTGAGTGCATAATTAGACAATGTGAACAAACCATATTAACATTGCATTTCCAGTTGGAAATGTCCGTTGATGTAAATTGAAGTAGAATTTACTCTAGTTTTATGGAATTTAAAAACCATGGTAATGTGGAATTTCATGTAATCGAATTGTATGGATGGAATTATCATTTACACCATTGTGACTAATTTATACCCAACATGCCATACCCATCAGTGACACACATAAGTGACATAATTAAGTGATGATCTATAAGCAATGTCTATAATTGATACTGTTCAAGGTGAGATACATAGTCAACATGCCACAAGTTTCCTACCATAACTGCATAGTTAAGCGTCAATGCACTATAGTTTTGATACTCAATATCAGGTGCCACATATAAGTGATGAACCTTAACTAACATGAAATAAGTGATGCACATAAGAAACGAACGATAAACATTAGCACATATACATTGATGAAAGTAAGGTATGCAACCTACGTGAAAAATAATTAATTTTCTTACATGGCACACAGAATTGACACACAATAACAAATATGCTATAAATTCATAAATGTAAATAGTGGTTACAATATATTCGAGAGTATATGTAAGGTATATTTTTATTATGTTAATGGATCAGAAATTTTGAAAATAGGTTGATGCATCTCTTTATAAAAAAAATTAGTGTGATTGCATAAATACGAGAATATAGAAAGAATAGAATGAAAAATGCTAAGAGTTGGGAATGAAAACTCTAAGATAGTGAGTTTAAGTTTGATGTGAAAACTCCAACATAGTGAGTTCAAATTTGAATGCATAATTAGAAAATGTAAATTAAATACACCATATTGACCTTAAATCACAATTCAAAAATGCATGTTAATGTATATTGAAGTGGAATTTGAAAAACCTAGTTGTGTAGAATTTAAAACCCTGGATTTTCTAGAATTTTTTCCGAAAAGGTCAACATATACATTTTATTAATGCACATCAATTGGATGTTATATTTTATTATTATATTTCTTAATGTTATGAACTAATGAAACATATATGGATGAAATGATTTTTTAGGCCATTGTGTCTAATTTATACCCAACACACCATAAGAGAATCCCATAAACAAGATCCTTAAGCAACACACATAAATTCCATATTAAGTGATGACCGATAAGAAATATATATAAGTGATAATATTTAAAATACGACACTCATCCAACAGGCCATAATATATTTACCATAAGTGAAATATTTAAGAATCAAGGCACTAAAGCAGTGCACAAAACCCATGACACACCATGTTTGGTGTTACATATAAATGATGTGCCTTAACTAATAAGACATATGCATTGATGCACATAATTGATTCACCATAAGTGTCAGATAATTAATTTTATTACATGAAACACGTAATTGAAACACAATAGGAAACAAACATAATCTAAAGTAAGCATTGTACATAGTGGTTGCAATATAGACGAGAAGGTATGCAAGGAACTTTTACCTTCTATTAACCAATCACCAATGTTGATAAGATTTCTATGCTTATCATCATGATAAATTTAGTTTAAGAATAATTATTACAAGGTTATGTTTGTGCAATTCGAAAACCCTAGTTTTGTGGAATTTGAAAACACTAGTCTTGTGGAACTGGAAAAACCTAGTAATGTGGAATTTGATAACCCTAGTTTAATGGAATTTTAAAATCCTAGTTCCTGCCTAAGGTTTATTATTTTAGTGGTTTCTCTATCAAGGTTTTATAGAGTCTCACTTATGCCAACTTTTACTATGCCACGGTCTCTAAGTTTACATGTGGAAAACCTAGCTGATGGCTAAGGTAAAGTGTGGATAACCTAATTTTTTCCTAAGAGGCTAACATAAATTGCACTTTTATTAGGATGTTATATTTTTTGATTATATATACGAATGTTATGAGCTAATGAAACATTATATGGATCATGGATTTTTTTATACCATTGTGAATAATTTACACCCAACACACCATTATATATTGCCATAAGTGACACACATGAGTGACATAATTAAATAATTACCCACAAGAAATTTACATAAGTGAATCAAGTGAGACACATAGTCAACATTCGACACGATTTCAACCATAAGATACATAGTTAAGCATCAATGAACTAAAGTAATGCATGAAATACATGATACATTATATTAGGTGTCACATATAAGTAATGGGATGATGTTGAAACCTCTAATTTTGAAAAATTTTGTGTACTTGAATAAATATTAGAAGGTGGGGATATCAAATTGATGACTAAGGTTATGTGTGAAAAAACTCATTTTCTCCTAAGAAGTGAAGAAAAGCTAGAGTCCAACAAGCCTACAATTTGATACCTAGCACTTCTAGTTGGAAATGTTCATCAATGTGTACTGAAGTGGAATTTCAAAATACTTAGCTTTGTGGAAATTATAAAAAATTTCATGGAGAAAATTAACTGCATCAAAATTTGGGAATCCACCTGATCAGAGTCCCAAATCAGACTCTTTTCCATTGAATTTTGTGGTTCTGACTAGTAATCTCTGTTTAGTTGCCCATTACGACTAATTGTATATGGGGATGAAATAAGTGGCGATGATAGCTAATAAACTAATGATATTATTGATATAAAATAAAAATAATATAATCTATTTACTTTTACCCAGGTGTATGAAGTTATATGAGCTAGAAAAATAACATTGTTTCATGACAATGAAGATTCCCATGAATCAACGTTCTTAAAATCAATAAAAAGAATGTTTTGATTAAATAGTTAATCAAATCAATTATAAGCTCGTCACATCTAAACAATAATTTCATTATTCATTTTATGTTATCAAAATTTAATCCACACAAATCAAAAGTGATAATGATAGAATCGATGAAATCACATACACGAATAATATCGAAATACTTAAAACAATTCCCTTAAAAATAAAATGCATATAAAGTAGATAAAGGTAACTGTACCATTGGAATTTTTTGCATGATGGAATTGATATTGGTTCATATTCTAATAAAGAAAAACTTGAGTACAAAAGTGAAACAAAAACCATGTTTTTTCCAAAATTCATAACCCTTTTCAATGTGTTCAAGAGAGGAATTTAAAGAGTTATTTACAATATGGTGAGGAACTTCTATCCCTAAAAGTTTTCAACTAAAACATAACAAAATTAACATAAAAATAATTGGTTGTAATGCCTCTCAACCAGTTGAAGATGAGCCAATTGGTCTTTTCCATAACCTTTAAATTTATAGAAACCTTTTCAACCCTGGAGGGGAATTAGGTTTGATGTGCACCTCGAAGCTAAAGATATACACTCTCAATGGTGGAAAATTTTTCATGGAGTAGTTAGTTAGTTCCTTTAAAAGCATCCAATGGTTATGGGGTTTGGCCAAAAATTTCTAATCGATTTCAAGGTTAACTTTATTCAATTGGTTAATCTTTTAATGAATTGTTCCCTCTCCTCAAGCTAATTCTTTAGCGATCTTTCCACATCTAGCAAGAAATATTTTGGAAAATTGGAAATCAGATTTGATTCAAGTAAAGAATCATTAATGGATTCAACTAGGGAGTTTGATAGTTCCTGGGAATCATTGATAATATTCTTCACCATACAGATCCTAGCTTTCCATCATTTAAAAATGACCGACTTTTTCATATCATCTATTTTAGGAAAGTCAAATTTTCTCCCTTCATCACTATTTTTTAGTTTGAGTATCTAACTAAGATCCCTTTTCACTTAATCATAGCATGTTATCGTATCCACTAGCTCATCACTAAAATTATTTCCCAATATGCATTTCACCTGAATCAATCTCATTTTTTCATAAAATAATTGTTGTTTCTTTTGAAGTAACGAACTAAGGTCATGGGACTCTTACTTGAATTTCAACAAATGGGTTGTCTCGGCCTGGAATTTCTCTAATCTCGATTTTGATTCCTTTAGTTGTACATCCTTTATCTTAATCTCTTCTTCTTGTTGGATTTGTAGTGTGTTGAATTGCTTTTGTAGTTATGTCAATGTTGGAGTGGGGTACATTTTTGGGTTAAGTTGTGTCTATGTTTTGTTGTGAGCACTTTGCAAAAGAGTCAAAGGGGCTTTGGGGTGGGTCAAAGTACCTTAATCATTGTAATGTGTTAAAAAGGAAAAACACGAGTCTCAAACCATTGTTTGAGACCATGGTATGTGCATGTCTAGATAGTATAAATATGTAAGGATTTAGTCGAGTAAGGAGATGACATGTTATCGTGTGATGGTTGTTGTTTAGAGTTTTGAGCTAAGTCTGTTTTTTTGGGTAGAGAGGCTCCTACTGGCTGTGTGCACAGAATGATATATTGCATATGATTGAAGGATTGAATTTACTGGAATTGATACATCTCTTAACGAAGAATGTTGTTTTGGTGAACTTAGAATTTTATGTGATTTGATGTGTTGATTATCTGTTAATTGCATTAAGATATGAATCTGTTATGTTATTGTGTATTTACTTATGTTACTGGCTAATTGCATCTGTGCGCAAATTTCAGTTGACGTTAGATTAATAGATCTGGTTGAACTATTCTTGATAACTGTGCACAAATATATATAGAATTATTCTCTTATAATCTGCGAAGGCTTTGATCTATTCATCCATGAATCTGATATATTATTTGTTATAAGTCTATTTAAGGCCACTACATCAAAACATCCTCTGGGTGCAGAAACCTGGTTCCAACATGCCCCCATAGTGCTTTGGGTGAGACTTTGGTATGCACAAGAAGATCACTGCCGAAAGGGCCAGTAGTTGGAGGGTTTTGTTGGTTGCACGATAACTCCGAACCTAGGTTAGGACCCTTCAAGCCAACAATCAATGTAATTTTATTTTGTTCCAATTGAGCTTGCCACTGATCTCTCAATTGTTCTTATCATTCACAAATTCCTGCTACATAGTGGAAATATTATCATCCTTATCCCTTAGCAATTACTGCAAATCAATTGCCTTATCCGTGGAAGAGTCATATTCCCTAATAAATTGACTTAATTTCCAAAGCTCTTCAGTTAGGGAAGAAAGATATCATTCTTAAAGAACTTCAAGAGGAGTGGATTGTATGGTTTTCTCTAGGGATATAGACTCGGATTCATCAAATCCGAGTCTATTTCCTCCCTATTTTGACTACAAATTTGTTCATTGGGATGCAAAAATTTCCATTGGAGGGATCTCCGCAATATTGAGGAAGATATTCGAAGTAGGATTAACAAGAATAATATTTATCTCACGCTGGGTGACCAAATGGTGTCTTCTCGGATACTGAATGTTATGGCATGATGCTTTACTAAGAAGAAGGATTACTCTGTGGAGTCTTATGTTGAGAGATAGTTTCTTCCCATAGGATCCACTTTCATTTTCCCCCTTGCTTAGATTTTTTAGGGGCCTGATCAAATTTGTCCCAAAACTATTCCATCCATGGGTCTACAACATGCGTTTATCCTATAGGGTTTGAAAAAATAGTTTATGTTATTTTCTATTGTTGAGTAGGAATCACTACTTGAGAAGAAGTCGCATGTTGTGTAGAAAATATAGTTTCGTTCATAGATATTTTTTTTGTATGGAGGTTGTAATAAATCCAATGGATAGGAGCCAACTTTGAATTTTTTAAAGAAAGAAATTGTTTTCGTTCTTTCTATGATAGTGTCTCATCTATTTGATTGAACATTATTATTTCTAATGCCAGAGGCTATAGCAACCTATTTTTCTACTCCATTAGGTTCATATGTCCTATTTGAGATGGTGGAAAATTTCAATACCTCAATAAGTCGAATCTCTTTTTTAGCATGTCCATAATTAACTAAAGAGAAAATTCCATAATGTAGAGGGAATTGAGGAAAAATTTTCTTATTGAAATCTTTCAAGGCCTTAGTAATCTCATGACCAAATGTTTGATAATTTACTTCCCTGAATAACATCTTGTATAGAATATAAATTTGTAAGACATGGGGGTATGCATAGCTGCCCAAGACTGTGACATATGTAAATGACTCTTCACCAAACCAATTCCCAATTTTCTAAAGGATTTCCATAGCTTATGGGGACATTATAGGGGGTTTGGTTCAAAATATAATTTCCTGAATAGGGATAATTACCTTCTGACAAATCTGATAAAAAATCCCAATATTATTGGTATCCGAGAGTAAAATGTGATAAATATCAATTGGTGAGGAGTAAGAGAGGGTCCACTTCCATCCCATAGCTTGGAAATAAAGAGAATAAAAACAACATTGCATGGTGTAGGCTAACATGTCAAATGGAGGGATTTTATTCTTGGACACACAACAGGCAGTACGGAAAACCAAAATGTGTTTGGCCAAGTTGTTGGATAGTATAGTGGCCCAGTAAAAAATGTAGCAACCCAAATATTAGGAACTTCAAAAACATTTGGGTGGGCATAAAATTTGCAAAGTATGGAAACAACTTGACTAAAAGGAGAGGTGGGTGAGGCTATAAAGTACTTCCATCCTCCTCTTTCTTGTGTTTGTTTGAAACACTCCTCCATTATTTTATAGAATCATATTGGTCCCCATGCTTCTTTATGAAGCCTGCCATATATTTGTTATTGCGCCGAGAGGCACATTCTACAGCCCAGTATGACCCTGATGTGTAAGTATGTCGGAAGCAAAAAAAAATGTCGGCTTGAACAATAACTTACATATACATATAAATGAACAATTAAAAATTTATTAAAAATAAATTTAAATGGTAGAAACTTAAAATATGAAGAGTTTACTAACACTCAAAAAAGAGATATGGTAAATAAATAGAATATGGTAAATACGTAAAAATATAAATAAACCATAGGCATGGTAAATAAATAAAATCTCTTTTTATATTACTCAAGGAGGTATGATAAATAAATAAAAATATAAATAAACTAGAGGTATGGTAAATAAATAAAACCGATTTTTATATTTACTTAATAAAACACTTTATATTTACAAAAAGTTAAAAACAGGTTTTATTTAGGTGAAGCCTATGGGACAAATTATTATTAATACCATGGGCCCAATAACATGAGACAAATTATTAATAATACCATGGGAAAAATACCATGGGCCAAATAATATATTTATAAAATAATTATGGTAAATAAGTTAATATAAAAGAGGTATCAAGAGGTAACGTAAATAAATAAAAATATATCAAATACGATTAGAAATACGGATCTAATTATTTATGAAGTATAAGGGTCAAATACCATGGACCAAATTATTATTAATACCATGCCAAAAAAAACGTTATTAACCCTAACATTATTATTAAAATATTAATATTATTAAATTTAATATGTTTAGATTAATACAATATAAAATTTATTATATTATAATATATATTAATATATCATGATATATGATAGAGGTCGAGAAATAGGGGGAGTGACAAGGGAGAAGAGGAATGAAGAGAGAGAGAGAGTGAGAAGAGAGAGAGTTAGAGAAGGGTAAGAGAGGGAGAGGAAGACATAAATATGGAGGTGGGAGAGAGATGAGAGAGAGAGGGAGAAGGAGAGAGGATTGGAGGGTAGAGAGTGAGAGAGAGAGAAACAAGGGGGAAGGGAGAGGGAAATGATGAGAGGAGGAGGAGAAAAGGAGGGATAGAGAGATGGAGCTGGAGGCGGAGCGAGGAAAGGAAGAAGAAATACATAGAGAGGGAGTGACAAGGGAGAGATGGAGAGAGAGTGTGTATGCTTATGGGTGGGATAAAGATACATAGGAGTGATGGAGACAAGGGGGGAGAGAAGGATAAATGGATAGAAATAGTAAGATAGTTGGAGATTGAGATACAGTGATGGGGGAAGAGAGAGGATTGGAGGATAGAGACAGAGAGAGAGAGAGAAAGAAAGAGAGCTATGGGGTCAAATAGAAGGAGGCAAGAGAGGAATGATGAGAGAGATGAAGAGAGAGATGGGGGAAGAGAGGATTGTAGGAGAGAGAGAGAGAGAGAGAGATGGGGGAAGATAAAGGGAGGTAGGAGATAAAGGGAGAGAGAGGAAGGAAAGGAGAGGGGACTTGAAACAAGGGAGGAGAGAGGGCGGGATAGAAATATTGATTTGGAGGGGGAGAGAGGGAGGGATTGAGAGATGGATATGGATGAGCAGAGAGAGAGGGAAGAAAAAATACATAGAGAGTGAGTAGTGGAGAGAGAGGAGGAGTGACAAGGGAGAGATGAAGAGGGAGTGTGTATGTTTTGGGGTGAGATAAAGAGACAAATAAAGAGATATGGATAGAAGGGGGGAGAGAAGGAGAGAGAGAGGCATATGGTAACAAAGTTGGAAGGTGAAGATAGAGAGAGAGGGGGGGGAGAGAAAGGAAGAGAGAGAGTGAAGAGAGGTAGGGAAAGAGATATGAAGATGGAGAGGGAGAGAGGGGGAGGTAAGAATAAAGACATAAAGGGTGAAAGGTGGAGAGAGAGAGAGAGAGGGAGTGATAAAGAAGATGGAGAGAGAGGGAGAAAGGGTAGCAGGAAGGAAGAGAGATAGAAGCGAGAGAGAGAGAGAGAGAGAGAGAGAGAGAGAGAGGAGGAGGAGAAGGGAGTGATAGATAGATATAGATGTAAGGTGAAGAGAAAAAAGGATAGATGGAGAGAAGGAGGGAGGGACAAGGAAATTGATAGATATGGAGTGAGAGAGAGTGTGTGTATGGTGGGGTGAGATAAAGAGAAAAAGAAGGAGAGATGGATGGATATATAGATATATATGGGGGAGAAAGGGAAGAAGGTTTCCTGCAGTAGATGCATTTATTTTAGTGTAGATGATGATTTCTAATCCTATTTGATTTCTTGCACTAGATGAATTGATTTCGGTGTAGATGTTGTTTCTAATGATATTTGATTACTTACACTAGATGGATTGATTTTAATGTAGATGATTTCTAATCCTATTTGATTGCTTGCACTAAATGCATTAATTTCAGTGTAGATGATGATTTCTAATCCTATTTGATTGATTTCACTAGATGCATTAATTTTAATGTAGATTTTGATTTTTGGTTATATTTGATTTCTTTCACTAGATGAATTGATTTCAATGGAGATTATTTTTAATCCTATTTGATTTCTTGCACTGAATGGATTGATTTCAATGTAGATGGTGATTTCTAATCCTATTTGATTGCTTTCACTAAATGCCTTGATTTCAATGTAGATGGTTATTTATAATATTATTTGATTGCTTGAATTAGATGCATTAATTTCAATGTAGATGTTGATTTATAATTATATTTGATTGCTTACACTAAATGCATTGATTTAAATGTAGATGATTTATAATCCTATTTGATTCCTTGCACTAAATGAATTTATTTCAATGTAGAGATTGATTTCTAATCCTATTTGATTGCATGCACTAGATGTATTGATTTCAGTGTAGATGTTGGCTTTAAATCCTATTTTCCTACTTGCACTAGACTAATTTATTTGAGTGTAGATGTTGATTTCTAATAATATTTAATTACTTGCATTAGATGCATTGATTTTAGTGTAGATGTTGTTTCTATTATTATTTGATTTCTGGCATTAGTTGCATTGATTTTAGTGTACATGTTGATTTATAATTTGATGTAATTTGATGTATGATGGTACATTAATTTTAAAGTCATTGGATTAATAGTGTGTGTGCAATGATTTTAGTGTAAGCACAAAAAATTATTGACAGTGTACATTGATTTTTGTGTTATAGTAATTCAACCTATTAATATTGGACAACAAGAGAGACAAGGTATGATGTTTACTACAATAGCTCGAGCTAAATATTTAAACGGTTTATGATTCCAACTGTCCTTTTCAAATAATCAATATGAAAATATGACAAAACTAACATGGGTGAAAATAAGAATAGTAGAAGAAAATAGTTTTAAATCGATCACAATGAAGACTATTCATAATTGACTACATTCTTATTATTCACATTTTCTATCATTCAATATTATTACATTGTCACTTTGCATTCAAAATTTTATTTCATCATTAAATTTACTTTACAATATTTATCATCTCAAAAAACCAAGGTAACTAATCAAATTTAAAATTAAAATGACTCAATAAATCTTAGACATATTTAACATATTTAAAATGGTTATGTTAGTATTAGATGTATTTACATATTATTGATAAAATTAAGCATATGTTCCTCATATTATCTATAGATTTTCCTTGGTCGTACATGAATGAAACCAGCCTAGATCCATCTTAACTCGGGATCTATCAAGTGTCCAGAGGGATCAAATCTCTCGAGGTGAAAAACTTTCCTCAAATTTTGCACTCAAAAAAGAGGTTTTCACCTCGAGAGATTTGATCCCTCTCGGCGCTTGATAGATCCGGAGTTAAGATGGATCTAGGTTGGTTGTAAAGAAATTGTGTGTATGGAAAGTGATACATGTCCTAAAAGAATTTTCCTATGAATAATTCAATTGTATTGCCTTTCTGTGTGTAGAAATTCCTTTCCGTAATGCTCACAGTTTCAAAGACCCATTTGACCATATCTATATATGTAAAAAGCCAAGGTCTCACTCCAATTCTATGTAAGAAATACTTTGACGTGTCTTGTGCAGCCTCCTCTGAAGTTGGGGTTTCATCATCGACCACAATTGTTTTCACTATCATATTAGGGCCTTCACCTTCAAAATATTTTTAAATGGATTCCCACGAGGAGTGCCCTGAATCCCTAATACACACTATATTTGTAAACAACCTTGCATCTAGTAGTTTTTCATCTATTGTTTCCTTGATTTTTGGGTAGGTGATTTCCTCTTTTCCTTAGCTTTCTTCATTTATTATTGGCTATAGGGTCTAAATATTTCCTATAAAATGAAGAGAGATTAACCGAAGATAACTCCTATGGAGAAATAATAAAACGGAATGGTAAAACAAAATTTTAAAATTTGTTAAATAAACTAACCCCTAAGTATCGTATCATGAATGAAGGCATTTAGTTTATTGTGCAAGAACGAGGCATGATACCATGTGATAGATGCCACACAATACCCTAGGAGTGGAAATCACATAAAGAACTGTAATTATTATTTGCTAAATTTTATGGGGATCTGTGGTTTCGGGGTAGTGAAAACGTTCAAGTAAAGTGAATTCCCTCAGGGGAAAATCCCATAGAGAAATACAATAAGGCTCCGGGGAATTTGATGTGAGGTGGATTAAATAAGAGATTTCGGATCCTCGTAAGCATTCTTAATTTGAATTTCAAAAATGCTACGATATTACGAGTCGGCATGCTTTAAAAGTAGAGAGACCACATATTATTAAAATCATGGCGAAAACGTGAAATAATTTCTGGAACCAGATACTCAAAATTCCGGATGGTTTCGGTAATTGAAATCTTAAAATGTTATGTTTTTTTCCAGGGAATCAAGCTTGATAATGTAAATTAGAAAAAAGTGGGGCATTTCCCTTATAAAAGGATTTTGGTGCGAAAACAAAAGTGCTGGTGAGTTTTTCAAAAAGTGACGAAGTGGAAACAAGTAACTCGCATCCCCATAAGTTTTTTATATTTAAATTAGATATGATCTATGGGGTTCTCGGGTGCCAGGATTCCATGGTTCCGAGGTTAAATTTATAAAATAACACCTTTTCCATTGTTTTGAAGATTTAAATCAAGGTTCCGTTGGTTCTTTATGACTGAATTTTATTATTAAAGTGAAAAAAAGAAGGCCCTAAGGTTTAATAAAGTTGCTATTATATACGTATCTTGAAATAAATGGTCCCCAATATTATTATGGGTAAAAATTTATGCGGAGTTGTGTTTTCCTAGAATAATTGGTGATGCACTCGGTGAAAAAAACAAAAGTAGTCATGATTATTTGTGAAGCTTATTAGTGTTTTCTTCAAAATGTTATAGTAGAAAAATTATGCAATCACAACAAGAAATTTTATTGGCAACTAGATTTGAGAATATAGAGTAATAGGTAGATTCCAACATTAAAAAAGTAAACTTCGATGCTATAGGTAGAGTCGCTACTACTAGCAAGCAGGGTTACCTTTTAACCTTAGAAATTCCAGTGTCTCATTCATTAGTAGAAGTTTTTAGAGTAAGTATATTTGGAGAAATTTTATGTTTTGAAATTAATTTAATTCAAAGGCATTGTCCTAGGTTGGTGACCAGATGTTGACAATGTCATTCACAAAACCTAATAGAGGTGAACAATCCGACTTACGATGATACCTCTTATCTTATAGTCATATGGCTACAAGCCATTACCCTGGGTTGGTGACCGTATGTGGTAATGTCACAAGTGTGAGAATCCATGATCATGGTAGTTCGAGTCATGATGAGACCTCCAATCTTTCAATTAATTTTATATTTGTACAATTACACTCTAAAAATATTTTAATGAATGGATGGGGAGGAAATTCAAATCAATAAGAGATGGGATGATAGAAGAAGATTTATATGACTAAACTCTTATTTGGTCAAGTTTGAATCTTGGAGACTGATTAATTGGTAACAACCATTGATAAGTATAATTTTCTATGATGCAATAGTGGTTAAAAATAGTCCACAAAAATAATGAAAAATAAATTACAATAAAAAATAATCAAGGACTCCATTGTTTAGGAATATTTAATAAAAGGATAGCAATATCATCCACTTATGTTTCCTTTCTAAATACAAAACTACATACATAAATAGTAGAGAATTATTGATAACCTAAATACATAACCAAAAGGAATGATACTTAACTTGCAAAAAAAAGAAAAGGAAAGAAGAAAATTAACGGAAATGAGAAGAAGAAAGAATAACACATCATATTGTACATGTGGTTATTTACATAAGTTATACTAACTTTTTGGGATTTTTTTTTTAGGATTAGTTCATTTACACGAAGAGATTCTTTTCTTTTTTGAATATATTGCAAAAACAATGTAGATGGACCAAGTTGTTCTGCAATCTAAAATGAGGTTAGCCAAAATTTTTGAAATTTGGTAAGTTTTCCATTTTCATCATGGGATTTGTCCCACTTGAGTACTAAGTCACCAACTTGAAAAGACTTTCTACCAACTGGACTGGAATCAAACTAGGATTTAATAGTTTTATGTTCTTTGGAATATGTTTGGTTTACTTTTTCCCTTTCTTCCTCTAGCTTAAGTATTTGGGACAATTTCTATTGTCTGGATGAGCAAGGTTACTCTTCAATTTCTTGGACTAGAGCTAGGGAAGGAAAATAAAAATTAGTGGGAAGAACTACTTCTTTACCATAAATAAAAAAGCTGGGTGAGTCTCCTAATTATTGTTTGTAAGTTATAATATCTGCCCAGATATATGGAATCATTGATTTATGCCAATTCCTTTGGTTATCATCATTGGTTCATTTAATAATCCATAAGAGATTTTTATTGGTTGAGCATTCTAATCCATTTCCCTCAAGGTAATAATTTGAAAACTATTTTATCTTAGATTCTCTTTTGAGCTGGAATTGAGTTGGAAAATTCTCGAAAAATATGGTGGATTTTCAAACAGTAGAGCACTTGGAAGACCAAACCTAGTAATGATATGTTGATCAATGAAATCAATTACTTATCCTAAATTGAACACTTTTAAAATCATGGCTTTCACCCACTTTTTTAATTAATATATGGGAGTAATAATGTTCTTTCGTTTCTTATAAGAGTTAGGAATGATATCACCTAGGATATCGAGTCCCCATTGCTCAAAAGGTTGTTGAATGTTCATTGGTTGTAATGGTAGGGCCACCATCATCTCTTCGTGAGGAAGTTTGGTAAATATTTCACTTTCAGATATATGTATGAGCATATTTAAGAAATGTTGGCTATTTGTATCCAACATAAAGGATCTTGTATGTAGTTTTGTCACCTCCATAGTGTCCACCAGTTGGGTCGTTATGCATTTTCTGTAAGACTTTATCGTCTTCATATTTATCTAGGCATCTAAGAAAAACTAAATCCTAATATTTTCTAAATAAAAAAACATATACAAGTTTATATTGTTTGGATTTCAATCTCAAGTCTCTCTTATTTTTAGGTTCTAATTCAATAACTCCATAACCATGAGTTAGATAAAAAATAGGGTATGCATATTGAGAATATGAGTTAATTAGGAATACCTCCTGTAATTCATTTTTTTCACTTGAAATATATTATAATGAATAATTAATTGATCCAACAACCAATTTTCGTAATCCTTGACCTCTGACAATATTGGAAGGTATGATATCTAATTCATACTCTTGTAGTGTTCTCACCCAATATTCTCTTTTTTCTCCAAGATCTTTCTATACTAGTAATTGTCTCACTATTGGGAAAGGTATAATCACTTTTGTACGTGATTTCAATAGAAATGGTATAAAGTTTTTGATTGACTAAAAGAATCCAAAGGCTTGTTCTTCAACTTATGAATAGTTTAATTCTTCCCCACGTAATGTTGAGATATTGAATGCAATGGGTGATTCTTATCCTTCATCATTATTTTGAGTAATAAAAGCTGCATATGAATTATCAGAATCAAAAGTGAAAATAATAAATTCCTATGAATAGGCAAGTGAATACAAAGAAGGATCTTGAATTATGGATTTCCTGATTGAATAACAGGGATTTATTTAAGTTTTACCCCACTTATATGTTACTTTTTTTTCTAATCATGTTATATAAAGGTATGAGAATTTGAGAAAGTTTATAACAAAATAATTTACAAATTTAATTTGTCCAAGAAATTATTGCATTAATTTCTTGCTATGATGTAAAGAAATTTTAGAAAATGGCTCTTGTACTATCAGGATCAATAGTATTACCATATTCGAAAACAATAAAGCCTAATATTTTATACCCACCCAAAGGAAATAATGATTTCTTAGGGTTTAACGAGATAAAATATTTTCTCCACATTTCAAAGATTCTCTTAAGGTCATACAGATGGTTACCTTATTTTTTAGAGTAGATAGTAATATAATCCAGCTAGATAACCACTGATTTGTTAATAATATTTCTAAACACTATATCCATATCTCTTTGAAAAGTAGCTGTTAGGTTTATTAGAACAAAGGGCATATTTTGATAAGAATATGCTCCCCATTTGGTTCTAAATGTAGTTTTCATCCTCTTTGCAGTGTGTACCAAGATCTGATTATATCTAAAAAAATCCATCTAGGAAGGAAGTTAATTATGAGCCTACTGTAAATTGTAGAACTTTCTCCATGGGAGGTAGTGGAATGTTTCTTTTCTTGGATTCTTTGTTTATATTTCCAAAATCCAAAGAGATCCTCATATCACCATTCTTATTTCTTGAACTAATTTGGAAACATATTTGGAATGTATAACCAAAAAAATAATTTTATCCTTGAGTAATTTGTTAAGTACAACTTTAATTTGGGATTTAAGATTTGGATGGATTTTTCTAAGTTTGTGTTGGACGGGTTTGAAATCAGGCAACATGGGTATTGTATGCTGAATTATTGAAGTATCATAAGTTTCCAGGTCATCATAGCTCCATGCGAATACATCTCTATATTTTCTAAGAAGGTGTATGAAGCTAAGTATTTCATCTAGAGAGAGACATGGTACTAAATTAGTGTTTTCAGGCTTCTCATCCATTCCTAAATTAAAAATTTCAAACTTTAAAGTAGAACTCTTAACCTTGCAGTTAGTTGGGGATTTAAATATATATTTAAAATCATAGATATCCTCCAACTTAACTACTGACTTGGAAAATGCATTTTCTATTTTATTATCTCCTAAGGATTTATTAATCTCTTTATCATGCATGTCCTCACCTATAATTTGGTCATCATATGTCCCTTTATATGTGAGAAAAATTATAATATCAACATCGTTATTAAACACTCTCTAGTTTGTAATGTTATCAAGAATAGAGGGTCAAAAAATAAATTCAATTGACAATAAGTCAAGCGTAAAGTCTTTAGGGGGATTGAGCTTAGACAGAACATTGCTAATAGATCAGCACTAGCATTCAGTATCCTCGAAACGGGGGAAATATTAAATTCCAATAAGTGTCATTTTAGTCCTAAACTAAAGTTTGACAATGTTTCATATGATTAGAGATACATTGTGTGTTATTACGTACCTTTTTTATCACTATCTCCGAGTCTTGAAATACTTTCAAGAATTTAACATCAAGGCTAATGGGTTTTTCATTCCTTGAATGAGTGCTTCGTATTCGGCTACATTGTTTGTGCATTCAAACTATAATATGCAAGTAAGCATAGTTTTTTTCATACTTTGGACTAACTAAAATACAACTAGCTCATGCACCATCATTATAGTTTGATCCATCAAAATAATGTCTCCAAAAAACATTATCTACAATATTATCTACAAATAATATACAATATTTATAAATCTGGGTCAATATATTTGTGAGAAATTTTCAATCTGGGAAGACATAGATTTAGAAGTATGAGGAGAGACCTGGGTAGGAAAATTACCAAAGAAATATTACGAAGAATAATTTCCCAGAATATTACTCATGAAATAATATAATGTAATGTAGCTAGATATGAGACAAATATGTGGTGAAATAACCATTGAGTGTTTGGACATTTCTCTAATTAATATGAGACCATAAAATTATGGGATGTTTGCAAACAAAATATCAATTATTTGGAAAACCTTGGGATTAGATGATAGTCTAATCAAAACCTAATTCATTTCTCTAAAAACCTTTACGTTATTCATGTCTAGATGAACTATTTGTGTAGCATATTTTTGAGTTTTCACATTTAGTTTTAAGCACATTGAAGAGGGAAAGATATTTGATGAAGCTCCTAAATCAACTAGGTAATTATGAATATTTATATAAAGAATTTCAAAGGTTAAGAGGAAAGGAGGTGTATGTGAATTTTCACATATCTCCAATGAGGATTGTTGAATCTTTAGTTAAACTGAGAGGGGGGGGGGGGGGGGTGACTCAGTTTAACACATTCATGATATTTTAAAACTTTTCATCAAGCTTTTTTACAACTAAATTTTATGATTAACTTTATATGTGAATAGTCTTAATATGTAGCAGCAAGTATTAAGATAATGTGACACCAAACTTATTATGAGAGCAACAAGTATTAAGAAGATTGGATAAAACATATCAACACATAGACATCACGCACAGAGACAAAAGATATAAGTGGAAACCCATAAAGGGAGAAAACCACATATTTTTATTGTTGTGATGAAAGGCAAGCTCCAACTCCCTCTCACCACTGATTTTCTGCAGGCACCAACCTACAGGAGGCTCCAACCTCAGTCAACGAAAACTGACATCTATCAAGCTTCAACTTGATAGGGAAGCTCCAACTTCCTCATTCTATCAAAATAAAACATTTGCTGATTTACCTTGGATATCAACTCTGTTCTGTACCTTCTTTTGTGATGTCCTTCAGTCTTCAAATCTGTCTTATAGCATTTCTTTCTGCTCCTCCTTCTTCTTATCTTCTCTGCCTCAATTCTTCATACTCTACATTCTCTAACCTTTTTCTGCATATCAATGTGATATCCTTCATACAGTTTTCCTCATAAATGTTAGTATTCCACAGGGAATTCAAAGTGAATAGCCCTGAATCTTTGCCTTCTGCCTCCTCACTGCTTTATCCAGCTCATTCAGAAAACTATAGAAATTTGTACAACTTTCAGTTTTACAATGGATTTTTGTTTCCTATGGAGACATACCAGTGCATCAAAAACAATATAAACCAATTAAAAATCATTTACATTCAGTTACAATATGGATTAAAAATCAACCCATTCAGTTTTGGATCATCGTGTGTTTGTCTTTTCTGTGACTGTCTCTGTCTTTTTTGGCTTTGCTTGCTCTCATGTTCACTGCCGTGGTGTAACTGTTGCATATAAAACTATCGCGTTATATAACTCAAATAACTCTCGACGATATAACAATAATAAATCATTTTAATACATAAAATTCCCTTTCGGGCCCACTCGCCGAGCTTGCTCTATTCTTCGATGCGATGAATCACCTCTTGAATACTTTCGATTGCGATCAATCACAATGGAAACTTCCAGTTGTATGTTCCGATGCTCTGCTCTCACTCTGATCCGATGATTCACTGTTCACATATATAAATATGTATATATTGTTTTACACACATATATATATGCCGCTTTGCTTTCCTTTAACTCTTCAGCTTTCATATAAAAACTCAGAGAAAACATGTATTAATCTTATCTTTTGAATGGAGCCCACATGCCAACTATACTACGCCTCATTTATTTCAATCTCAATCACAACATTCATAATGCTCCTGTGACTTGGTCATTAGATTTCCGCCGATGCGATTAGCAAAGGCCCCACCATGTAATCAAACAACTCATGTCCATCGTCCATCCTTCAGCAAATCCAACGGCTATCATCCGATCGCTCAATCGCAATCAGAACTTTTAGTTTCTTCGTTACTCTTTCACCTTCGATGTGATGAATCACTCCGATCCACTTTAAGCCGGAACTCAAACAAATATGAGTCACCATTTATAACATATCAGGTCCGCAATCACAATCGGAACTTTTATTAACATGTTCCGCTGTTATGTTTTTCTCCAATACGATTCGTGAGGGTCCCACCTTATAATATTTCGTTTGTTTTAAACCTGAACAATAGAACCTTTTGTTATTTTAATCTTGCACACAAGAATATAATACACGTGCTTTATATTGTAACCTTGGTTCCTTATATATAAAGCGCTACACACACATATATATATACTTTTCCACTTCAGCTTTTATGTATCCTTCGGCTTGGGTTAAGATTCTCGGAATAAACATGCATTGAACTATTCTTTTTACATGGGGCCCACACTGCACATATACTCCGCCTCTTTTATAGTACTGTAATGCAATGTCTAAGGCTTGGCTTACCTCTTGTTAGTTTGTAACATAGTCGGGGTCCACATTTTATATATACATATCATCCATTCAAAATTTTCTTCAATGGTTAATAAATAACCATTAACGCGATAATTCAACTAGGCCCACCGCAACTTATATCCTCATATACAAACTTTATACATGCACCCTTTGAGGTATTTCATATTCAAAATACTATGTAGACATATATTACCTCCTCTGTCATACATTATAGCAAACCTTTTAGAATTACCCAAGTGATAACATATATAGTTGTTTTCGGGCCCACCTTCCTCCACACTGTATTAATATTATAGTTTATATCATCCTTGACACATATACAAGACCTTTCAAACATTATACCACGACTTGAATTAAAACCAACCTTCGGGTCCACAATGCATTGTTACTTACTTTTTGCCTGTTAATTAACTTTTATAAAACACACAATACACAAAACTTTGCATAATACTTGGCCCCGCAACTATGAATGTAGGTCACACAACATGTTTTACATAATATATGTTAGCAAACATTAAAACCATTATAACACCCTTTGAATGTATAATGAATAAGCCTCATAAGAAATAAGGTTTGGCTTTAAAATTTGGTTTATTTTTCAAATTTCAACATACGTTTGAATCGGACCCACAGTGTATTGCCTCAACTAACCTTTGTTCATCGCACAAGTGTGATCACTGTAGATCTTCCGGCATTGGTAATCAGACGGACACAACTAATATCGCGTTTTTCTTTGGGCCGAGGGTTAACACTAAAAAATTACGCGATGTAAGTGGTATCCAAATACCACCCAAAAACACGTGTCCATCAGCGACATAGATCACATTCAAAAAGTGAAATCCACTTATCACTCCCAAACACACGCGATACTGCTGGTTTCCAAAACTTTGTTTTCATTGTTCCGTGCCTTCTGGCTCAAGGTTCCGCACCATTCATTTTATGTCTTATTACAAGGAATTCTCACTCTCACTCCTGTTTCCTCTTGCTTTCTCAACATTATAACAAAGTGCCTCCACATGTTTATGCTTCACGGTTCCGCCTCTGTATTCTCTGTCTCGGCCTCTGTATTCTCTATCTTTGTTTCACTGTACTCTCTACAACCTTTCTCTACTGCTCGACCATTTCATTTCACGGCTCTGCCTCTGTATTCTCTATCTCTGCCTTTGTATCTTCTGTCTCTATTTCACTGTACTCTCTGCAACCTTACTCTGCTTCTCGACTCACTCTACAGTTTCTCTGTATTCGTTGCATATTTTGCCACCTGGGCTGCTTCAAATGGCCCTGCTTTGCAGGTACTCGACCCTCTACATTCTCTTCAGATCTCTGTTGCCTCTTTGCTGGTACTCTACATCTTTTGCTCTCTTTGCCTTTCAACAGTCTTCTTTTGCTATCTCTCTGCATCTATGCTGTCTCCTTTGCCATCTCTTTTTCTATCAATGACAACACTTCCAATAGTCTCCCCCTTTGGCATTGATGGCAATACGCTTCCTCTACTTGCCTTTTAGGACCCTTTCTTCTGTTGCTTGCATTTCCTCCTCCTTTGACATCAATGGCAAAGGATTGCCCATTTCCCAGTGTGCTTTTAAATCTCATCCATGTTACTCTGATCTTGAGGACCTGTTTCATGCCCTGCTTAGTTGCTCTAGCTCTTCTGTGACTCCTTTTGTTGACTGATCTCCCCTGGAATGGTGTATTTTTTTCTGTTCCCCCCCTAGAATGAAGCTTTCTTTTTCTGTCAGAGAGTAGCATGTGAAGATACTACCCCTATTTTGTTTCTCAGATATTCGAATGGCTCTCTAGCAAGAGGTTTTGTGAATATATCTGTTGTTTATTCTTTTGTTGGCACATATTCCAACTTCACTACCTTCTGTGCTACTTGTTCTCTTAGGAAATGGTACTTGATTGGGATGTGTTTAGTCTTTGAATGAAGTACAAGATTTTTTGATATGCTTATTGCACTTGTATTATCACATTTGATAGAGATAGGTTCATCAATGCTTACCTTCATGTCTTGGAGGGTTTGTTTCATCCACATGACTTGTGTGCAACATGCTGTTGCTGCTATGTATTCTGCTTCTGCTGTAGATAGAGAGATAGATGTTTGTTTCTTGCTTAGCCATGCCACCAGAATTTTTCCCCAGTAGAATGCACCTCCACTTGTGCTTTTCTTGTCATCCACATAGTTGGCCCAATCTGTAATTGTATATGCTGTCAAAGTGAATCTCTTGTCTTTTGGATACCATAGCCCATACTGTGCAGTTCCTTGTAGATATCTGAATATTCTTTTGACTGCTAGAAGGTGATTTTGTTTTGGTGTTGCTTGATATCTAGCCACAAGTCCTACTGCCAACATAATGTCTAGTGTAGATACTGTTAGGTATAGTAGACTTCCTATCATGGATCTGTAAAGTCTTTGATCTATATCAGTAGATCCATCATCAGCACATAGCTTGCATCCAATGATCATCGGAGTTGACATAGGTTTGCAGTCTTCCATTTTAAACTTTTTCAACATCTCTTTTACTTATTTTTCTTGTGAGATGAATGTACCTGTGTTCTTTTGCTGAATTTGAAGTTCTAAGTAGAAGGTGAGCTCTCCAATCATAGACATCTCAAACTCTGATTTCATTTCTTCAGCAAATCCTTTTGCTAACTCATCTTTGTTGCTTCCAAACATGATGTCATCAACATATACTACAACAATCAGGAGTTCATTTTAATTGGCCTTTATGTATAGATTGATGTCTAATCCTCCTCTCTTAAAGCCTTGTTTTTGCAAGTACTTATCCAACCTTGAATACCAAGCACGAGGAGCTTGTTTTAGCCCATATAGAGCCTTCTTTAGTCTGCACACATAGTCTTCTTTATCTGTTAATGAGAATCCTTCAGGTTGTTCCATGTAGACTTCTTCTTCTAGTTCTCCATTCAAGAAGGCATATTTCACATCCATTTGATATACCTTGAAGTCATGGTAGCATGCAAAGGCCAAAAACATTCTGATGGATTCCATTCTGGCTACAGGGGCAAATGTTTCATCATAATCAAGACCCTCAATTTGTGAATATCCCTTGCCGACAAGTCTGGCTTTATTTCTGATTACTTGTCCTTATTCATTCATTTGATTCTTGAATACCCATTTTGAGCCTATGACATTTTTCTCAGTGGGTCTTGGAACTAATTCCTAGGTATTGTTCTTCTCAATTTGGTCCAATCCTTCATTCATAGCATTCACCCAATACTTGTCCTTGCTAGCTTCTTCAAACTTCTTTGGCTCTATTTGTGATAACATAGCTAGGTATACTTCTTCTGTCTGTTCAGTTAGCTATCTTCTTGTCTGAACTCCTACACTCTTGTCCCCAATGATTTGATCTTCTGGATGGTTCATTTGAGTGTATCTTGAGGGGCCTTTTGAGCTTAGTTTAGTATCTTCTGTTATCTTTCTTGTTTCATTATCATCTTGGTTCTCTTCTTCATGATCTTTTGGAGGATTGCTGCAGTCTGTACTTCTTGTCTTGTTTGGTATTTCTTCATCAAATCTTACATCAATGATTTATACAATTTTTTGAAGAGTCTTGTTGTAGCACCTGTAACCTTTACTCTTGGATGCATATCCTAAAAATATTCCTTCATCTGCTCTTGCATCAAACTTCCCCAGATTTTCCTCATTATTATTTATGTAACACTTGCTTCCAAAGACTCTAAAGTGCTTGATTGATGCTGGTTTACCATGCCATAGTTCATAAGGAGTCTTGTCACTTTTTGGTATTAAATGAGCTTTGTTAAGAATATGCATAGCTGTGTGTACTAATTCTACCCAGAAGGTTTGGGGAATTTTACTTTCTTACATGATGGCTCTGGCAATTTGTTGTACAGACATGTTTTGTCTCTCTGCCACTCCATTCTGTTGAGGTGTCCCTGCAATAGTAAACTATTGTTTTATCCCATGTCCATTGCATAGGTCTGCAAAGTCATAGTCTATGAATTCACCTCCTCTGTCTGATCTGATTCACTTTAGCTTACATCCTGTTTGATTTTCTGCCAATTCCTTGAATATCTTGAATTTCTTAAGTGCTTCCGATTTATATTTGAGAAATGCAACCCATGTAATTCTTGAGAAATCATCTATTATCAGCATGAAGTAGGATTGTCCACTTGGTGTTTTAGTTCTTGAAGGTCCACACAGGTCCATGTGTACAAGCTGAAGTGGCCTACTTGTTGATAGCTCATCTTTGGTCTTAAAGGATGTCCAGGTCTGTTTTCCCAATTGGCAAGATTTTCATATGGTATTTGAAGGCCTTTTTATTGCTGGCATATCTCTGACTGCTTTCTTCTTGCTCAGTCTGATGATATGGTCGAAGTTAAGATGTCCCAATCTCCTATGCCATAACCATGGCTCCTCAAGTTTGCTAAGATGCCATGCTTCATTCTCTTCTTTCACTATGCAAAAATTACTCTTTGTTCGAACACCTTTGATCAGAGTCTTTCCTGTGGTGCTTGATCTGACTTCACAGTCTTGTGCTCTCAAAAGAACTTCACAGCCTTTATCACACATTTGACTGACACTCAGCAAATTTGCTTTCAGCCCATCCATAAATAATACATCTTGGGCCTTTCCTCTGCTATTATCTAGACTGACTGAGCCTTTTCCTTTGATTTTCCCTGCTTTGTCATTGCCAAAAGTAACATTTCTAGATTTATTTTCATCAAAGGTTATAAAATTGCTTCTATCTCCAGTCATATGCTTTGAGCAACCATTGTCCAAATACCATTGGATTTTTTGGTCTTGAGCTGTTAGAGCCAGGTCACATTTATTCACTTTCTATTTCCACTGCATGCATCCTTTTGTTTGGTACCTTTTCTGAGATGATTACCCACATTATCTGAGAGGACATTTGGAAGGCATATGTCCAATTTTATTGCATACACAACATTTAATTATATTTTTTGCAGGATTATGAGTACGAGTAAACTCTCCATGATTCATAAACCTCCTTGAGGTTTTTAACATCAATCTTTGTCCATATTTTCTACATTCAATGATTTTATGGCCAAATTCCTTACAGTAAAAATAGTATCCATAGAAACAATTTGCATACCTGATGAAAGGTTGTCTTCTCCATTTGTTTGCTTGAGACAATATCTTCACTGTTTGCATCCTTTGCTAGTTTGAATTAATCCTCCTTGTATGACAATATGCAACAATATGTCCCAGCTTTTGGCAGGCATAACAGGTGGCATTTTTCATAGGAGGGAAGAATCTCCTTTGATGGCTTCCAAATTTGACATACTCAGGGGTATATGTGCTTTTTTATGTTGGCTGAGTATTTATTTCATTCTTTGTTATTAGAGGTTCCTTCTGGTTTCTGTCTCCTTCATTGCATGTTTCTTCTTTTGTAGGAATCATTTGAGTTGCTTCATCATCCTTATTTTATTTTACAAAAATAATATTTTTGTTTTCCTTTTCTTTGCCTTTACTTGATTCTCCTTCATAGCTTATCCCAATTTTTATCAGAGGAGATCTTTGAGCATCCAGAATTTCATTCAACTTACCAGAGCTTGTCATTTGAGAAGAATTTATTAACACTTTCCTTTGGGAATTTTCTAATTTCTTCCTTAGGCATACTACTTCTTGTTCCAACTTCTCTTGTTCCTGAATTTTATCCTTAATTTGCTTAAGTAACATTTCTTCTACCTTCTTGGCTTCTTCAAGCTCTACTTTCAGCTAAATGAAGACTTTTGAATTTTGTTCTTCTCTTACATACTTGAGGAGAATGTCTTTCTATTTTCTACACTTCAGTTTGATTCTATCAATCTCCTCCAGGGCACTTCTTAGCTCCCCTCAAGATCAACTTCACCTTCTTCTTCATCTTCTAGAAGGAGTCCCTCAAGTTCTTCTATGGACATCAACATAAATTCAGAGGTTCCTTCTTCACTTGAGGGTTCATCTGAGTCTTCAGATGCATTTCTGTCTTGTTGAGCATAGAAAGATTTTCTATTGAATTTATTTCCTTTCTGCCAGTTGTTTGATATAGTTTTCTCTGATTCTTGAGCCTGATTCCTTGTTTTTTTATGAGGACACTTAGCAGCATAGTGTCCAACTCTTCCACATGTTAGCCATCAGTATTTTTTACATGTTAGTGATGACTATATCTACAGCTGAGTTTTCTAGAAACTGATTTCCTTATGTCAATATGTCATCCAGAAAACCCTCCTAAAACTTTTTCGCCTTTCTACCTTTTCAGTCCACCCCTGGCAAAATCAAAAACCTCATTATCACTATCCTATCTAGCTTCAGCCTTCTTGATCTGCCCATCAGCTTTAAAAGGAAAATCCACATCTGTTTCAAAAGTCTCCCCTATGTTAGGAAGTGGCGCTTTAAGACATTTCACCCTTGGCAATCATCAAAAAGCCAAAAGCCTCCATCTGCAACAGACCTACCATGACTGGCCTCTTACTTTGCAAATTAATTTGACAAGTGCCCCTAAGTCGCGCCACTCGATCCCCATCCATTGCATAAACCCCAATCTCAAGCCGACTATTAGTTTTTCACAAGAATATGGTTGCTACAAAGGTGTGAAATACTTATCTCATGGAGTAAATGCTTGGATTTGCTCATTAGAGGAACAAATGCTTCTAATGTAACTTGAGCCCGAGATATGGAGGTTCCAGAAACTGAAGTTTGCTATCCGTTGTAGACGACAAATTTTTTCCAAAGATGAAAATCACGTAAAGACACCACCGTCATTAAAGAACCGCAAATTGTCATGGCCTTAACCTCCTTCGTTTACAAGCAAAGGGGGTTAGGGCGCTCCTTCATCCACAATTCCACAAGCAGAGGGCGCTGGCCAATATTGACTTGGAAGATTGCAAAAGTCCAGTTTTGCTTTGTATTGAACAATGAAACAATATCTCCAGGTTTTATGAATTTGAGTGATGGTCATAACAGGAATAAAGTTGAAATATGCTAGCTCAAAGGAAAAAAGAGTCTGGTCTGATAAAGGAGGTCATCTGAAGCTTTCAAGTCATGTGAATTGTTGAAATTTAGAAAGGCCTGTCATTAGTAAAATTTCCAATCATAAGAAGCCTGCTTTCCACAAGATCAAATAGAATAAATGCTGACAAAAATGCCATTACACAGACAGAAAGAAAGTTCTAGGTTTTTCAAAAAGCACTGACCTCCATAGTCACAGAGACTATCTTTCAAGTAATTTGTCATGAGATGACCAAAGCAAATGATAATATCTCAGTCACCATTAGAACAGTGCAGGGAGACAGTGTTACTTTGGCTAGGGTTTTTGCTGAAACACAGGGATGCTTGCAAGAAGAAATGATAGTGTTGATGTTTTTTAAGTAGTTTGCTTACCATCACATCCAGAGAAAAACTGTGTCAAACAGATTTATCAAAAAACCTTCAGATACCTTACCTAATGAAGAGCCTCCTCCATGTATGAGCAGATGGCCAAAGCCATTGCAGGTTGTTGGAAATTGATTGATCTAAAGTGGAAGGATACAAAGAAATTGAACAGCAGTCATTGCACAGGTAAATGATAGTGTTTATCATACAAAGGTATTGGTTTTCCTATTCAAAAGAGTTGTCTGTCAAACTGTACCTATAGTGGAAGGGAGAAAATATTGAATATATATATGCCATTGATACCAAAAAGGGACAGTTTCCTTAAGGGAAAGGATCAAACAACAATCCAATATCACATGTCAAAAGTCCAAAGGAGCGCTTTTCAAGAAAGGGTGTTCAAAGTTTTAAAATGAATCTGGCGCATTCTGAATGGTTTTTCCTTGTTAAAAATCACCAAAAAGGTAAAACAGTGAACATAGTCTAGTTATGAAATGGTTCTATTTACAAAAAGGGTCAACACACCGGTCAAAGCAAAATGGTGATTGTGTATCAAAGAGCCCTGTGTATCAAAGAGCCCCGTTTTTCCTGTTTACAACGTATCTTTCGATGGACAAGGTGAATAAGTTTACCAATGGATGTATACAAAAAAAAAGTTGTTTTTATGACAAATAAGATGGATAGCGAGAAAAAACAAGTTTCTAGTATTAAATAAACAGAGATGTGGCATAATGTGTTGTCAAGCAGAGGATTGCAGTGAAAAATGCCCCTTTTGGAAGACCATAGCAGGCTATAAAAGATGCAGCAACTTGGCTTTTACAGTAGGAAAATGGTTGAAGGAACAATGCAAACACCAAGGCTATCAAAATACATTGACAAGGCAATCCCTGTCCTTCAGAAACAAAACAAGAAAGCGACATTCTCTTGACTGTTTTAAAGGAAGGGTTTCTATATCTCATGTATTAACCAGTGTTGTTCCAAACAGTGGCAGAAATAGCATAAAGATTATGGAGACATGTTTCTGAGTTTAAAGGTTTGGTGTTGAAATGTTCCCCAAAGGACAAAGCTGGAGGTCCTCTCCTTCTAACAACCGTGCAAAAGTAAATCAAAGTTCTCGTTTTTTTTAGCCATTGTTGTCGCTATAAAGAAGCAGTCCGTGATAGACGAATTCAAAGGTATGGCACCTGAGGCAACATGGAACACACCAAAGTTAAAACAACTGCAAGGGTTTTTCAAACAAAAATGCCTTGCAAAGGCCAAACCAAAGTCTCCGCTTCTCTTCACATTTCCAAAAAATGGTGACCGTTGGATAGAGCTGAATAAATACAAAGTTGAAAGGTGCGAGCGAGAGTTTCATGTTCAAAATTTAAAACTAAGTTTCCCCCCGCTCCATAGCATCAAACAAGGCAATTTCTGTCAAATAAAGCACAGTTTGCACGCCCGCACCGCGCGATGCCTCGCATTTGCGCGACGCGCCCGGGCTTCTTCGCACACAGCCACCTTCGCCGCCATTACGCACCGAGACAAAGCCGCTTCGACCACCCAAACAGCCGACCTCGACAGACCCATTGCGCGACGTGCTGTCTTCAAAGGGTGCCGCGCAGGTTTAGAGGGCTCCGGTGCTATTCCAGCCCTGCACGAGGATTTTGCATCGAAGTTAAAGGTATGCTATATGTTTTCCACCCGGTTCCAAAATTATAAAGTGCTACCAAGGTTTAAAGAGCCACTGTCAAGTTTGTAGAAGCCAGGTTTAAAATGTGATGAAAAGGATAGGGATAAACGCCGGAGAGGTGTGATGTTTTGATTCAAGGAACGCTTGTTCACTATTAAAACTGCTGCGAATTTTCACCACTTCACAATCAAAAAGTTCAAAACCTTGTCATTATAGTTGAAAAATAGTGTTTCCTGCACGGTGATCTGAAGTGTTAGATTTTGATGAAGTACTGACTGTGTCATCTAGAAACCCTACGGGAAAAGGGTGGGTGTTAAGACTAAGGGCAGCCTGTTTAAGTCTTCAAAGCATCGAAAGGCAGAGATTTACATTTTAAAACTGCAAAGAAGACTTTGTTATAGAAAGATAGGGTTCTAGTCTTAAAAGAGAAACTTTTCACACAGTCCTCCAAACGTTGCCACATTATCAAAGCAGTGAAGTGCACTCGTGGAAAGTTGGCACACTTATGCAAGGCAGAGTTGTAAATGACTGGAATTCTCCTTGAACAAGAAGAAAGGTGTATTGGTTGACATCTAAAGGTTTCAGGAACAGGGTAATCAAAACAACTCTCACAACAAACTCCCTCAAGAAATCTGCCCCTCTTCTTCACTACATTTTTCATACTGAGAATTTGTTGACAGAGTTTTTCCAAAGATGAACAGGACACTTTTTAGGGCAGGTTTTTTGATGGGAAGTTAACATTGGAGACAGAGAAGTCTGTTGACAAAGGTATTTTCAAGGTGGAAGAACATTTCTGAAGAGCAGGGTTTTAATATTGAAGATTGGTCTTAGAGACACAAATGCAAGTGTTGGTTGGCCTCTAACAATTCACAGGAGGAGTGATTCCTCAACACTGTGCACAGGAAACTTACACAGCAGTTTGACTCCTCTTTACTATACATTATCCTATTGAGAATTTTGCCTGGCTAAGGTACATTTAAAAGTGAAAGGCTGGTTTTAAAGAGAGCAGAGGTTGTGAATTCAAATACACTTGTTGCAGATCCTCCACCTCACATTGTTTCTCTGTCCAAGCAGCATATTGACACAGTTTCAATCCAGAAGGACATTTTACATATAGTGAAGGCAGTTTGCCTCTTCCAAAGTTTGTTCAAGTCAGAATGCCTCCAAAGCAAGATCATAGGAGCGGTCAACATAAGAGACATGAGCCTATCTCCACAGAAGAAATCAATGCTCACCCATCTGTGCTTTTCAATTTCCATGAAGTAGGCTGTCTTGATTTCTGCCAGAAGATAGAAGAAGTCAAGAGTTTTTCGCCACTAACACATTTGTGTGCTTTGAGATTCAAGGAAAAACACTTCCAATTGGCAGGTCTTGACTTCAAAATTTCTCCAAGGTATGTATCCAAGGCTACCAAGATCCCGTATCATGGTGAAAAGTGGTTTAAACAGGCTCATCTTGATCTAGAGGATTATAAACCTTTCATCAAGCCTGAACATAGGGAAACTATCACTGCTATTTTCCCTTTTTCCTATCTTCTTGACAGTTATGCTCCACTGATGAAAGCCATAATGAGATATTTCACTTGTGAATGGAGGTTTAATCGAATTTATGCCTATCATGTCCGCTTGTTGATGCATTTTACCAGAAGCAGGCAACTAAACCTTCCGTACTTTTTGTCCAAGAGCATAGAGAAAATGGCATCTACTATCCAAAAGAAGGCTCCACCTCAGCAAATCCCTTCTCTCTTTCATCATTCCTTGATCAAGATTATCTTCTTACACCAGCTAGAGAAGAAAGGGGTTTCATGGGATTTATTCATCAGCCATTCAGATTTTTCCACTGTCCCTCCTGTTCATGTGTCTCCTACTCAGCCTGTCCATCGCCCAGTGCCTTTGTCTAGTAGGCCTACACCTAGAAGTGAAGACCTCGTAATGACTACCGAATGTACCAAGTCAATGTGAAGAAGGAGAGGGTAGTGAACACCAAAGAACAGTATAGATGATGAAGGGCAAACAGTGCACATTGAGGTACAAATAAAGATATACAGGATGAGGGACAACAGCAGACAGCAGTTGAGGAGCAGCAAGTTGGGCAGGAAATTGAAACACCTTTTGAGCCACAAACTGGACAAGATATTGAGGAAGAACAGCAAGCTAAAGCTGCCACCTTAACGGTAACCAAGACTGTTCCTAGCAAGAGGAAATTGCCCAAAAAGACACCTTCTAGCATGTCAAGGAGGAAAAGCGCCAGATTAGCTTTCAAAGGCAAAAGTAAAATTGGAGAAAGTACAAAGCATGGAGGTGAATTAGCTATTATCCCTATCCCAAGCGATGATAGTGACAATGAGGCCCGCCTCCTTGAAAACCTCCTCATTCACAAAGAGGGGAAAATTGAGGTATTACAGGAAGATCTTCAAAGGGCGAGGAATTTCAACCACTTCTTGGAGGTTGAAAACAAACAGATGAAGTTTCATGCAACTATTCATGAGGCAAGGGCAATTAAGTATAAGAAAGAAGCAGAAAGGGCGCAAGCAAGAATTGAAGAGCTCATTGGTGAGTTTGATGATGAAGAGGAGGAAGACCAGCCTAGGCGGAAGAGGCCTAGGACCATCGGGCTTAGAAGAGCCTTGGAAAAGCAAAGAGCAGAAGAACAAGCCCATTTCCAAGCCTTTCCTCTCACTGCCCTCCTTGAGCAGGAAATTGAGGAAAACAAAGAAGCATGGCTTGAGAGGGCTAACAAGAATTTGGAAATGAAGCTTGAGAAGGCGAACAGTGATCTTGAGCTACAAAGAAAGAGGACTCTTCACTTTCAGAAGCTAAATCAGTTTGCCAGGCGAAAATTAAAGGTAGCACAAGAGAAATTGAAGAAGTTGAAAGGGAAGCGCCAGGCACGAAAAGAAGGGAAAAGCATATCAGCCCTTGATATTTTGGCATCAGCTTCGGAGCATGTTGCTATGGACCCTTGAGGGTCATGCATGCCAATTTTGGGCCTTGTTCGACAACTTTTTGTTTTTTGGCATTTTTTGGGTTTTTGGTCGAAAACTCATAATTTCGCCATTTCAGTTTGGTGAGTTGTCAAGGGAGGGGAATGATACCAATGGATGCCATAATTCCATGAGCAGGTCTCCAGCGATTTTTAGGGTATTTGGAGATCATTCGCCCCCTCAAATTGGCGAAAAACACCCTCATTTTGCACGTTCTGCCCGCCATATCAGCAGTCTGCTATTTTCTAGGTTTTTTCACACAGGTACAGTTTTGGATGACTTCCGGACCTCGGATTGAGTTGGTTCTAGTTGCGCCGGAAAGTAGACATAGAGAGCTTTCCAGCAAGCCCTCATGAGCCCCATTTCGACATCGGGAAGGCTGCCATTTGCATCCAGCAAGTCAGGGGACCTTTTTCAGGCATAAATATGAAGTATTTTTGTAATTTTTGAACTTCAAAAATCTGTTTTTCCCAAATGTGCGTTAAGCTATTTTTATCATTGGGAAATGATGTAAAGTCAATATAATTTCCGTTTTTAGCAGTTTTTTAGATATTTTATGGGATATTTTGTGCCTTGGGCTTTGCAAAGCCTCAAGGACAAGTTTAGATATTTTGACTTGGCCAATGGAATAGCTAGTTGCTCCATGAGGTTTTCCTCCCTCAAGCCTATTTATTCCATGGTTCTCATTGTAAATGAGAGGCTGAACTTGAGAGAAGAATTAATACATTGGTCATATGAGCTTTGAAGAATACACTTGAGTTATGATTTTTGGACTGCCTCTTGGATGCTTTTGAGGAATGATGAAGGATTGTTGATGGATTCCTTGACATGGTAGAATGGTATAGTGTTTCTTTATATGTCTTTGTCTTCTAGTTTTCATTCATAATACATATTTATTGCTGCTATAGATCAGTAGAGATTGATTTTGAGATATGCCCATGGAGGCACCTCTAAATCCCTGAATCTTCATAGCTTGATGTTTTCTTCTTCCTTAGTTATGCTAAAGAATTCTTAGCTGCTCTTTAGTAGCTTAAGGTATTGTTGCTAAGTTTTATTCATAAGTTCTATGTATGTTGAGTAGGATGTATGGTTTGCCCTACCTACCTATTAGCTGCCCATAGTTCTGCCCATAAAACTTTCTCTTTGACTGATTTGTTGATCATCTTGTTGAACCAAGGAGGCCTAGTCCCGATCTAGCCCTTCGCCTAAAACTATGAAAGCTTGTTTGTCAAAGTGCCCAATGACTTAGAGACTATGTTTAGGCGTTCCGGCGTAGTTTATGAGTTGTTAGTTTGTCTTATGTGTTTTCCCCAAAGTCTGATAGTCATTTCCCGAAGTTAGAGGGTCTTATACCTCTATGTATGGTTGGAATGTTTGATTTCTATGTATTAATTAGCTCATAGTTGCATTTAGCATGATTAATGGCTTGCTATAACATGTTTATGTCTGCTATAAACTAGTTACACTTGAAATCCCTTGTCTTTCACCAACTTGTTGTCCATTTAATCCATTTTTCCCAAAGATCCCTTCTACCATGAATCAAATCGGCCCTACAGCAGCTTTACATCATCACCTCATAGCTTCCTTGACCTGTTTGACCCCATAGCCCAATTTATCTACATCTTGTTATCCAATTTATGTATTTGATCAGTTTCATCCCTCACAAACTTAAAAAACCAAAAAACTAAAAACATACTTCATAACTAGCCTAATATCAGAACACCGCAAGTAAACACACCGACATCTTTTACACATATAGAGAGAGCTCTCTCTGAGTCCAGGAAGGCTAGGTCCTTGGGCTCCAAAGCTTGGTTTGATGTTACATCGTCATTTGGCTAGCCAATCGGCCAAATCACGGGACCCTAACATAATGGCGATCACGGTGGGACTCTGAGTAACAAAAATCTTAGATTCCCTAGACCTTAAGAAGCCTTTGAGAATAATATCTTGTGGAATTATCCCACAGCTCCCTAACATAATGGCGATCACGGTGGGACTTTGAGTCAAAACATCCTAGGTATCCCTTAGGAACTCTCAAAATCTCAGTCAAACTTAGAAGAGTAGAATCTGGTTGTCTCACCATCCTAGCAAAATGATGACTCAGCTGTAGGACACTCTTCCAAACCTTGTAGGCACATAAAAATCAAAAAACCCCAAAACACTCCCTTAGATTGGGTTTTGACAGTATTGATGGTGGACCATACAAGTATATCTCAAAACAACTGATAATCCACCTGGCGACTCCACTAAACTCTAGTAAGCCTTACTATTTTACTAAGCTCCAGGCTACTGTTGGAAATATGATGCAGAGTGTTGTCCTTGATGGCAACCCACTAAATGAAGATGAAGACATGTGACAGTTGACACGTGTTGTCCTTGATGGAAATACACCTGATGAAGTTATTCTTGACTTGATGGACTTGGTAAACGATGTAAATCTGATGTGATAGGATGTTTGTTAGCAATATGATGTAGTGTCCGATGTGATATGATGTTAGTAATATGATGCCGAAAAGTTGTCCTTGAATGACAATCCTCTTGATGAAGATGATGGCAACTACTTGATGAAGTCATACGGTAGAATATGTTCTTGATGAAGTAAATCTGATGTATCTACAGTGTGTACAGAAGGCAGTGAAGAAAAGAAGTCAGCATGTGCTAAATCTTGATAAAAAGAGTATGTCTCTATGAATACGCGGATCTGTCTAAGGCAAGTCGCGTATGCACACGGAAAAGAACGTTCCAAGTCGCGTATGGGCAAAAAGCGCTCAAAAAGTGCAAAAAAAGGGGCCCGTGTTATTGAAGACTCATGGTATTGATTTGGCTCGTGGTATTGAAGGCTCATGGTATTGCTTTGGCCCGTGGTATTGAAGGCTCCTGGTATTGCTTTAACCCGTGGTATTGAAAAAGGATAAACCTATATAAGGAGAAGAAATTCATTGTGCAAATCACGAGTGTGGGAGCAAGATGTCTGATCTTGAATGAATACTTCTCTGTGAAGTATATCTGTATGGAAAGGGTAAAGGTTTGATATTAGATCTGAATCTATGATGCACCTATGAATAAATGATGAAGCGGGATTTCTAGATCTGAAATGTATCTATATTTGCTAGATCTATTTATGGAATGCTTAGATCTGAAATGAGGCGAACATATGTCTGAAGAAAAAGGGTAAATCTGAACTAAATGTCTGATCTGAAGAAGTATGCTGCTCTATGATGGTTGAAAATCTATACGCTACTTCGCCGAAGAGGAAGCGCATATATACGCGGCTTCGCTGAAGAGAAAGCGCGTATGCGCAATAAAATTAGCTTTGTAATTTGTACTAAGTATACGCGAGTTTATATGGAAGGAAGCGCGTATATACGCGACATCAGAGAAAGGAAAGCGCGTATGCAAACTAGGGTTTGCTGAAGTAAAGGGTATGAAATATCTGATCTATTCTGCTGTGTTTCTGCTATCTGATTTGTGTTGATAAGTATCTGTTGGTGATGTATGTTTGTGCTTAAAAGTATTGAAAGGGTCCAGTATGAAAATATGATGAAACGTGGCCTGCAAGTTGTATTCTATTGAAGTTGATGGATCCAGTGTGAAAATTTATGAAACGTGGTCCAAGGTGGTGCTGAGGGTTGTAGCCTTCAGTCAGGGGGTCGTAGCTCCCTTCCAGGTGAGGCTGGTAAACGAGAGCAGGGGGTCGTAGCTCCCTTCTAGGTGAGGCTGGTAAACGAGAGCAGGGGGTCGTAGCTCCCTTCCAGGAGAGGCTGGTAAACGAGTCAGGGGGTTGGAGCTCCCTTCCAGGAGAGGCTGGTAAACGAGCGCAGGTGGGTGCCTGCGTGCTGGTCAAGTCTGCGCCAGCACATATGTTGTAAGATGTTTTCTCTATAATAAAATATTGAAGGCTGAGCAACTGCAGCGGTGGTTTTCTCCCGACTTGGGTTTCCACCTAAAAATCCTGGTGTTCATGTGTGATGCTTTATGTGATGGTTTATTCTGTTCCTACTGCACATGTTTACTGCTTATTGAACATCTGATGAATGAATAATGGAATGATCTAAGCAAAGAACTAATGACATAATTAGATCTCTGTGTATACGCGAGTTTTATGAAGGATATCCGCGTGTATACGCTAGTTGGCTTCAACAAAGTAGTGTATGGGTTTTAAAGGAATGAAAAAGTAAAAAGTTTGAATATGCAGTAAATACTGATTCACCCCCCCCTCTCAGTATTTTTCCCAACAATTGGTATCAGAGGTGGTCCTTCTGCAGAATCTTGATCGCTTGAAGGAGATCCGTAACAATGGGAAAAAGGAAGAATGAAGGTCTTGAAGCTACAGTCATCTCTCTAGAAGCATCAAGTAAGAAGAGTGAGGAACCTCTACAACTAAATGAAAATGAAGAACTTGGAGCAAAATCACAATTAAATACATAGAACTTCTACAAGCGAGATCTTGAAGAATCAAACAAGAAAAAATGCGAGGACTTGAAGAAATCATTTCCCTCGAAGAAGACACGGATAAATCAAATAAAAAAGAATGCAGGGACTTGAAGCAGAAAACATATCTGCGAAAGAAGATCTCAAAGCATCGAAAAGAATAATGAAGCTACAACATACAGAAGAAAAACAAGATTGGGTAGAAAGAGATTCTAAATGTGAAGGATCAAGTAGAAGATGGAAGAAGGAAAGAAGAAAGCATGACAAAGCAATGTCAAGCCTTGGAGGTTGAGGTAAACATTCTCAAAGGTAAATTAGAAGAAAAGGTAAAACTTTTGAGGTTTCATGATAGTACTCATATTTTGGACAATATTCTAAGTAATCAAAGGTCTCCTGCTATCAAACTTGGTCTTGGTTTCCATGAAAATGTTAAAGGAGAATCTAGCTCACAAGGAGGTGCTAAAGAATCAAAGGACATCAATGCAAAAACTGAAGTGTTGAAAGAAACAAAAGATCAACCAACAATCATGAACTCTCAAAGGAATTTATTCAAGAACGTTGAGTGTTTTAAATGTCATAATTATGGGCATGTTGCAGCAAATTGCAGAAGCAGAACAATTCAGCCACAAACAAACGGATTCTACTCGAAAGATGCTCTAGTTTCTTGGAGGATATTGTTTTTCATGTAACAAGTATGGACATAAAGCAGCTGATTGTAAAAGGAGGAAGATTAGAAATACTCATCATGATTCTTATGTTTATTTCTCTGGCCACATGAGATGTTATGCCTGTAACAAGTATGGACATGTAGAAAAAGAATGCAGGATGAACAGATCTGGGAAAGTGGATAACTTCCAGCACACAGATAGAAAGTTCAAACAAATCTGGAAGAAGAAGGAGGACCGATAAAAAACGTAGGGAATTCAGACCCTACTGCAGTCATCCGCTTCTGAAGCTTACTTCTCTGATTGACTGCAGGAATGATATGAGATACATTATGAGATTTAGTAATGTATCGTCACAGGGGGAGCAATGCATGATGACTCTCATGGTTGATTTGATTACTTTGGTTATATGAATTTCTGACAGTGCATCTAGTGTAAAGAAAAGACAAGAACAGAAGGTAAATTTGCAGGAGAAGATGAAGGTGTGAAATTTTCTATATTTCACCTTCCATATGCGGGTTCTATGAAACAAAGTCGCGTATACATGCGAGTTACAGTAGACACAGTCGCGTATGCATTAATGGTAAGAAAATTTATCTGATAGCTGAAGATCTGGAGCAGAGGTCCAGGGGGAGCATCAGTCTGACTGCTGATGATTGCACTATTAGCATTATTCTGGTTATACTCATAATAATGAAATGATACATGGGTTCTTGTGTTGAGCATTATGGATGAAGCATGGTTGCTTTATGATGAAGAGTATTCGTTGCTGAAATGAAAGTCTTATAATTCAGAGACAAGGACAGATCATGCAAAGATTGTTGATGATGACTTGCTGATGAAGGTGTTTCAGATTGCACAAGTTAAGAAAGAGCACTGGTTTAGGGGGAGCAGCAGGTTGAATACTAATGATGGCATTGTTGGCAATATGACTGCTTATTCTTTGGTTATTGTGATACTCATGCTCAAATAATCATGGCTTGGTACATGGTTTATGATGATGAGACGTTGAATGAGCTGTTTTTACTGTTTGCTGAAGTTTATCTATTGGATAAATTTGGAAGTCTTGTGATTCAGAGATAAGAATAGTTCATGCATAGTTTTTTACTATGGCTGAGATCTTTTCCTACATATGTTACTTCATGTTAAATCTTGAAGATCTTGATGATATTGGACCACATGGATGATTACTTGACACATATTTGAAGATGTTGTTTTGGTATGACAATCTCTCTTGGAAAGGTTGTATTGATGCTGCAAAGAATATGAAGGCTTGGTTACTAATGTGCTTCTGCTACAACCATTGGATGACGCTTGAAGACACAACTGCACCTTTCTATCTATCTGTAGTCCAGGGAAGCATTCAAAAGAAGCTGAACACTGTCTTTTTCTCACAGAGAATCAGATCTGGTTGAAATTTAGAAGATGGCTTGGGATACGCGGGTTTCTGGCTCGGTCGTATATCTGTGAGGTTCTGTCCTGAAAAACCGCGTATGCGATTCTTGACAAATTATGGTTGGAGTCGGCTCTCTTCGGCACGATTCGTCTTGTTTGGTATATCACGATCTTTGTTGGTATCTCTTGGTGGTTTTCTGGATTCTCACCTTCTTTGGCTCTTCTAATGTTTTGATGAAGATGCCTTGATGATTTGTTGGTGAAAGTGTTCAGGATGCAGAAACTAAGGGGGAGCCTTAGTCATATGAAAAGGATGCATGGATGCACAGATTCAGGGGGAGCATTAGCTTTGCTGAGTATAATGCATTATGATAGTTCTTTTATATGATCTCTCTTGAGGTCTTCTTGGTATTGGTTATGAAAATTCATATTTGTATCTTTGATGAAAAGGTCATGTGGAGACCCATGATGTAAATTGTAATTTTCAGTCATGTAAGGACTTGTCAAATTTTGTAAACCCACTTGGTTGGGTAGCTGAGTCAAATTTGTAAACCCACTTGGTTGGGTAGTTGAGTCTCATATGTAAATCCACTTGGTTGGATATTTTTTGTAAGTATGAGTCATTGGTGATAGGAAAGTCATTGAGTCATGTACTTCTTTGGAAAATATGTTTGAAGATTCAGCATGAACTCAGGGGAAGCTTGGCCACTTCAGTACATATCAGACCTGCAGAACGCTTCTTCCACATGAGGAGAAAAGGGGAAGAGTATGTTGATCTGCCCTTTGCCCTTGATGTCAAAGGGGGAGAGTGTGTTAGTTTTGATGTTGGTTTCCTTGCCCTTGATGTCAAGGGGGAGAGTGACATGGTGTTTGGATACGGATAATGGTGTCAAAGAATGGGGAGAGTGACATGGTGTCAATGTATTCTTAATGTACCTATCTGTTGTGGTGATCAAACACCATCGTGGTTGCCATCAAGTCCAAAGGGGGAGATTGTTGGCAATATGATGCAGAGTGTTGTCCTTGATGGCAATACACCTGATGAAGTTATTCTTGACTTGATGGACTTGGTAAACGATGTAAATCTGATGTGATATGATGTTTATTAGCAATATGATGCTGAGTGTTGTCCTTGAATGACAATCCTCTTGATGAAGATGATGGCAACTTACTTGATGAAGTTGCGCTTGGTAGAATATGTTTTTGATGAAGTAAATCTGATGTATCTATAGTGTGTACAGAAGGCAGTGAAGAAAAGAAGTCAGCATGTGCTAAATCTTGATGGAAAAAGTATGTCTCTATGAATACGCGGAGATGTCTAGGGGAAGTCGCATATGCACGCGGGAAAGAACGTGATAAGTCGTGTATGTGAAAAAGCGCTCAAAAAGTGCAAAAACAGGGGCCCGTGGTATTGAAGACTCATGGTATTGATTTGGCTCGTGGTATTGAAGGCTCATGGTATTGCTTTGGCCCGTGGTATTGAAGGCTCGTGGTATTGCTTTGACCCGTGGTATTGAAAAAGGATAAGCCTATATAAGGAGAAGAAATTCATTGTGCAAATTATGAATGTGGGTGCAAGATGTCTGAGCTTGAATGAATACTTCTCTCTAAAGTATATCTGAATGGAAAGGGTAAGGTTTGATATTAGATCTGAATCTGATGCTGCCTATGAAGAAATGATGAAACGGGATTTCTAGATCTGAAATGTATCTATATATACTGAATCCATATGGAATGATTAGATCTGAAATGAAGGCGAACAACGCTACCGGAAAGAAAAAGGGCAATCGAACTAAATGTTTCTTACGAAGAAGTATCTTTGCTCTATGATGGTTGAAAATCCTCATACTTAGCGAAGAGGAAGCGCATATATACGCGGCCCATTTTGAAGAAACGTATGCGCAATAAAATGCTTTTGTAATTTGTACCCCTGATGTCACAACGAGTTTATATGGAAGGAAGCGCGTATGCAAACTAGGGTTTGCTGAAGCATGGGGTATGAAACATCTGATCTGTTCTGCTGTATTACTGCTATCTGATCTGTGTTGTCTGAATTGGTAAGTATCTGTTGGTGATGTATGTTTGAGCTTAAAGGTATGGAATGGGTCCAGTGTGAAAATATGATGAAACATGGCCTGCAAGTGTTGTTCTATTGAAGTTGTTGGATCCAGTGTGAAAATTGATGAAACTTGGTCCAAGGAGGTGCTGAGGGTTGTAGCCTTCAGTCAGGGAGTTGTAGCTCCCTTCCAGGTGAAGCTGGTAAACGAGATCAGGGGGTCGTAGCTCCCTTCCAGGAGAGGCTGGTAAACGAGTCAGGAGGTCGTAGCTCCCTTCCAGGAGAGGCTGGTAAACGAGCGCAGGTGGGTGCCTGCGTGCTGGTCAAGTCTGCGCCAGCACATATGTTGTAAGATGTTTTCTCTATAATAAAATATTGGTGAGCAAGCTATGACCAGTGGTTTCCATGAAACTTGGGTTTCCACCTAAAAATCCTGGTGTTCATGTGTGATGCTTTATGTGATGGTTTATTCTGTTCCTACTGCACATGTTTACTGCTTATTGAACATCTGATGAATGAATAATGGAATGATCTAAGAAAAGAACTAATGACATAATTAGATCTCTGTGTATACACGAGTTTTATGAAGGATATCCGTGTGTATACGCTAGTTGGCTTCAGCAAAGTAGCGTATGGGTTTTAAAGGAATGAAAAAGTAAAAAGTTTGAATATGAAGTAAATACTGATTCACCCCCCCCTCTCAGTATTTTTCCCAACAGCTACTATCCGATAGACCTATCCCATCGCTCACTAACATAGCGGGAGATGGTGGGACACTGAGTACATAATAGTCCAGCAAACTCTTATAGACTCTTTGGTCCTTTAGGTACCATAAACAAGCAAGTAGTCCATAGACCCATTTTTTAGAGTAAACTCTTTTTGTTCTCATCACCCTAGCAAAGTGTTGAAACAAGTCTACGATACTTTAACAAAACATAGGCTGCACATAAAACTCAGAGAATCCAAAAACATTCTCAGATTAGTTACTGGTGGTGGACCATAGCTATCTTCACAAAAACAACCCAGTTCCACCTGGCGACTCCACTAATCCATCCCTTTACTTTTGACCATCCTTCGCCTTAGTAAAACCTTAGAAAAATCACCCATCCAGAACATTCACCAATATCATTCTCTCTAAACTCTGGATCTAAAATCTGGCTTCACGAAGAATCAATACCAGATCCCATCCAGACCCAAATCCCCCTATCATAGTAGATGACCCAGAGAAGATTCTGTGGCAAGTTTCTGAAACTGACCATCTAGCTACTGGTAGATCCATCCGTAGAGCAAGATCTGTACCTAAACATCGCACTATCCTACTAGATTCACCTTTTGAATTAGAGTCATCACAAACTCTTCCCAGAAGAAAATCATATAGTAAGATAAACTTTGACGATCTTGAACCCCTAGACCCACCACAAAGTACTATTAGGGAAACTTCACCCACCACTCCTCCTGATTTCCAGCTTCTCTATCAGTTTGGCTCCTATCATCCCAGATCTGCTCAAAACCAGATCACTAGTCCAAGTTCATCCGCCACACCTGGTCAAACCACCACTGTTCAAACCACTTCACTTCAGCCTACTAGTCCTCATCTTGTACATCATCCACTAGCTCCAGTCATGGCAGCCTGGTATGCACCTTTGGTGTTGCCACCGCCTTTAGCTCCTCTCCCAAACAAATATCAAGACAAAATCCCACACTTTACTGGAGAAGACACCACTACACCTCAACAGCATATAAGTAGGATGACTGATGCTTATGAACACCTGGAGGTACAAGACGAGACCGTCAGAATGAGAATATTTGCCCAAAGTCTTGGGGGTGAACCCAAAGCATGGTTCAAAATCTTAGCTCCAAATAGCATCCATGATATCCCAGAACTACATCAAGTCTTCAGAAATAGGTGGGAAATCTGAAGAAACCCCATTCAAATCCTGTCAGAATATAACAACCTAAAACGGGAAAATGGGGAAAGTGTCCAAGCTTACTGTACTAGGTTCAACAGTGTATATAACTCCCTCCCACCTCATTTCAAACCCCCACTTGGTTTAGCCTTGGCGAAATTCCCCGAGGGGTTTGATCCTAACATGACATATCATCTGAGAGACAAGGATCCCCTTACCTTGGAGGAAATGCAACAAATAGCTATAAAAGCAGATGCCAACTTAGCTGAAAAAAGAGCTAGAACTAGATTAGAAAGAAAAGTCACCTATAGAGATGAGGTCTCCACTTCATCACCTTCCTTAGATCCCAGAATAGATGACTTAGTCAAATCCATGGCTAAAATGTGGGAAAAGATAAATGAAAAAGCTCCTATTAGGGACAACCAGCCAAACCCTCCAATCAGAAACCGAAACCAAAACTTTAGGAGGGAACAGCCCCAAAACAGACCAAGGGAAAATGACCAACAGATTAGGCCACCATTCAATGAAAACTATGTGGAAGAGGATGATAGAGATACAGAACCTCTTGATGAAATTCATCTAAACCTCATAGGATCTGATAGTGAGAGTGAGGTGTACCTCACAGAAGAAGAATAATCCTTCTTTTCGCCTGATCAAGATGAGACCAACTATGAAGATCTTGACGACCCTGCCATATATTTTCATAATGCCATTATAGAAGCGCACAGGGAATATGACCTTAGAAGTAAAAGAAACCAAGATAATGTCAAGAAAGGTAACTCAGATACTGCTAAAGTCCCTAATACCACCCTCAAGAAAGCAGTAGGCAATGACAAAATCAAGGTTGAGAAGACTGATCAAAGCAAAGCTAAAGTTATCCAAACTAGTCCTCTCTCAGATACTCCTGGTACTTCTACAAAAGTCACCGAAACAACTATGGCAAACAAAATCCCAAAACAAGGTCAACAAACTCAGAACATAGAAAAGGTCGTGGCTGAAAAAACCGAAACAAACATATCTAAACTTCAGCTACCTTTCAGCTTTGAAGGCGAAATCGCCAAGATTAAGATCACCATGCCTCTTACTGAACTCATTGCCCAAAACTCTTATAAATCCCAAGTACTAAAAGTCTTAAATCTAGGGAATGATGCAAACACTGTTAATCTCACTGATGACATTCCCGAAGTATTGTTTGGTCCAAAGGTAGAGGGAAAATTCCAAGAGGGAGCTACTCTTCCATTTTACATTAGCCTAAACATCCACGACCAAATCCTCCATAATGCCATGCTAGACTCCGGCGCCTCGCATAATCTTATGCCGAAGGTAGTAATGGAAAGACTAGGCCTGGAAATCGCAAGACCATACAAAGACTTGTATTCATTTGATTCAAGTAGAGTCCAATGCCTAGGTTTGATCAAAGACCTTTGTTTTAGTCTGGCCCAAATACCCGCGAAACACCTAATCATGGATATAGTGGTGGCAGACATTCCCCCCAAGTACGGGATGCTTCTATCCAGATCTTGGGGAGCCAAACTCCAAGGGAATATCCAACTGGACATGTCATATGCCACCATTCCTGTGTTTGGTCAGACTAGAATACTTTACCGCGAATCACACATGAAATACATGATTAGCAGTCAATATAGGCCAGATAACATTCCAATGTGTTCTTTGCGTTCCGACCTAAACTCTTTCATTATGCATATTGATGTAAACATGGAGGAAGAATTAGAAGAAACTGATATAGACTTAGATCCACCACATCAGTTGTCCTTGGTGCCTTATGACGAACTAGACACTCAAAATTACCATGATCATGAACAACTGGGTCTTGAGGAAAGTAAGTTTCCCCTTTCCAAATTAGGATTAGAGCAAGAAGCGCAAACCCTCATGTACTATCAAGCAAATTGCTCTAGCTTTAGTCAAACACCAGCAGTAACTTGTGGAAATTTCTTCCGGGTAAAAGCTTTAGAAGACCTACACATCATAAACCTGAATCCTCCTACTGCAAATAAAACTTTGACCATAACCTCAGTAGCTCAACATCTTGAGAAAATGCCAGATGAACTTCTTATGAGCAAGGATGACAGTTATAATCCCAGCATACCCGAACTACTGAAATTGGCTCATATTTTGTCTTTTCATGAAGAACTTAGAAATGCTAAAATCAGGAATTTCATGCAAAATACTAATTTCTGCAGAAAAAACAAGGGAAAACATTGTATCACTACCTTTTCCTCAAAGAACAACTTTAACAAAAGCAAACACAACAAACTGAAACAAACTGAAATGATCGAGGAGAAAACTAGTGGCCATAGAATCTGCTTTGATTTTAGAAATAATACTGCATCTCCATATAACAAAAATCATGTTTTTTCTACCCAAGATCATGATTCACCAATTAAAGGTGTTTTTAATCATGTGTTCTTGCAAGATCATGTTTCAGGTCATAATCATAAGATTCCTTTGCAAAGTAGACAACTTAAAGATTTTTTCCATTTTGCGAGAGGTAGATCTGATTTCAAGTTCAAAATTGCAAAACCACCCAATATCAAAAATCTGTTCATGAAGGCCATGTTCCCAGTTTTAAATTTTTGTGTTTTTGCATACCTTGATGATGTCACTATCTATTTCAAGAATTACCAAGAGTACATACATTACTTGAAGAAAGCATACAATAAGGAAAGGAGTGGAAATCAGATATTCAGAGAGGTACAGAGGGAGGATACTGGGCTGTTTAGAGATTCTTGCATGAATCCCTATGTCATGTTAGAGAGAGAAAATTTCCCAAATTTTTCTTTTCAGGAGTTAAGTGGGCCAAGGGTGAGAGGAGATCCTTACGAGGATAAGATGCTGAAATTCCGTCATTTCCAAGATTTTTGAGGTTGAAACACTTTCAGTCATTGTACATACCATTGTTTGAAATATTGAAAAAATAGAAAAGTCAAAAACAGTAAAAGATAGGAAAGTCAAAAACAGTAAAAAGCAGAAAAGAGGGCAAGTGAAGATAGAACCAAGGCCCCATGTTCCAAAAAATAGTCTTTTGGAAAGCGAGCAAGTCTAAATGCTGCTACTAGTGCTCCAATGTCTTGTTCAGCTATCTAGCCTAATCATAGCTGAGCATGTTTTAATTTATTTGCTGATAAGTTAGTGAGTGCCAAGATAGTCAACATTGTGTAAGATTGACTTATCACAGAGCTTAGATTAGGGAGAGATTCTGGTTCCACATGCCTAAAACAGAACCAAAGAGAGAAGCGAGGGATGAAAAATATATTGTACATCTTAGCCCCGCTTGTCTAGTTTCCCTTTGTTGCAAAATAACATTTGTGTGCAGCTTGTCTTTTATGCCGCAAATGCATGACAAATCAGACTGTCTAATCCTGATTTGATCATTTTGAATTTCATGTTTTAGATTAGAGAAAAAAATCCTGTCAAACTGCTTAATCTTGACAGTCGATCTAGCATAGGTAGAGTAATGAAGGAGTTCATCAGTTTAATCTGAACTCCTGGCAGATATAAGAATAGAAATAGATAGGTTCATTTCGCAAAAAGAAAAATATACATTGTCAAAAGGCTGCTAGTTCAAATGTGCCAAAGAGAAGAAAAAATGTTAGGAAAGATAGTGGGGTAGGTAGAAGTATTATTGATGTTAACCATGCTGTCACTTTTCAGAAATAGCATCAAAGAAAGGTGAAATTTTGCGCCAATGGATAAGGCACTGGTCTTCATAAGCCAAAAATCTGAATTCTGGACACCTCCTGACGAGGAGCTGCCCTCCCCAAATGGAGCCACTGTTAGCCATCAGTATTTTTTACATGTTAGTGATGACTATATCTATAGCTGAGTTTTATAGAAAATGTTTTCCTTATGTCAATATGTCATCTAGAAAACCCTCCTAAAACTTTTTTTTGCCTTTCTACTTTTCAGTCCCCCCTGTCGAAATCAAAACCTCATTATCACTATCCTATCTAGCTTCAGCCTTATTGATCTGCCCACCAGCTTTAAAAGGCAAATCCACATCTGTTTCTAAAGTCTCCCCTATGTTAGGAAGTGGCGCTTTAAGACATTTTACCCTTGGAAATCATCAAAAAGCCAAAAATCCTCCATCTGCAACAGACCTACCATGACTGACCTCTTACTTTGCAAATTAATTTGACAAGCAGCCCTAAGTCGCGCCACTCACATCCCCTAGATCTCAGCACTGCATAAACCCCAATCTCAAGTTGACTATTAGGTTTTTCACAGCGTTCTATGGTTTCTACAAAGGCAGGAAATATAATTTCATCTCATGGAGTAAATTCTTGAATTTACAGTTAGAGGAACAACTGCTTCTAAATGTAACTTGAGCCTGTGATATGTCTGCAAAACAGAAAGCTACTCATCCAGACTTTACAGTTCTTTCCAGCATGAAAATCACAGAAAGACACCACTGTCACAGCAAACTGGCAAATTGTCATGGCCCAGAACCTCCTTCATTTACAAGCAGAGGGTTAGGGCGCCTCCTTCATCCACAAGCAGAGGGCGCTGGCCAATATTGACTTTGAAGATTGCAAAAACCCAGGTTTGTTTTTACTGAACAGTGAAACAATATCTTCAGGTTTTATGAATGTGACTAATGATCATAACAGAAATGGAGTTTGAAATATGCTAAAGGAAAAGGAGTCTGGTCTGATAAAGAAGGTCATCTGAAGATTTCAAGTCATGTGAATTGTTGAACTTTAGAAAGGCCTGTCATCAGTAAACATTCCAATCATAAGAAGCCTGTTTGTCCGCAAGATCAAATGGAATAGATGTTGACAACAAAGGCCATTACACAGGCAGAAAGAAAGTTCTTGGTTTCTCAAAAGACACTGACCTCCATAGTCACAGAGACTATCCTTCAAATGGTTTGTCATAAGATGACCAAAACAAATGATGATATTTCAGTCACCCTTAGAGCAGTGCAGAGAAACAGTGTCACTTTGGCTAGGGTTTCTTCTGAAACACAGTAATGCTTGCAAGAAGAGATGCTAATATTGATGTTTTTCAAGAGGTTCACTTACCATCACATCCAGAGAAAAGCTGTGTCAAACAGATTTGTCGAAACACCTTCAGATACCTTACCTGATGAAGAGCCTCCTCCATGTATGAGAAGATGGCCAAAGCCATTGTAGGTTGTTGAAACTGATTGATCTAAAAATGCAGTGGAAGGATACAAAGAAATTAAATAGAAGTCATTGCACAGGTAAATAATAGTGTTTATAATACAAAGGTGTTGGTTTTCCTATTCAAATGAGAATGTCTGTCAAACTGTACCTGTAGTAGAAGGGAGAAAATATTGAATATATATATGCCATTGATACCAAAAAGGGACAGTTTCCTTAAGGGAAAGGATCAAACAACAATCCAATATCACATGTCAAAAATTCAAAGGAGCGCTTTTCAAAAAATGGTGTTCAAAGTTTTCAAATGATTCTGGTGCATTCTGAATGGTTTTTCCTTGTTAAAAATCACCAAGAAGGTAAAACAGTGAACATACTCTAGTTACGAAATGGTTCTATTTACAAAAAGGGGTCAACCCACTGGTCAAAGCAAAATGGTGGCTGTGTATCAAAGAGCCCTGTTTTTCCTGTTTTACAATCTTATCTTTCAGATGGACAAGGTGAATAAGTTTACCAGTTGATGTATAAGCAAAAAAGTTGTTTTTATGGACAGTCAGTATGGATAGTTTGAAACAAACAAGTTTCCATTATTAAATAAACAGAGATGTTGCATAATGTGTTGTCAAATAGAGGATTGCAGTGAAAAATGCCCCTCTTTGAAGACCATAGCAGGCTATAAAAGATGCAGCAACTTGGCTTTTGCAGTAGGAAAATGGTTGAAGGAACAATGCAAACACCAAGGCTGTCAAAATACATTGACAAGGCAAGCCCTATCCTTCAGAAACATAACAGTGTTTAAGAATTCTCTTGATTGTTTTAAAGGAAGGGTTTCTATATCTCATGTATGTGACCAGTGTTGTTGAAAACAGTGGCAGAAATAGCATAAAGATTATGGAGACAGGTTTCAGAGTTTAAAGGTTTGGTGTTGAAATGTCCCCTAAAGGACAAAGCTGGAGGTCCTCCTTCTAACACCTGTGCAAAAGTAAATCAAAGTTCTGGTTTTTTTTTAGGCCATTGTTGTCGCTATAAAGAAGCAAGTCCGTGATAGACGCGTTCAAAGGTATGGCAAATCTCCAAAGCAAATATGGAACACACCAAAGTTAAAAGAATCAAAGGGTTTTTCAAAACAAAAATGCCTTGCAAAGGCCAAACCAAAGTTCCGCTTCACATTTCAAAAAATGGTGACCGTTGTAAAGAGTTGAAATAACATAAAGTTGAAAGGTGCGAGCGAGAGTTTCATGTTCAAAATTTCAAACTAAGTTTCCCTGCCTCCATAGCATCAAACAAGGCAATTCTGGTCAAAATAGCATAGTTTGCACGTTCTTACACTGCGCGACGTGCCTGCATTTTTGCGCGACGCGCCTGGGCGAGGATTTACACGGGCCACCTTTGTCAGCGCGACGCGCCTGTACAGTGGCGTGACGCGCCTGTACAGGCCGCCCAACCACCCGACAGGCCGACTCGACAGGAAATCTATTGCGCGACGTGCTGTCTTCAAAGGGTGCTGCGCAGGTTTAGAGGGCTCCGGTGCTATTCCAGCCCTGCACGAGGATTTTGCATCGAAGTTAAAGGTATGCTATATGTTTTCCACCCGGTTCCAAAATTATAAAGTGCTACCAAGGTTTAAAGAGCCACTGTCAAGTTTGTAGAAGCCAGGTTTAAAATGTGATGAAAAGGATAGGGATAAACGCTGGAGAGGTGTGATGTTTTGATTCAAGGAATGCTTGTTCACTATTAAAACTGCTGCGAATTTTCACCACTCCACCATCAAAAAGTTCAAAACCTTGTCATTATAGTTGAAAAACAGTGTTTCCTGCACGGTGATCTGAAGTGTTAGATTTTGATGAAGTACTGACTGTGTCATCTAGAAACCCTACGGGAAAAGGGTGGGTGTTAAGACTAAGGGCAGCCTGTTTAAGTCTTCAAAGCATCGAAAGGCAGAGATTTACATTTTGAAACTGCAAAGAAGACTTTGTTATAGAAAGACAGGGTTCTAGTCTTAAAAGAGAAACTTTTCACACAGTCCTCCAAACGTTGCTACATTATCAAAGCAGTGAAGTGCACTCGTGGAAAGTTGGCACACTTATGCAAGACAGAGTTGTAAATGACTGGAATTCTCCTTAAACAAGAAGAAAGGTGTATTGGTTGACATCTAAAGGTTTCAGGAACAGGGTAATCAAAACAACTCTCACAGCAAACTCCCTCAAGCAATCTGCCCCTCTTCTTCACTACATTATTTCATACTGAGAATTTGTTGACAGAGTTTTTCCAAAGATGAACAGGACACTTTTTAGGGCAGGTTTTTTGATGGGAAGTTAACATTGGAGACAGAGAAGTCTATTTACAGAGGTATTTTCAAGGTGGAAGAACATTTCTGAAGAGCAGGGTTTTAATTTTGAAGATTGGTCTTAGAGACACAAATGCAAGTGTTGGTTGGCCTCTAACAATTCACAGGAGGAGTGATTCCTCAACACTGTGCATAGGAAACTTACACAGCAGTTTGACTCCTCTTTACTATACAGTATCCTATTGAGAATTTTGCCTGGCTAAGGTACATTTAAAAGTGAAAGGCTGGTTTTAAAGAGAGCAGAGGTTGTGAATTCAAAGACACTTGTTGCAGATCCTCCACCTCACATTGTTTCTCTGTCCAAGCAGCATATTGACACAGTTTCAATCCAGAAGGACATTTTACATACAGTGAAGGTAGTTTTCCTCTTCCAAAGTTTTTTCAAGTCAGAATGCCTCCAAAGCAAGATCATAGGAGCGGTCAACATAAGAGACATGAGCCTATCTCCACAGAAGAAATCAATGCTCACCCATCTGTGCTATTCAATTTCCATGAAGTAGGCTGTCTTGATTTCTTCCAGAAGATAGAAGAGGTCAAGAGTTTTTCGCCACTAACACATTTGTGTGCTTTGAGATTCAAGGAAAAACACTTCCAATTGGCGGGTCTTGACTTCAAAATTTCTCCAAGGTATGTATCCAAGGCTACCAAGATCCCGTATCATGGTGAAAAGTGGTTTAAACAAGCTCATCTTGATTTAGAGGATTACAAACCTTTCATCAAGCCTGAACATAGGGAAACTATCACTGCTATTTTCCCTTTTTCCTATCTTCTTGACAGTTATGCTCCACTGATGAAAGCCATAATGAGATATTTCACTTGTGAAGGGAGGTTCAATCGAATTTATGCCTATCATGTCCGCTTGTTGATGCATTTTACCAGAAGCAGGCAACTAAACCTTCCGTACTTTTTGTCCAAAAGCATAGAGAAAATGGCATCTACTGTCCAAAAGAAGGCTCCACCTCAGCAAATCCCTTCTCTCTTTCATCATTCCTTGATCAAGATTATCTTCTTACACCAGCTAGAGAAGAAAGGGGTTTCATGGGATTTATTCATCAGCCATTCAGATTTTGCCACTTTCCCTCCTGTTCATGTGTCTCCTACTCAGCCTGTCCATCGCCCAGTGCCTTTGTCTAGTAGGCCTACACCTAGAAGACTCAGAATGACTACTGGGAAGCCAAGTCAACAGGGAGAAGGAGAGGGTAGTGAACAACAGGGAGAAGGAGAAGGTAGTGAAAAGCAGCAGTTGGATGTTGAGGGACAGCAGCAGTTGGATGTTGAGGGACAGCAGCAGTTGGATATTGAGGGATAGCAGCAGATACAGGATGAGGGACAGCAGCAGACAACAGTTGAGGAGCAGCAAGTTGAGCAAGAAATTGAAACACCTTTTGAGCCACAAACTGGACAAGATATTGAGGAAGAACAGCAAGCTAAAGCTGTCACCTTAACAGTAACAAAGATTGTTCCTATCAAGAGGAAATTGCCCAAAAAGACACATCTAGCTTGCCAAGGAGGAAAAGAGCCAGATTGGCTTTCAAAGGCAAAAGCATAGTTGGAGAAAGTGCCAAGCATGGAGGTGAATTAGCTGTCATCCCTATCCCAAGCGATGACAGTGACAATGAGGCCCGCCTCCTTGAAAACCTCCTCATTCACAAAGAGGGGAAATTGAGGTATTAAGGTGAAGAGATTCAAAGGGCGAGAATTTCAACCACTTTCTTGGAGGTTGAAAACAAATGGCATAAGCCAAATATTCAAGTCACAAGGCAATTAAGTAAGAAAGGGGCAAAAGGCGATACAAGGATAGAAGAACTCATTGGTGAATTTGATGAGGAAGAGGAGGAAGACCAGCCTAGGCGGAAGAGGCCTAGGACCATCGGGCTTAAAAGAGCCTTGGAAAAGCAGAAAGCAGAAGAACAAGCCCATCTCCAAGCCTTTCCTCTCACTGCACTCCTTGAGCAAGAAATTGAAGAAAACAAAGAGGCATGGCTTGAAAGAGCCAACAAACACTTGGAGATGAAACTTGAGAGGGCGAACAGAGATCTAGAGCTACAAAGAAAGAGGACACAACACTTTCGAAAGTTGAATCAGTTTGCCCGGCGCAAACTAAAGGCAGCCCAAGAGAAATTGAAGAAGGCAAAGGGGAAGCGCCCGGCACGGAAAGGGGAGAAAAGCATATCAGCCCTTGATATTTTGGCCTCAGCTTTGGAACAGGTTTCTATGGACCCTTGAGGGTCATGTGTGCCAATTTTGGGCCTTGTTCGACAACTTTTTGTTTTTTGGCATTTTTGGGGTTTTTTGGTCAAATAAAACTCATTATTTCATTTCAGTTTGCCAGCTGAGTTGCCGTGAGGGGGGATGACATTCATGGATGCTATAATTCCCATGAGCAGGTTCTAGCGATTTTCAGGGCATTGAAGATCATTCGCCTTCTCAAATTGGCGAAAAACACCCTCATTTTCGTACGCTCGCCCGCCATCAAAGCCCCGTTATTTTCCGGGTTGGAATACGTGCACAGTTTTGCATGACTTATGGACCTCAGATTGAGTTGGTTTCAGTTGCGCCGGAAAGTACACACAGAGCTTTCCAGCAAGCCCTCATGAGTCCCATTTCGACATCGGGAAGGCTTCCATTTTTTTCCTTGAAGTCGTGACCTTTAAATCCTGATATGGAAGTATTTTTGCAATTTTTGAACCTCAAAAATCTGCTTTTCCCAAATGTGCGTTTAGCTATTTTTACACTTGGGAAATGATGTAAAGTCAATATAATTTCCGTTTTTAGCATTTTTTAGATATTTTATGTGATATTTTGTGCCTTGGGCTTTGCAAAGCCCCAAGGACAAGTTTAGATATTTTGATTAGGCCAATGGGATAGCTAGTTGCTCCATGAGGTTTTCTTCACTCAAGCCTATTTATTCCACAAGGCTTCATTGTAAAACGAGGCTGAACTTGAGAGAAGAATCAATATATTGGTCATATGAGCTTTGAAGAACATACTTGTGTTATGATTTTGGACTGCCTCTTGGATGCTTTTGATGAATGATGAAGGATTGTTGATGGATTCCATGACATGGTAGAATGGTATAGTGTTTCTTGATTTGTTGTTGTCTTCTAGTTTTCATTCATGATACATGCTTCTTGCTTGCTATAGATCAGTAGAGATTAAGTTTGAGATATGCCCATGGAGGCACCTCAAAATTCCTGAATCTTCATAGCTTTTATGTTTTCTTCTTCCTTAGTTGCACTAAAGAATTCTTAACTACTCTTTAGTAACTTAAGGATAATGTTGCTAGTTTTATTCATAAGTTCTATGCATGTGAGTAGGATGTATGGTGTGCCCTGCTTACCTATGACTGTCCATAGTTCTGTCCATGAAACTATCTCTTTGACTGATTAGATTATCATCTTGTTGAACCAAAGAGGCCTAGTCCCGATCTAGCCCTTTGCCTAAAACTATGAAAGCTTGTTTGTCAAAGTGCCCAATAACTTAAAGACTATGTTTAGGCATTCCAGCATAGTGTTTTGATTTTTTAGTCCGTCTTATGTGTTTTCCCCAAAGTCTGATAGCCATTTCCCAAAGTTAGAGGGTCTTATACTTCTATGCATGGCTTGAATGTTTGATTTCTATGTATTAATTAGCTCATAGTTACATTTAGCATGATTAATGGCTTGCTATAACATGTTTATGTCTGCTATCAACTAATTACACTTGAAATCCCTCGTCTTTCACAAGCTTGATGTCCATTTACTCCATTCTGCCCAAAGATCCCTTCTACCATGAATCAAATCGGCCCTACAGCAACCTTGCATCATCATCTCATAGCTTCCTTGACCTGTTTGACCCCATAGCCCAATTGATATGACTTCTTGTTATCCATTTTTACATCTTTGATCAGTTTTATCCCTCACAAACTTAAAAACCAAAAATCAAAAAACTCACTTCATAACTAGCCTAATATCAGAACACCATAAGCGAACACACCGACATCTTTTACACATATAGAGAGAGCCCTCTCTGAGTCCAGGAAGGCTAGGTCCTTGGGCTCCAAAGCTTGGTTTGATGTTACATCGTCATTTGGCTAGCCAATCAGCCAAATCACGGGACCCTAACACCACAATTAAAGAATTTAAATGGAAGTTTGCCTTTATATTTACTTGAGCCTCTATCCAGTTTCTTGACAAATTTGGCCTCTTCTTCATGAGAGAAATCTCATATATCTTCCTTTTCTTCTTTCTTATTCTCTATCTTAAAGGCTGCCTCCCTAACATTTGGCTTCTTCTGTGGGAGTCTCATCTTATAGGCTGTTAGATTTCCAAGTAACTGGTTCATGGTCAATGTTTCCTAATCAACTGTTTCTTCTATGGTAGAAAACTTGGGGTTAAAGTCGGGTGGAAGAGATCTCAGAATATTTTGAACAATTACAACTTCTTTTATGGTTTCCTCTAGAGCTTTCATGTTATTCACTATTTCTGCAACCCTTAAAAAGAAACTGGCAATATCTTCATCATCATTCATTTTTAAATTTTCAAATTGGGCTCTATAGACTTGAAGTTTGGTAGTCTTCACCTTCTTGTCTCCCTCATGGATGTTCTATAGAGTATCCCACATCTCTTTGGCAGTCTTGCTCTACATAACTTTGATAAATTTTTCCTCACACAGTCCATTTAATATTGCATTCATGGCCTTTGCATTGGCTACAAAATTTTGTTTAGCTTCTTTCTCTGAGTCATTTTCCTTTGGGGCATATCCAAATTCCACAGTAGCCCAAAATTCTATTCCTAGAGACATTATGTATGCTCTCATTCTGATTTTCCAGAAGGCATAATTAGCACCAGTAAAAAAAGGGGCTTTATTGGTTGAGTTTCCTTCTTGAATAGTCATCCTGGGGACCTAGGATCTCCTTTCAGTTGTTAAAATGATACAAAAGGAACCTGCTCTGATACCAATTGTTGAATATTTAGTTAAATTGAGAGGGGGGGAGGGTGAATCAGTTTAACACATTCCTGAGCTTTTAAAACTTTTCATCAAGCTTATTTACAACTTAATTTTATGATCAACTTTATATTTGAACAATATTAATATGTAGCAACAAGTATTAAGATAATATGACACCAAACTTATTATGAGAGCAACAAGTATCAAGCAGATTGGATAGAACATATCAACACATAGACATCACACACAGAGATAACAGATATAAGTGGAAACCCATAAAGGGAGAAAACCACATCTTATTATTGTTGTGATGCAAAGGCAAGCTCCAACTCCCTCTCACCACTGATTTTCTGCAGGCACCAACCTACAAGAGGCTCCAACCTCAGTCAGCTACAAATAACATCTATCAAGCTTCAACTTGATAGGGAAGCTCCAACTTCCTCATTCTATCAAAATAAAGCATTTGTTGATTTACCTTGGATATCAAATTTGTTCTGTACCTTATTTTGTGCTATCCTTCAGTCTTCAAATCTGTCTTATAGCATTTCTTTCTGCTCCTCCTTCTTCTTATCTTCTCTACCTCAATTCTTCATACTTTACATTCTCTAACCTCTTTCTGCATATCAATGTGATATAATTTATACATTTTTCCTCATAACTGTTAGTATTCCACAGGGAATTCAAAGTGAATAGCCCTGACTCTTTTCCTTCTGCCTCGTCACTGCTTTATTCAGCTCATTCAGAAAACTACAACAATTTGTACAACTTTCAGTTTTATAGTGGAGTTTTGTTTCCTAAGGAGACTTTCTAGTGCATCAAAAACAATATAAACCAATTAAAAAGCGTTTACATTCAGTTACAATATGGATTACAATTCAGCCCATTTAGTTTTTGATCATCGTGTGTTTGTCTTTTCTGTGACTGTCTTTGTCTTTTTTGGCTCTGCTTGATCTCCTGTTCACTGTCATGGTGTAACTGCTGCATATAAAATTGTCGTGTTATATAACTCAAATAACTCTCGGCGATATAACAATAATAAATCATTTTAATACATAAAACGCCCTTTCAGGCCCACTCGCTAAGCTTGCTCTATTCTTCGATGCGATGAATCACCTCTTGAATACTTCTGATTGCGATTAATCGCAATGGCAACTTCCAGTTGTATGTTTTGATGCTCTGCTCTCACTCTGATCCGATGATTCACTGTTCACATATATAAATATGTATATATCGTTTTACACACACACACACACACACACACACAAATATATATATATATATATATATATATATATATATGCTGCTTTGCTTTCCTTTAACTCTTCAGATTTGGTATAAAAACTCAGAGAAAACCTGTATTAATCTTATCTTTTGAATGGAGCCCACATGCCAGCTATACTCCGCCTCATTTATTTCAATCGCAATCACAACATTCATAATGCTCCTGTGACTTGGTCATTAGATTTCCATAGATGCGATTAGCAAAGGCCCCACCATGTAATAAAACAACTCATGTCCATCGTCCATCCTTCAGCAAATCCGACGGCTATCATCCGATTGCTCAATCGTAATCGAAATTTTCAGTTTGTTTGTTACTCTTTCACCTCCGATGTGATGAATCACTCCGATGCACTTTAAGCCGGAACTCAAACAAATATGAGTCACCATTTATAACATATCGGGTCTGCAATCACAATCAGAACTTTTATTAACATGTTCCGTTGTTATGTTTTTCTTCGATGCAATTCGTGAGGGTACCACCTTATAATATTTCGTTTGTTTTAAACCCGAACAATAGAACCTTTTTTTATTTTAATCTCGCGCACAAGAATATAATACATATGATTTATATTGTAACCTTGGTTCCTTGTATATAAAGAGCTACACATATATATACTTTTCCACTTCAACTTTTATGTATCCTTAAGCTTGGGTTAAGATTCTTGGAATAAACATGCATTGAACTATTCTTTTTACATGGGGCCCACACTGCACATATACTCTGCCTCTTTTATAGTACTGTAATGAAATGTCTAAGGCTTGGCTTACTTCTTGTTAGTCCGTAACATAGTCGGGGTCCACAATTTATATATACATATCATCCATTCAACATTTTCTTCAATGGTTAAAAACTAGCCATTAACGCGATAATTCAACTAGGCCCACCGCAACTTATATCCTTATATACAAACTTTATACGTGCACCCTTTGAGGTATTTCATATTCACAATACTATGTAGACATATATTACCTCCTCTGTCATACATTATAGCAAACCTTTTGGAATTACCCAAGTGATAACATATATAGTCATTTTCTAGCCCACCTTCCTCCACACTATATTAATATTACAGTTTATATCATCCTTGACGCATATACAAGACCTTTCAAACATTATACCACGACTTGAATTAAAACCAACCTTCGGGCCCACAATGCATTGTTACTTACCTTCCACCTGTTAATTAACTTTTATAAAACACACAATACACAGAACTTCGCATAATACTTGGCCCGCAGCTATGAATGTAGGTACCACAACATGTTTTACATAATATATGTCAAAAAACGTTAAAACCATTATAACACCTTTTGAATGTATAACGAATAAGCCTCATAAGAAATAAGGTTTTGCTTTAAACTTTGGTTTATGTTTCAAATTTCAACATACGTTTGACTCGGACCCACAGTGCTTTTCCTCAACTAACCTTTGTTCATCATGCAAGTGTGATCACCGTAGATCTTCCAACCTTGGCAATCAGACGGACACAACTAATATTGCGTTTTTCTTTGGGCCGAGGGTTAACACTCAAAAATTACGCGATGTAAGTGGTATCCAAATACCACCCAAAGACATGTGTCCATCAACGACATAGATCGAGTTCAAAAAGTGAAATCCACATACCACTCCCAAACGCACGCGATAATGCTGGTTTCCAAAACTCTGGTTTCACTGTTCCGCGCCTCTGGCTCAAGGTTCTGCACCATTCATTTTATGTCTTATTACAAGGAATTCCCACTCTTGCTCCTGTTTCCTCTTGCTTTCTCAACATTATAACACAGTGCCTCCACATGTTTATGCTTCATGGTTCTGCCTCTGTATTCTCTATCTCGGCCTCTATATTCTCTATCTCTGTTTCACTGTTCTCTGCTGCTCGAACGTTTCATTTCACGGCTTTGCCTCTGTATTCTCTATCTCTGCCTTTGTATCTTTTGTCTCTGTTTCATTGTACTCTCTGCAACCTTACTCTGCTACTCGACTCACTCTACAGTTTCTCTGTATTCACTGCATATTTTTCCGCCTGGGCTGCTTCAAATGGCCTTGCTTTACAGCTGATCGACCCTCTACATTCTCTTCAGATCTTTGTTGCCTCTCTGCTGCTACTCTACCTCTTTTCCTCTCTTTGTCTTTCAACAATCTTCTTTTTCTATCTCTCTGCATCTATGTTATCTCCTTTGCCATCTCTTTTGCCATCAATGACAACACTTCCAACAAGGATATCATCTGTTGGGTCAATTTTATCTGAATATGAAGTAAGAGACTTAGATTTAGCCTTAATCTTCGTTATTTTTAAGAACAATTGCAGGTAATGGAGAATTAGGTACTGCAATCAAAGAATTTAATAATAATTTATGTTGTTTTTTCAATTCATACACTTCATAGAGTGAAATATTGGCTTTATTTTTCTCCATATATTCGATAACGTTATACTCAATATTGTCATATGCTAATAGAGTTTTAGATGAATGTGATGGTGAGGAAGAATATTTAGGTGTACACTTTTAAGAACCAGGGGTTTCATTAGGCGTATATTTATCCATAGAAGACTCACCTGTAGTTTTATGGTCTTTTGAGGATCCATCTACAACTCCTTTTCTTCTTGTTGTAACCGGTAGATAGTATTCTTAATGTTCGTCTAAAGTAGGAAAAATAAAGTCTCGAATTCCATATGCTTCAGCTAGTACTTCATCTTCAGTATATTCTTCAACATATTATGCCTCTTCCTCCTCTTCTTCTTACTCATCATCATCAACTGTTGATATTTGTGAAGGTGGTTGAGTAGTGGATGCAACTTGTTGATTTCTTTTAAAAGGCCTAAAGGGTCGTTTTGAGCAAGAAATTTCAACAGTTATTTGTTTTGTTCAACTATTTCATTTGATAATGTTTTAAGAATTTTTTTCAATCCTTTCTTGTGATAATGATATTCGGTAGTTTTCTTCTTGGGCTCTTCCTTGAATGTAACTTTCTTTGCACACTTCCTTTCCTCAACAACCACTTTTTTTTCCAGTGTTAACAATCTTTTTTCAACTTCCAAAGCTTCTTTCATGTTATTAGTGAGGGGTGTTTTTTGTGCTCTATCAACAAACATAGCTATATTCGAAGGGAGAGAACTAACATACAAATCATCATGTAGTTCACCTAACCTAGATGCACTAAGATTTTATTCAAAATTTTATTAAATCTAGAGTTAAAAAAATATATTTTTTCATTTGGAGCAACCTTAAGATTGGAAAAGTCATTGATTAATGTGGTTGGAATTTTATATTGTTCAATTTTTTTTAGAATATATAATGTTAAGAATTATTATATAATATATATATTTAAAAATAATAAATAACCATAAATTTTTAATATACATATATTTTTTATATATTATTGAAAGATTATATATATATATATATATATATATATATATAATTATAATTTACCTATATTTATTTTATATAGTTTTCTTTATATTTTATTTAAATATCACACTTTTATTATATTTCTTTACAAATATACAAAGTTATATATATATATATATATATATATATATATATATATATATATAATCAAATATATATATTTTAAACTAAAATTTTAATCTCAATATGTTTTTTTTAAATTTTATTGAAATATTATATTTTTTAGAAATTTAGCTTTTGTGATCCATCTTATATATTAGAATACTTTTTGTACTAATCACATGACACAAAAATAAATAAATAAATAAATAAATAAATAATAGTAGTAAATAAATACATAAATAAATAAATATATATAGATATATTTAATTATTAATAAATAAATTAATTAATTAATTAGTAAATTTAAAAAAATTAATCTAAAAACTAGTCATTACTGATTGAACTTAATTTTTAGAGTCAAGTTAGCCATATGGATTTGGTCTCTTACCTAGTCCTCATGATAATGATGAACCACAGTGGTTGGTTCGAAAGACATCAACATTATTCTATGTCATATGATTATTACCGAATAATTCTAAATATATTATATTTTTATTATAAATATATATAAGTTAACTATGTATGGTATAAATAAAAAATCACTATATCAAAATTGTAAAGATAAAGATAAAAAAATAACAATGAAAAATATTATCCTCCAAAACTAACTTATTACTCTCTTTCTCATTGTCAAGTTTAACATTCCTAGATAACATTCCATTTGTGTAGGTGTAACATACCTCTTACGTAAATGATATGGTAAATCTGTTTTTTTTTACATTAACGGTTTTATCAAGAAAATAAAGAAACAGTTGATGTAAAACGGATTTTGGGAATTGGTTGAGAGTTAAACTCCTCCTTCATAAAGAACTCACATCTGCACCTACACGATATCTTCACATTTTGAGTTTTGATGTGTATTGGGAGCCTGTTGTTGCGGCTCATACAGCCCAGCGATAACTTCACTGGAATCTATTTAAATACAAGGGTGAAGTTTCGACTCTGAGAACTCAGAACAGAGCCCCTCAAAGAGAGCGACTGCAATTTGATAACAGAGGTGATGGAACGGTGGACTCTGGGGCACCTCAACAACAGCAGTGATATTTCATATATTTTGCATGTCAAAGAAACATTTGGTAATGGATACAGAAATCTGGCAAAGACTTCCAGAAGAGTTGTTGTTTTTGGTTTTAGTGAAACTACCTATGAGTTGTTCAAATGGAAGAGTTGCCTAAAAGAGATAAGTATATTTCCTTATTAAAAAGAATTTCATTGTTTATTTATGCAGAGGAAATATGAAAGTTATGTGTGTTATCTTCCAAGAAAATCACTTGTATGTGAAAAAATAAAAAAAACTATAAAAATTTAAATTGTCTTTTGGAAACATTTACTAGATTCTTGTGCATTGAAAGAGAGATTAATCTGATTTTATTTTTGGAAGATAAGTCATAACATTAATCTACTTAAAGATTTTACACTATCAAGATAGTGGGTAATCACTATTACAATATTTTAGGAAGAGTTAAGTAGTTTAATCCTTGAAAATATTTAATGAGTTCAAGGATAAGATAAGGAGTTTCACCAAAATAACTCTTGAAATTTTATGTATATGGAGGACTATGTTAGTTCTCTTAGTAATCAGTTCATTCCTTAGATGAATAAACTAAGTGTTTATTTTACATTATCATCAACTTGATGTTAAATTCCTTTTGGAGGAAGATCTTGCATATACATGCAACACATGTATTAGCTTTTAATTGAACAACAATATATATTATTGTATGAAGAAAGATAGCTTGTAGTGTTAAAACTACATTGAATATGATTGTTAGTTTAATCTTGAAAATAAGACATGTATTTATATTCTTCATTACGTATTTTTACATATGTTTACATGCTCACTAGCATTGAGACTTTCTTTGGAAAGACTTGTGAAGGAGGTTATGTGCTTCACTGTGTAAGCACTCCTTTAAGGAGAGTCTTTTGGAATCAGTATGCATTCACATGCATGGAGGATACAATTGTTATGTTAGCTTGCATTCCATGCAATAAAAGTACTAGCTTAAGGGTTAGCTATTTGATTAAACTTATGTAAATCACATGCATAAATATCTTAACTGATGTATCAGTTTATTTTAAAGAAAGCTTGGGAGATGTAGTCATTGTCTTGCAGGAATGTGCTTATGCGACGTAAGCATTAGTTATTGTGATGACTTATAACCAGCACATATGAGGTATGTGTTGTTAAAGAGAAAATATCAGGGTGCTTTACTTGTTTGTCATGAATATACATGAGTACAGATATGTGAAATGATTGATTAATACTTTATGAATCTTGACATCATTTTATGTTAAAAGCATCATAGCAGGGAATGATGGTGATAGTTACAAAGGAATATTATGCTTGTCATGTACAAAGGAAAATTATGCTTGTCTTGGTGGCAGGAAAATGATTAATGTTCATGCAGATGAGTGCAAGTTGCAGGAAGGTCCAATGTACGATGGTCCATTGTAGGTACATCCATGCCACCAAGATGTGAAGATCTGAAGATATGAAGACCAGAGGGTAAATGGTATCATATTTATTGTAATGGCTTTAAGCTAGATATTTTCATATTTCCTTGTAAGATTATATAAATGATGGTTAAGGGATGGTCTCCCTTATAAGCCATTGAGTGATGGGCTGAACACCCTCACGAGCGTTTAATAATAAAATTAAACGTTTGCTGGTTTTCACCCTACGGGGTTTCCAGGGTATATTGGTGTTCAATGATGTGATTGATTATTGTGTCCAGATGATGAGGTTGATTCCTTTCTTGTTATGATGTTCATAATGGAAATTATGTGATGACTATATGAGTAATAAGATGAATGGATGGTTACATCGTATGGTATTAAGTTAATATACTATAATGGAGGTTGTTAAGGGTTAAGGAGTTTACTATTCTTATTTATAAAATTACAATGTGAACTGTTAAACATTCTATGTAATGATGAGTAACTTGTATAAATTTTTTTTAACTCCTTACATTTCCCTGTGAAGTTAATGGTGTATGTTACAGTAGGCAACTTGGAATTTTGTTTGAAGGAAGTGGGATTTAGTGTTTAGGGTTTCATTGTTTTTATTTTATTTTATTATATTATGAATCTCCTTGAATTTCATATGATTTCATAAAAAATTTGAAACAAATTTCAATAAAAATATTAGACCAATTTAGTGAAATTATGAGTATTAGTGTTTGGCTTGTTCATGGGCTTAAGATTTGCCAACCTCATCTAAAAAATTTGTCCATAAATGAAATTTGGTAAACTTCCAATAAATTTGTTCATAAATGAAATTTGGCAAACTTCCAATTTAATCAATTTTGTTGGTAAAACAATGAATTTTTTTTATTTAGATTTCTTAGGCAATCAAATTACATTTTTTAATTTAGATTAGGGAAAATTTTAGGGGCTAATTATTTTACCCTAAAAAATAGCTAGAATTTTATATATACTAATATAAAATAATAAAAAACCTAAATATTTTTACAAAAATATCATCAAAAAATTTAGAATTTACATATTGGTGACTATTAAAATTTGCCAAAATTTTTAAACTTTAAGATAAACTTCCATCCTGAAAATTTAAATTCCTTAACCAATCAAATTACATTTTTAAAATAAAATCAGCATTTGTCCATACAAAATGAAATGACTACAATGTACAAGACCTTTTAGGATAGATTGTAAATCTTTTTTCTTTTCTAGATTCGGATTAGGTTTAATTCAAAGACAATTTAGATTTGGGATATAAGAGAATTCTTTTTAAATACTTTTTATCTTTATAATTAGTTTTTAATTTCAATATATTTTTATGAAATTTTAATTTTAATCGAATGAAATTAAATCTTACACGAATTATTTATTTTATGTTGTTTCCAATATACTATAATAATGTATAGCATTATTGAAACTTAAAAAACAATAGCCACATTGATTTACACTTGAGTGTGCATGGTAGCTTGGTAGCATCATTGTTTCAGGAGCTACCAAATGTTGGTTATTAGAGGAAATTTTAAATAAAAGTGTTTATGAAATTTTCATTTAATTTTCATGTTTTTCTATATCATAATATGTAATCTAATCAAAATTAGTTAAATTTAAAAAATGTACATGTGGTAAAAAATTAAATTGTTTAATTTGGATATGTGTGAAATATTTTATTATTACTTTGGATATCAATGAAATATTTTATTATTAATTTGGGTATTTGTTAAACATTTTATTAATGTTATTTACCCATCTTACCTATTAATTATGATATCTGAACAAATTATTATTGTAATATTAGTGAAAATATATAAAGTAAAAATGAGGGTCCATATAAAATATAATTGTAGTTAAATATAGATTTGTTAAATAGTAATTAAAATATAAAATATAAAATAGTTAGATAGTTAAAAAAATGTATTCCACAAAGGTGAAATTATGGTTGCAGCCAAAAATATAAAATATATAGTTAAATATAAAATAATTAAATAGTTAAATATAATATAGTTAAAAGATGTATTCCAAGAAGGACAAATTACCAAATTTCGGCCAAAAATATAGAATATATAGTTAATGTAACATTTCCCGGTAACCTCACATGAAAATCTATGGGGTTAGAATTTTTTAAAACCATTTACCCATAGGTAACTATCAAAATTACTATTTTATATTCCTCATTAAACATTATATGGAATCTTCATCATTACATAGAGTATCTTTACTAAGGGAATAGCAAGTTACATTATAATTAACAACCACTGTTCTAGCATATTAGCATAGGATTTTTGATGTCACCTTGCGTCATTTTCATGATTCCTTTAACTAGATCAGTTAATCACATATTTGATATTATAAACATCACATCATGTAAGGAATTAACATCATCAAACTCACACAATAAGAAATCACATCATTGAAGATTGATATACCCTAGAAACTCCATAGGGTGAAAACCAACAAATGTTTAATTTTATTATTAAACGCTCGTGCGAGTGCTCACCCATCACTCAATGGCTCATCAGGGAGTCCATCCCTTAACCATTGTTATAGAATACTACAAGAAATTATAATTTAAATACAACATATTTACCTAAAATCTATTACAATCATCATGATATCATTTACTCACAAATATTCAATCTTTATATCTTTGTGGCCTAGTTGTTCCATCAGTGGACCATCCCATAGCTCGCACTCATCTGCATGGACCATTAGTTCTTTAGTTGTCACAATGTTAAATATAATCTCTCATTTTCACAAGTCACAATCATTTCGTGTCATTTTTTTCGTCAATAATATTTGATAACATGATTAGATAAAGGATTAATCAACCTTTAAAATTGATCATTTCACATCTATTCATGTGCATACATAAGATGTAAATAAAACATGCTTCTTCTAAGAACACATATTCATGCATTAAGTATAAGAAAATAACTGTCAAGAAAGTCAAAATAAATACCACATTACTATGACCCTTCTCGCACAAGCACATGTTATTTTGCAAAGGAAAATCACTATAACCATGAATTTTCATTATAAGGATACTAGCATCTTCGCTTTGATTTCCATGAATGTAATTAGGTAAAACTTTATTGAAGGAAAGTTAGACCCTAAAATTTTCTTTGTGCATGTAACTAAGTAATATTTCGAGTAAAATTAGTAATATTATTATAATACATACAAATTCATGCCCCCTTCTAAGGGAAAACTAACATAATATATATCATTATTTTGCATGTAAATACAACTCCCTTTTCCAAAATAATATTTCCCAACATATAGCTATTTAAAAATTTTATTGTATACACAAAGACATGCTTTATTATAAAACAAAAATTAATGTGTTAGTAATTATTTATTGTGTGCAACTATATGTATTTTTCCAAAGGAAGGCTAATGCATTTCTTGCATGCAATTACTTGTTTACATTTCTAAGGTCTAACAAAAAAATTATTCTTTTCTCCACACAAATTTGTGTTCATATTCAAAGGTATAACCTAATAATTATATTATTTCCATGCATATTTCTTTTAAAAAAAATCAACATCATAGTTTTATATTTCATGGATGCAAAGATAATGTTTCCTTTCAAGAGATCAAACACAATATTTATATGATAGTTTGAAGGTTTATGTGGTGTGAGTTTTGAGATGGGGGATTCAGAATCTCCAAAATATCCATTTTTATGCCAACATTTCGAGTCTAACTAAGACTCATCATTAGGACACAAACCTGACAAGAAGAGAGGAGGATGGATGGGATAAATACAAGTGAGTGCACTGGTTCAAGATATATAAACCTCTATTCTTTGGATTTTAATGCTAGTTTTTTCGAGATTATGAGTCTCAATCCAGGTTTCCCTTTCATACAAGGAACCAATGATAGTTTGAATGTTTCTATGTTGTGAGTTTTGAGATGGGGGATTTAAAATCTCCACAATATCCATTTTTACGCCAACGTTTCGAGTCTAACCAAGACTCATCATCAGGACACAAACCTGACAAGAAGAGAGGAGGATGGATGGGATAAATACAAGTGAGCGCACTACTTCAGGATAGACTAGCCTCTCTTCTTCGGGTATTGACCCTATTTTTTTCAAGATTACAAGTCTCAATCTAGGTTTCCTTTCCGTATAGGGTACCAATGATAGTTTCAAGGTTTTTGTGGTGTGAGTTTTGAGATGGGAGATTCAGAATCTCCACAGTATCCATTTTTATGCCAACATTTCGAGCCTAAGAAAGACTCATCATCATGACACAAACCCAACAAGAAGAGAGGAGGATGGATGGGATAAATACGAGTGAGTGCACTGCTTCAGGATAGATTATCCTCTCTTCTTCGGATTTTAACCCTAGTTTTTTCCATATTACAAGTCTAAATTCAGGTTCCCATCTGTACAAGGTACCAATGACAGTTTGAAGGTTTCTCTAGTGTGATTCTTGAGATGGGGGATTCAGAATATCCATAGTATCCATTTTTACGCCAATGTTTCGAGGCTAACTAATACTGATCATCAGGACACAAACTTGACAAGAAGAGAGGAGGATGGATGGGATACATACAATTGAGCACACTACTTCAAGATAGATAACCCTCTCTTCTTTGGATTTTAACCCTATTTTTTCAAGATTACGAGTCTTAATCTAGGTTTCCCTTCTGTACATGGTACCAATGATAGTTTGAAGGTTTCTATGGTGTGATTTTTGAGATGGAGGATTCAGAATCTACACAGTATCCATTTTTACGCCAAATTTTTGAGTCTAACCAAGGCTCATCGTCAAGAAAAAACTTTACAAGAAGAGAGGATTATGGATGGGATGAATCCATCCTGAAGTAGTGTGCTCACTTGTATTTATCCCATTCATCCTCCTCTCTTCTTGTCGGGTTTGTGTCCTGATTATGAGTCTTGGTTAGACTCAAAACGTTGGTGTAAAAATGGATATTGTGGATATTTTGAATCCCCCATCTCAAAAATCACACCACAGAAACCTTCAAACTATAACTGGTACCTTGTATGGAATGGAAACCTGGATTGAGACTCGTAATCTCGAAAAAACTAGGGTTAAAATCTCAAGAAGAGAGGTTGATCTATCCTGAAGAAGTCTGCTGACTTATATTTATCCCATCCATACTCCTCTCTTCTTGTCGGGTTTGTGTCTTGATAATAAGTCTTGGTTAGACTCAAAAAAATGGTGTAAAAATGGATACTATGGATATTCTGAATCCTCCATCTCAAAAATCACACCACAAAAACCTTTAAAGTTTCATTGGTACCCCGTACGAAAGGGAAACCTGGATTGAGACTTGTAATATTGAAAAAAATAGGGTTAAAATCCGAATAAGAGAGGTTGATCTATCCTGAAGCAGTGCACTCACTTGTATTTATCCCATCCATCCTCCTCACTTCTTGTCGATTTAGTGTCCTGATGATGAGTCTTCATTAGAGTTGAAACATAGGTGTAAAAATGGATACTATGGATATTCTAAATCCCCCATCTCAAAACTCATACCACAGAAACCTTCAAACTATCATTGGTACCATGTACAGAAGGGAAACCTAGATTGAGACTCGTAATCTCGAAAAAACTAGGGTTAAAATCTAAGAAGAGAGGCTAGTCTATCCTAAAGCAATGCGCTCACTTGAATTTATCCTATCCATCCTCCTCTCTTCTTGTCGGGTTTGTGTCTTGATGATGAGTCTTGGTTATACTCGAAACGTTGGCATAAAAATGGATACTGTGGAGATTCTGAATCCCCTATCTCAAGACTCACACCACAAAAACCTGCAAACTATCATTGGTACCCTATACAGAAGGGAAACCAGGATTGAGACTCGTCATCTCGAAAAAACTAGGGTTAAAATCCGAAGAAGAGAGGATGATCTATCTTGAAGCAGTGTGCTCACTTGTATGTATCCCATCCATCCTCCTCTCTTCTTGTCAGGTTTGTGTCCTGATGATGACTCTTGGTTAGACTCGAAATGTTGGAATACAAATGTATACTTTGGAGATTCTGAATACCCCATCTCAAAACTCACACCACGGAAACCCTTAAACTACCATTGGTACCCTGTACAGAAGGGCAACCTGGATTGAGACTTGTTATCTCAAAAAAACTAGGGTTAAAATCCGAAGAGAGTTTGATCTACCTTGAAGCAGTGTGCTCACTTGTATTTATCCCATCCATCCTCCTCTCTTCTTGTCGAGTTTGTGTCCTGATTATGAGTTTTGGTTAGAATCGAAACGTTGGCGTAAACATGGATACTATGGAGATTCCGAATCACCCATCTCAAAACTCACACTACAAAAACCTTAAAACTATTGTTGGTACCCTGTACGGAAGGGAAACTTGGGTTGGGATTCGTAATCTCAAAAAAACTAGGGTTAAAATTTGAAGAAGAGAGGTTGATCTATCTTGAAGCAGTGCACTGACTTGTATTCATCCCATCGATCCTCCTCTCTTCTTGTCTGGTTTGTGTCCTGATGATGAGTCTTGGTTAGACTTGAAACATTGGCGTAAAAATGAATACTATGGAGATTATGAATCCCCCATCTCAAAACTCACATCACATAAACCTTGAAACAATCATTGGTACCTTGTACAGAAGGGAAACTTGGATTGAGATTTGTAATCTTGAAAAAACAGGCTTAAAATATGAATAAGAGAGGTTGATCTATCTTGAAGTAGTGCACTCACTTGTAGTTATCCCATCCATCCTCTTCTCTTCTTGTCGAGTTTTTGTCCTGATGGTGAGTCTTTGTTAGACTCGAAATGTTGGCGTAAAAATGGATACTGTGGAGATTTCGAATCCCCCATTTGAAAATGCACACAAAATAAACCTTCAAACTATCATTGGTACCTCGTACGGAAGGGAAACCTGGATTAAGACTCGTAATCTCGAAAAAACTAGGGTTAAAATATAAAGAAGAGAGGCTGATCTATCCTGAAGAAGTGCGCTTACTTGTATTTATCCCATCCATCCTCCTCTCTTCTTGTCAGGTTTGTGTCCTGATGATGAGTTTTAGTTAGAATCAAAATGTTAGCATAAAAAAATGGATATTGTGGAGATTCTAAATCACCCATCTCAAAACTCGCACCACAGAAACCTTCAAACAATCATTGGTACCCGTGCAGAAGGGAAAACTAGGTTGAGACTCGTAATCACAAAAAAACTAGGGTTAAAATCCAAAGAAGAAAGGCTGAACTATCCTGAAGCAGTGCGCCCACTTGTATTTATCCCATCCATCCTCCTCTCTTCTTGTCGAGTTTCTGTCTGGATGATGAGTCTTGGTTAAACTAGAAACAATGGCGTAACAATATTTATATTTTTCCTATAAACATAAAACATATTTCTTTTGAGGAAATATCAAACATATTATTTTTATTTTTTGCATATAGATAACTTATTTCCTCTTAAGATATATCATGCATAGTAGTTCTATTTTGGTTCATGCAAAGGACTTATTTCCCCTAAAGGAATATAAAGCTAGCTAGTTCACTTTTCAGGCATGTAAATAACATATTTCTTTTCAAGAAGTATCAAACATAATTGTTATTTTTTATGCATGCAATTAAATTATTCCTTTCTCCATAACTAAATACAAAACAACATATTAATTTTCAAATGATAACAAAATAATTATGTCTTTGCATGCAATACAAATTCTTATAAAAAAACACTAACATAACAATTTCACTTTTATTCATAAAAATACAAATTTCGTGCAACCTTTTCAAAAACAACATCTTGGGTAACCTATGTTTTCTATCCATAGATATTTATGGTTATTTCCAAAAAATTAATCCAATTAATATTCTTTGGTTCACAACCCATGAAAACTTATCAAAAGCTACCCTAGTTAAATTATAGTTGAAGGCATGGAATTATGTCTACAAATTACTCTAAAGAAGTCAAATAGAATATTCTTTTATTTTCCTCAAAAACTTTTATATAACATTTTATAATTTATGCATATATATAAATATGTTTTCTTTCCAAAAAAAATAAAAAAATGTAGGGAAATAATACAAATTCGAATAACATATCCCTAAGTTTCCATATAAATTATTTTATGTGTAATTCTCTCACACATTCGTTTCTTAAGAACATAAAATCATTAAATCCTTTATCTACATATGGATAAACTTTCCTTTTTAGGAAATGAATGTGCTAACTTACTTTTTTACCATGCAATTTTTCTTTTAGTAAAGTAATATGATTTATTTCATGAAAAGTATCATGATTTCCTTTACATGTTTGCATGCATGTTTCATGTGTGTTTTCTTTTCAATAAATCTAATGCCACAAAACATGCAAATACATGTTCTTTTTCAAATAGTCTTTTACCACAATTATTATTTATTGCATGATTGAATAAGGAATTTATTTTTCCAGGAACCAATTAATCTTTTCATGCAAGAAGCAACATGATATTTTCCCAATGAAACTATTATTATTTTCACACAAGAAGCAACAAGATCTTTTCCCGAAGGAATCATTATTCCTTTCTTTGAAAATATAACACGATAGTTTGATTGGAGGTTACTGTGTTGTACTTTTTTAGATTTCAAACTCGGATTATCCACAGTCGTCATTTTTTGGTCTACGTTTCAAGTCTAAATCAAGACTCATCTTCAGGACAACCTGCATAAATAGTGGAAAAAGGTAGATGAGTCTTGATTTAGACTCGAAACGTAGACCAAAAAATGACGACCGTGGATAATCCGAGTTTGACATCTGAATAACACAATAGCTTTTATTCTCATGAAAATACATCTTTATTTGTCAAGAAAACTTGGAAAAATAAATATTAACTCTATGCATTAAGCACATATTCCTTTTTGAATAAAATATTTAAAAAAATCACACATTATTTTCAAGGAAACATGCTGTTTTTCCTTTTATAATTCCACCTAAAAATAAATAATGATATATGTATATATTAATTTAATAATATTGAAATTATTAAACTAAAAAACTTGCTCTTCTTCGGTATTCTATTCATCCATTAAAATAGAGAACTCAAAATTGGAAGTTGTGAAATACTCATTATTTTCTTTGAAATAGTTTACACCATTGAAAATGAGAAGGATAAAAGCTTACCTCTGCATCATACGTTGTCATACCTTTGCATCTATAATTACAACACACCATTGTATCAAATGGATTCGAGGAAAATCACCATTTTGAGCAACCACAACACACCAATGTTTTTAATTTGATGTTTGTTCTCAGTCCCACAAATAGAAACACTAGTACAATATTGCTAATTAGTTACTAAAAAAATGAATAAAATTTTCATATAAACGACTATTTTTCGGTTTGTGACCAATAGTAGCTAATTTACAGTATCTTATAACGCGACCAAATTTTAGTCGTTTTAAGCTTAGTCATTAATTGGTTGACTCAATTTTGTTGTATAGTAGTATATTTGGTCATTTATTTAGTCATTTATTTAGTAATTAATTTAGTCATTGATTTGGTCATTGACTTAATCATTGATTTGGTCATTAATTGTGACGATTAATGACCAAATATACAATAAGATATATTACTAAATGGTCACCCAAGAAAACTAATCAATGACCAAAAAAATATGACCAAAATGTTGGTCGTGTTATAAGATACTATAAATTAGCTACTAATAGTCATATATATGGAAATTTAGTCATCGCTTGAAACCAATTAATGAAAAAAAATATGACTAAATTTTATTCGTGTTATAAGATACTATAAATTAGCTACTAATAGTCATATATATGGAAATTTAGTCATCGCTTGAAACCAATTAATGAAAAAAAAATATGACTAAATTTTATTCGTGTTATAAGATACTATAAATTAGCTACTAATAGTCATATATATGCAAAATTTAGTCATCATTTGTAATAAAAAATTTATCATTTGCAGTAGTCATTTTTCTTTTTTTGGTAGTTTAATATTCATTATATAAATGACTACTTTATTGGTTTATATTCATTTCATTTAATTTCATTAAAAATAGTCATAATCAACTAATTTAGTCATATATTCATTTTATTTGTGTTCATCATTAATAAACATAAAATACCTATCTAGTAGTTTTAGATTGATTTTATGTGTTTATTATTAATCAACATAAATTAATTAGTATGATTTTGCAACTAAAAAAAATTCCATACAATGTACATATTCATCTAATATAAAAACGCAAAGTTACACATGTTAATTACAATATTAAGTAATATGAAGTGCAACTATAAATAATTTCAACTGCAAATTATATTATATAAAATTCCAAGCATTAAAATATGAGTTTCCAACTTAATATTGGTTGGAGTACAATTTAAACATGAAATATTGTTTCATCACTTCAAAAGATTATCACTGTGTTGCCAAGACATTGCAAGTGAATTCATCAACTCTGAAGACTTGACCATCAGTCTCTATGTGTGTGTCTTATACAAGATATTGGCTCTACAAGTACCAATAGACCAATTATCTTGTCTCTGTCTTAATTTGCATTTTGTCGCTCTAGTGTTATTGTTCTCCTATTTCTTCAATTCTTTCTTCTTACCATCAATACTAAGTTCATTTTTTGTAAAAAAAAAGATACAATACAAAGTATAAGACATGAAAGTTGATGAACACTATAATATAAACTAAAGTAGACTATAAATGATTTATACAATATATACCTCGACATAAGCAATATTGTTAATGTTGTTTTTCCCCATAAAAGCAAGAAACTCGAACAAGTTCTCTTCAATTCGGCAATAGTGGCCACTATCTGGCCAAATGACTTGTATAAATAAAGCAAATAAAATGCCACCATAGAATAAATATTGTAGCTGCTTTGTTCTCAATGTACACCTTTTGTTGATGAAATGTTATCTTAAACTAAAGTAATAAATGCAAATAGAAGCATACAATTTTATCCCAATATTTTTAATTCCCATGGTTATGGTACATTGCAATTTTGATTTTATCCAACATAATCAAATACAACAACGCTAGAAATTTCTACTAAGAATGTCTCATTCTCCAATTTTGTAGTTGTATCATTTCCTCTAGTTATCTTTAAGAAGCATTGACACTTCAACAATAAAACTTGTCAATAGAAATCTAATGGGCGGAGAAAATTATTGATACACAATATTACAAAAAGAAACTAAATAATAATAACACAATACTTTGTAAATTGCGATAATAACTTGGAATATAGCTTCAATATAACAATCTTCAATTATCAGAATACTATTCCAGGGGAAAATGAATCCAATTCCCAAAAGCCAACAAATTATATCCATAGAAAAACTAAACATGTTGGCTCTACATTCAAAGGTAAAGTAAATGTGGACTAGCTATATCAAATACTTTTTAGAGTGTATGGGGTAGATACTAACACCATTAACAATAATTTTAAAATAGATCTGCCACTTATGAACTCAAATGTGGCAACAAGTTTTATATATGCACTACATGTATACATTTCAAAATGCATTTCAATGATATAAGAGTATCAAAAGAAACTGCACATAATTACGTGTTTACTATCCACTTTTATTCCAAAGCAACATTCAAATAAATACTATAAATTACCCCAAAAAATATATCAAAACTTCCATTCACTATCATGAATATTCGTGGCTGTCAGTAACTAGGAAGGTGGTTGCTAAGTGAAATCTTGCCCAAAACAAAAAAAACTTAATAGGAGACAAGTATGAAAAATACGCTTACCATTTTCTCCTTTGAAGAATGCGGTCTTCTCTTAAAAAAGGTCTAAAATTCTAAGCACTTATCTATTAAATCATAAATAGAACAACAACTATAGGAAAATAAGAACTGCACAAGTAGAGGACAAACTTTTTCTGCAGTGCGACGTGGAAAAAAAAACCTATCATCGGTGCTAGTGTTACTTGAAGTTAACATTTTACAGAAGTAATCATTCAGTTGCTTGCTTGGTGTGTCGAGGTCAGAACCAAGATAAAAATATTTTTTCTCTTGTTGCATAGTATCATCAATTTTTAGTTCCCTGCAAAAATGGAACTACTACCAAAGAATTTCTCACCAAAATTTGTAATTAAAGCAAAGCACAAATAATGAAACTGAAAATGTCTTACAACATTAAGAGGTTCCAATTTCATTTGAGCGTATACTTCATCTCTTTCCACATCTGCCTGGAATTCAATAAGTTGTTTCTTAAATTTTAAATATTGTATATATAACAATATGAATAAAAGTGTTCACAACCAAAGCAAGGATGAAATGCAAAGAACCCACATGCATTGTAATAGTGTGAAGTAGGCAGATTAATTGAGTTGGAAAATTTGGATAATTGGATATATGAGCATCAACCTCCTTGTTGAAGAAGCTACCTGCAATCACATTTTTTATGATTAGTTTCATTACGTGACATTAAAATTTCAAAATACTGGGGTCACATTTTTTGATTAAAATAATATAAGCATTCACTATTTTCAGTCATTTGTATCCAAAAGAATATTGCAAATTAAAAATTAGTCAGCAACCGCCTCACCTACTCATTGTGACCCTGTGGAAAATAAACAACCTTGCTCGTTACAATAGGTAAGGACATAAGTGGTCCAGAACTGGCATGCCAAAGCTCTGAATTAAGGCATCTCCTTTCCCTTGCTTGATGTGACATGAACAAACAAATTGTCAATTGGAAATTCATTTAGAAACCTCTTGACATTCCAATAATAACTGTGTAAAGTAATATGATATTATGAATGTAAACTTTGCAATATAAAGCACATTAAGTTAACAAATATTCCAAATGAAATTATTTTCCATAGACAATTTTACATTAATTATTTTTCTAAGGTGTTACAGTTTGGTATGATGAGTTAATTTAACATTCTTTGCTATCTCAATTTCATATTAATATTCAATTCTAGAATCCAAAAACAATTGACTGAAAAGAAAAATAATTCTAACTAGAGTAATGGGTGCATTAAAAAGGTAAGAAGCACCATTTGCGTGTTTAATCTCTTAGAAGAATTTAAGTGGAAATTTATTACATAGATATATTTTATTTAATATTCCATGAGACTTCGTGGCCATATAGGACAAATAAAAGCTTACATCAAGCGTGACATTTTAAAAGAAATTAATGTCAAAACAACAAAAAACAAAGACGGGTGAAAATATGGTAACCAAATCTTGGTCCCGACCTACTCATCTAATTATTAGACTGTTAACCAATTCATAATGCTTGGCAAGTTATTCAAGAAATAGAAAGAAATATAATATATGAAGGAAAGTATAAACGAATTCTGAAATAAAATTTTCTTACCTGAAACCAATGTACTCTTATAATTGATTACACCCTAGTAAAGTTTGATAAAACCACATATGATAACATATTCAAGCATTTTGACTAAACACAATAAGATGTGAAAATGCATTATACCTAGAAAGTATAGAATAACACTTCTCTATGCATATACAGTTTAATGTTTTTCACTCCCCTACTGGTATGTTATGGTTCATTCCATCAATAATTTCCCCTAATGGATAAAAAAACCCTGGATATGATAAAGCGAGCACTATATTGCTAGACATGAAAAATTTTGATATCCAGAACTCTCTAGGACATTTTATGGATGAGTGACCAAATATTTTGGTTTCCATTGTGTTTGAAAGCTCAAAAAATGTTAAAAACAGACATTTGATAAATGTTCTTGGTGTGTTGGCTAGTGATGCAATCTTCCATGCAGTGCAAGACTCCTCACCATTTGTACCATCTTTTGGGAGCATTGCATACCTCTTAAAGAAAAGTAATAATGATATAGGGCCATCCAATTTGACACAAGTCATTAAAGATAATTTATCTAATTGTAAAGTATTAGGAAAACCATTGAGCATGCACATCCTCACATTTTCACTCTAATTGTTTGTTGCACATGTTGAATCTTTTAATACATAATATTGTTAAGCACAGAGAGCATGTCCCGATCAATGCCTTGTAGAAGGAATGTAACTCCATCATCAAATTCATCACAAGGCATATTGTTGTCCACTATATTTACCAGATTCACTCTAAGTTACAATTACTTAAGCTCGTGAGGACTAGATTTGGTAGCTA